>CM028377.1:47006311-47315432 GCA_013146195.2 Codonopsis lanceolata
TGGACTCGACTTCCCCTTGACCCATTCATTGTCGGTGATGAATGCCTCGAACACCTTCCTTGTGACTTAACCTTAACCAGTTAGGTTTTGGTTTCTTTACCGTTGCTTGCGGTCACTCGGGTTCGAACCCGATATGACTCTGTTCGAAAGTTTTCCTCCTTTCCCTTGACAAGAAAAGCGCGCATCAACGGCCGCTCGAACCATGGTTTTTCAAGCTTCTTCTACTGACCCCAATAAGGTCGAAGGTGGGGCGGGAAAGCCTTGCTCATCGAATCGGCATTGGGCGGCTTTGCACCTATATCGGCGACTACTGACCTTCAGAGAATGACAAACACGCCTACATTTGGGGAACCCAAAATAGTTAAGGCTTTCGAGGAATCTTAAAGGGAGCAAAAGAAGGACAAAGCGGGCGGGGATTTTGTGTTGGTTTGGCGAGTTCTCACTTAGATCTCGGCCTTAACGTCTGCTGGGATCTCTTACCTTCCCGTTGAAGGGGTCGAACCCGAGTTAGCATTGATCGAGACTCCTCACCCATGCGGGGCTCTTGTCACGGGGAATAAATTCCCAGTGAATGCAAGGATTGTAACAATCTTGGAACTCTCTGTAGGCCTCCTCTTTCGCTTTTTGGTTTATGTCTTAGCGCTTACTTTGACATCTTTTTTTGATAATCTTACATACTTATGCTTTTCTCGGTGCTAACATTCGTGACCTTGTGCGAGATATGAGGCAATTGACGGGCGTTCCAAGTTCATGCTTTGGGCGCGAAAAAGAGCTCCGGCAAGCGAGCTAAGCTTATCAGCCAACCCGGCCATTAATCTTCCACGGTCAGCCCAACACTTGGCCAGAGACAGCGTCACCGGCCGAACCCGGTCAATCGGTGGCAGCCTTTATTCGGCACCTCCGGTGCGAGAAGCATTGAATGTATCCCCACCAATCATCAATGTGGAACCTGCGAAAGCCCAAGGAAGAGCGGGCGGCCACAGGGGACAAAGCGTCATGGAAGACAACACTCCCACTCCCTGCGGCAAAAAGATGACTTCATTATGCCCGACGATCAACCAGGCCCAGCCCTCATCGGGGGCTTCGCCAGCGTACCGGATCTCCACAACATCGCGGGTTCACAGAAGTGGTTTCCAAGCCTTGGGATTAGGCTTAATGAAGCGGTTGCGCCATAGTGGCATCCAAAAGAAATATGCCGATCAAGCGAGTTCGTCTGATCGGCAAGATGAAACATGGGCATGTGTCTAAGCGAGGTAACGCAGTCCTCTTATCTTTTACTTTCTTTCTTTCTTTTTCCTTGCTTCTAATCAAACTTTTTCAAAAGCGTCGCCATAAATCAAATCCATTTTGATGTATGAGCGATTAATCACCAACTTTGAATAAAACCAACACCAACCCACAAGCAGAAGGATACTCGGCCAGAGAAGAATGCTGCGGAGGAAAAATCAAGCGTATCAGGGCCGACCTCAAGAACAGAGAATCCCACAGGTGGCGGAGCTTTCTCAAGTTGAGGCAGAAAGCTTTGGAAGCCCAAGTGAACTGTCCCTGCAAAAATGGAAAGAAAGGCTCTCAACAATATAGCCGGGAGTGCGTCGGGAGGCTGGGCTTGTCGAAACGACACGAAGGCGCCAACGCCACTATCACCAAGCTCGAGCAATTGGTGTCGGAGGTCGGCTCTTTGACAAGTGAGGAAGCGAACAAAAGCGGCAGATCATTGAAGACTCAAGAGAGATCAACCGAAACGACTTTGCCAGGCGTAGAAGGTGAAGCTTATCCATTTTTTGTGCGGGGGATGAACCATATCTTAAGGCGGCTCGCTTGCGGCGGTAGTGGACTAGAGATTAGTCGGCAGAGCACTTCTTTGAATGGGAGCTAACCCCTCTTTTGCTTTCATGCAGGGGCCACTCCCAAGTGCCTTTTAACGAAGATGAATTAGAAGGCTTGGCGAGGCGCGATCTTTGAAGGGCTTGTCTCCATGGATCCCCCTCACATCGTCGATACTAGATCCACGACCTCATGACGAAATTTGGCGATCTGGCTCCTTCAACCCGCTGGCGACCGAAGATCAAGGCGATGATGAGGTTACAATCACGAATACCACTTGCAAATACCAGAGGAACCCACCGCAAGCGAGGATAACACTTGCCCATTGTTTGAGCTCGTCACAGGGCTTGGCGCCTTTCGGCCTTCGTGCCTTGTCTTAAAACAATTTTAATTCTTATGCGTAATATTTTAACTTCTTTTATTTTTGAATGACCGCCTAATATTAGCTTTAGTCAAACAAAATCATCCTTTTACTCGCTCTCAAAGCGATCGACATTTAACTAAGTTTTTACTCGCTCTAAGCGATCATCATTTAGCTAAGCTTTTACTCGCTCTAAGCGATCATCATTTAGCTAAGCTTTTACTCGAATACCCCTCACCTTACGAACATAAAGCCCTCATGCTCGTAATAAGGGGTTATTCGATCAGCTGAAATATGCCTTCAAATTTTCTTGAACATAAAGACCTTTATGCTCGAAGACTTTCCAAAGAAAAAGACAAGCGAGCTTCATCATTGCCATTTATCATGAGAGAAAAAGATCAAAGAATTACATACTGTAAATCAATTACCAATAGTATTTCTTCAAATGATCCGCATGCCATGGATGCTTTAACTCATCACCATCCTCACATTACTTCGCAACATGTAGGTGCCCTCCTTAATAATTCGAAACTTGAAAAGGGCCTTCCGGTTTGGTGACAACTTCCCCACTTTCGGCTCGATGGCCCGTGGCCTCAATCTTCTGAAGGACCCGGTCCCCGCGGCAAATGATCGACCACGAACTCTCTTATCGTGGTGAGCCTTTGCTTTCGTTGCTTATAGTTGGCCATTCTCATTTTGGCTTCAGTAGCTTTTCTTCAATAAATCCAAATCTGCTGTTGATGCATTATTAGACTTCGCCATTGTAATTTAAGACCTATGAGTGGGCAAATACATCTCTTTGGAGCCATAGCATCGGACCATAAGCGAAAGAAAAAAGCGGTCTCTCTGTTGGACCCCTTATTGTCGTTCTAACCGCCCACAGGCGGAAGGCAACTCGTCTACCCATCTTCCAGCTTTTTCTTCCAAATTCTTTTCAAAACATGTAGAATTTGTTTATTCGCGGCTTCGCGACCGTTGCCTTGTGGATATGCCACGGATGATTGCCAATGTTTCACCTCATTTGCTTTACGCCTTGGTAAACTTTTCAGCGGGTCCCATGATCGAGACACAATTGCTCGCGGGACCCCAAGCCGACACCATATGTGCTCGTGTACAAAGTCGATGGCGTTTACCTCTTATGGTTGCCAATGCTTGAATTCGGGGGCCGCTTCCACCCATTTAGAAGTAATCCACAGCGACCACTTTGCATATTTGAACCGGCCAGAACAGCGGGAAAATTGACCAATCAAGTCAATTCCCCACATGTCAAATGGCCGTGGCAGCGATAACGAGTGCGCTCGGTAGATGGCAATCGTGGAACATCGCATAACGTTGACACTTTGTCGCGGCGGCGAACATATATCTCGGCATCCGCCGAAGTTATCGGTAAAATCCTGCGCTAACACTTTCTCGGCTAGCGATGGATTGGCGGGGTGACCTCCACACTTGCCTTCATGCACTTCGCCCAAGATTCCCTCCGTCATCTCTAGGCGAACACACCTCAACAAAGGTGGGTGTATAAGATCTTCGATCTGAGGCAAAATGTTGTCAAGATAATGTAGCGGCATGACGCTTACGGGCGGTTCTAGCTTCCTTTTTGTCTTGAGCAACACCCCATGCTCGATGTACGCTCGAAGATCATCTATCCAACATTTTACAGCTGGCTCTATGTCCATAACCACCTCCTTTTCAATGACAGGAATTTCCAAATGCTCGATCATGACTCCAGGATGTAAAGACTGAATTTCATCCTCAGCCATCTTCGACAGGTAATCTGCTCGCATGTTATCCTCCCGAGCAATTCTTACTAATTCCGGTAATCAAAGTCTTTCGAAAATTTCTCTTACCATTGCACAATAGCGAACCAAGATCGGGTGATGTACTCGTGTCGCCTTGACTTGATTCACCACCAGCGAGAATCACTGATATATCACCAGCTGCCCGCACTCCAATGTCTTGTGCGAGCTCGAGACCCGGCAATTAAAGCCGTATTCGGCTTGGTTGTTTGGAAATTTGAAAGCATAATGCCTTCTCAAATTCTACATCTTGCTCGGTGGAACTAACACTAAACCGGCACCACTCCCAAATCGACTAGCCGAACCATCAACATGAAGTTCCGGCAATATTAGGCCTCGGCTTTGGACTTGCATTACTCGTCATTGTTGCTTTATCTCTACTTCTTCCTCGATAGACTCCTTAAAGCTTGTCTCGACCACAAATGCGCTATAGCTTGCGCCTTGATTGCTCGCCGTGGCGATAATCGATGTCAAACTTCGGTTAACTCAATTGACCAAGTAAGTAACCGACAGGCAGGTATCGGCTTGTGCAAAATCTTTCGCAAAGGCGAATCCGTGTACACAACAATTGAATGAGCAGAAAAATAAGCTCGAAGTTTCCGAGCAGCAACAACAAGCGAGTAAGCCAATTTCTCTGCATTAAAATATCTTCCCTCTACATCAGTGAGGGCTTTTGATACATAGTAAACAGGCTTTTGTACATTGCCTTCTTCCCTAATCAAAAGCAGCTGACTGCTTTCGGTAGCTGCCAGATAAACATATAATTTTTCCCCAAATACCGGGCTACTCAACAAGGGTGGACTTCCTAAATACTCCACCAATTCCTTGAAAGCTTTCTGGCATTCAGGAGTCCATTCAAACCCTTTATTACCCATGAAAACCTTGAAGAAAGGCAAGCAGCTCTGCCGAGCCGACCTCGAGATGAACCTTCCTAAAGCAATCACCACGCCATTTAGCCTGCATCCTTAACACGGCGAGGAAGCTTCATAGTAACTAATGCCTCTATCTTCTCGGGATTAGCCTCAATTCCCTCTCGGTAACCATGAAGCAGGAACTTGCCAGCTTTCACTCCGAACACACATTTGCTCGGATTCAACTTCATGTTGTTCCTCCTGAGATTAGCAAAAGTTTCTCCCAGATCCTCTGTGTGCTCGCGCCCCTTGGTCTTGACCACCATATCATCAATGTAGGCTTCAACATTTCTCCCGATCTGCGAGCTGAATACCCTGTTGACCATCCTTTGATAAGTGGCCCCGGCATTCTTCAAACCGAAGGGCATCATCTTATAACAATACAACCCCCTGCTGCTCGGAAAGCTGTTAGAGCCTTATCTGGACCAGCCATCTTCACTTGATGATACCCAGAATAAGCATCTATAAAGGCGAGGAGCTCGAACCTGCAATGGCGTCGACCAATTTGTCAATTCTTGGCAAAGGATAGCAATCTTTCGGACAAGCCTTATTCAAATCTGTGAAGTCAACACACATCCGCCACTTGCCGTTTGACTTCTTTACCATAACCACATTAGCCAACCAAGTTGGGTAATGTATCTCCTCGATAATATCTGCTTTGAGTAACTTTTCGACTTCCTCCTTGATCGCTTGGTCCTTTTCTCACGAGATAAACCCGTGGTCATTCTTTGGATTGGCCGGTAAAGCGGATCAACATTCAAGCGATGCAAGGCCACATCCTCGCTTACCCCTTGCATGCATCCTCTCGGTCGCCCGGCGAAGATATCGGTATCGTCTGCGGTTGCTTAACTTAGGCTTTCTCTTGCCTCTGCCGTCAAAGCTCGACCAATCTTAATCTTACGCTCGGGATATGCGGATTGATGACTATCTCTTCTAGCTCGTCTTGGCCGTAAACTCGGCTCATCTCGCATTTGGGCGTATCACACTCCACTTTTTCATCCACCTCATTTCGATCCTCAATTTTATCATGGTCTACCTCCATAGCCTCAACTGGCTCCTCAGACATGGCTGTTGACAAAGATTCATTCACAAGGTCAACAGCCTCCACTGGCTCCTTAAATCCCCCCGACGTCAGTGCCGGCAAAGGATTGCTAATACTTTTCTCGGCCACTTCTTCTCGCTCGGCTAAATGCAGGTACATGCAGCGGCAAGAGATGGAACCTCAACATCTATTCGAGCAATGACCACTGCTGTATCCTCTTCATTTTGACTTTTCTCCCCCGACTTCAATGTCGGCATGGAGCTTGCTTCCATTTCCAAATTCTCCTGTACCATCGCTACCACGATGGTCCCTCGATCACATGAGAAGTTTCCTTGAATGCTTGATAGTAACCTTACGCTCGCCATCCTCAAGGTCAACACGCTTCTTTCTGCGTATCCAGAACATATTCAAGCACTTCTCGCGGTTGACTCATAATATTCCTACTCCTTGATCGGTATAAAATTTGGCTCTACAGTGCGGGATTGGCGACCATCGAAACTTATTCATGCTCGATACGCCCAAAATAATGTTGTATGGAGATTTCAAGTCAATTACCATGAAGGTAATCTTTTCAGCCCGGGTTCTGAGTCCCTCACCAATAAATACCTCCAGCTCGATAGTACCCTTCACTGGGACTTTATGATTTGTGAAACCCTCTAAAGCCCCAGCATACGGCTTCAGGCGATCATCATTCAATTCCAAACCTTGGAAACAGGAGTAATACATCACATCCCGACATGCTCCAGTGTCCACCAAGATTCTGTGCACGACCCAACCGTCGACTACTTATTTGAAACAATCAGCGGCTGTTCTCCGGCAACACTACTCGCCAACTTCATTGCGAGTAAAGCGTATAACTTGTTCTCCATCTGCCAAGGTCGTTGGTCGATCTACCACTTTTGATAAGGAATAAATTTGCTTGCCAAGGCGTGTCGGTGAGCTCCTCATCCATTATAACATTGATGACCCCAATGGGTGGAGCCTCCGCTTTGGTGCATTCCCTCGTTGCACGTATCTCGCAGGCGGTCTAACCGCCTCGTTGATCAACTTACGGATGGCCTTTTCAATGGCCGGCATTCCTCTAATAGTATGCCCATAATCGTCATGATAGGCACACCTCTTCGTCTGATCCCTCTCTCCGGTTGTATTTGGGTTCATACGAGGGGGATTAGGAAGCTCGTTCCTTATCTCGTACATTATGTCCTCGCGCAATGTATTGAGCGGGGTCAAATCTGATTCGCGAAGAAACTCCTTCGGCCGATCATACCGAGACTTACTCTTATTGTAACCGCCACTTCTGCTGGCCGTTTCACTTAACGATCCCCGGCTTCACTTGCTCTCTTTCTTCTTTTCCTTCTTATTTGTCTCACCGGCGCACCACTTGTGCTCGCATGAGCATCTACACTGTGTCTTCGGTTCACGCATACTCAATTCGATCGCAAACCGCCTTCTCCTTCTAACAATCCGTTTCAAAACATAACGTGACCTCTTGCTCGGTCGGGCACGGAACTTGCTCGAGAACCTTGGTAAACCTCTCAGGTAACTCATTTGTTGACTCATGTGCACCTGCTTGACCTTGGACAAATCGGCCCTTGTTTTTGCTAATGAGCCGGCGGTCCCAAAATCGGCCAAGAACTTTGCTGCATCGCAAATCGCCCAATTATGTCGGCGTCGTGGTAATGCACCCATCAAGCGAGCCTTTCCTTGCAGAGGCACCAACAAAAGCTCTAATCTTCAACGCTTATGCGAAGTCACCAAGCCAATTTGGGACTCAAAGACATCAACCGGTCCTAGCCTTGGTTTTGCCGTATATTCCTTAATGTTGGGGAAAATCAACCCCTGCTGAGTGGTGCATTCTCGATCCAAGGGGCTAACGGGCTAGCGGATGTACCCGAAGTTCCCATCAGAGCCTTGCCTTGTTCCCAGGGCTTCCATCCGGCGCTTCAACTCCTCGAAATCGTGCATGTTAATGGTTGCGGGCAAACCACCCCCAGGTGTACCACGAGGCATAGGAGGGGCTGTGGGGTCCCATAGCTTATGATGGCTTGCGGGCCCCACGACTGCGCCTGTCCACTGAGGTGCCCCGGCGTGCAATAGGTGCGGTGATTGATGAGACCTTTGGGAGAAGGAGTCCTCGCCTCCGAGCACAAGAACCCACAGGTGATCGTGGCGGCGACTATATATGCAGATCGCCGCGGTGATGGTGAGCGGCGTCTACGAGCATGCGACCTGCGGTGTAGGTGGCCGGCGGCAGCGTGGCGGCGAATCTCACCAACTCGAGGTCCCAACCTTGAATGGACACTAGGGATAACCCATGGCGGCCTTACTTCCCTCGGTTGCTCATTGCGCTTAGAACCATGCTCGCGTGGTTGGGAATGTCTGACCAAAGGATGCATCGGATTTCCCGTGCGTGAAAGCGCCCATGACCGGTGCCAGCAGGCGCGATGGATCCAACTCGATGGGCAATGGTGGTTTGCCCATAGCAATCATTTGTAAGTTGAGTTGATGCATCGGCCAGAGATAGATGGCTCTCTGGCGTAAAGCTTCTTCACGAAATTCATGGGCTAACCCGTAGCGGCCGGCCATCGATTCAACCCAGCGCCTCGATTCGGTGGTGGCGTGCATCATGAGGTGGAGGACATTACTCCCAGCGGCTGATTGAGGCGTGGTTACGATGTGCCTCCTCTCTCATTTGCTTGCCATCGCCATTAACTCCGTTCTCCGCCATGAATAAAATTATTAAAATAAAGAGTATCTGACTAAACGTTTAATGCCGTAAAAACTCGTTTCGACAGCGGAACAAGCGATGCGTCCAAGATAATCTGGACCCACTAAACAGCCCAATCTAAACACACGGCTTTCAACGTGTTTGTAGATCCTCTGAGCCCAACCACAGTAAAATGAACAAGCGTGAGGCTGGGCGGGGGCACTCCTGCAAAAGCCCTCGGCGTGTGAATTAGCACAGAGAGTTAACAATTCAGCAGATATTAGGCTAGAGAATAAGATTGCGCATACCTCTCTCTAAATTTTGACAAGGTTTTTATATGTGCCGGAGGCATAACTGCCCATAACCATGAATAACTGCCCATTATTAGTATTAACCACCCATGATTGGCATTAACTGCCCATGATTGGTATTAGCGCCCATGATTAGATGCTTGCCATGAGCGAGCATCAATTCCTCACAAGCTCATGGCTTATAGTCGGGATTATTGCTCGGGTGTAACCACCCTCATTATCTTAATCTTTTAGGACATCAATGCCCTCAAGCTTGTTTGTAGCTGGTCTGCAATCGAGCAATGTTGCTCGTTCATCGATGTTGCTTTCGCATAGCTAAGCCCTCATCTCACAAGTATATAGCCCAAGAGCGGAGATTTTACACGTATACTCGTGTAACATATTTGCTCGCTTGCTCGGAAGATACAACAGCCTGACACGTGGCTCCTGGCTTGGGCCTAATTGGGCCGAGCAGCTCAGGTATATTTGAATCCGATTCGAAATATTATATCACTAGATTTTCGTGTTTGTGCCTATAGCACAGTGTCAATATATCTGATTTCGTCAATTGAAATGCCAACGTCTAAATTAAAAGTGCGATTTAAAAAAATATTACAGTTGAGGGGTACATTACTTTAAGTGGTAAATGAGTTGTATTGTGGGATTATATTAATGTAAGGTTAATGTTTTGTAAGGGATAATGGTTTAAATGATTAATCTTAGGGTGTGAATGTGCATAATATTAATTGTATGGAATAACTTTGTAACAGGATAATAGAAAACAAAGAGTTAAAAGTGAATAACTACTCTCACACATATGAATGTGAGAGTGAATCTCAATCATTAATTTTTTTAAGATAATTTAATCTCAACCTCTAAATATCTTTAGTCAATTACACATGTGTAAAAATGAGCTCTATTATAATATAAATTAATTCAATCCGATATGATAATCCAAATGGTCAAGTGTATGTCAAACGATATTTAAATCTGTTACCACATATTCAATTAAATATTGGAACCGAAATAGAGATTTTGTTGATAAAAAACAATGAAAATATGAAAGGGATGAAAATCAAAAGACAAAATACATACATAATTGTGTATACTATGCATATGTATAATAATAAATATGTTATTTTCTAGACGAATTTGTTTCTTAACGGATCGGATATAGGTAGATTCATATATGATCTGCTAATAAATATATTATCATATTTTGATTCGAGTTATTGAACCATTATACAAATTTATATCCAAAATTTTGAATTGGATTCGAAAAATCCAATCTAGTGACAGACTTATAACATTACATGTTCAACTTCGAAATATTGTATTGAGATAGTTACATCCATGATGCTCCTTGGGTTCCAGACAAAAAGTATGACTACTATTTTATGATGTTTCACATTATTAGCCCACTTAAAAAATTATGCTTACATTAAAAAAAAAAAAAACGATTCATTTAAAAGTTAAAAGTTTTGCTGAAAAGGGATTTTCGAAATATAAAAAAGAGAGTGTGCAAAAACTTGAATATACTTTAAAACATTATGAAGATTGTGGATTAAGAAACGAAAATTAGATAAAGTGAAAAGGAAGTGTTTGATAGGAAAAGAAAGTAAGTGAAAGAGAAATAGAAATAGAAATAGAAAGAAAAAGAAAAAGAAAATATTGAATTTAGTGGTGTTTGAAAATCCAAGTATGACTTTTCAGTTGAAACTAATAATTCATGTTTAGAGGAGAATTTGAAAAATAATAAATTGTGAAGAAGAATTTGAAATTAATAATTCATCACTGATTGCACTACAAATATTAATATCATAATAATTGGAAAACTATGTTGTTGAAATTGAGGATGAAAGATTCAGTGGGAAGACTATTTTGATTAGTGGTGACAAATTCTGTCCACGTTCATATATTCGTTCACTAAAATATGGGCGTGAGCATACTTAAATTTTAATCTGAACACAAATGAACACGTTTACTTAGACCATTAAATTTTATGGATATAATATGGGAATAGATGGGCGCCCACATTTTTCACATTGTATCTATATGTCGTCTTTTTTTAGTTAAATTCTACTTATAAATTAAAGGAAAAACAAAGAGATTGTATAATAATCATTATTATAATTATTTTAATCGTGATAAGCAAGCGAAAAAGTGGCATGGAACTCTATGTTTTACATTTCTTTTCTTTTCTTTTTCTTTTATAATTATTTTATAAATATAACTATCTCTTTTCCATTTTCGAAATGCGGAATTCACATCGTTCAAAATCCTACCTCAATAAACGCAGTCTACTCCTAAAAAAATGTCATCTTTTCTAACAAACAATATGCAAAATATTATGCATTTGAATTTAAACTAAGATGGAGTATTATATTGAAATTTCTAAATACCACATTTGGCCGAACGTGTCTAATTAGTTTTCTATAACCTTTAAGAGTAAGGAAAAAGCTTAATACAACATCTATAAAATACTTAATGGGATAATTGCATAAAAAACTCTGGCCTATTTTAGGTATTGCAAATTGAACCGAACAATTGTTTATAGGCATATTGAACCCCAGACTATTATTTTCAGTTCAATTAAAACCCTCCGTCTATTTCATACGTTAACTTCTAACGGGAAGGTGAGTAGGATGCCAACGTGGCATCCTACGTGGCCAATTTTATTTCTTATAAACCTTGTACAAATTTTGTAATTTCATAAAAAACCCTAAAATTTATTTTCACCAAATAAAGCCTTAAAATTTAAAATAAACAGTTATTTATATACCAATTTCATTTTTAAAAAATAAAGTTATTTTTTTAGAAAATAGGGCTCAAAATATGATGCAAGTTTCAATGAGTATTTAATATTTAATACACATCCGATCCTAGATAATCATC
This sequence comes from Codonopsis lanceolata, assembly GCA_013146195.2. Classification (NCBI taxonomy): domain Eukaryota; kingdom Viridiplantae; phylum Streptophyta; class Magnoliopsida; order Asterales; family Campanulaceae; genus Codonopsis; species Codonopsis lanceolata. The sequence goes on from CM028377.1 coordinate 47,018,138, forward strand.
ATGTTTGATTTCGTACACAAATTAAGAAAAACAAATTATCTCTATTATAATATTGGTATAATTTGTATAAAGTATTTATTTAATATGTAATATTTTAATAAAAATTAAAAATTAATATATTTGTTTTAAAATTTATTTGTAACATTTAATATTATGTTTAAAACTATAATTTTAAATTATAAATTTTCTTAAAGAAGTTAAAAACTAATTAAAGTAAAATTTGTTACCCATTTGATATTTTAGAAAATTTTAAATTATAGTTGTTTAAAAAGGAAGTTAAATAATTATTTGATTATTTGGGCGCCATTTAAGAAAACATATTTGGGGTTTTACAGATCGGGTCGGGTTTATTTGGTTATCGGATTGCCGAACCGATCCGATGTCGGTTAGCGGGTTTTGATGCGGTACCCGAAATACCCGATCGGGTACCCAATTTTAAAATACTTTTTTTATTGTTATTTCTACTTTTTGAATTACATAATTACATTAAACCAACCAATCAACCAACATTTACACAAATACACAATTAATACATAATCTAATACGCAAAAGTCAAACCAATTGATACTTCAATTCAAGATGATCAAGAGTTCAAGTCTTCAACACAGTATCAATTGCCCCTTGTTCAATGGAGGCCGAGCATCAAGGGTTCTCAAAATTGGTTGCCTTCATTAATCCAGAAAGCGAAAGCTACTACAAAATTGTGTCACTATACAATGGAATTACACTACTCCCTTTCTATAACTAAAGCGCATATCATCGAGCATTTAACAGTCTATAAGATAAGTGCTTCTGTTCATTGCTTAGCAAAGAAAACAACTTCCTTATACAACCGGCAGGGATTGATAACGAAGATCTAAAGTCGCCGACGAGTGAGAGAGCGAGACAGTGAGGCGGACCAAAGTGACATGAGAGTCACCGGGTGTGGGTGTGGACTGTGTAGGCGTAGTGGTGTTGCCGTGTTGTGCTACGGCAGCCGGCTAGTATCGTGACTCGTGAGTCGACAGAGGCGTGACCGACTGAGCGTGCGCGTGACTGCTGTTGCTTGTTGCCGACTTGCCCTTGGCGTCGCGTCTTGGCGAATGGCGAAGCTTCAGCCTTCAAGCTCGACAGCTCGTAAGAAAGACATAGAGAGATGAGAGATCGATTGAGAATTTGAGATATCTGAAATGCTTGTAGGGGTTTTGGGGGGAGAGGAAAGTGGAGAAGAGAGAGACTAATTAGGGATTTAGGGAAGACCTGATTGCCTGAACTAAAGACGAATTAGGGATTTAGCCATTTAGGGGGGCGGCTGGTGCAAAGGCAGTAAGGCCCAAACCAACCAATTAGGGATTTAGGGATTTTTTTCAATTAAAAAAATATATGGTTTTAAACAAAACGGGTAATCCGAACCCGATATAGCGATTACCCGATTAATTCGGGTACCCGAAGTACGGTTACCCGATTATTTCGGAGCGGGTTCGGGTAATGAAATATCCTACCCGTTTTTTCGGGCACCCGACCCGATGCCCACCCCTAATGGTGGGCATGGGAGGTATCGACACTTGGAGAAGGAGCCGGGTGAAGCTTCGCCGGAGAGGAAGAAGGAGTTCGCCGAAGAAGAAGAGATGAAGGGGCGGCTGGGTTTGAACAGATTTGAGGGAGGGAGATGGAGGGATTCCGACGGAGATGAAATCGGGATGGAGAGGGCTAGAATGGTGGTATGAACTGGCTAGAGAGAGAAAGATGGAGCAGAGATGGAAGGACGCCGGCTGCTCTGATGGCTAAAGAAATGGAGAGAGAAAAGTGGGAGAAATGGGGAGAGAAAGGCACATCTGTTATACACTTAAGGGTAAAATGGTAAAAAGCACTTCCCAAAGAGGAAAGTTTCAAACTGGACAATTTTTTTGGACGGACGAAAAAGGAAAGGAAGACGATAATTTAGGGACGGAGGGAGTATAATTTAAAAATATCTAAAATATCAAATGGGTAACAAATTTTACTTTAATTAGTTTTTAACTTCTTTAAGAAAATTTATAATTTAAAATTATAGTTTTAAACATAATATTAAATGTTACAAATAAATTTTAAAACAAATATATTAATTTTTAATTTTTATTAAAATATTACATATTAAATAAATACTTTATACAAATTATACCAATATTATAATAGAGATAATTTGTTTTTCTTAATTTGTGTACGAAATCAAACATGATGATTATTTAGGATCGGATGTGTATTAAATATTAAATACTCATTGAAACTTGCATCATATTTTGAGCCCTATTTTCTAAAAAAAATAACTTTATTTTTTTAAAAATGAAATTGGTATATAAATAACTATTTATTTTAAATTTTAAGGCTTTATTTGGTGAAAATAAAATTTAGGGTTTTTTTTTATGAAATTACAAAATTTATACAAGGTTTATAAGAAATAAAATTGGCCACGTAGGATGCCACGTTGGCATCCTACTCACCTTCCCGTTAGAAGTTAACGTATGAAATAGACGGAAGGTTTTAATTGAACTGAAAATAATAGTCTAGGGTTCAATATGTCTATAAACAATTGTCATGGTTCAATTTGCAATACCTAAAATAGGCCAGGGTTTTTTATGCAATTATCCCAATACTTAATACATCACTTTTGATTGTAAAAATATTATATTACCCTTAATCACATATAACAAAATCAAAACAAAAAAAAATTTGAACATTTCTGCCGAAGGCCACCACCTACCTCCGCCCTGCCACCACCGATCGTCAAGCCTCCGTCCAGCCCCAACACCCTGCCATCGCCCAGACCCTTCCTCAGGCCCCAGCCCAACCCACACCCACTGTGCTCTTAGCCCAATACTTCTGCCCCAGCCCAACATGTTTTCTTTTCATTTAATTATTAAATGTATAAGGGGTAATTTAGTTTATATTTTTTCAAAAGTATTGTATTAAGTATTTCACAAGTGTTATATTAAGTGTCTATGTAAGAATATGAAGAAAAATATAACAAAAACTAAAAACATTAGTGCAAAGGTATGTAATAATGATGGCTAAAAGCCTATAAATGCGTGTATCACGAGTTGTAAGCTAGTCCCTCAGTTCTATTCAAAAAGTCATCATTTGAAAAGTCTAATTATTAAGAGATATATTAATGCTATTAAAGTTAGTCATAATTACAAAAATAGTTAAGGGTAAATATGAAATGTTATAGAAATTATAATCATAAATTTTGAAAGTGACTCTTAGAGTGAAACATTTCAAAACAATATAGTGGACTCTTTGCCTGGAACGGATGAAATATATAAGTTCTACTCCCTCCGTTCCTGACAAAGAGTTCTTGTTTGAAAAGTCAATTTTTTTTAAAAGAAAATAACATTATTAGTAGTTCATTAGTAATAAAATGATAGTTTTATGTCTTAATTTTTAAAATAAACTCTTTAACTGAAACATCATAAAATAAAATAATAAACTATTTGATGAGAAGAGATGGAGTAATTAATTAAGAAGCAAAGTGAAATCATTAACCAACGAAATGGTAGTATATAAACATTAAATACATCAACGTGGTGTAACTCGACATATAAATTATAATGGTGAAGTTTCGGAAAAGTGTGGGTTACTAGAACCAACCTATCACTTTAGGAGTACATAATTAAAATAAGGTTTATGTCGTTTTTGATTATTAGCCCACTTAAAAAATTATGCTTATATTTAAAAAAAACGATTCATTTAAAAGTTAAAAGTTTTGTTGAAAAGGGATTTTCGAAATATAAAAAAGAGGGTGTGCAAAAACTTGAATATACTTTAAAACATTATGAAGATTGTGGATTAAGAAACGAAAATTAGATAACGCGTAAAGGAAGTGTTTGATAGGAAAAGAAAGTAAGTGAAAGAGAAATAGAAATAGAAAGAAAAAGAAAAAGAAAATATTGAATTTAGTGGTGCTTGAAAATCCAAGTATGACTTTTCAGTTGAAACTAATAATTCATGTTTAGAGGAGAATTTGAAAAATAAAATAATTGTGAAGAAGAATTTGAAATTAATAATTCATCACTGATTGCATTACAAATATTAATATCATAATAATTGGAAAACTATGTTGTTGAAATTGAAGATGAAAGATTCAGAGGGAAGACTATTTTGATTAGTGGTGACAAATTATGTTCATGTTCATATGTCCGTCCATTAAAATATGGGTATGTGCACACTTAAATTTTAATCTGAACACAAATAAGCATGCCCACTTAAACCATTAAATTTTATGGGTATAATATAGGCATAGATGGGCGTCCACATTTTTCACATTGTATCTATATATCCTCTTTTTTTAGTTAAATTCTACTTAAATTTATAATTAAAGGAAAAACAGAGAGATTGTATAATAATCATTATTTTAATTATTTTAATCGTGATAAGCAAGCGAAAAAGTGGCATGCCAAGTATGGAACTCTATGTTTTACTTTTCTTTTTTCTATAATTATTTTATAAATAAAACTATCTCTTTTCCCTTTTCCAAATGCGGAATTCACATTGTTCAAAATCCTACCTCAATAAACGCAATCTACTCCTAAAAAATGTCATCTTTTCTAACAAACAATATGCAAAATATTATGCATTTGAATTTAAACTAAGATGGAGTATTATATTGAAATTTCTTAATAGTTCTAGCATACCACATTTGGCCGAACGTGTCTAATTAGTTTTCTATAACTTTTAAGAGTAAGACAAAGCTTAATACAACATTCATGAAATATTTAATATATCACTTTTGATTGTAAAAATATTATATTACCCTTAGTCACATATAACAAAATTAAAACAAAAAAAAATGAACATTTCCACCGAAGGCCACCACCTACCTCCGCCCTGCCACCATCGATCGACAAGCCTCCGCCCAGACCCTCCTCCAGCCCAACCCACACCCACTGCTCTTAGCCCAATCCTTCCGCCCCAGGCCCCCAGCCCAACATTTTTTCTTTTCATTTAATTATTAAATGTATAAGAGGTAATTTGGTTTATATTTTTTTAAAAGTATTGTATTAAATATTTCACAGGTGTTGTATTAAGTGTCTATGTAAGAATATGAAGAAAAATATAACAAAAAATAAAACATTAGTGCAAAGGTATGTAATAATGATGGCTAAAAGCCTATAAATGTGTGTATCACGAGTTGCAAGCTATTCCCTCTGTTCTATTCAAAAAGTCATCATTTAAAAAGTCTAATTATTAAGAGATATATTAATGCTATTAAAGTTAGTCATAATTATAAAAATAGTTAAGGGTAAATATGAAATGTTATAGAAATTATAAGCATAAATTTTGAAAGTGGACTCTAGAGTGAAACATTTCAAAATAGTATGGTAAACTCTTTGCTTGAAACGAAGGAAGTATATAAGTTTTACTCCCTCCTCTTCTGACAAATAGTTCTTGTTTGAAAAGTCAATTTTTTTTAAAAGAAAATAACATTATTAGTAGCTCATTAGTAATAAAATGATAATTTTATGTCTTAATTTTTTTAAAATAAACTCTTTAAGTGAAACATCACAAAATAAAATAATAAACTATTTGATCAGAAGAGATAGAGTAATTAATTAAGAAGCAAAGTGAAATCATTAACCAACGAAATGGTAGTATATAAACATTAAATACATCAACGTGGTGTAACTCAACATATAAATTATAATGGGAAAAGTGTGGGTTACTAGAAGCAACTTATCACTTTAGGAGTAGATAATTAAAATAAGGTTTATGTCGTTTTTGATTTTGGCATTATATCACAATCCCTTCCTTCCATGATCTCTAAATCAGATTATTAAATTAATATATTTTCCTAATTCAGTAGTAGCAGTTTAATTAATATAACGGAAAGTATCAATATTCAGGAGCAGGTGAATGGTGATATCCAGCCAGCTATTTGAAAGGATCGTTAACAAATTGATAGAGATACAAGAAGGAGATATTGTCAAGAATTCAAGATCAATGTCCATGTCAACAATGTATACACAAAAAGAAATACTCCACTAGTTATAAATGAAATATCAAGAAATTGATGGTAATTGGTAAATGCGCATGCTCATGTGAATGGCCCAGCTTCATTAATTTCCCTTCATCTGCATGTGATCCCTGTATGTCAGGGATCGATGGACCCCTTTATTTGTTTCCTTGTACATTACCTCAATTTGTTATCAAGCTAAGTCCATGGTTCCAAGAGGACTAGAAAGATCTCTTTTTTTCTTTTCTTTTTTTCTCGGTGACTAGAAAGACTTTATGTATTTATGAAGTACCATACTAAGATAAATAATGGAGTGTCTAGTTTCTTTCGTAGCTCCGACTAACATTTGTTACGATAATGAAACAAGGTCGAGGGGGGACAGCACCTTGTCGTGGGGGTTGGGGGGTAACGTCTCCGAAAGGTAAACAGTTTTTCTGATTCTTTAAGTACGATAATTGAATGGATTTGGGTTAGATTAGATGATTTTTCAATAGGGACGAGGCGTGGGAGGGACAAAGAAGAAAAAAGCTTACAACGGAGAAGGAGAAAGAATAAGGTGAAGGACATGAAGGTCAAATTCATTAAAATTTTGCAACGCGATGTATTAATTGGGTCCTTGACTTGATGCAGGGCGATACAAAATTAGATTAGGTAATTTAAATATTGCATAGTGGTGCAAAAATTGATGCATTACAATGTAAAATTGGATTAGGTGATTAAAATTGATGCATCGCAATGTAATCGTTGATCTATAACACACCTACGATTTATTAATGATATCGTAATCTTTTCGTCCAAAAAAAAATATCTTTTTCCGATTTTAAAACAAATAGTGGATTGTAGCAATTTAGAATGACCCAAATTACAAGCTTTGAAAACAAGATAGACTCGAATTTACCCTTTTTTTAGAATGGCCCAATTATTTGTTTATTGCCTAATAATTGCAATGAGTCAAACGTTTGAATTGTTGGGAGCAAATATTTTGAAAATAAGTGATCGATTTGCCAACGTCTACCCCATTCAATCATGAGGAAAGCATAGTAAATAGTGGTGGACCCTTTTCACATGGAACGCAAATTTTGTCGTACGAAAGAATTGAAAAATATTATCTTTATCACTAATCTTATAATTTTTTTTACAAGTTTTAAATTGGGGAAAGTTGTTTTGGACAAAAAAAATTTTACTTTTCTTCAGAACTTAGTTGTAAGGAAAGTTGTAGAAATAGATTTAAGGCTAACATTGTTAGAAAAAATTTGATTATCCATTAAAGTAAAATGTAAAGCACTGTTAAGTAATTGCAATTAGAATATGTACCTTCTTATTAACGGCTCACAAGTTCTCCAATTGAGTGACATAAACTTAAATATCCTAGTATTTGGAGAGTGTGGTGCTCGTTCAATCATGGACAGTGATCAAAGCCAAAAAAAATAAAAATAAAAAATGATTCTTATATTTACCACAAAATTCTACAAAAAACGATTAATCCTAGGAAAAGTTCAACAAAACAATCCCAAAAATGCTGTAAAAACTCAACAACACCACCTAATGGCTAATCCTACGTTTTCTTTCTAAAAAAGTCACCATAAATTCGACAAATCATCACAAAATGCTATGAATATTAAGCAACAACAAATTCTATAATTTTTTTTTATAAATTCAGCAATAATCATCCAGAAATCAGCAAAAATCAACAATAAAATTACGAAAGACCAAATCCATAAGAATTCAAAGAAAGGGAGGCGAGAGACGTGAGTGGCTGAGTGTTGCTGAGGGTGCTGTGAGTGCCTAGGAAGAAATAAAATTGAGTGAGGTCATATTACTAAACAACGTGTTTTGTAAGGTTAAAGATAGGCCACTCAATGGATTGAATTTTGGTATGAATTTTATCCAAAATTTCGGATATGGATTTGTATAATGATCTAATAATTCGAATTTGAATCTGATAACTTATTTATTAACGGATCGGATATGAATTTAACTATATCCGATCCGTTAAGGATCCGATCCGATCCAAAAATAACATATTTATTATTATACATATACATAATATACATAATTATATATAAATGTTGTTTTTTGATCTTCCTCCCTTTCATATTTCAATTGTTTTATATTCATATATATATATTTCGGATCAGATCAGATATTTAATCGGATATGTTAACTGGTAACGAATTCGGATATGGATTGACAAACACTTGATCCGTCGGATTATCAGATTAGATAAGATCGGCGATATAGGGTTTCATAGTTACCTATATCCGATACATATCCGATCCATTGACATGTTTAGTTAAAGATAGTTTTCCTAAGTAGGGTCATGTGTGTAATACCCCAATCCCATATCGGGTAGATGTGGACTTGTGTTTGATTTTATAAGGTAGCTATGCGCTACTATTGGGCACCAACGTCATCCGTGACTTTTTGGTGTGGCTAATGACCCAGTCTGCGTGTGTGTGAGCTACGCTGGCGCCTGCTCGGTCGTTACAATGTGCCCCATAGTGGTGTGTGTATTCGCCTCTTCATGACTCATGAGTACATACATATTTGTACGTAATTTCAAGGGTTAATAACACCATTGGTCCCTCGAGGCCCCGACTATGGGTCGTTCTTAGTAATAGTCCATTAAGAACTTTTTGCTAAATTTAGGTCCTACGAGTCTTAAATTTTTACAGCGGCATTCTTTTTAATGGACGTCGTTCGTTCGAAACCGTTAAGTCGGACATGTGCCTCCCACGTGCAATTTATCAATGGCTAATTTGATATATCTCACCACCCTTGTATTAATCAAACAATTTGGTATTGAAAAAAAAAAGTAAAAGAAAAAATCCCCCCGTCAGTCAATCTCTCTCTCTCTCTCTCTCAACGCAAACTTCTTCTTCCCAGATCCCCCAACCTACGGCCTCCGTCCTTGCTAGCTCCAGTTTCTCCCTTCTCCATCTTCATTCCAGATCAGACAATCCCAATTGAGCCCTCATTTCCATCTCCAGTTCCATACCCCCCTCTCTTGACCTAAATCTCAAAATCAAAAAAGCTCATGTCATGGCTCCCCCAAATCTGTGCTAGAAACACAGCCAAAGCAAGCCCCGTATTTCTCCTCAATCTTCTCTCCATCTCCATCACCTCTGGTTTGAAACTTCAACCCAGACACGGGTGCTCACTCCATCTCCAGTCGTGCCCTTGATAATTCTGGTGTTCATGCAACTTTATTCCCCCAGCTCTGGCCACCTACCAATTTCTCAAACACGGTTCGATGAGGGGAGGGATCAGGGGCGGAAGGACATGTACTGTAGGGGTGTCCATGTACACCGTCGAAGAAAAAAATTTGGGAGTAGGTTTGTGATTTTGACAATTAGACCCCTCAAAAATTTTCCATTGGATCCCTCCCAAATTATCTATTGGAACCCCTACCCCAATTGGCCTACTCCATAAACCTCCTAACTCCTAAGTCAACTAGACAAAGACAAGACACTAATGTTACTACCCTCACTATTCTAATATTCAATCACTCTCTCTCATGTTGTCCCCCACCGAGTCCGAGGGACTCCCTCAAGCTCAGTCCCTCCCATTTTTGTATTCTCCCAAGTCCCAATCCCAACACCCAACTCCTGTTAGTGTTCGACATTTCGGCTCCTCTCCTTCAGTCCTCCTCCCTTGCATTGCAATTCCGACTTCCGACATATATTCACCACTTGGTACAATACGTTATTACTTTTTCTATTTTTGATAGATCGCAGATTTTTAGTTTCATTTCATTTTATTATATATTTTCAATCTTTTTCAATTAGTCAATTCACAAATCGCACTCTATTTATCCGAAATTATGGTTTTTTTTAATTTGGGGGGGTTTTTTGGGTTAAAATGTAAAATTGTTGATTTGATTAATTGATTGACAATTTTGTATAGGAAAACAAGTTTTGTGTTTGTTATTTTGTTGTTAGAATTGTTGATTTGATTAATTGTTTTTTATTGTTAGAATTATTTGTTATTTTGTTGAGTTTCTTGAGATTTTTTAAGCATTAAGCTTATATTTGAAATTAGGGGGTTTTGTGTAAAAAAAAAAGTTTAACTATTTGTTAGTCATCTCATTTACTTGTGTGTGACTTACTAATTTAGGGAATTTACTTGCGACTTGTGTGCGATGGCTTTAAGAATATGTTAATATAATAAATTACTATTAATTTAAGGTTTTTCATCCCTTCAACAGGGTTAGTGGTTTTGACTTTTGAGGAAATATGGAAAGATTTTTAAAACAAAAATTGTCAGATGGTGTAGACCTTGTAAGGGGTGCAGCGGGTGCTTCTAGTGGTGCATCTGCTAGTAATCAACAGTTTGTTTCCTTAACTTCAGCTATGAGAGATTTTGTTTATGTAAACAGTCTTCATTCAGATCATGCTGAAAGGAAAAAAATATATGAATTTCACCAAAAACCAAATTGATGAAATTAGAAGAGCTTATTTGCGTCCAAGTAATGATTTTGGTGATTTTAATGCAACAACATTGATAAGAACGACTCATTTTTATCTCCACGACTTATCTCAATTTGAACGTATGACTCTTCGGAATCAACTAGAGACATAGATTCTTAATGTGCGAACAGATGATAGATTCAATCAATTGAAGGGGCTTTGTGATTTATTTACATTGCTAGTGCAAACAAAAAAAATACTTGTCGTACCCGCTATTGTATCGACTTTTGAAATTTGCGTTGATTTTGCCAGTAGCAACAACAAGCGTGGAAAGATACTTCTCTGCAATGAATTTTGTCAAAAAGGATTTACGTAATCGAATGTCCGAACAATTTTTAAATGAGTGTCTTGTATGCTATATCGAAAAAGACATGTTACTGAATGTTAGTGATGATGATGTAATTACATGTTTTCAACGTATGAAAATGCGCAAAGGACAATTGTTATTTATAATTATTTTTTATGTAATAGTTAAAATTTTGGACATCGGTCAACATTATTCATGGATCCGCCACGGGGAGGGATGAAGGTGTTATAGATTGGACCTTTTCGATGGGGAGAGTGAGGCAAACGGTGTTAATGATGGCGATGAAGAGGAGGAGAAGGCTAATTTTGAGTGCAAAAACCTAATTGCACGCCATTGATGTGGCCAATCGAGATGTCTGCTTATATAGTCCTCCTCTCGTAAGTTCACTTTGATTGGTGTGAGCTTTGCTTCAATAACAAGCTAGGGTTTCGATCAATTACTTTGGTCGGGAACAGAATAATAGATGGACTGGAGCACCAGAATCAAGATAATTAAATAGCCATTGAGAAACTGCACGTGGGAGACACATGTCTGACTTAACGGTTTCGAACAAACGACGTCCATCAAAAGGACTGCCGTTGTAAAAATTTAATACTCGCAGGACTCAAATTTGACAAAAAAGTGTTAAGGGACTATTACTGAGATTGATCCATAGTCGAGGGACCAATGCTGTCATTAACCCTAATTTCAGTATAACGACATTCTTGATTACACACATCATGGGAGCTAGTCTTTTACTCTTTTTACATCAACAACATCAACATTGCATTAACCTTGCATGTGAAGAAACTGTATGAATTTTGGTCTCCCTCGGCCTTGGCCATTACCTCAAAATCATCTACGTTCGTAAATAATTGTCTTGTTTGACTGAACAAATGAATTAAGAAAAAAACCAATTAATTCTATACTTCATCCGTTTCGGACAAAAAATCAACAATGCTATTTTGGAGTGTTTCACACAAATAGTCCACTTTCAAATGTTATGTTTACAATTTTCATAACCTTTCATTTTTACTATGCACTAGTGTTGTAACTATATTGATTGTGCTTAACTATTTTAATAATTATGATCAACTTCAATGACATGAATATATCGTTTAATAATTAGATTTTCCAAACGATAACTCTTTGGGTGGAACAGATGAAACAATTATTAGTATAATATGTAGTTTCCTTTAAAATTCATATATGTATGTGATAATGTTTAAACATGAAGATGAGAGAATCATATTCTTGAGTAATTGTACTTTATTGATCAAGTAGTGTAATTTACGATACAAGATTGAAAGTAATCAGAGAGGAATATAACCTTCTTTGTATTGTCGTATATTCAAAGGAGAAAGAGAACAATATTAAAAAGGCATAACTAACAAAACTGTCTCCTAGTAGGAGAAGGAACATACAAGTTACACTCGATACCCTTCTAGAAGACATACGATCACTTAGGACCCTAAACTCATAATATAACTATGAGTTTATTGCTCTTTGCTCCCTTGCATCTTTTTTTGTGTTGTATATATCAACAATATGACTCATATTTAAAGTAAAAAGAAAAGGTAGATATAAAGCGATAAAAGAGCTTTCATGGAAAGGAAAGATTTGAAATAAGATATTTTTTTTTTTTAAATTAACGGAAAATAAAAATAAGACAATTATTTAGGGACGGAGGAAGTACCATTAATATATAAAGTCTTTATGTAGCGTATGGAAGATGATTCCGTAAATAAAACTCACTTCCGAATGCATTTATAACAAGGGTTAATGACACTATTGGTCCCTCGGCTATGAGCCGTTCTCAGTAATGGTCCCTTAAGAATTTTTGTGTCAACTTTTGGTCCTATGATTATTAAATTTTGACAGAGGCAGTCATTTTGATGGATGTCGTCAGTAAAATAACGTTAAGTTTCACATGTGCATTAAGTAAGGGTTAAAATGAAATTTTCTCAAACCTAATTTATATTTCAATTTGCAGTGGAGACCCTGAAGTTTTAAAAAATACTTAGAGGCCTTCTTCCCCATTTTTTTTTGGGAAACCCAGATTGATCCCAAACTGACTAACCTAATCTGCTTAAAGTTTTGGTTCATACTTCAAAGGGGTTCGTATTTAGAAAAAAAAAAAATTAAAGGCAACCTTGTTTGGAGGATGGAGTTTTTTTTTTTTTTTTGGAAACCCAGATTGATCAAACTCAAAACAAAATCTTTGTTGTGAACGTTCATAGAAAATCTTCGTTGGAAGCCAACGGGGAAGTAGCACGTTTGTTAGTCCAGATCGTACTGCCACGACTTGAGGACGCCGGCATCAAGGACTGTGCACTCCCGCCCGAATCCATCAAGGAGGCCTTCCTCAAGGTTGTCTCTGTCGTGGACTCTCACGCCACCGTTATCTTATCAAATTCTGACGACATATAAATCTTCGTTGGAAGCCAACGGGGAAGCAGTCGGCTTGTTAAACCAGAGGCCTTGTTAGACATGCCATCGACACCCATAGTTTCAGCCTGCTGGACGAACCCATTCATTGGTGTCGGGTCGGAAAACGTCTCATTCAACCCAAATATATGCTCTATAGTGGCTTGAATTGAGTGACCCGGGTTAGAGGCAACGAAGACAGCGTCGTCGGGGACAAATAGTTTAGGGGAATTGGGATCGGTAGCATTAAAGTGGCTGTACTCGTGGCCGTTGAGTCCGTCGATGTAGGGTCGGGTTTTCTTCTATCAGCCGAGGACGTGGTCGAAGGAGCGATTCTCCATGACTAAGATGACGAGGATTTTGATGGGGACTTTGATTTTGCGGCTGTGTTTTTTTTTGGGAAAGTGAATTGGAGTCATGGAGAGGGGCATATGAGGAAGAGGAAAATAAGGAATGTCAAATGCGTTCACCGGAGAATCATATTTTCCGGTGAGTGAGATTTGGGAAAAGGTGAAGGTGGTTGTGACTTGTGAGAAGTAATTTGAAGTTTATTGGTCTACCGTATAAGAGATGAGATATAACTACCGTACAAGCCACAAGGTCGGGGAAAATGAAATGAGAAAAGGAAACCGAACAAAGGTATATACTTTAGAGAAGATGACGATGTCTAACGGGGAAGCAGTCGGCTGGTCAGTTTGAGATCAATCTGGGTTTCCCAAAAAAAAATTGGGGAAGAAGGCCTCTAAGTATTTTTTAAAAACTTTTGGATCTCCATTGCAAATTGAAATATAAGTTATGTTTGAAAAAAAAATCATTTTAGCCCTTACTTAATGCACATATGAAACTTAACGGTATTTTACTAACTACATTTATCAAAAGGACTGCCTCTGTCAAAATTTAATAATAGTAGGACCAAAAGTTGACAAAAAATTCTTAAGGGACCATTACTTAGGGGTGTAAATCGGAACCACCGAACCATCGAACCGAACCAAACCACTCGGTTGGGTTCAGTTTTGGTAGAAGACGGTTCAGTTTCTGTTTCAAAAATTAGAAAACCTGCTGGTTCGGTTTGGTTCACAATTTTTGGTATCGAACCAAACTGAATCGAACCAAACCAACCTATATATTTTTATTTATTTATTATATAATACTCCCTCCGTCCCTAAATTATTGTCCTCCTTTCTTTTTTCCCCATTCCAAAATAATTGTCCAGTTTGAAACTTACCTTTTTAGAACATCACTTTTACTGCTTTACCCTTACTTTTTCACCCTACTTTAATTATGCATCACATACACATGAGCTTTAAATGAAACTACACATTAAATCAATATAAATAATCAAGTCAATTACTTTTTTCTTAATCCGTGCACCGGGTTAACTATGACAATAATTTAGGGATGAAGAGAGTATATATCTATATTATAAAAGAGATCAGATGCTAACTGACGGCCCAAATTGAATTGTGTTAAACACAATTGACGGTTCAGAATATGTGAGTTACATATAAACCCCTCAGTTATGGGTTTTGTTTGAATTACCCCCTCCACAACCAATAAGTATGTAATAACCCTTCAATTATGGTTTTTTTTAATTATCCTCCCCATAACCAATTGTAGTTACATGAATGCTTTCCTCTAACACATTTGTTTAACCACATCCTTCAGTTTGAGTTGACAAGGTGGTTATCTATAATTTATCCCGAGCATCCATTGAGTTGATCACATACCGACATCGAAGTCTATAACACGGACACAGATACTAGGTTTAATTACATATAAACCCCTTAGTTATGAGTTTTGTTTGAATTGATCTCATACAAACACCGTGCCTATGGCACGGGCACATATACTAGTTATATTACATTTGTTAACTATTTTGAACATTTGGATCATCTTATATACATAATCTAAGCCTTTAATTTAGTCATATATATATATATATATATATATATACATACCAAACCAAACAAAATATTGATTGTTGGAGAAATGCTATTCCTTCCATTGTTTGTGTTTATTTTGGAATTTGTATTATTTTCTTTATGATAATTTGTTGTTAGTAGGTTATTTTTTAATTTGATGTTAAGTCCAAAATTAAAATCTTATTTTTATTGTTGTTAATTTGATTAAAAATAAACAAAACCGAACCAAACCAAACTGAGTGGTTCGATTTGGTTCCAAGCCTTACTCGATTCAGTTTGAGATTTTTGGAACCAATAAGTGGTGATTCGATTTGTGGTTTTGGTCTAAACCAAACCAAATCAAACCATTTACACCCCTATCATTACTGAGAACGGCTCATAATCAAGTGATCATAGTGTCATTGAGTGTAATACCCCAATTATTTTAATTAAAAATATTAATTTGTATTGATTAAAAATTTAAAGTTTGTTTTGGACCTATTTAGTAACTAATTAAATTGAGTCGGGCTTGGCCCACTTTTAACTAGACTTTAATTCTAATTATATATTAATATTACTTAATTAATTTTGGTCCATTTAATATTAGGTCTTTTCGGTTAGGGTTAAGTAAACCCTAATAAGGGGAATATAAAAGAAAGCTTTAGGATGAAAAACTATCAACTGTTTACAATAGTTAAGAAGAGAAAAAAAAATTGGCGGCGAGTGTGGAAGTCGGCTTTATGGAGGAAGAAAAATGCCTGGCAAAGAGTGCAGTCAGGTTTGATTTCCATCTATTAATAAAAATAGTATCGTACAAATTTGGCTCGGGCAGGTATATAGCAATTGTTGTGTATTGCGTGTGTGTGTGTTTTGTGGTGTGAAAGTGTGTGCAGAGAGAGAATAGTACCTATTAATATAGACCACTTTATATATATATGATTTGACATTCACAGTTTGGTGTGTGTGTGTGTGTGTTTGTGTACGTGTGTGTGTGTTTTGTGGTGTGAAGGTGTGTGTGCAAAGAGAGAATAATACCTATTAATATAGATCACTTAATATATATATATATATATATATATATATATATATATATATATATGATTTGACATTACAGTTTGGTGTGTGTTTTGTGCGTGTGAGTATGTGTGTTTTTGGGTTGTGATAAAATAATGATAATAATAAAAATATTAATAGTAAATGAATTATTTAATAAAGTATTACTAAAATTCTTATTACATAAATTAATAGGAATTGATTGGTACATTTATAGTCTAGTGATCATGGTGTATTTTGAACTTAGATTTGGACAAGGAAGGATATGACGATCACACGTGTTGCGGATCTTTTTGCTAAGTATTTCGAGGTAAAGGATTACGTTTCTTTTAGGTCCTTTGCAAAAGTATAAAAATACTTTTAATGTTAGGCTTCCGCTGATTCTTGAATTATTCGTTCTTTTATTTGCCATGTCCGACCTCGTGTCGGTAGTTGTTTTGACCCCGTCGTTAGCCTTTGTTGAATATTTTCATTATGAATCCGTTATCACAATTTTCGTGCTTAAACTTGTATATATGAAATACTATTATCGAAAATTATATTTCGTATTGGTCAACTTATCGACATATTCTTTTGTATTGAAAATAATGAATTGAAATACAATATTTATTTTAATAGTGATACATTTATAGTATCATCTATGTTTTGAAAATAATTATGATCACTAATTATGAACAACCCGTCACGGGGATTACGTGACAAACAATTAAATAAATTTAATTGCACCGCTTGGCTCGTGAGTGCGGTAATCGGATATACCTTAATATTGTACCCTTCAGGAGATTTGTGTACCCTCGGGGGATTTGTGTACCCTTCGGGGGATTCGTATACCCTATGGGGGATTTACGTACCCTTCGGGGGATTTGGTTCTTAGTCAATAGACCCTTACATGATCTTAATAAATATTTTTGATCTTGGTTATTACTAGGTGATATGGGACAATCAGTAATGACAAACTTATTTGATCCATATTATTTTGTTTGAACTCTCCATTTAAAAAGAGTTTTTTTTAATCTTTCGTTAACTATCTTTTGATCTTGCAAGTTATCAAATATCTAAATTTTGTTCTACATACAGCCTGATTATTCTTTGAGTCACCCCTCCTTAGAAACCGGAGGAACAACGTATGATCTTACTGAGCTTTGTTCACTCACCCTTCACATCACTCTTCTTTCAGGTCGGAATTAAGGACTAAGCTTGAGGTAGATGATACCAGTGAAGGAAATTAAGATTTTTAGGACATATATATATATATATATAATTTTTTTTTGAAATAAATAGAGACATAGTTAATTTAGTAGACTTTTGGTTCGTAATTTTGGATGACTGTATTTTTAAATTGGAGACTTTTGTAATTCTAGTTGGATGACGTTTAACAAATCTTTATTTAAGTTTGAATTTGTAGTGACGTGACCAAATGTTGATCCAAAAGGATCAGACCCGAGTTTGAAGCGTTACATTATGTCTTATAACAATATCCAATGTATTTGTACATGGTACATAGACCATGATATGATATTCATTGAATTTAGTCTTATAATTACCGAAATTGCATAACAACAACACTTGGAAGCAGCCTTAGGTGTTGCGACAAATGTAGAACAAAATGACACTAATGATGCAGGGACCTTTTAGGGATGCTCATATCTCACAATTCGACACGACACTAGTTAATTTGTATCTTAATAAAGTTAGCCGCTCTTGAGGTTTTCAAAAAACATGAGGAAAAACTTGAAGCTTTTGCATCGAGTCACTTATAGCTAGCTTTGACAAGTATGAACATCTAAATATGGAAAGTTCTATCCCAATCCATTGGAAAAAAGAAACCCTTTCTTTTGTCTTTAACTATTACTCCCTCCTTTTTTTTAATTATCGTCTATCTTTCGTTTTTTGTCCGTTTTAAAATAATTGTTTTCTTTATAAAAAATTGAAAAATATTTTAATCACTTTACTATTATTTTTTCTACCTACTTTAATTATGACCATATATTCAAATATATTAAAGGAAACCACACATTTTATCAATATTTATAATATAGTTAATCATTTTTTAAAGGGATAAGTGTACCATTAGTCCCTGAACTTTGGCCGAAGCCATCATTAGTCCCCAAACTTCAAAAAGTTTCACCACTGACCTAAGTAGGTCTTTTTTGCTCATAGAAGGTCCCTAGCCCTAACGCCATTAGTTTATTTCCGTTAAGTGAACATGTGCCACTCACATGTACAAACTAAGGGGGTTATGTATAACTTAATCAAAGTAAGGGGGTAAAGTGAATATAAGGAGGCATCGTTGGACTGAGTTTGAGCGGCCTAACATGGAGGGAAATGGCGGGAGCTAAACGCGGGGTTGGATGAAGGTCTCGGTGATGAGAGGCGAGATGGAGGTGGGTGTACTGGGCCTTGCCTTGATCTGAGCGTGAGGAGCCGGAAGTTTAGAGGCAGTATGGTGGGTGCTTGAGCGAGGAAAGGGAGATCCGGGAGATGGATGGAGGCCGGAGATTGAAATTCGGCAGGATCAAGATGGAGATGCGGGCGGCGAAGGGTTGACTGTGGAGAATGGGGTTGGATGAAGGTCCAAGGTGATAGAGAGGCGAGATATGGAGGTGGGTGTACTGGGCCTTGCCCGCATGCATCTGAGCGTGAGAGAGCAAGTTTGGTATGGTGGGTGCTTGAGCAGGAAAGGGAGATCTGGAGATGGATGGAGGCCGGAGATTGAAATTCCTAGGAAGATGGAGATGCGGGCCCGAAGACGGTTGTTGGATCGGAGACCTTCCGGATTTGGGAAAAGGCGAGCTTTGCGGCTGTTGAGGGGAAGATGTCGGTTGCTATATGGGGGCGGAGAAACAGAGCCGGCCGAGGCGAGCAGAATTTTTCTAATTAATTAAAAATTTTAATTAATCTATAATTTTACAATGAATATAATTATTTTAAACAATCAGATTGTCAATTGTCAAAGAGTAATCCCTAATTCCTTAAATGGATCACATTACCCCTATATTTTGATGATGTTATACATTGCCCCCTTATTTGGTGCATGTGAGTGGCACATGCTCACTTAACGAAAATAAACTAACGACGTTAGGGCTAGGGACCTTCTATGAGCAAAAAAGACCTACTTAGGTCAGTGGTGAAACTTTTTGAAGTTTGGGGACTAATGATGGCTTCGGCCAAAGTTCAGGGACTAATGGTACACTTATCCCTTTTTAAAATGATATATCATATCAAAGGAAACAATAATTTGAAAAAAGAGAAAGTACTATTTTTTTTTCATATAGACCCGGATAAAATTCATGTCTCTCTCGCTATAGCCTAAAACTAAAAGCACTCTAAGTGGTCCAAAAACATTGAGTTATTTTCTTTTTTCGCTTTTCTCTTATTTTTTAATAAAATTTAGAGAGTATTGCCCCTCCATTGTTTTTTTTTTTCAAAAATTGTTGCAGCAAAGAAAGATTACTAAACTTTCATAAATTTATTTCCTTTAAATTTTTGTTTTGTTTTGTTTTGTTTTCTAAAGTTGATGAAATCAAGATTTTCTACTTCATAAATTTACTAAATCCATATTTACCAACGATCATATTTCACTATGCACTTGTAACTTTACAGTTGACATTAAAGATATTTATCTGATTCTTTTTTAATAGGTAAGTGTGACCACTTGTTAGTATAAGAATTAGAACCAATGATCTCAAGGTGTTTGCTCGAGTACACTGGCTATTTCTCGCACCCCTTAGGGACATTTATGTTAAATATTATTAAAATTAATTAAAAGAAAATACTTTGAATATATTTTTATTTTGTACAAAATTATAAAACACATAATTTGTAGTAAGCATAAAATATACTTAGGATGGTTGCCACATTTTCTTGCAATCATTGCTGATGTGCATATTTTGGATCCGCCTCAATGGCGTGTGGGCCTCATCTAATAACCCATTATATTTTACATAATGTCGGAAGGCTTTGGGCCGTGCAGATAGTCCACGAGCTAGACTCATTCCATCCAGGTATAAATAAGGAATAATTACAAGCCGGTACATTTTTTAAAACATGTTTTCAAATCAATCCAGCTATTTTTTAGACATATCTTTTAGATACATTTTTGGGATAAAAATACATTACAATTCATTCCTTCCTTCAATTAACCTCCCTTCGTCATTATTGATATATTCTTTTTCCTCCAAACTTGCGCCTACTTATTGCGCTGGCTTTTTCTCCAAACTTGCGTCTAGGAACATTTCCTTTTTCTTGGGAAATCTTGGTCCTAAGTCATTGGGGTTAGTGCCTCATGTAGACCGAGACAATCACATCGCATGAAGGGATAGTGTAGAAATCCATAGGCGACGACTGTGATGGTGGTGGATACGACTTCGGCAAAGGTCTGTGTAAAATGGGGGTTGTCGGTGGTATGGCGGTGGTGGTGGTAGCAGAAGCGGCGACTGGGGTGAGAGATGGGATGCTCACCTTTGTCATCAGAATCCATAGGCGGCGACTGTGATGGTGGTGGATACGACTTCGGCAAAGGTCTGTAAAATGGGGTTGCCGGTGGTATGGCGGTGGTGGTGAAGCGGCGATCAGAGAGATGGGATGCTCGCTTTGTCATCGATCTCGATGCCAAGATCTGCTTCGATGCCTCCCAGCCTCCTCGCCTCCTCCCCTGCAGCCTCTTCACGATCTGATGCCAAGATCTATCTTCACGAGATTCTGCTCATTCTCCCCTCTCTTTCTCTCTCTTCGTTGTTATCATGTTTGTCAACTGATTTGAGCGCATATACAGACATATATATATATATATATATGTATATGTATTTGTGTGTATATACCGAGGAAGGAACCACTGTAGGAAAGCAACCGATCCTTATTAGTGGCAGATGGGTTTGAACGGACAAGCACCGTCGGAGATGGTTGCATTCCCACTTTTGAAATCGGAGCAGAGGGTGATGAACTCGGATTTAGCATTTTTGCATTATTTTTCACCTGATGCCAAGTCTTGGCATCAGCTTTTTGGCATCAGGTTGATTTGTTTTGAATTTTTTTCATCTGATGCCAAGTCTTGGCATCAGATTTTTGGCATCAAATTTTTTTTGGCATCAGCTTTTTGGGTGGTATTAATGCTCGCCTTGATCTGATTTTCTGATGCCAATATTTGATTTTCTGATGCCAAGATCTGATTTCTGATGCCTGGCATCAGGTTGATTTTTGGCATCAGGTTGATTTCTGATGCCTGGCATCAGCTTGATTTTGGCATCAGGTTGATTTCTGATGTCTGGCATCAGATTGATTTTTTGGCATCAGAGTTTTCATTAATGGCATTTTTGTCATTTGGCAAGCAATTTGTAGTTACATGAAATGTCTAAAAAATTGATGGTTCTAGATGAAAACATGTTTTGAAAATTGTACCCACTTGAAATTCCCCCTATAAATAACCTCACTTGTCCATAGTGAAGGGGCTCTATCTATCTCTTTTTTTCTGAGGGAGAACCACGTACTTGGGGGCTACGCGCTCTCTCTTTCATACTCAGTGTACTGATAAACACGCCGGAGGATTTTTGGTATGGTTCCTCCCCGCCGACTCACGGTGTTTATTTTACAGATAATATAACCAGATATCCACCACCGACGACAAGATGACCGTCGGACGGCAACTCTTGCGACCCACGTCTAACGCTACCTTCGGTACCCCCGGTATGATGCTTTTTTGGATACAATAGTTGGTTCCGTTGCCGGGAACGATTTGATTGACTCCGTCAATTTCGACAGAACTTTGTTCTAAGGGTGTCGGAACTCCATTGACGGGCACAAGCATGTGAACTGGGCAAAGGAAACGAGACCGAAACAACAAAAGGAAGTCACCAGTAGATGCGCCTTGAGCAGACGAGGTCAACGACGAGGAAATCACCGCCAACAGAGCCATGTTGCTCCCTCACGCGCCACCCAAAATTGCTGGAGCGGTAATATACGATGATGCGCCGGTAGTATGATCGGGAACATTTTTAGTGTGCTACATGAACTTGAGTGAAAAAGCGAAGCAACCAGTGACTGCAGCTGGAAAATACGAGTTCAACGCTGTTGAAAGCTCCTCCAACGAACGTTGGATGCACCCTCACGCACCGTCAAATGCTGCCGGACTCGTTACCAGACTTTACCGTTTTTTCTTTTTTCAGGCGGCCATAATTGTTAAAGATAACCCGTACAATGCGCCAACTTCATTATGGGTCACCATCATGGGTGATGTCATATATGGTGTCAGTCCACGAAGGTGTTTCTTTTTCCAATTATGTCATTGGCTTTTTGCTAATTTACACATATACATATGTTTAGCTTTGTCTTTGCACTAACTGTTTATTAAAACTAAAAAGTCTATTGAAATTTGATGTTACACTTATTTCCATAAATTCATGCAATTAAGTGGAACATTGAATTATTTTGATATTATGAAGATATATATCATTTAAACGCTTGTTAACCTTCTGGCTGACAATCGAACGATGAATAATGACAGCATACCAAATGTAATTTAAATATAAAGAATAAAATATTAACATTGTTGTAATATCTTTAACTGTAAATTAAAATGCTACAATTACATTGAAACCCGCTATAATTATGCATACTACGCTATATTGTACTTATGTATGTAATTAAATATGTTTTGCGTCCGCAACCGTATTAAACATGTTTGGGATCTCTCCCAGTATTTCATTTAAAATTATTAATCATGACATTTATTATTTAGTATAAAGTAACTTAAATGTGATTAAATCACCAATTATGACATGCAATATATGATATTATGAAGAGTATTCATGTCATATATAAATTGCATTAAATACATCCAATGTACCTTGAATCATGACATTTATTATTTAATATAAAGTAACTTAAATGTGATTAAAGCACCAATTATGACATGCAATATATGATATTAGGCTTAAATCACAAATTGGTCATTCTACTTTCCAGCTTTTTGCAATATGATCACTGTACATTTTTTTTTTCTATTTCATCATTGTACTTCACCACAAATAACAAATTGGTCACTCTGCCTCCTTTCCGTTAGTTATCTTGGATGGAAATGATGAAAAAGACATGAATGCCATTTATTTTGTTTGCCTCCACATATTGAAACCAAGTAAAGTTAGTCAACCATATTTTCCTCAAATTGTGGAATCCCTTGACAATCATATCGTGAATCTTCACCCATGCTATCCCAATTCTTGACTCTATTTTTCTTTATCAACTCCAATAAAGATCCGGAACATGAATTAACTGATAGTCTAAAACCCTAGTGACAGAATGCAAAATGAACAAAAAGGGGGGGGGGCTAAAACCCTAATGTAATGGAGTACTTAATTCATCAAATTGAAAAGACCCTAATTTCACTCGCTGAAATAAGCTAAAACCCTAACCCTAGAAGATACTAAAAATTCATCGTCTCCACACACATATTCAAGAAATTAACGGCATACATATTTATATCTTCGATTCGGCGGAAGTTCGGCAGGATCGTCTTCTCGCGCCCGACGGTGGAGCGAGAGCGGATAAAGACGCGAGCAAATTCAAGTGGCCCGAGCTATCGGTAGGTAATTTCAACCCTAGCCGACGCCTCTCCCATCGATTGTTGTTGGTGTAAGAACCTCCCAAAGAACGATTGTTGAGAAGCCACGGAGGCGGAGAAGGACCAACCATATCCGGTGGCGCAAGCTCAAACGTCAAAGTCGACCTAGGCTGGCGAGCCGAGAATCCACCATCGGCGCTCACTACGAAAGCCATGCTATCTTCTTTACCTCCGTCAAGGCTATCATCATCGGACCGGAGCCTCTTGCCTAGAATAAAAGGAGTGGGCGTAATTAAGTGTTGGTGCGACGATGGCTACTGATCAAGGGCGGCGGAGATTGAAGAGTTAGTGGATGAGTTACGTCTGACGAATACGGTGGAGAAGCTAGCGAGGTGGTGCCGGTGCGTAGCGGCGATGATGGAAGGTTCGACTGGCGGAGGAGCCACTCAATGGTCAGCCGTCGGACTTATGGTCGAGTTCACGAGTGGTGGAAAACCCTTGCGGCCTTGATGATCGGGTACTTAAAAGGGTATTTTCGGGTTAATGTAAAATTTTAAAGCTTTCCATCCAATTTTTTGGATGGAGTGATTAACGTGTATTACTTGGTCTAGTACAATGATGAAATAGAAAAAAAAATTGTAGAGTTATCATAATGCAAAAAGCTGGAAAGTAGGGTGACCAATTTGTGATTTAAGCCTATGATATTATGATGAGCATTTATGTCATATATAAATTGCATTAAATACATCCAATGTACCTTGAATTATTGACTTAACTGACATTGTTCACCAGATAGCATGATTTATCAGCTTATGAATCAAAATAATGATATTACGTCATTTTTTGGTCGTGTTGTGTAGAAACGTGATTACTTTCTTGCTCACATAAGTTAAATCCACAAAACAAACTACAATTTTATTAAATTGAGAAATATGCTTGATTTGCAAATGATACACATAAGGCTTCAGGTATGAAGTCCATGTCAACAGATCCTAGGCTTTCCCCAACAGCTCTACCGTGCTCGAGCACATCACGAGCCTTAACAAGCAGTAATTACTTAGAGATTTGAGCGACCAGAATGAGCATACTATATGCCGGTCTCTGCCCGAGAGCCAACAGTACTGATTAGCGATACTTCTCAACTTCAAGATAAACCCTCACATTCGAGAAGTGGGGGCTACACCAAGGAAGATCAAGCATGATTTGCTCTTTCCTGGGAGCTACTCTGTATTTTGTGCCCGAGCACGCTATTATTGTGCCCGAGCCACATTATCATATTTTGCTTTATGTACGCATGTGCTCTCTGCTTTCCGCTCAATTATCAGCATGCTATTATTGTGCCCGAGCCACACTATCAGATTTTGCTCTATGTACGCATGCGCTCCCTGCTTGTCGCTCAGTTATCTCGATTATACTTTTTTCATGAGTAGGAGGTCTCTTTCCTCCTAAAAAAGGGTTGGTGTTCGAACCTGTTATCTCGATTATACTCTTTTTCATGAGTAAGAGGTATCTCTGCTCGTGAAAAATAGTTGGTGTTCGAGCCTATTATCATGATTATTATCTTTTTCACTAGTAAGAGGTATTTCTGTTCATGAAAAAGGGTTGGTGTTCGAGCCTATTATCTCGATTATTATCTTTTTCACGAGTAAGAGGTATCTCTACTCGTGAAAAAAGGTTGGTGTTCGAGTTTGTTATCTCGATTATTCTCTTTTTCACTAGTAAGATGTATCTCTACTCGTGAAAAAGGGTTGGTGTTTGTAGACACCCCAATTTCGTACTCCTGGTATGTAACATGACATAAAATATCAAGAACTGTTAAAAGGACTAACGGATGTCAAGTTACAGGGTTTAAAATGCAAAAGATGCAAAAGAAAAGAAGGATACATAAACAATGGATTATAGGGGGCCAAAGTGCCAAAATTGGAAACAAAAAGTGCCTGGCGCCACCCATACTCATTGTGGGCGCAGCGCCAGCCTCCTCCATGGGTGGCGCCCAATAGTGCCTTGTGCACTATAGCACTTTGCTTTTGGTATAATTTCTCAAGAGCGCGGTACAAGCCGATAAAGCACAGAAGAAGAAATCTTAATGACGAATGAATCCCTTCTCCAGCCTATAAATAGAGACATCCGGCTTGTAAAAATGGACACAGTTCACACACTCTCTGCACACACTCACGTAGTTAAAAAGCCTCCGCGGTGAGATCGCTCTAACATAAATCCCTCCTCAAGCCTCAAAGCTCCGTTAAATCTCCCCTAAACACAAAACCAACCAGTCAAAGTGAACCTTAGCCTCCTCACTAGGATTCCACCCTATTTCCCCAGTTCCAAAATCCCAAAAATAGCAGTTGCGCTACCCAAATCCAGACGCTAAATCCGCAAAAAACAAGCAATTGCTCTGCCCGATTTCTGTAAATAACAGCAAAAAGCAAGCAGTTGCTCCGCCCGTTTCCCGGTGCCAGAAAGCAACTTTCGAAAGTAGTTACTCTGCCCGAATCTCTGCAACAACAAAAGACTCCCTCTATCGGAAGGACTGAGCGAGCACACCCCACGCTCTTAAAGGTAAGCCTTTAAGAGATTTTATAAAAAAATGTGTTATTTTCAGCCGCCCTGATGTAAAAATATAAGCAGTTATGCTGCTCAGATTTCTATAGAAAATAGCACTAAAAAGAAACATTATTATGGCCAAATATTTATAAATATATTTTGTAATTCCTGGAAGGAAGCGACTACAAGTTTGTAATAATGTCGATACAGATATACATGTTTAAATGCTTTATTTCATTTGCTAAATAAATATAACAAATCATATTTTAAACAAAAGCTATTTTTGAGACCGAAATGGCGAGTTGGGTGCCTAACACCTTCCCACCTTGCAACTTAGCCTCCGAACCCTTCTTACAAACTCTGGTTATTTTTTATTTTTCTTTATTTCTCCTTAAAATAAAGATGGCAACTTTGTTACAACATTTTGGATCACAGTAAGGCCGCAACATCCTTTTTTTGCACTTTTTCGTTTTCCCCTAAACAAGGGAAGATTGAATGAAAAGGGTGATGCATTTTCTGTATCTTGTTTTCCCCTAAACAAGGGATGATGAGATACGGAAAAATCCAAAGCACTCATAGTGAGTCAAGATGAACCCAAGTCCACCGTGAGGCAGGGCGTGTTCCTACGCGCCTTCGTAACATCCTTTTTTTTTGCATTTTTCTGTTTTCCCATAAATAAGGCAAGATGGAAATGAAAAGGGTGATGCGTTTTTTGTATCTTGTTTTCCCCTAAACAAGGGAGGATGAGATACGGAAAAATCCAAAGCACTCATAGTGGACTAAAGCACTCAGTGATCGAGGCGTGAAAAGAGTGATGTCTTCCCCTAAATAAGGGAAGATGGAATGAAAAGAGTGATGTCTTCCCCGAGTCGTGTGTTCCCCTTAAAAAAGGAAACGCGCGATCCGGGAAAATCGATCCGGGGCACTCACAGTGGCGACTCTGCTGGGGACGTCGTTTTTATTTTAAATAAAAATGGAGGGCTAGACTCATTTTTATAAAAAAGACAAAACCAGTTTTCTTTAGTTTCTAGCTAAAATATGCTTATTATATTTCTTTAGCATTTTAAATATTGCATTTTTATATATCTGTATATATATTGTACATTTAACCATTCACTTGCAGCAGTTTCGTTCCGGGTACAGTAACAAATATATCAAAAAAATTAAAAAAAAAGAATAAAATGGAAATTCGGACAGGATAACAAAAAAAAAGGGTTGGGGCTTTATTTTATTATTATTTTATTTTGCTCTATATATATGTTTGCTTTATTTATGTCGCGCAAAAATAAATTAAAAAATAAATGTACATATTCTTTTATTCTGTCATATTATATGTATATCCATATATGTTCCTTTAATATCAATATGCTAGTTTTTCTTTTCTTTTCTCTTTCATATTTATTTGGCTTCTTATGTGTGTATATAATTTTCAATTCTAAAAAACAATTCGTTTTTTTAAAGAAAAAAAAATTTTGTTTTCCGAAATAAAAAAAAGTGTTTTAAAAAAAAATTGTTTTCCGAAATAAAGAGAAATAAAAAAGGAGTTTTCAAAAAAAAGGAAAGAAATTCGTTTTCTAAAATTTTAAAAAAAATCATCTCTTTTCAAAAGTTAAAAAAAAAACTCATTTTCTCAAAGCAAAAGAAAAAATTCGTTCTTGAAAAAAAAAGTTTTTTCAATAATATATATATATATATAATAGTTTCATTTTTCAAAAAAAAATGTTCAAAGAAAAATTAGATCAAAAAAGAAGCAAACAAAAATAATTATTCTTATTTTCAAAAAAAAAAACCAACAGTTTTAGTACGTTAAGCGGACCAAAACGTTAAAAGAAAATTCTAAGGGGCCTAAATGATAAAAGGGCAAAAGGTGAAAGGAGTAAAGTGGCAAAAGCCAAAAGTGACTATGAATGATGAATGAGGGCGCGGCGCCCAAATTAACTTTGGACAGCGTCCAGCCTCTTCCTACGTGGCCCGTTCCATATTTTGAACAATTTTGTCTGATGTTTGGTCCATTTTATATGTCGGGTCGCCCATTTTTACCGTTTGGTGCACCTATTTTTCCTGTTACTCCACCTTTAAAAAAAAAATCATCAAAAAAAAAAAAATCTTTTCTTTAAATCTTGTGTTGTGTTTATACATATTGGGATCTTTGTTATTTTCCTTTGGTACCACTAACAATTTTGTAGGGGCTGAAAAATAAAAACAAATTGGTTATTTATTATCTACTCTCCTGAGAGGATTGTCCGGAGGTACGTAATCGTCACATCTCATTACAAGGATCGCAAAAGCAAAAAAAAAAAAAAAAGAGTTTTCTAATAAAAAAATCATGTGTAATACTTTTTTTTTTTGGAAACAGGGGCGGCACCCTGCTAGATTTTATTAATAAAAAAAGAATACAAACTTGAGGGGACAACCAAATTTTACTCTTATAACGGGGCAAAGGAGCCTAACCTCAAAAAAGAAATGATTTAAAATACAAAAGAGAGACCTAAGAAATTCGGACATAAGAAGTACCGAGACTATCCAAAATAGTGTTTCCTCTAACAAAAGATGGCAAAGCAGCAAGAGAGGAAAATTCAGAATCAACACCAGAATCAATGAAAAAATTAGTAAGACCATCAGCTACAGAATTGGCTTCCCTGAAACAGAGGCTGAAAGAGAGCAAGCAAAATATAATCGTTTCTTTTCGCAAAAAAAAATGATCATTAAAAAAAAAATTGTTCTCTCTAAACAAAAAAAATCTCTATTCTTTCAAATTCAAAAAAAAAAAAAAAGATTAGCAAAATGAAAATTTCTTTGATTGAGTTGAACTACGATGACCTGAGCCTCGAAATGAGGTACGTAAGCAGTCTTCGGGTTTGGTCAAATACTTGGATTTACTCTTCAAACAAAAAAAAATGTATTTTCTATGTGTTTTCTTTTGTTTCCCAAAACATGAAAAGATAGACAATCTCCTCACCATTATACTCAATTGTCATCTCCAAATGCATCTTCCCTCTTAACCTTTCATAAATGCATCACTAGTTGATAAATGCATCGTTCATTCTCAATTTCAAAAAAAAAATAAAAAATCAGTAAGTTCTACTTCGAGATGTCAAGGTCTACCACTTCAAAAAAAATATATTAAAAAATAATAAAAAGAGAATAAAAAATAAACAAAGAAAAGGCCGATAGGGAGCCATGGAAGAAAGGAAAGCCGGGAAATCCAGAAAAGTCAAGCAACTCAAGCATCATACGCAACAATTCAGGACTAGGGGCTATCAAACCCTAGGGGTATCTCTTTTGCCCATATTGATGCCTACAGCTCATCCTTGCAAGAGTATGCTCACGAATCTATTTGGTCTCCGTTATTTCAAAAGTCCAACCAAGTCCTCAAATCGAGCTTTCCAAAGGTATTTTATCTATATTTGAGTCTGGTAAAATTCTTGCTTCTCCTATATTAGCTTGTCGAGTCTTCTTCTTGATCTTTGATCACCATCTATCGCTGAAATATCTGTTATATGAAAAAAAAATGACGAGTCGACTCATGTAAAAACATGATAAAAACTACACGGGTTGATAATGAGTCATTTCGCAATATGGACCCACAAACCATTAAAAATATAAGTTCGATAAAGCAACCTTCTGTCTTGGTAAAAGGTCATCTTCGACCCATTGCGACCAAGCTATTAATGGCACACTAGGGGCTTCCAACCATACACCAAAACCCTTCCAAATACCTAAAAACCATATATCAAAGCTTAACCATCCCTAAGATCCAACTTCCCAAAACTGGGGCTATTTCACCCTTATATATACATCCATCAAGAGTGACCACCTTTTTATCCCAAGAGAAAGAAGGAGATATCTCTTCAAGCACTCTCCCAAATTGCTCTGAGATGTCAACAACAAAAAAAAAAGTGGAGAGAAGAAGGAAAAAAAGAAAAAAACATAAGGTTGAAAAAAAAAGAGCAAGGTCGAAAATTAAAAAAAGGGTCTATGCATAAAAAAAGAAAAAAAAAAGAAAAAGAAAAGAAGCCTTTCTTGAGCAATTCCATCAAAATCTCTCTCGTAGTAAAAAAAAATAGGGGAACCAATCACTCTTAGACAACCCTATAACCCACAACCAAAGCCAAAAGTCGATCTCCCAATACCTACAACCAAGTCCAGACATCAACTTCCCATCCAAACCCACAGCCTAAAAGGCCAGCCAATAATCCCTTTGTGATCGCCTTTCCGAAAAAAAATCAAACCCACAGCTTAAAATACCTTTAAACCAGAGGTCAATCAGATCTTCAACCCTAAAACCAGTCCATCCCAAACATCACACCCTTAAACCAATCCATCCCAAACACTTAAATACTATACCCTAATCTAGTTGCCACCTATAGCTCTATTTCAATCGGTTATAACATGATCTGGGTCCAGGACAGAACTCCTTGCTAAAGACATAAAATTATCAAAAGATAAATGTTAAGTAGGGTCCATGAAACTTGTGATACTCGGCAATAAACTCTGGATCATGACTCTTCTCTTGTCCATTAGAGTCATCCTTTTTCTTTGAGCATACTCATTTCTGTCTCCCACAAAAAGTCTCTCCAAATCGAGTCATTCTGGGGCTGTCCCTATTTAATCTCTTCAGAAACTTTCCCGTCCCATCTTACAAAATATGGTTCATCGAGTCATCCTGGGGCTTCTCCCACCAAGCTCATTGGATAGATAAAGGCTCATCATCTCCAGAAACAACTGTCCTTTCCATCTCGCCTGAAGAAACGAAGAAGCTACACAACCGTGATCGCTCAAGAATAAGCGAGTTATCATCGCATGCATTGAAAGGCCGGCTCCCTATGAGGTAAAAGCTCGCTAGGTTGAAAACCCGAAAGGGTAGACTAGGCAAAAGTTAGAGCACAAATATATATATATATATATATATATATATATATATATATATATATATATATATATATATATATAAAGAAAGAAAAAAAAGTGGTCCCTCTAAGGCATCAATTAGTAGGTTTCACTAATCCTGATTGAATTCCTTTTTTTGAATGATGCACTAGTCAAAAGACTGAAAAGCAACCCTAAACTTCACCCACCTCCATCTCAAATATCACAATCAGCTTCTATACTCATAACCCTTCAAAGCCAACCAGAAGCCACATCTCAAGCTCTTATATTACATTTCCATCACCTTACCTTATCTTGTCTTAACATGTTTAAGAAACGGATAGCACACATGTATATTCAAAAGCCCATTTTGAAGGAGAGAAAAGTTTCTCCATTTGCATGCTTGCATCTTCTCTTTGCATCCTTTTATTTCATCTTATCAGGTCTTCTGCCGCATCGGCCCTTGAAAAAAGTATAAATGTTCTGTCAGCATCTCGCCAAGGACCACCTCCAAAGATCCTCAGTAGCATCATCAAAAGCTACATAAGCCGATTGTCGACAGCATTCTGCCACAACGCTTTATAATCATCGTTTCTCTTATGCTGGGATAAGCCCGTTTTTTTTTATAATAAAAAAATCTGCATCGCTTTCCCTATGCTGGGGAAAGCCCATTTTAAAAAGCAGCATCACTTTCCCTATGCTGAGGAAAACTCATTTTGAAAAACAACATCGCTTTCCCTATGCTGGGGAAAGCCCATTTTGAAAAGCAGCATCGCTTTCCCTATGTTGGGGAAAGCCCATTTTGAAAAGCATCATCGCTTTCCCTATGATGGGGAAAGCCCGTTTTGAAAAACAGCATTGCTTTCCCTATGATGGGGAAAACCCATTTTGAAAAACAACATCGCTTTCCCCTTGCTAGGGAAAGCCCGTTTTAAAAACAACATCACTTTCCTTATGCTAGGGAAAGCCCATTTTAAAAGTTGCAACGTTTTCCCTATACTGGGGAAAATGCATTTTAAAGTTGCATCGTTTTGCCTATGCTGGGCAAAACGTGCCATCCATCCAAAGTCAAAGAAAAGCTCGTATCCCTAGCAAAATTGCCGCAAAAAGGGGAGGGAAAGTAGAAATTATATCATTCAAATCCCCAGCAAGACGCCTGCAGCAGCATAAAAGCAGCAAAAGCAATACATATTGCATCAAATTTCGTGAGTTTTGTAGCAATGCGATGGATATTGCATTTAGTGTTGCGATGCAATGGATATTGCATCTGATTTTGTGATAATACGATGGATATCGCATTTAGCGTTGCGATGCAATGGATATTGCATCTGATTTTGCGATAATGCAATGAATATTGCATTTAGTGTTGTGGCAATGCAATGGATATTGCATCTGCGTTTGCGGTGATGCAATGAATATTGCATCCAGTCTTTGCAATGCAATGAATATTGCATCTGCGTTTGCGGTGATGCAATGAATATTGCATCCAGTCTTTGCGATGCAATGAATATTGCATCTGCGTTCGTGGTGATAGATAATGCATCTTGGTTTTTGGTAATGCAATGAATATTGCATTGGCTCGCGGTGATTCAATGAATATTGCATCTGGGTTTTTGGTAATGTAATGAATATTGCATTGGCTCGCGGTGATGCAATGTATATTGTATCTGGGTTTGTGGCGATGCAATGGACATTGCATCTGGGTTTTTAGTAATGCAAGGAATATTGCATTGGCTCGCGGTGATGCAATGAATATTGCATATAGGTTTGTGGCGATGCAATGAATATTGCATCTGGGTGTGTGGCGATGCAATGGATATTGCATCTAGGTTTTTGGTAATGTAATGAATATTGCATTGGCTCGCGGTGCGTTTGCGGTGATTAGAGCTGTCAAACGGGCCGGCCCGGCCCGGCCCGAAATGGTACCGGGCCTCATAGAACTCAAGCCCGGCCCATGCACATTTCGGGCCTTCGGGCCTATGGGCCAAAAAAAATAAATATATTTTTTATTAAAAAAACTCACAAATTAGCTAATAAATGTTATATAACACATTAAAAGTTCAAACACACACATACTTACTAGTCTTAACTTACACAATTACAAAGCAAAAGTGCAACCAAAGCAAATATAAACAAAGGTAGTAATTTCAACAATTGAACGAAACAAAAACAAGAAAAACAATAATGTTACAGACCAAAGAAAAAATACATGTGCTACTTGAAGGATATTTTTTTCAAAAAATTTATAACCAAATTGAAGTTCATCATATTGTCCCCAATTTTTTAATATGTGTTTTCTAAGGATAAACAAAGTTTTTCGGGTTCTAGTTTGCAAAATCATACTAACTAGCAAATGTTTATTTTTTTATTCGCTCGACACAATCTAGCATTTTAATTTTATTTTTTTTTATCAAGTTTATACTATTGAGGCTTTTTATTAGCTAATATCATATAGAGATACTCAATTAAATAGATCAGTTTCGATAAAATTACTAACGACAACCATACTAAACTAGATTAGAACTTGAAAGATCAACTTCATTTCTTCTTTGTAAGTGTCACTTCTATCAATTTAGAATATGAGTTTCAACCAAAAAAAGAACAATGATTTGGAAATAGATCATATTGTGTCATAAATTTATCTAACCAAAAGAAAAAAAAAAGTGGTCTAAATGAATGTCTGATATTTTTTTTCTTTTTGGATTTATGTTTTAGTTTTTAATTTTGTAATTAAGTTTAAGTATTTAACTTTATGATCGGGCCGGGCCGGGCTTTTTGGGCTTTTTAAGTTCGAGCCAAACACGGCCCATAGTTGCATCAGGTTTTTCGGCCTACTAAATTGAGGCCCAAGCCCTTGAAAAGGCGGGTGGGCTGGACCGGGCCTATGGGCCGAGCTCGATTTTGACAGCTCTAGCGGTGATGCAATGAATATTGCATTTGGGTTTGTGGTAATGCAATGAATATTACATTTTGATGTGCGTTATTTTCAGTAGGTTGTAATTGATATTACAACTATCTTTCCGCATCACAGTTGTTTATTTGCTTGAAGCCGAACTATGTTTGGTCTGATTCCTTTTATTAAGGGATACGTAGGCAGCCTATTTCGATAGGTCCAACCATCAGAGCATTTTATTGCATATCTGCTTAAAAATTACGATAACTTGCTACAACCAACTAAATATGTCTAGGGTATGTGAGATTGGAGCTACTACATTATAAACTGTTGCATCTATAAACTACTGTATTTGCATATCTCCCCATTATAATTGCACGAAATTTGAAAGTCTATTTCTTATCAACGATGTTCGTTTACTCAATAAGCTTCGGGTTACCTGTAAACTCCATCGTTGAGGGGCTCTGTAGACACCCAAATTTTGTACCCCTAGTATGTAACATGACATAAAATATGAAGAACTGTTAAAAGGACTAACGAATGTCAAGTTATGGGGTTTAAAATGCAAAAGATGCAAAAGAAAAGAAGGATGCATAAACAGTGGATTGCAGCAGGCCAAAGTGCCAAAATTGGAAACAAAAAGTGCCTGGCGCCACCCATACTCATTTTGGGCGCCGCGCCAGCCTCCTCCATGGGTGGCGCCCAATAGTGCCTTGTGCACTGTAGCACTTTGCTTTTGGTACAATCTCTCAAGCGCGCGGTACAAGCCGATAAAGCACAGAAGAAGAAATCTTAATTACGAAGGAATTCTTTCTCCAGCCTATAAATAGAGGCATCCGGCTTGTGAAAATGGACACAGTTCAGTAGTTCACACACTCTCCGCACACACTCACATAGTTAAAAAGTCTCCGCAGTGAGATCGCTCTAAGAGAAATCCCTCCTCAAGCCTCAAAGCTCCGTCAAATCTCCCCCAAACACAAAACCAACCGATCAAAGTAAACCTTAGCCTCCCCTCTAGGATTCCACCCTATTTCCCCAGTTCCAAAATCCCAAAAATAGCAGTTGCGCTGCTCAAATCCAAACACTAAATCCGCAAAAAGTAAGCAGTTGTTCTGCCCGATTTCCGCCAACAGCAAGCAAACAACATCAAAAAAGCAAGCAGTTGCTCCGCCCATTTCCCGGTGCCAGAAAGCAACTTTCGAAAGCAGTTACTCTGCCCGAATCTCTGCAACAACAAAAGACTCCCTCTCCTGGAAGGATAGAGTGAGCACACCCCCACGTTCTTAAAGGTAAGCCTTTAAGAGATTTTATAAAAAAGTGTTATTTTCAGCCGGTCCGATGTACAAATATAAGAAGTTATGATGCCCGGATTTCTATAGAAAATAGCACTAAAAAGAGCCATTATTATGGCCAAATATTTATAAATATATTTTGTAATTCCTGGAAGGAAGCGGCTGCAAGTTTGTAATAATGTAGATACTGATATACATGTTTAAATGCTTTATTTCATTTGCTAAATAAATATAACAAAAGCATATTTTAACCAAAAACTAATTATGAGACCGAAAGGGCGAGTTGGGTGCCTAACACCTTCTACCTCGTATTTGCCTCCGAACCCTTTTTACAAACTCTGGTTATTTTTGGCTTTTCTTTATTTCTCCTTAAAATAAAGATGACGACTCTGTTACAACATTTTGGATCAAAGTGAGGCCCACAACATCTTTTTTTTTTGCACTTTTCCGTTTTCCCCTAAACAAGGGAAGATGGAATGAAAAGGGTGATTCATTTTCTGTATCTTGTTTTCCCCTAAACAAGGGAGGATGAGATACGAAAAAATCCAAAGCACTCATAGTGACCCAAGATGAACCCAAAACCACCGTGAGGCAGGGCGTGTTCCCACGCGCCTTCGTAATATCCTTTTTTTTGCACTTTTCTGTTTTCCCCTAAATAAGGGAAGATGGAAATGAAAAGAGTGATGCATTTTCTGTATCTTGTTTTCCCCAAAACAAGGGAGGATGAGATACGGAAAAATCCAAAGCACTCATAGTGGACTAAAGCACACTCAGTGACCGAGGTGTATTCAACGTGTTTTTGAAAACACTATTTTTGCACTTTTATTTTGTTTTCCCCTAAACAAGGGAAGATGGAATGAAAAGATTGATTTCTTCCCCCAAGCCGCGTACTCCCCTAAAAAGGGAGCACGCGATCCGGGGAAATCGACCCAGGGCACTCACAGTGTTCGAGCCTGTTATCTCGATTATTCTCTTTTGCACGAGTAATAGGTATCTCTGCTCGTGAAAAAAGGTTTGTATTCGAGCCTGTTATCTCGATTATACTATTTTTCACGACTAAGAGTGATGAGCCCAAGATTTCCACAAATTTTTCCATGAATTTTTTTCTATTTTGTGTTATTTTTGAATTAGTTATGCTTTGGAAATATTATTATTTGTGTTTTTGTGCTTAATGTAGGTTTACATGCATAATCGAGCTTTTATATGATATTTAGCACAAAGTTCGAGCTAATTCTGGGCTTGCAAGTTGAATTGGAAATTATTTAGTCAAAGTCTGTTAAGTCTGTTAAGAGTTTCAAGGCAAAATCAAGCTAACGGAGGCTAACTGGGCTAACTTTGGACCAAACTAAAGAGCTGGCAGAGGGCTAGAATGTGGCGCTAATTCCAGAACCTTTAGGGGCACCAGAGGAAATTCTGCAAAGTCCCTTGCGCGC
Source organism: Codonopsis lanceolata (assembly GCA_013146195.2). Classification (NCBI taxonomy): domain Eukaryota; kingdom Viridiplantae; phylum Streptophyta; class Magnoliopsida; order Asterales; family Campanulaceae; genus Codonopsis; species Codonopsis lanceolata. The sequence continues at coordinate 47,054,828 of CM028377.1, forward strand.
TGTCGAAGATCTGTGGTGCGACGTCGCACAAGCAGTCGTTTCCCTCATCAAGGCCTGACCCGTGTGTCTCCATTTCGGACCCAGTCCAACCCGGCCCACCTGCTCCACCTACCCTTCTTCCAGTCCATTTCCCCCTCACATTCCAGCTCTATTTCACCCGGGTTGACCCGCTCTTCTCCCTAGTTCAGCCCGTGCTCCAGCCGTGCCCCATTGCCAATTATTCTTCCATTTCAGCCCTTATTTCCTCCCTATTCTTCCATTTTTGTCCCTCATCCTTGGGCTCCCTTTGCTGCTTCCCCATTTTATCTCCAACAACCTCATTTTTCAGAAAAAAGCCCGCATTTCGGGCTATTGAGCCCTAACCACCCCCATTTCCACCAAAATTCCTCCATGCTTCCAAAAATTGTTCAACAATGAAGGTTTGAAGCTTCAAATCAAGAGCCAACGAAGCAACTACATATGATTTCAACCCCAGAAACACAATTTGCTCGGTTTAATTCTTCGTATCTCTATTTTTGATAGTTGTTATAATTTCTTGGGTTGATTAAATTTGTAAATGAAGAATTGGTTTATGCTCAAATTATTTATGGAATGCAATTATTTTTCTATGTCCAATGTAATGTTTTAATTTAATTTATCTATTTATTTGCTGCATTTTCATGTTTGGTTATTATTTTGTGAACTTAATGCTTTTAATTATTTGGTCATTAATTAAATGAATTTAGAAATATTGAGGATCCGCGAGAGCTACCTTAATATTTCGTACCAATCAATTTAATAGTTGGTATTTTGTGACACACACCGATAGCCATTGCGAGACTCGGTTTGACACGCGATTGAACCACTATAGCCATTCATGAGGTCGGAGAGGTTAGGGTTGACTATAAGATACGAGAGCCCGTAGTTAACCAATTTTATTTGTCTCGGCTACCAACATGACTTATGGAAAAATTTAGAGAATTTCTTTTAGCGAAGTATTACCCATGCGCTTGGTTATTATTTTGTGTTCTTCATCCTTTTAATGGCGTAGCTAACCATTAGATGGTCATTAGAAGTATAGGATAAGATGCGAGAGCCCGTCCTATTAATTCTGAAAATCACAATAATTGTTTGCGATACATAAGACCGAGAGGAGATCGTGCGTAGATAGTCATTGGGTACTTGTTTTGATATGCGGCTATTTTCTCCTATGTTATAAAAAGCGAGAGCCGGTAGCTAGGAGTTGTAGCTAGATTTGCTATTCATTGCGAGAGCCCGTAGTGAATACTATAGTGCACCTGACTACCAAGACTTGAGTTAAAGAAAAGTAAAAAGATGATTAAATTAAACACCGACTAGACTAGAAATAATGCACTCCTATCTTTTTATCTTGATTTGTTGTTGCCAAACCACCTCTGCGTTAGTTTAAATTTAATTTCTTTCTTAGGCTGTTTATATTTTTTTATTTTAATTCATTTTCTTTTCGCTCAAATATAATTAGTTAACCTAATTTTGGTATTTAGTCGGAGTGAGAATTACGTACAATCCCTGTGGGATCAATAACTCGTACTTAGGTGCACTTTATTACTTGATACGGCCGGGTAATCTTGCCCGAGTTGCGTTTTGCGTACATCAAGTTTTTGGCGCCGTTGCCGGGGAATGATTTAATTTTTGCTCCAATTTGCTAATATCGATACCAAGTGAAGCTGATTGTATTTTGAGCATGTTTTTCAATTAGTTTACTTGCTTTTGTATTTATATGTTTTGTTTTTTGAGTCGCTTTTCGAAGTCCTCCCGAGTTTGTGGGTTTGTAGGGAGGTGTACATAGTGTCCCCACACAAAAATATTTTATTTTCTTTTTTATTCTATAATTGCGTTCCTATTTTTTTTTTCTTTTAAGCTTGATTTGATGCAGGGATTTAGCGCTTTATTGTAGAGATTGCTTGTAGAGATTCATGGAGTGGATCTTTTCAGCCCGGACTCCATAAGAAATCAATTTTGAGGGAGTTTTCTTTCCTTCCTTTCTCCTTTTACTTTATGTTTAGGGAGTATAGTTTGGTTGGTGAACTTTGAAAATTATGAAAATCTTATGCTTTATACGCCCCAAATTATTTATGCTTTGATCATTCGTCTCTCCATTTATGGCGCTCTTTGAGTTGTGCTTGTATTATTTTCTTTGAGTCAATTTTGAGATTACTATATGCATAGTTTAGGATATGTTTGTGATTCATGTGGTAGCATCACCTCATTCATGATAGATATTGTCCAAGTTGATGATGAAAATATTTTTAATGCTTTGCTTTAGTGATGGTTGTGCATCTTTAAGAGTACCATATTGTGAGTCTAAATGCCGAGAGTTATATTTTGATGATTAAAAGCTTGGTTTGGGTATGTGTGTATGACAAGAGCATGATATAGGCCATCTTTGTACCGTTTGTGCCTTTCTCTATCCTACCCATTTATTTCACAAAAAAAGCCCTAGTGTCCCCGTTAAGCTCATTTAAAGAATGGCGTGTGCATAGAGCACACGATGACCCCCATTCGACTTCATTTCTTATACACACATTATCTTATCCCGTTAACCTATACACTTTTGCTGTCGCCCTTCAAGAGAGTTTGATTTAGAATGAATTATTTTATTTTTGTAATCTTGTTGGAAAGTGTATGCTTCATGAAGGTTTGGTGTTCATTGTTGTTGATGTTGGGGATTTGAATTGTTGTTGAATGGTGGTGAAAAAAAATGAAAATGAAAAAAAAAAAAAAAAAAAAAGAGCCCCCTTGGAAAGCAATGAAAAGAGAAAAAAAAATTCAAAAGAAAAGAAAATGTAAAGGGTGGCCACAAAAGAAAGAAAAAAAAACCATTGTTCTTAATTTTCTCAAGGAGATATAAGGATGAAGCTTAATTGTTTGTGGTTGATGAGACGCTTTTTCAACCCAAAGTTTAACGTTTAAGGGGTTGTTGAAGTGAGGTTATAGTATTGAAGAGTTGTGCTTTCATGAAGCTAGTCATTATGTGAAGACTTCAAATTCTTTGCTTTTTTGACTTGCTATCCTATCCTTCATTTGTAGCCCAAACATTGGTCGAACATTACAAGCTTTATAAAGTCCTATTGATATTGTCATACCGTGTGTTCTTGCCTTGTCTTGTGAAAAAATATTAGTTGATGACTCTTTCGGTTTGACTTGCATTTGGTATCTCGGTTGGCCGTTCAGTCTAAGCTAGAGCATTGCTACGTACTTTTGGGTAAAGAAAAAATGTTTTATGGTATGAATGATTGTTTGAGGATTGTATGCTAGCATATGAATCAATTCATACCTCTATTATGCATGTTTATAATATTGGGTTGATCTATTAAATGGTAATGCTTGTGAGATCTTAATTGAACGCCGGCTTCATTTCATATTGTTCTCGAGCTTTTTCATAATTCATTTTCTTTGCTCGAGACGATCAAAGCTTAAGTTTGGGGGTGTGATGAGCCCAAGATTTCCACAAATTTTCCCAGGAATTTTATTTTATTTTGTGCTATTTTTGAATTAATTATGATTTGGAAATATTATTATTTGTGTTTTTGTGCTTAATGTAGGTTTTCATGCATAATCGAGCTTTTATATGGTGTTTAGCACAAAGTTCGAGGCAATTTCGGGCTTTCAAGTTGAATTGGAAATTATTTGATCAAAGTTTGTTAAGTCCGTTAAGAGTTTCAAGGCAAAATCATGCTAACGGAGGCTAACTGGGCTAACTTTGGACCAAACTGAAGAACTGGCAGAGGGCTGCTAATTCTAGAACCTTCAGGGGTACCGGAGCAAATTCTGGAAAGTCTCTTATGCGCTGTCGAAAATCTGTGGTGCCATGTGTCATAAGCAGCCGCGTCCCTCGTCAAGGCCTGACCCGCATGTCTTCATTCCGGACCCAGTCCAACCCGACCCACCTGCTCCACCTACCCTTCTTCCAGCCCATTTCCCCCCTCATATTCCAGCCCTCTTTCACCCGGGTTGACCCGCGCTCCTCTCCCTGGTTCAACCCGTGCTCCAGCCGTGCCCCATTGCCAATTATTCTTCCATTTCAACCCTTATTTCCTCTCTTTTATTCCCTTTTTGCCCCTTAGCCTTGGGCTCCCTTTGCTGCTTCCCAATTTTATCTCCAGCAGCCTCATTTTTCAGACAAAAAAGCCCCAAATTTCGGGCTATTGAGCCCTAACCACCCCATTTCCACCAAAATTCCTCCATGCTTCCAAAAATTGTCGAACAATGAAGGTTTGAAGCTTCAAATCAAGAGCCAACGAAGTATCTACAAATGATTTCAACTCCGAAAACGCAATTTGCTCGGTTTAATTCTTCCTATCTCTATTTTTTATAGTTATAATTTCTTGGGTTGATTAAATTTGTAAATGAAGAATTGGTTTATGCTTAAATTATTTATGGAATGCAATTATTTTTCTATGTCCAATGTAATGTTTTAATTTAATTTATCTATTTATTTAGTACACTTTCATGTTTGGTTATTATTTTGTGAACTTAATGCTTTTAATTATTTGGCCAATGATTAAATGAATTTAGAGATATTTAGGATCCGCGAGAGCTACCTTTATATTTCGGACCAATCAATTTAATAGTTGGTCTTTTGTGACACACACCGATAGCCATTGTAAGACTTGGTTTGACACGCGATCGAACCACTTTAGCCCTCGCGAGGTCGGGGAGGTTAGGGTTGACTATAAGATGCGAGAGCCCGTAGTTAACCAATTTTATTTGTCTTGGCTACCAACATGATTTGTAGAAAAATTTAGAGAATTTCTTTTTGTGAAGTATTACCCATGCGCTTGGTTATTATTGTGTGTTCTTCATGCTTTTAATGGCGTAGTGAACCATTAGATGATCATTAGAATTATAAGATAAGATGTGAGAGCCCGTCCTATTAATTCTGAAAATCACAATAATTGTTTGCGTTACGTGAAACCGAGAGGAGATCGTGCGTAAATAGTCATTGGGTGTTTGTTTTGATATGCGGCTATTTTCTCATATGTTATAAGAAGCGAGAGCCCGTAGCTAGGAGTTGTAGCTAGATTTGCTATACGTTGCGAGAGCACGTAGTGAATACTATAGTGCGCCCGACTACCAAGACTTGAGTTAAAGAAAAGTAAAAAGATGATTAAATTAAACACCGGCTAGATTAGAAATAATGCACTCCTATCTTTTTATCTTGATTTGTTGTTGCCAAACCACCTCCGCGTTAGTTTAGATTTAATTGATTTCTTAGGTTGTTTATATTTTTAGATTTTAATTCATTTTCTTTTCTCTCAAATATAATTAGTTAGACTAATTTTGGTATTTATTCGGAGTGAGAATTACGTACATTCCCTATGAGATCGATAACTCGTACTTAGGTACATTTTATTACTTGATACAGCCAGGTAATCTTGCCCAAGTTGCGTTTTGCTTACATCAAAGAGGTATCTCTGCTCGTGAAAAAAAAGGTTGGTGTTCGAGCATGTTATCTCGATTATACTATTTTTCACGAGTAAGAGGTATCTCTGCTCGTGAAAAAGGGTTGGTGTTCGAGCATGTTATCTTGATTATTCCCTTTTTCACGAGTAAGAGGTATATCTGCTCGTGAAAAAAAGTTGGTGTTCGAGCCTGTTATCTCGATTATTCCCTTTTTCACGAATAAGAGGTATCTCTGATCGTGAAAAGGGTTGGTGTTCGAGCATTTTTATCTCTATTAAACTATTTTTCACGAGTAAGATGTATTTCTGCTCGTGAAAAAATGGTTGGTGTTCGAGTCTACTCGCGATTGAGTTGTACACCGCGCCTACATGCGCTTCTACTCGCTAGCTTATCAAAGGTAGTCAGTCATGCTTGCAAAGTCGAGTACTGGGACTTGACCTTGGCCCAAGTGGTGTTATGCTCGCTAGCTTTTAAAGGTAGTCCTTCTCGCAAAGTCGAGTACTGAGACTTGACCTTGGCCCAAGTAGTGCTCTGCTCGCAATAGAAAGACTTTTACGATCAAGTTCTAAGGCGTAATGGTTAATTAAAAGATACAATGGCGGTCAAAAGCAACTAAATATGTGACTCATCCCAGCACTTCTGGTATCTTGTCTGCCAATATGAAAGTGATTAAGCCTTGGCCATACCGAGAAATTAAAGAAGATTACGAGCGAATAATACTCCGTACTCTCGAGATGAATTTCAAAGAATAATGAGTAGAGAGCTACTAATGTGCATATTCTGGATCCGCCTCAATGGCGTGTGAGTCTCACTACTAGAAAATTGTTTCTGCGTGATGGCCGAAAGCAATCGCCAAAGCTAAAAAACCATCGCCTTAGACTATATGCGATGGTCAAAACAATTACCGGTTTCATCGTGTAAAGCCTTGTCGCTGAAACTTTAAGCGATGGTAAAAGATGTTGCATTATCTCATAGATTTTTTGTGATGTCATAAACAATCACCTAAGATGAAAATAATATTTATTTTTTTAATTTATAAAAATACAAAGCCATCGCATAATATATGAAAAGACGATTATTAAACCGTCACCTTAGTACTAAATAAGTGATTGCTAAAGCAATCGTCTTCACAATAGACGATGGCTTATTCAATCACTTTAGAGGACGTTAGGCGATTGGTATTTCCATCATGTTATCTTGGAATACGCGATTGTTTTAACCATCTCTCTAGTGAGCCATAAGTGATTGTTTTGACTATCACATTATTTAGGAATACGCGATTGCTTTAACCATCGTTTTATCTGAGGTTACATGATTGCATTGATCATCGCTTTATCTTCGTATGCGCGATTGCTTTTATAATTGCTTTATTGTGGCATACGTGATTGTTTTTCCCATTGCTTTATCTCCGAATATGTGATTGCTTTGGTCATCGCTTTATATTGAAATACACGATTGCATTAACCATCACTTTATTGCTATATGTGACATCACATCATTTCTTATACGTGATTGTTATTGCCATCGCATTAGCTCTTATTAAGTGATGGCTTCTACAATCTAATACCCTATAAAATGTGATAGCATTCACCATCACTTTAACACAATTGATTTTTCCCTACCTAGCTCGATATCATCATTTTCATAAATGTGTACAACATTTATTATACCAAAACCATACAAAACATTTCAAATCAAACGACTCATAATATTTCATATTAAATAATTATGTCATATAACCTCATCTAGCAAAATATGTTATTCAATAAGTCAACATCAAAGTACTTGTAACTACCCTTAATAATCTTTTTTTTTTTTTTGCTTAAAATCCAACTTTACGCATCAAGTAGTACATGATTTAATGAAGAGAAAATAACTCAGAAAAATCAATCATCACTAGACTCGGATTCATCATCGTTATCACCATTATCTTCAGTGTCAAAATCATCACAACCACGAGCAGACGAAGGACCATCTGGACCATCCGGAACACCTGAAGCACCATCATTTGTAAGAGGCATAGGAGGGGGACGAACATTGAAATGAGGAGGAGCTGGTATGCCGAACTTCTCAAAAATTTCTTGCATATATCGAGACATCTCTGAAATATAACTACCTTGCTCTGAAATATAACTACTCTGACTATTCACAATTTTGTACAATTTCGTTTTGTCTTTCTCCAACCTCTCAAGTTTCTTCGAATGCTCTTGAGATTCAATGTGTGTGTTATAGTCTTTTGAGACACCTGTTTTACTCCACCTTTCGCCAGGTCGTCAAATGAGCCTACCCCTCGTCACACACACCCCCAACACATTCCTGCCAAATCTCTAAACCAGGATCCTCAATTCCAATCACGCTTTCATCAGGGGCTAATCCATGTTTTTCGCGTAATTTATTTGCATATTCATCCTAACAAAATAAAACACATGTAATTAATATATGTATGTGTTCAAAAGAAACAAAAACATGGCATGGCATCACAATAAACAACATGAACAACACGAAAAGCAACATAAACAATAGGCTAAATATCAACCCAAATCTCTACCTCAACACGAATGCATTGCTCACCGACAAGTTTGACCAGACTTCAATTCGGTTTGACTCATGATAAATTTTAACCTCAGAACACATACTAAACATAGGCAAAAACTAAGAAGCGAATAAGCCAACAATATCTGAACTACAGAGCTAAGCCTCACTTAACATAACACATAATCTAAATTCATAAATAACTACTTCAACATGAATCATAATAAATAAACAAATCATTATGAATCGGGGTACTTACTGCAAGGTTTGCTGATTCTTCATTAGGAAAATATTGGCTACTATCTCTTCCTTGAACCAAATGAGTGAAGCTAAATGTCTCAAATTGTGTTGGCGCACGACCCAACTTTTTAAACTATACATGAAAATGATAGAACATGACAAGATTTAATTGAGAATCAAGAAAGTAACAAAATTATTGCTTTATCATAATAGTAAATGTTGATTCCTATGATTAGATTTGGTTGAGTCATCTTCTGATTCTATTGTACAGTAGGCTAAAAGGTCTGCGTACCGTTTAGTGTGGCAACTGTCTTAGAATCACTTTGTTTAGAATAGTTTCTAAGTGTTAGTTCTTAGGCGCCCAACAAAGAAGCTTCTACACGGCAGAGTGAAGGACCGGCCAGACTTTGAAGTCTGCTCATATAGCGGAAAATCAAAATTGGCCAAAATCAAGAAACAATGACACGTGTACACCCATTTAGATATTTTCGAAAATATCTAGTCATTATGTCTTCACCAGATTATTTTTCAAGAAGTCAACTCTGCATGATGACAACTGTCCAGACTGTATCCTGAAATCTGAAGACTGAAGACATTACCCGTTTTGGCTAAGAAGACTTTCCAAGCTGCAAGGCCTGCATTCTGAAACATTACTCTGTTTAGTAATGTCTTCTCTGCACACTGCATCTCTGATGACTGTGGTTGTTTCTTGTCCCAAAGCGCCGAAATTGCATTCAATGCAAAGGAACGTTGGACTCAATTATCTCTGATTTTAAACCAACGGTCAAAAGGTCTCTTCCTGGTATATATTCAAGTTTTGAAGATCTGAAGAAATAACTCTTGCGCATTAACTCTCAAGCTTCATCTTCATCACTCAAGCATTCAAGAGATCAAAGGACAAGGGCTAACACTTCACCAAACTTTCTGAAGCTGCAGATCTGCCATCTTAAATTCGTTTTCAGCTTCATTTAGTTTGTCTTTAAACTGTTCTTTAATTCTGCACGTGAAGAGAACAATTATTCATTGATTGTCTCTCTCACCTTTATACACTTGGTTAAAAACTCATTTTGTACACGATCCATTAGAGATCTAAGTCATAAACCTAGTGGATAAACAAGTGCACTTTTAAAATCCAAAGCTAACCACTTTGGTAGTGGATGTAGTACTATTCACAGTACGAACCACTTCAAATTCCCGTGTCTTCGTTTTATTACTCCACTTGATGCCGTATGTTAACGATTCACGACTACCTTAAACAGCAGTCCTGCTAATCCTTAATATATTCTGTTTCCGCTGCCTTAACATTTCTACTTCAAACTCTCTAAAATCTTTAAGAAGTGTTCTTAGAAGTAAAGTTTTATAAAAACTTTTCTAGGCTATTCAACCCCCCCCCCCCTTCTAGCCTAGATTGAGCCTACTTCGGGACCAACAGTAAAAACTTACGAAACTCAAACAGATATCAAAATGATGAAGTCAAACTATACCAGTTCAATTTGGCGTTCTTCGTATGTGATGTTTCCAGAAGTGTGGGCAATTCCTTTTATAGATTCTCTATTTTTTTTACGTAACGCAATTGCTTTAAGAAACTTTTCGCTCATCCAATAATCACACAACTTCTGCCATACTTCAAGGCTTGTCCAACCAGAATTAGTGTCCACACAGTTCATACCAACCAGAATTATTACTTACTCTGTCTGCTCATGTAGTTCTGGGTAGATTTTGGGCTGTTAAAAATTGGTGTTTCGAGGCTATATTCAGGGCTGTTTTAGAAGGGATTTTGAGCAGGTTTTGTGGCTGAAGTTGGGGCAGTTTTGAGCAGGTTTTGGATAGACTAAAGGGCTGTGAATTATTGGCTAATCGGCTAGTAATTTTGGGGCAGGTTTGAGTCGGGTTTGGGGCTGAATAAAGAGAGCTGAATCAGATTTGTTGGCTCAGTTTTGACGCCGTATCAGAAAGAGTGGGCTGCTGCGTTTGATTTCCTATCCAACCAAAAGCCCTAGAAGATATGGAGGATGAGAAAACTAGTGTGTCTGATGATGTTGGGTTTTTCTGATTTGAGACACCCGACAATGAGGACCTGTTTGTAGATAGACCTATACCTGAATAGGTGGGGCCTCTTACGATTTCCACATCGGGTGTAGAGTCCCTACCAAATGGCACTCCAACTTCCTCAAGTTCTAGTATTGGATCAGGGGGATCTGATTCAAGTCAGAGAGCTACTGCAGTGCCCTCTCTGTTCGAAGAAGACATTGAATTTGTAGGGGTGGAACTGGAGGGTTCAAAAAAGGCAATGGAACAGGCTCTTAAGTCTTAAGGAGGGGATTGTTGGGGAAGCAGGTCCACTGAAGAGGAACATGGTTCCCAAGATAACAGAGGAGAAATTAGATCACGGTGGCGCGGGAATGAAGGAGTTCAACGACGCAAACTATTAGAGGGTTGACCAAGAGGTTGCGGTATTGGAGTAAAAAGAGTAATATGTCAATTATGTTTGGTCATGAGGTTGGAATAATGTAAAACATGACAATAGCCAGGGATTAAATCTCCGTTTGTGATTGGCAATGGGTCATATGCATGAATGCAGCAGAGACATAATGTACAGTAAAATCTTCTTCATTGCTATTGGTATTGGTTTTTAGCTATAGGGCTATGTTATGGCTATTACTAATCATTTCTTGTTACACTTACTGCTGTTTATTAATCAGGGGGGTTTTGTTCTCTCAATGTCTGTTGCTTAACTTTGGTTTTTTTTTTTCTTCCTCCATTTATTCTATAATTTTCGGACTTAATTTTGTTACATGTATTGTTGTACTTTCCAGTTCAATGTTATGGTTGTTACTAATCATTTCTTGTTACACTTACATAGCTTCAAAACACTGGTCGCTCTCACAGTGCTTCAATCCAGCCTTTCTGATCTTCTCCCTATTCAGATCGAAAAGAAAATAGTCTGAAGATGAGGTTAATCTGTCTTTGCCTCTCATTTGTATTCTCATGGAAAAGCATTTGGAAAACAAAAAGCTCCTATAAAGGTTGCTTTAGACTTGCTATAAATCAAAGGCCAATTCTCGAAGCTTTTGAGCCTCATTTTCACCCACTATGAATCTTAACTACTCTTTCTCTACATAAAGGATAGCGATTCCATCAGATCTTATCGTGCCTTTAACTGAGAAAAGTGTGTTCTTTTGCTCTTTTGTCTCATGCCAATTGTTTGAAGATTGATGCACTTCTTTTCCGATCTTATCGTGTCTTTAACTGAGAAACATGTGTTTCATCTTTTTGTGCTTCCTTTATATCAATTTTTGAAAGACTGAAGTTGACTTTTGATTCTTGATTAAACTGTTATGGATTCACAAAATTCTACAGAATGGGATGTGGTGTATTGTTCAGTGCCTACATCTCCTGGTGGTGGCTACAGGAGTGCATTGGGTCGTCTGGTTTTCAGTACAAAGGAAATGATTCAGGTTGTTGAAGCTCCTGATATTGTTCGAAACCTAGTGTCCTTTTCAGTCCTGGGGTTCCTTGATGGAGAGGTGTCTTTGAAAGGTAACTTTATTAATCAAAATAGTTTACAAGAGAGCTTGATTTATCGGATATGTCCCAGGAATGAAACAATATGTGAATGGTATTTCTTTGGCTTGTTATATGCCGACATTTTAGGACAGAAGGGAAACATTCTGTGAATTTTGAAAATGTTTTGTCTACAAACTCCGACAAACCAGCAGCTCACTGCTGAAATATAACGACAAGGCAGAACATAAGACATCAGCTTTCCACCCTATCATGTCCCTTAATTCCACCAGTCAGTCGATTCTTTGAACAATGTAATGTACATTGTTTTGTTCACAACGAAGAAACTGACCCAAAATGCATCTTCAAACAGCTTTTATTCTAATTGTGAGAAAGATATGATAGCATGTGGTTAATCAATAAATACAATAATTTCAACAAATTCATCAATCAAAATATAAAATCAGTTAATCAAGTAATTAATAAATCAACTATATAAACCCAAATTTAAAAAATCAAAAGCCCTAATTTTGAATAAAAAGATAGATCATAAATTCATAATAGTTATGAAATAAAATTCAGAACTGAATAATTCAAGAGAGAGTCAATTAATTACCTACTTGAGAGAATGAGAATGAGACTTGAGTGACTAACTAGCAATCTGGAAGCTCAAGCCTTCAGCCTTCCGTTCCAAGAGAAAGAGACTTGAGAAAGAGACGGAGAAAGAGACTGCTGCGCGCCTTCAATTCTGTCTTCAACTTCACCAACAGCCGTTCCAGTTTTTATTTCCATGCACTGCCCGAATTAATCTAGGTTTAGGAAAAATTATTACCTAAATTTATTTCTAGTTTTTTTAAGATATATTCTTTTACCTAATTAATAAATAAAATTTCTTTCCAACATCTTTAAATATTTCAATTAACTAAAACATACAAACAACTAATATAAGAGACCATTATTATCATTTAAATTTTCAAAATTGTTCAAATAATATTATCTCCATTCAAAAATTAATAATGAGCTATTAAAGTATAATATTTTCAAAATTGTTAAGGTATAAAAATACCATTTTATTACTAATGAGCTATTAAATTGTATTTTTTTTAAAAAAAATTGATTTTCAAACGGAAACTCTTTATTCAGAACAAAGGTAATATCATTTAATACTAAATCATGTTGCTAATAGAAGTTTTTCTTCCGGGCGGCTCATGAAGGAGCATTGCCCAAGACTAGAGCTGTCAAAATTGAACTCGACGCATAGGCCCGGTCCAGTCTAGTCCATCTAATTTTTCAAGGGTCTGGGCCTCAAATTAGAAAGCTTGAAAAAATCGGGCCTCTTTGGCTGGGGCAGTGGACCGTGTTCGGCTGGAACTTGAAAAGCCCGAAGAGCTCGGCCCAGCCCGATCATACGATTGATAATGTTAAACTTAATTAAAAAATTAAAAACTAAAATATAAAACCTAAAAGCAAAAAAGAAAAAACTAAAAAAAAAGGCTAAATATAATGCACCATTAGTCTCTGAACTTTGGCCAAACTCATCATCAATCCCCCAACTTCAAAAGTGATCACCATTGACCAAAGATTACACTTTTTGTTCACCGTTAGTCCTTAGCCCTAACGTCGTTTGTCTATTGTCGTTAAATGAGCATGTGCCACTCACATGCACAAAACAGGGGGTCATGGATAACATTATCAAAATAAGGGGTCAATTGAAAATTTCATACCCAGTTCATCTTCATCTTCTTCGACTGTTTCAAAATTTCATACCCATTTCATCTTCATCTTCGTTGTCGCCCCTCTTAGTGCATCCGCCCTCCCCATCACCATCACCACCAATATCAACTCTTTTAGCTCTTCCATTGCTGTGTCCAGCTCCGAAACCTCCCCGTCCACCAACCTCCCCTCCCATCTCCCAATTCGAGTAGCGGTGCCACCGCCAAACTCTCTCGCACTCTCGCAAGTGGTGACTAGTGAGTGGTGAGATGAGAAGGGGAAAGGGAAAACAGTTGAGGTTGGTTTATCATCTAATCATGATGCTAAGATGGAGTATGATTTGGAACAGAAATTCAAAACATCAATTGAAAGTAAAGTTCACAGGGGCCAAGAGTCACAGGGCGACTTAGCAGGACAAGATGGGAATCAGGTTTTGGGGAATTCTGGAAGAGCTAATACTACAAGAACAAGTCATATGGAAAGATTTCGAGATACAACCAGAAAGAATGCATCAAGATTCGCTCGTTTCCCTTTTCAAGGGGAAGATGAGAACCTAGTTGTTGACGAGGCTGAGATGGAAGTTCTGCAACTGGAAAAGAAAAAGAAAATAGAAGATTGGCCTGGTCCATTCTCGACAACAATGAAAATTATCAAGGACCGAGAGATAAATGCTATGGCACAGTAGAGTTCATGTTTGGACAAGAATGACCCTACCCCTGTGAAATGGATGCCTAGAAAGGATCAACACAATTGCTTGAAGTTAAGTCGTTCCCTCGCTCCAAGATCTGTGTATGACATTTCTTGCCAAAAATGTCGATGCAATTACTTCCCTTGATAGTGTGCCTGATCGATGTACTGAGACATAAGCTTAGTCAGTTGCTTTGTGATTCTTGGAGGATGAATGCCCATTTTGATGAATGCCCATTTTGATGAATGCCCATTTTGTTGACGTCCAAAGGTTTTCGTAGTGATCATTTTACCTTAATTTGATTCTCACTTTAATTGATGGACCTCATTATCACATATGTATCCTTAAACAATACACTCTTAAATATTATAATAAAGTTGATCAATTATAGTAATCTCTTTGTTTTAAAATTATCGTTCTCCTTTCATTTTTCGTCTGTTCTAAAATACATGTTTTCTTTCAAAACTTTCCCTTTTAGAATTGAAAAACGCTTTTACCACTTTAATTACCATTAGTTTTTCTACCTACTTTGATTATAACCACATGCTCAAAGGCATTAAAGAAAACCACACATTTCACCAATATTTATAATACAGTCAATTAATTTTTCTTAAAAAGTGTGCTGGGACAAAGAGAAAGATAATTTGAAAATAGATGGAGTATATGTTTTCTTAATTTTTTTCTCAATCAGAGTAAACATGACACTCTTTTAGGAACGAAAGACGCAATTAATTTTGTAATAAATAATTAGTAATTTTGTATCAACCACTACACGTCCACTAGATGCATTTGCAATTGTTTATGTTTTAAAAATAAATTTTATGTTGAATTCTTTATAATCTCAGGTGATGACACTAGCGATTGTAAAGCAATCACATAAACATAACGCGATGGCCGAAAAAAACGATGAAAAAAGCAATCGCTAAAAAGAAGATTAAGCAACGGTTTCAGAAGTCATCACAGCCGATTCAAAGGCGATGACACTAGCGACTGTAAAGCAATTGTATAAACATAAGGCGATTGAAGAAAAAACAATGAAAAAAGTAATTGCAAAAAATAAGATTAAGTGATTGCCTTTGAAGCCATCACAATTGCTAAAAAGAAGATTAAGCAACGGTTTCAAAAGCCATCACAGCCAATTCAAAGGCGGTGACTCTAGCGACTGTAAAGCAATCGCATAAACATAAGGCGATTGAAGAAAAAGCAATGGAAAAAGTAATCGCAAAAAAAAAAGATTAAGTGATTGCCTTTGAAGCCATCACAATCGTTAAAAAGAAGATTATGCGACGGTTTCAAAAGCCATCACAGCCGATTCAAAGGCGATGACACTAGCGACTGTAAAGCAATCACATAAACATAAGGCAATTGAAGAAAAAAACAGTGGAAAAAGTAATCGCAAAAAAGAAGATTAAGTGATTGCCTTTGAAGCCATCACAACCAATAATCACTAAAAAATATTTTTATATTTTATATGTTTTTAGTTTTATTTTTTTATTTATAAATGCGATGGCAAAACTATCGCTCGGTATTAGTCAAATTTTGCGACTACAAATGCAATCGTGTACTTACGAAAACCATCACATTATCTTTCTATTTTTCATGGGACCTATTTTCTTTAGTTAATTACCCTCAAATATTCAATGGTGATGGCACTGGCGATTGTTAAGCAATCGCATATACATAAGGCGATTGCAGAAAAGTGATGGAAAAAAACAATCGCAAAAAATAAGTTTATGTGATGGTTTCAAAAACCATCGCAACCAACAATCACGTAAAACCAATTTTCTAGTAGTGTCTCATCTAATGGCCCATTATATTTTACATAATGTGGGAAGGCTTGGGCCGTGCAGATAGTCCACGAGATAGATCCATTCTATCCAGGTATAAATAATCTCACTTGTCCATAGTGAAGGGGCTCTATCTATCTCTCTTTTTCTGAGGGAGAACCACGTACTTGGGGGCTATACGCCCTCTCTTTCATACTCAGTGTACTGTTAAACACGTCAGATGGTTTTTGACGGAGTCCCTCCCCGTCAACTCACGGTGTTTATTTTACAGATAGCATAACCAGATATCCACCAACAACGACAAGATGACCGTCGGACGACAATTCCGGTGACCCACGTCTAATGCTACCTTCGGCGCCCCTATGATGCTTTTTTGGATATATCAATTGCCAAAAGTAGAAAAAATTTAGGAAAACATTATTACAAATTATTTATCTCTTATGAGATTTAAACGCATGCAGTGTAATAAGAACTTGAGTGGAGGGTGGAGATAAGGATAGTGTAACAACTTGAGTCTACTAGTTCAAAGTTAAGTAGAACGGTAAGAAAGTAATAGTGGGTAACATCCAACATAGTTTACGTCAGGCACTCAATCATCGTCCTTCACTTTATTGGGATATAAATAGGGTTAATTGGGGCAAAGTTTATCAGCATTCAGCTCCATCAAGAGGAGAATTAAAACATGTCGACTATGGAGGACAAAAGACATCAATTAAGCTCCTCTTGCCTTGCTAGTACTTGCACCAAATTCATTCCAAACTCTTCTTCTTCTTCTTCAAGGGCAATGCTCCCTCTGCCATCGCCTTTGTCGGAAAATGAACCTCATCATCACAGTCAACCAAATGATTCCAAATCCAAAACCACCACACAAAGAACCCCCGGTGGTTGGAAGACCATGCCTTACGTCTTAGGTGTGCGGCTGTGCGCCTCTCTCTCACACACACACACGACACATGACACATGCATATGCATCTTTTCAGCTTTTGTAAGTATGTCAGAAAATGGGGCGGATATGGAGGAAAAAAGCTAACGTCATGGTTTTGTTTTACTGTTATTGTAGGAAATGAAACGTTTGAGAGGTTGGCTTCGATTGGATTGGGAGCAAACTTGAACGTGTTTCTGATGAAAGTATATCACATGGAGCAGGCCTACTCGGCAAACTTGCTCAACATTTGGTCTGGTCTCAATAACTTTGCACCTTTAATTGGTGCCTTCATATCTGATGCTTATCTCGGCAAGTTTTTGGTCATTGCCTTCTCCTCCTTTGCTACACTTCTGGTAATGCTACACTATTTTCTAAATACTCAATTAATTCACAAATATATAAATTAATTAGTTTCAATAAATTTATTTTAATTGGTAATCATTCTTTTTACTTTACTTGCGGAAGTATTGATCGTGAAGTATCAATATAAGTTGGTGTAGTACACATCACAATTCACAATTCACAATTCACAATTCCCACGGTATTAACGACAGCTTCCAACTCCAAAAGTATGTCCTAACAATATAAACACGTTACTCACCTCTATCTAGTGAGACAAAGGGATGGAGAAAGATACTTCTTGTGACCCATGTTTCAAATTATTATTATTGGATCTTAACATTAGGATGGATTGGGCAACAGTAACACGCATTTCGATGCGCAGTATATTGTATAAACCGGACCCGATGGATAAGAGCTGTGTGTGGCTAAGGTAATGTTAATATCTTGCCATCTTGGTTTGGTTTGGACTTTGGGATAAGGTTTATTTTGTTTGGGTTACCACTTTGCGTCCTACTCTAAAATTTAATAACACTAAAAATGGGTACTTATAATTTATTTAATCGGGGTTTATACTTTATTAAATAAAAAAATTCACATTATTATATTTGTGCTTTACTTAAGCCACATAATTACATAACCTAACTTTCTGATACTACACAATTTGGTATTAGGTAACCAATCGTAGGATATCAAGTCTTATATGTAAACCTATCAACAAGAAAAAGGTCTTAGTAGAAATGTAAGGTTGGACCTCGTGAAACCCCTTCAGTGTGAGAGTAAGTTTTTAAACTTTAGCAAGCGAATCGACAGAGTTTCGGTGTGTAATATTAGCGTACCTTTCAAATGTGATATCATGTGGTATATATAGTCTATTGAGAGTGAAATCCGGACTGAGTAATGATCATGAAGAGATCTTAAGTATTTATGATCATAAATACGAATTGATCGCATAACTGTCAGAGTTCTAGCTTAAATCTCGGGTGGGCGTTATCCCTTGTTTGTGCTCGATCCGTGGCCGTGCTGCACTGCTGCTCCCTTACCTCTGCCTATTAGCATCTTCTGTAGCAAGCAAATAATTCCTCTTTAAACTTCAAAATTTGTTGGTTAAACACAATTTTTTATATATTACATTACAAAAACAACTAATTCATCTCTTCACTTCCTCCACAATCGTTAAACTCATTTTACAACCCTTTACCATGAACCACTCCTTTCGCAATAATATTTTTTTTTATGAATCGGATCATATTGTTAAAAAATTGGGATAAATATTACTATCGGAGATACAGATTAGACAGTGTCCAGACCCTTTAGAGCTTAAGTACGCCCATGATGAGTCTACGATTCAAAATAAAACGAAAAAACCATGCTGGATCTAGGATTTATTATTTTCTTTTTCATCATTCTAGTATCAACTATGAAGTATCTCTAGAGATACTCGATTCGTTTTCAAATTATTGTTCTTTAACCTAATTCACCGTTTAAGAAAAAAAATAATTGACTGTATTATAATAATTAAATATTGGTGAAATATATGATTTCCTTTAATGTTTTTGAGTATGTAATCATAATTTAAATAGAATAAAAAAATACGGATAAAACGGTAAAAATATTTTTAAACAAAAAATTTTTTTAAAAAAATTATTATTTTAAAACAAACGAAACAAAAATAATAATTTAAAAATTGGGGAGTAATAATTAATCGACTTGTAGCTATATGTTCACTTTTTTGCTTCTCTTTTTTTGGGACTTTCATAACCATTAAAATAGGATCGCCGTTCCTACTTCCTAATCCTAGCTAGTATATTGCTTTACTCTAGGGTTGTCACTTTCAAAAGTAGCGTGAACGTACATGTAAATTTTTTTGTGAGATAGTATTATTGAGTACTAGTTAGCTTGTATATTTATTGCACAAAATTATTCTTTTCATTTCGGATAAAAAATTAATTAAGATATTATTTTTACCTGTTTTATTTTAAAGGTTTGTTTTAAAATAATATTTAGAATTTTTGTAACAATTTAAGTTTGTTTTTTACATTTGATATTAATATATTAATTATTTTTAAATATTTTTGTAATAATGATCATTTTTAATACTACCTTAATAATTATATATATATATATATATATATATATATATATATATATATATATATATATATATATATATATATATATATATATATAATGCCTACAGATACTGTGTAGCTATCATATTTAGCCATATATATAATGCCTATAGATACTGTGTAGCTATCATATTTACCCATTAATATATGTATATATATATAGATAATTAATGCCTATAGATGCTGTGTAGCTATCATATTTACCCATAACGGCATGAATGATTAATATTATGGCTTTATTATCTTTTAGGTGTATATTTCCTTTTTCTTGTCCATAAGATGAACAAAGCAACTCTTACGAAATTAAGTGAGATACAACCTCATAAGACATTATTTGTTCATCTGCCAATTTGTTACGGAGTAGAAATTTTACAAATTAAACAGTTTAAGGTAGTTAAATTATGTACTGAGTAATTTTGTTTTTTTTGGGAATTAGGGATAATTTTGACAATTTGGAAGAAAGAAAATGTGACGTGATCTCATGCTGAGCACATGAATTAATACGCAATATCCAAAGAAATTTACAACTATATTGAGGCTAAATTAAGAATAAAGATGAATTATTGTAGGGGACAGACATACTTTTATTGATTTTTTCGAGCATATATTATATTTATATATAATATAAATATAATACTCCAACTGTGATACAAACGTGCCCGTATTGCAAAAGCTACACCATTACCAAGAGAGTAATTGATCAATGATTTTGATTGACAGGGAATGGTGACCATGACTCTAATTGTTTCATTTCCAAAACTCCTACCACCTTCATGCACAGCCCATCAATGCGTAGGGCCCACTACTTCTCAAATGGGCTTTCTAGTCCTGGCCTTAGGCTTTATGACCATAGGTGCAGGTGGGATAAGGCCTTGCAGCCTGCCATTTGGGGTGGACCAATTTGACCCAACAACAGATGAAGGAAGGAAAGGAATTAACAGCTTCTTCAATTGGTATTACACCACATTTACTGTGGTGTTGATCATTGCTGTAACTTTGGTGGTTTATGTACAAGACCATAGTTGGAAATGGGGTTTTGGTATACCCACCATGCTTATGGTGGGAGCAATTGTGCTATTCTTTGTTGGCAGAAATTATTATGTGTACGTGAAGCCCGAGGGGAGCATATTTTCCGGCGTTGCTCAGGCACTCGTTGCCGCTTACAAGAAACGGAAACTTAAGCTTCCAAGTGATGGCGTTATTGATGGAGTTTACTACAATCCCCCAACAAAGGGGACTTACGTGGTTCCTAACCTCTCTCTAACCAACCGGTTCAGGTAATATATGCATGTCTATGTATACAAGTACAACCAAGTGTTTTTGCGATTGTGAAATTAATATTTCCCAAATTCAGGTTCTTAAATAAGGCGGCCATAGTAATGGACGGTGAAGTCAAGCCCGATGGGTTTCTTACAAACCCGTGGAGATTGTCCAGTATTCAACAGATCGAAGAAGTTAAATGCCTCCTAAAGGTGATCCCGATATTGGCTTCTGGTATCATTTGCTTCACTGCCATGGTCCAACAGGGCACTTTTACAATCTCTCAAGCCTTACACATGGACCGCCATCTCGGCCCACATTTTCAAATCCCAGCAGGTACGGTACCGGTCATTAACATGATCACACTCGCGATATGGGTCCCATTCTACGATCGAATCCTAGTCCCATCCCTTCGTAAAATAACAAAAATCGATGGTGGAATCACAGTCCTCCAAAGAATCGGAATTGGCTTCATCTTCTCCATTCTGTCAATGATTGTTGCGGGTTTGATAGAAAAAATGAGAAGAGATTCGGCCATAGCAGCCGGTCATCCGGATGGAATCGCACCAATAACAGTCATGTGGCTTGCTCCACAACTCATCCTCATGGGATTTGCCGAGGCATTCAGTTTCATCGGGCAGATTGAATTTTACTACAGGGAGTTTCCACAGAATATGAAAAGTGTGGCTAATTCATTGTTCTCAGTAACGGCAGGGTTTTCTAATTACTTAAGCAGTGCATTAGTAATGACTGTGCACAAGTACACAGGGAGGGACGGCCGACCGGATTGGTTAACAGCAGACATTAATCAAGCCAGGGTTGATTATTTCTACTACCTTATAGCAGGACTGGGGGTTGTGAACATGATATATTATCTGATTGTCGCACAACGATACGAGTATAAGACCAAAATGGAAATCGATCACGTTGATCTAGAGCTCAATCAGGTCAAAAAATAATTTAACAACAGACTACAGTGGTGTAATAATAACTTAATAACTTATGCTGTAAAAAGGGTTGATCCAAACTTGAGCTACATTAGTCTCGTGTAAATTGCCGCTATTTGGTTTGGTCCAGATTACGATAATCAACACTACAACCTGTTTTGTTAATCTTAGATGTAAGAGCAACAATTCTACAATAGAAACGGCGCACTCGGTATCTTTGAAGCATTAACAAAGATGAACGTGCGACGGACCATATGTAAAGGAATAAATGATGGTCACCAGAGTTCGTGACCTATTGGAGTCACGGTCCATGGACAAGACCTAGTTCGTTTTTTGGTAGGCCAAACCTCTTACATTAGCTATAAATTATTTAACCAAGAGAAAAATTACATCAGAAAAAAGAAAAATAAAATGATCTACCTAAAATTACTGGTACTGTAGGGGATCATGATCATTTTTGTTTTGTTCGTGACTATGTGCGTAAGGTGTTGGATTATCTCACGTCGGTTGTCGAAGGGGCGGGTGCTTGATTAATAAGTGTGAGCGAAAACCTCACCCTTTGAGCTAGTTTTTTGAGTGAGAAGACTCAATAGCACCCAACACTAGTATAAGAGCACATGTGACAACATCTTCACCATGTGTTATGGGAGAGACAATGAGGGAAAGTCTCCCCCTTTGAGAGAGCTAGCTTTTGGGGTGAAAAAGTCTAGTAACACCCAACATAAGGGTCTCTAATCTTTCTCTTCTTCTTCGGATCTTTTTTGCAGATTTGTTTAGTTGACTCTATTTGACATCGTGATTTTATGACATCGTGATTTAATGGTTAGTTTTTGTAGGCC
Source organism: Codonopsis lanceolata (assembly GCA_013146195.2). Taxonomy (NCBI): domain Eukaryota; kingdom Viridiplantae; phylum Streptophyta; class Magnoliopsida; order Asterales; family Campanulaceae; genus Codonopsis; species Codonopsis lanceolata. The sequence continues at coordinate 47,077,158 of CM028377.1, forward strand.
GGTACAATTTGGAGAACATTTAGCTGCTTAGGTACATTTTTTTTTCAACTGCATAATTCTATTTCATAAATTTATTCAAAAAAATGTCCTATATTCGTCTTCCAGGTTGTCTTTTATGAGTGGTGTTGATGGTATAGAGGTCCATATAGGTCCATTTATATTGTAAACCCATTATGACACTAACCTAGTATAAATATAGAACAAATTACAAATCGATACATCTTTTAAAATATGTTTTTAAATAAATCTACCTATTTTTTTGGACATATCTTTTAGGTACAATTTTGGGGCGAAAGTACATCACCGCCCTTTGATTTTGACGAGAGAAAAACATAGCATATTAAATTGGATCGATATTTGCATCCACACTTCTGTTATTACATGAGGGAGATCAAAACTGTTGTTTATTCCCAGTTCCTGGAATCTTACAAGAGTGTCACGATTGAAGCAATGGCAAAGGCCTTCGGGGTGACGGTGGATTTCATTGATCTGTAAGTGTGTTTTTCTTCTTTATTTTGCATTTCGATCTGTTTTTCCTTTCATGGATATCAAAGCAATTCGATCCAATTTTCGTTTGAATAAATTTCTGGAAAGCTTGCTTTCGATTCACAACTTCTTTTGTGCTCAATTGTTTTTTTTAAACAACAGGTCACCAAAATGCATCTCTCTCTATCTCTCTGCGTGATTGTGTGTGTAATGCTATATCTGAGTAAGTTTTATGGTATGAGTTATGACATTAGAAAGCTGAAATTTAATGAATAACTGTTTGTTTTGTGTTTTCTGAATCTAATACTTAATTCCTTTTCGATTTTATAATCAATGATAATGACAGTGTTTATTAAGGCGTGTACTTATATATAGGAATGTTGTTGAAGAAAAAAGAATTGGTGATTTTTAGATTTTAAAATAATAATGCTGGAAAAAGAATTTGATGTTTGATTTAGGTGAATTGTGGTTCCAGTGATACTGATAAATGTGTATTATGCTAGAACTAATTCTTAATTACTTTGGAATAATGTTGAGTTCGGTGGTTTAACAACTCCCAACTAATCACATACCTAATTCACATTGTTTTGTATGTGTTAGATTTTACTGGATGCTTTTTCTTTCTAATGATTCACTCTACTGTTGTTGTGTTAGAGAAAACAGGTTGGCAAACTTTTAAAATTAAGCTAGTGCAGATCCTAGTTTGATTAGTTAGGGATTCCTTGATGTCAATTGCACTATGGTGGTGCCTCTCGTTTTGAACTTTGTATCAGTGGATGTTTCTGTTGGAATTTCAATTTATGAGCTCTTTGAGTTTTAAGAAATGTCGAATTTTAGCAGTCTGATGAAGTGGTGGTAGATCAAAGAAAATCTGAATCGGCTTACTTCGTTAATTTTGTCTAGCTAAGCATTCTTTTAGCAGAATTTTGTAATACATGTCGTGTTAGTTTCCCCTTTAGCATCAATAACCAATTTGACTTTTAATTTAGGTTGCTGAAGCTTTCATCTTTAAGTTTTTAAATAGTAACTAATTTGTGTACTCATTGAGTTTTCCTGAGGATGGAAAAATTTGCCGTAGTTGGTTAAATTGTTTTGTCCTTGTTGCATGTTGTAAATTTCAAGGAAATAGATCAAAAGTGATATTTTGTGCTCTTAAAGTTTCAAACCTGTTTTTCTAGACACGATTGATTATTGATGCTTTAAGCTATGAGTTGTTCACTGTTTTCCTGAAGGTGTAGTTTTTCAAGGGTTGTTGTTGGTTTATTTGTTATGTTCTATTTGTTTACTGAGTAAATTGACGAAACAGAACACTGACTTTGTTAGCAGTTGCTACATTAGATTAGTGAAGCTTTAATCTTCAAGGTGGTCGTAAAAAATGGTTGTTCTATTATACATGTTGATTATCTGGTTATTACATATTATTGAATCATGCGCCTAGCTCGAGTGGGACTCGACAGTCCAACAAGAAGGAGATGGCCGAACTGCCAAGTACTCTATCATAGCTTTTTGTATTTATCTATTAAAGATACTCTCCTATCTAGAGCACATGTTATTATTATCTCCTTTACTGTACTTATTCTTAGTGTATATATAAATCAATGTACCTGCTCCTACACTATTTGTGGGATAATAATATTCTTTGCATTGGAGTAATATCTGTTGGTTTATCTTGGTATCAGAGTAGGTAGGTACAATGGCCCAATCTAGTAATTCTTCCACTTCAAGTTTGACCGTTACCTCCCTTAACTCTGCACATCACTTCTTTTCTCTTAAACTCACGGGCACTAATTTTCTCTACTGGAAGACACAAATGCTTCCCTTCCTCAGTGGCCAAAAGCTTATTGGCTTTATTGACGGGAGCAATCCTCCCCCACCCACCCATTTCCCTGCCGATAAGGATGTTGAACCTCAACCAAATCCTGCCTACCAAACTTGGTTTGTCCAAGATCAAACCGCTATGAGTATGCTTATATCCTCCCTATCTGAAAGTGTTATTCTAATGGCCGTAGGTTACACATCCTCCCATGCTCTCTGGACTGCCCTCACTGCCGCCTTTGCTTCTCCCTCCCATACACATATCCTTAACCTCCATGCCAATCTTCATGATCTCCGTCAAGGAGATAGTAGTGTCACCACCTATCTCCAACAAGCCAAAGGCTTTTACGAATGAACTGTATGCAGCTGGTCGTCTTGTGTCTGACCCCGAGTTTAACATCTATGTTTTTCGTGGCCTTAATTCTGAATTTAAACCTCTTGTCACAACTCTCTCCGCCCGTGTCGAACCTGTCACCTTCCATGAACTCCACAGCCTCCTTCTGAGTCTTGAGTTCCTTAACTATGACCCCGTGTCTTCCCTCACAATCTCCACGTCCAATCCTGATCCCTCGCCAAACCCGTCTTCACCTTCCCCAGTCGCCCATTTTTCCAACCGTGGCACTCACTCCTCCACCCGTGAACGTGGTCGGCACTCACGAGGTCGTGGCCGTGGACGCTCTAGTAGAAACTACTTTTTCCCACACCGCCACTCCTCTTTTCCCTCTCGATCTCCATGCCCTTTTTGTGGTAGTACCAACCATACACCCGTCAACTACTACAGTCGCCCTATGCCACCTACTCCTCCGGCAACCAACTATACACACGTGTCCCCTCCTCCTTCCTCTTACAGTTGGTTCCATGACACGGGTGCTTATCACCATATGACTCCTGATCTCTCTGCATTATCGCAGGTTAATGACTATGTTGGCACTGATAGTGTGCATATTGAAAATGTAAAGGACTTCCTATTGCTCATACTGGTTCCTTGTCTATGTCCACTCTCTCTCGGTCTTTTCATTTAAATAATGTCTTACATGTCACGCCCCAAATCAGCCCCTACGTGGGACTCAACTTAGAACGTGATCAACCGGTTGTTTTCTCATTGTTAAACCCTGTCATTAAAACTAAAGAAATAATGTTTTGAAAAACACAAGATTATATACATAAGTCTCCCAGAGACTAACAAAAGGTTACAAAAGTTACTAGTTCCCAATGTTTACAAAACAAAGGAAGACTACTAGTCTTCCTACACAGCGGAATAAGTAGCTAAGCTACAACCATTATAAACCAGAAATGCTACCCCAAAAGAATTACAACCTCTAGCACTCCTTTGCTCACTCTTGTCTCACGCTCGCTGGCTGTGATCTAAGGAAAACAAATAATAAAGGGTGAGTCGAAACTCAGTAGGGTTCAACTATACTTATGTATGTTATGCATGAATGCATCATAAAGAAGTGCCATGATGCTAAACAGTTCATATCACAACTAAGCAAGTAGTTCAATCACATATTATTCATTTAGGGCCTAAGCCAAAACAAGTAGGATACAGAGGTCGAGAATCATCTCCGACATGCCGCTTCCATCCAACACCACTCTTATTCTTGATCATGAAGCACCTCAAACATGTTGTTATTTTCCCGGGATATGTCAACACGGACTAGGTCCCTACAACCCTAGCACCCCGCGTGGACTACACACAACACAATCAGTGAAGTGTCTTCCTCCATTATGGCCGTAATGGAGGGGTTGGGCAAGAATAGAACTTCGCTGCTAACTCTCCCTGCATCTCCGCCCCGGGATTATCAGAGGAACGTTCTAAACCCCCATAACATGTTGTTCAAACCACTTGTTGTTCACACTCTTGTTGTTGTCACAATCAAACATCACTTGGTGTTATATCCACATGTTTTTCATGCTCAAAGTCATGGAACAGTCAAATTGTTCATAGTACCACTTAGTGCCAGCAGGAGTGGCAATGAGTTATAAAGTAAACCCATTGATACTCCATTAATACAATGCAATCTAGCTCATGTTGTTCATACCATTACAAGGTTCAAATCATAGTCTTCATATAATTGCACAACATAATAATACAAGCCCCAAACTTCATGAATTACAAGCCTTTACCAAGTCTACAAGGAGTTTAACACCAAATTCACATCTTACTACACATAGCTACCCAAGTAATCATCTTCAAAGGATTCAAATCATAAACTTAAGAGTTTCATCATGGAATATATTCATCAAGATGTTCATCAATATTGCTCAATTACATGGAATTAATGAACAAACATAAGCAAGTAAATCCCCCTACCTCTTGTAGATCTTAAACACCAATGGTTTCAGAATATTTTTGGTTCAAAACACTCCCCTTGATGAGCTCTACAACTTTATTGAAGATGGTATTGGCAAAGGATGAGTTTTGGGCCTTCAATTCCAAGAAATTCACTCAAAAACCCTATGTTTTTGCTCACTCTCTCTTTGTGTACGAAAATGGTGATGTTAGGAGGTGGAAGAGGTATTCCTTGGCTTTATTCAGTTGTAGATAAGAGTGGGAAGGGTCCCCACACAAAACATGAGGTGTCACAACCTCTTTGGTTGACATTAATCCAAGATTAAGCTAAGTAATCTTGATTAACACTAATTAATCATACTTAAGACCCCTTAATCGTGATTAATCTAATTAATTATACTTAACCCTAACTAATCATGATTAGTCAAATTGATCTCAACTATACAACAAATTCCAGCAGGTTTCGCACCCAGGGTTGGAAATATTTCGCACCCGCGAAATATTCTGCTCCTGCAAAACTGAAGCAGCTATATTGGCATATTTGAAACAGTAACAATCGCACCTAGGGTGGGAAATATTTCGCACCCACGAAAGTAAAATGTTAAGAAAATTACAATTCCAGAATATATCGCATCCTGGGTGGGAAATATTTTGCACCCATAGCTGTTTTGAAGTTTTATTCTAACATTGGAAAATTCACAACAAACCATATTAGGGTATCAAAAACCCCCTATTTAACTTGGAATTCAAAACATATACATATTATTCAATCAATTAACACACATTAACAATTTATTATCATGCTATTAAGGTTAGAATGCATTTCAAAATACTTGGTTGTTACATTACATGTGCCATCTATCTCTAAGTCCCTACTTTCTATCCATCAATTTACCAAAGATAATAAGGTTTATTTTGAATTTCACCCATCTTTTTTTTGTGCCAAGGATCAGGTCACCAAGCAAACTCTTCTCTCCGGTCCGAGTAAAGACGGCCTCTACACATTTTCCCCTCATACTGCTCCAACTGCTCACAACACTACGTGCATCTCTTCAGAGTGTTGGCATTGTCGCCTCGGTCATCCACATCTTGGGTCCTCCGCAAAATAATTCACTCAAATAAATTAGCTAGTTCTTCCCCCTCCCTTAGTTCTTTATGTAACGCTTGCCAACTCGGCAAGTCAGCTAGATTCCCGCTTTCTTCGAATAAAACTTCTAGTAGTTCTTTTCTTGATTTAGTTTTTACCAATGTATGGGGACCCTCTCCTATTCCTTCTTCTAATGGTAATAAATATTTCGTTATTTTTGTCGATGACTTCTCCAAATTCATCTAGTACTATCCTATGCAAAAAAAATTTGACGTCTTGAATATATTTAAACAATTCCAACTTCATGTTGAACGTCAGTTTAGTACTAAGATAAAATCTGTTCAAAGTGACTGGGGTGGTGAATATCGTCCTCTCAATTCATTTTTCAAATCGTGTGGCATCCATCATCGTATTCTATGCCCTCATACTCATGCACAAAATGACTCGGTTAAACGGGTCTTTCACTCCTTGCCCAAAGTTCTACTCCATTCAGATTTTGGGAGTTCGCGTTCGACACTGCAGTTTATCTGATCAATAAAATGCCCTCTCGTGTGTCTCGCAACTTATCACTGTATGAGTGTTTATTCAAAGTCAATCCTGATTATTCTTTCCTAAAAAAAAATTGGATGTCTCTGTTATCCTCATCTGCGTCCTTACAATCGTCACAAGATGTCTTTTCAATCTTCCCCATGTGTTTTTCTCGGGTACAGCTCAAACCACTTAGGCTATCGTTGTTATGATGCTACTACCACTCGTCTATATATTGCACGTTACGTACGTTTTGATGAGTTCACCTATCCGTTTGCTGGTCCGTCCATCCTTGGCCATATTCTGAATTCCTCTTGCTCCATTCTTAGGAAAGCCTACCAAGCCGCTCAGAGTCTCTATTTGCTGAGACGTGACGAGTCGATTCAGACTCACGGACCGACCTGACCGATAGCTGGCTACATACCGTGAAATTAGGGATATGTAGAGTCTATCCTATGCCCAGCCCATCTTCCCCTCATAATCTCCCTTGGGCTGCTGTCTCACTACCTAGATTTCCCTCTCACAGACGGCCCCCACCGACTACTACTACAACTTCATTAGCTCTCACTCTCCCTTTAATTGATCCATCACTATCCACGGTCCCACCTTCCACTCCAAGCCCAGCATCACAGATTCCACATTTCGTTCCTCCCTCTTCGATAGTCCAACCTTCAGCGCCTTCCTCAACTCCACCCGACTCCACTCCTTCATGTCCACCTCCACAAAAAACTCATACCATGCGCTTACGTCCTCACCCTAAACCATCCACTAAATATTCACCAAATGTATCCGTGTGCATTGTGTCTGACTCCATTGTCGAACCAACTTGTTTCTCCAATGCAAATAAAATCCCGCAGTGGCATCATGCAATGACGGATGAAATCAATGCTCTCATTCACAATGGCACCTGGACCTTGGTTCCACGTACACGGTCCATGAACCTTGTTGGTTGTAAATGGGTGTACCATGTTAAACGTCGCGCCGACGGTACCCTTGATCGCTACAAAGCACGTCTTGTAGCCAAGGGATTCCATCAACAGCCCGTCATCGACTATGCTGAGACATTCAGTCCTGTCGTCAAACTAACCACCATTCGTACAGTTCTGTCCATTGTCATCTCTCATGGTTGGTCTATTCGTCAACTTGACGTTAACAACGCCTTCCTTCATGGGTTCCTCGATGAAATTGTCTACATGTCTCAACCTCCCGGGTTTATCGATCCTTCGAAACCTGATCATGTCTGTCAACTTCATCGATCGTTGTATGGCCTCAAATAGGCCCCTCGTGCTTGGTTTCAACGTCTCTCGACATTTCTCATCTCTCTTGGCTTTGTCCCGTCCAAGACCGATCCTTCTCTCTTTATTCTCTCTTATTAAGGTCTCCTTGTTTACATACTTGTCTATGTTGATGATATCTTAGTTACTAGTAACTCCTCCTCTCATATTCAGTCATTACTTGGCTCGCTATCTTGCGAATTTTCCCTTAAGGATTTGGGCTCTCTTCATTTTTTCTCGGTATTCAGGTTCATAAACACCCTTCTGGTTTGTTTCTCTCGCAACATCAGTACATCATTGACTTGCTCACCCAAACTGGAATGCTTGGTACTAAACCGTGTCCTACCCCTCTCTATACAACCGAGAAGCTATCAAAATATCATGGTCGTCCCTTCTCTGATCCTACTAAGTTTTGACAAACAGTTGGTGTTCTTCAATATCTTACCCTCACCCGACTAGATTTAGCATATCCAGTTAACAAAGTCTGTCAATTTATGCATGCCCCGACTGAATCTCACTGGACCACCGTCAAACTTATCCTCTGTTATCTCAAACACACTGTTGACTGTGGTCTCCTCCTCACCAAGCATCCTTCCTTTCAGTTACAAGCTTTCTCAGATGCCGACTGGGCTGGTTGTATAGATGACCGTAAGTTCACGGGCGGCTTTGCAATTTTTCTCGGTACTAATCTAGTCTCATGGTCATCTCGCAAGCAACGTACCGTTGCAAGCTCTTCCACTGAATCTGAGTACAAAGCCCTCAATGATGCCACTGCCGAGTTAACATGGCTACAGTCTCTTCTACATGAACTCAAGGTCTCGCCTTCCTCTCCTCCAATTCTCTGGTCTGATAACCTCGATGCCACCTATCTCTCGGCCAACCCGGTATTCCATGCTCGCACAAAGCATGTCGAGATTGACCTTCACTTCGTCCGGGAACAAGTTGCTCGTCGCCAACTTACAGTACAATTTATATCCACCAAGGACCAGCTTGCTGATATATTGACAAAGCCACTGCCTTCCTCGCGATTCCATTTTCTTCGAGACAAGCTGCGTGTGCTCTCCAGACCACCCTTATCTTGCGGGGGGATATTGAATCATGCGCCCAGCTCGTGTGGGACTCGATAGTCCAACAAGAAGGAGACGTTCGAATTGCCAAGTACTTTATCATAGCTTTTGTATTTATCTATTAAAGATACTCTCCTATCTAGATCACATGTTATTCTTATCTCCTTTACTGTACTCACTCTTAGTGTATATATAAATCAATGTACCTGCTCCTACACAATTTGTGGGATAATGATATTCTTTGCATTGGAGTAATATTTGTTGGTTTATCTCATATGAACTATTCTCATTCCACTTAAACAACTTAAGCTACTTCCTGGATTTTCATTGTAGAGGGTCTCATTTTGAAACTTAAGCTCTTAATTGCCACACTGTTCTAACTTTACCCACTGTAAATAAAATAACAAGTTTGATACATCAGAATCAAAGGGCAGTTGTGCATCCCTTAAATTTTAACTTTTCACTCTTTGAGTGGCACCCACAGAGTAGTTGATGTTCTAACTTTTCCCCTCAGACATCTTAAATATACAAATTGTATACGACCTATGATGTTTGTTATAGAAGTTACTTCAGAGTTCAGAGCTAGTTATGCACCTGATAACTCTTTGACTTATTAGATTGTGTCCATTTTAGTGGAACAGAGGGAATATGGAGTTGGTTATTCATGGTTTGATGAGCATTAGTTACTCTAAATAACAATAGTATTTTTATTATTTGTAGGATGAGACTAATAATGAAATTAGTAGCCGCGAAAAGGCAAGGCTAAAGGAAATGCATTGATTGAAGAAACAAAAGGTTTAATAAATGTTGGATCAACAAAATGTTGTTATTGATGCGGATATGGTGCGTCCATTGAAATCACATGATATTAGTTGATATTTTGATTGTTTTGTTTTGGAGGAGTCATATTTGTATTTACTATTTTGTTAGTTTTATTTGAAGTGACAGCTAGGGAGTAATATTGCTTTTACTGTCACAGAACAAGAGAAAAGGGAGATTTAAATTCCTATTGTAGCAGAAATAGCTATTTTCTCATTTTTCCAAAAGTGATCGGTCGGCATCTCAGAAGAAGGCAAAGGGAAGGTAAATCTATACTTGTTATGAGTAAGAATTAAGGTCTATGCCCAGTCTAATTGGTTATTTGTTTATACTTAACCCTTTCTGCATAATAAGGTCTCATTTATGGGACGAGTAATCATTCATTAATATTAAGTGTGTAGTTTCTGAACCATAGATCTAAGTACTACTTTCTTACTTCAGTTACTCTACGGAATGACTCTCGCTTTAGTAATAATATTATCTAATGAAATGCATTTGCTAGAATAGGTATACTATTTTCTTGGTCAGTTTTTTCTCATGTGTGAGTAAAATTGTAGAGGTATATTATAAGTTACAAAATTATTTATAGTTGAAGAAAGATGAATGGACATAGCTATAAGGGTCGAGCGATGTCATGTTGTGTAAGGGACCATGTGATCAACTTTATTGATTCTTGATTTTTCTAATTATATGCAGTAGGGGTCTTCACTTTCAGCGGTTGTTTGACCAAACTGCTGCAAAGAGATTGAAGGCAATTTTTTACATAAGAAGGGAGATAAACAATCCTCTCTCGGGATCATATTCACTCAGAAGATGTTGGAAGGAACCGAGTTGGGTGAAGACCAGAGAGAACTTCTGCAAACTAGTGCATGCCCTGTGCCAACGGCAGCCGAACAAAGTGCTTGATGACATAGATCTAGACTCCATCGTTGACGGGTATGACAAGTTGAATCTGTTAAACATATTACTTTACTTTGATAATGTGATGCACCTAAATCTTTTAGCATTTGTTAGTTATTATTTTTTAGCATGGAAGCTCTTGCTCAATCATGATAACCCACTATATTGTATATATATATTCTTAAAAAGTGCCAAGGAAAAAGCAAAAAATGAAAATAAAATAAAAATAGGCTCATTATAAATACAAATCTAACCATTTACAGTTCTCAACAATTTTATATTATTTATAGTAGTGAAATTAAGTGTGATAAACCTTTGCCAAAGATAAAAGGTCTTCAATTTCTTCTCATTTCCTTTTTCATTTACTTTTCTGATAATAGTTGTTTGGACATAAGAGGGTTGTGATTCATCATTGACTAACATCGTGTTTTGGGTTACAATACAGGATAACACATGCAGGTGGCGGGGTGCCAGAGGAGTTGCTGAGCCAGATGTTTGGAAGTAGTGCAGATGCAATTGAGGGGGGGGGGGCATCAGCTTGCTCATCAGCAGGAAACTGGTTCATGAATGGTGATGTTCAATATCTAAAGGAAGCGAGGAAGTCTACTTTCATCATATCAGTTGAACTTGTTGCAACTAACAAGCCCAAACCGTAAACGGTCGTTACCGGTGTTAAATCTCTCGTCCGTTGTGTATCGGAGTGTTTGTTTCACCTTTGATGCAATGCTATGTTGCATCTCTATTATCTGAACTTTCTAGTTTCAGAAACTATTTTTTTTCTTCCAATAAGTTGTAAATATGCAAATTTGGGTTCTATGAAATGGTATAAGAGGGTTTTGACTTGGATCGGCACTTTGTTTAAGGTTTTTAGATTTTGAGGTTTATCTGATTGTCGAATAAGCTGAGATATGAAAGGAATATTTCTCAAGAAGCTAGATGCTTGAGATGTAATGCCAATGTTGAAAGTACTCTTCATATCCTGAGAGATTGTCCTAGAGTGATAGAGACATGGAAAAGATAGTTTAATGACATTCAATGGCCTATTTTGTTCATGGTAATCATTTGGCAGAATTGGAAAGATGATAATAAAGAAACAATAGTGCATGAAAAGTTTTGTGTGCATGTATGTTGCAAGAACATCATTAACTACGCGAATGAAATCAAGTGATGTCTAGCATTGGCATCAATATTATTCGATTTTTTTTTGTCTTGAAAAAACTGTGTAACAGTTCTGATATCTAGTATTGACATCAACATTTTTTTGAATTTTTTTTGTTTTGAAAAAACTGTGTTAACAGTCCTGATGTCTGATATTTGCATCATCATTTTTTCAAATATAATATCAAATAAAATATGTTTACAGTTATGAAAAAAATCGTGTTAATAGTTCTGATACCTAGCATTGACATCAACATTTTTTGATTTTTTTTAGTCTCGAAAAAACTGTGAAAACAATCCTGATGCATAGCATTGACATCAGCATTTTTGAATTTTTTTTTTAGTCTTGAAAAAAATTGTAAAAACAGTCATGATGTCTAGCATTAGCATTAGCATTTTTTTGATTTTTTTGTCTTGAAAAAAATGTGAAAACAGTCCTGATGCCTAGCCTTGACATCAACATTTTTTGATTTTTTTTGTCTTGAAAAAATTGTGAAAACAGTCCTGATGCCTAGTATTGGCACCAATATTTTTTTGATTTTTTTTTGTCTTGAAAAAACTGTGAAAACAGTCCTGATGCCTAGCATTGGCATTAACATTTTTTAAAATTTTTGTCATGAAAAAACTATGAAAACAGTCCCGATGCCTAACATTGACATCAATATTTTTGAATTTTTTTTGTCTTGAAAAAACTGTGGAAACAGTCCTGATGCCTAGCCTTGACATCAGCATTTTTGAATTTTTTTTGTCTTGAAAAAACTGTGAAAACAGTCCTGATGTCTAGCATTGACATCAAGATTTTTTGATTTTTTTTTGTCTTGAAAAAACTGTGAAAATAGTCCTGATGTCTTGCGTTGGCATCAGCATTTTTGATTTTTTTTTTGTCTTGAAAAAACTGTGAAAACAGTCTTGATGCATAACATTGACATCAACATTTTTGATTTTTTTTTGGTCTTGACAGTCTGAATTAGATTTGTCTTCATTAATGACATTTTTGTCATTTGGCAATCAATTTGTAGTTATATGAAATGTCCAAAAAATTGATGGACCTCGATGAAGACATATTTATAAAATTATACCCACTTGAAATTTGCTCATAAATATACTCTTAAGATGTAATAGTTGATTAGGAGATTTAAAACAATATACAACATCTCTAAAATCTTGATGTATCTCTCTCTCCTTCAGTGCTCTATCTCTCATCTCCTACACATCCGGCCACCATCATTAACAGTGGTTGTCCGGCATGCATATTTCATACAATACATAATTTGTCAAGTGGGATCAATATTAGTTGACTTTTTTGGCTTTTGTTTTCCAACCTGCTTTCGCTTTAGCACGTGCTTCTTTGTCATCTCCGGTGGCTTCGTCACTTGCCACATCATTTATTGTTACATCAAGATTTTGTGGAAGACATCGCGCCTGACTTTTTTTTATTGGGCAATTCAAATTCTAGTTGACTTTCTACTTGTAGATCTGTGCTAGCCACTTCCAAATCAATTCTATGGCAACTTTCAGATTTGCGAGAAGACCTCCTTTTGGAGTTTTTCTAGAAGGTTTGGCTGGAGCCTTTGTATCAATGGACAACTTTTTGTTCCAGAATTTTGGAAAAAAAGGGTGGGTAAACGGTAAACCAGAACGTAGAACTTTTTGTCTTCATTCACACCTATAAAGAGAGTCCGCTTCTCTTTTCCAAAAAAATTGATTATGTTGTCTGTCAAACCTCTCTCTCGGTACAGGGAACTAGGTATAAGGATGGTGAAAGATGGTTTCCAAATTATTGCATCCTGATGCACAATTGTAATGCATCAATTTGGAAGTCGAATGCAAAAATAAATCCTGAGGCACAAAATATATTACCCCTGAAGAAAATTCTGATGCACAATTTCTTTTCCCGATGCACAAAATGGATTACTCTTGAAGAAAATTCTGATGCATAATTTTGATTTTATGATGCACAATTTTTTTCCCGATGCACAAATTGTATTTTCGATGCAACGGGACTAATCTAATTTCATTAAGGGTATCTTCATCATTTTACCCCAAAAGTGTACTTTACCGGTTACATAAAAATATGTGAGACCTTAATGATTTAAAATATCTCAAAAGGACCTGCCCGAATTTCTCCCAAAATACTTAGGGTAAAATTCTGGTCGGTCCCATTTCCAAAGTTTCTAACCCTTCTAATATCCAGTTCCTTTTTTCAACTGCAAAAGACCACTTTTCGAAATATTGTTCCAAAAATATCATCGTCTCCTTCAATAGCCCCGACAACACACTTTGGAATCGAAAATCACCATTCTTGGGCAACGAAACGGGAATCGACCTGCCCCCGAATGGTAAACAGTTTGTCTAATTCATTATACACAAAACTGTAATGAATTTGTGCTGGGTTGAAATATTTTTCAGTATCACGAAGACGGATGAGGAGGGGGAAGAATTACGACGGAAGAGATGGAAGAAGAAGATGGAGGACATGGTCTGGGTTATTATCATTTTGTACCACAGTGCAAAAATGGATTAGATAATATTTTATGTATCGCGGTTTAAAAATTAATTTATCACGGTACATAAAAGTTGATACGGCGGTGCAACTTGGATTATGTATATGTATCGCGATTCAAAAATTAATTCATCGCGGTACATAAAAGTTGGCACCGCGGTGCAATTAGACTAAACAATTAAACTATTGAACCGCAGTGCAAAAAAATAATGCAATAAAATTGATGAATCGCAGTGCAATTAGACTATGTAATTAAACTATTGAACTGCAGTACAAAAATTAATGCAATAAATTTGATGAATCACGGTTCAATAGTCAATACATCGCAATTTATTTATGTAGCACGCCTTATAGTTTTAAAAATCGGCCTACGCGCTAGCGGCATCCCACCGCCGCGACTTCTTCCAAATCGGTCAAAAAATCGTTTGTGGGAAAAATCACCAACTTGTTGCCCTAGGCGTCTTAGGCACCAACTACACCTAGCTCTGCCAAATTAATTTCTAAAAATCCTTGGGATTGAATGGTGTTATTGAAGAGGAATGAACCGAGAAAAAAAAAAAAAAGAAGGAAGCCAGAACATGGGAGAGGAAGAAGAAGAAAGCAAGAGAAGGAGAGAAAGGAAAAAAAAAACTCATCATACCCTATTCGTCGGAGAAAGGAAAAGGGGAAACTGAGAAGGTGAGGGAACCGACAAATATGGAGGGAGAGGGTTGATGTGGAAGAGGATGAGAGGGAGAAAGAAAGGTCGCATTTCTCAAAAAAGAAAGAGGGGAATTCGTCTCACTTCAACTAGAAGGGGGGAGAGAGGTTCGTTTAGTCGGTTCATGGGAAAATAGGAGATAAAGTAGGACTATAGGAGAGACCGGCTGAATTGATGGGGTAGGTTGGCGGGATAGGTTTTTTTTCTTATTTTGTTTTCCTTTTTCTTCTTTTCGTTTCTCCTTCGTTTCTTCTTTCTTGGTTTCTTTCTTTACTTCTTTTTTTTATTTTTGATTTCTTAATTTTCTTTGTTTTTTCGTACCTTATTCCTAAAATATATAGAAAATATTCCCTCAGTTCTGACTAAAGAGTTTCCGTTTGAAAGTCAAATTTTTTTTAAATAACGTTTTTAATAGTCTATGAATAATAAAATAACACTATTATGCCTTAATTTTTTTTGAAAGTGAACTCTTTAAGTGAAATAACCTAAAATGAAATAGTGAACTCTTTGCTCGTAATGAAAGGAGTAATTGTTCGTCTATTTTACGATTATTATTGGACAATATAAAATATTTACGATAATTATTGGACAATAAAAAATAGGGATACGAAACTGGGGTGTTTACAGTACTTCTAGTTTATTAATTTTGGGCATTTGCTATCTATTTTTTCATTGTCATGTATGATCTCGTAAGTTTAAAAACTTATAAATAAGCCATAAATTCAAAATTCTTTTCTTTTTTGTTTGTATATTTTTCAATTCTAGTCGATTTTTCAAATTTACGCATCATAGTCAATGTGATTGACGAAATATCAAAAATAAGAATTTCACAAAATTCCAAATTGTTGTCAGTATTTGATGTATTTTTTAAATTTACACTAAAAAATCGTTGTATTTATGCCTTAATTTCTAGATTCCGACTAGTCCCCTAAACGTCTAATTTTTAGAATCTTGACATACCTCATTCTCATTAAGGATATCGTATTCATTTTGACCAATAAAATATACCGACCCATAATTTTTCCAAATACTTGCATTTGTCATAGCTCAGAAATTGCTTGTATACAACGTGCTCGTTTGTTGCAGCTTATTTTAAGTGATTTTTGGCTTTTGGCTTTTGAAAAGTCATACTCCCTCTGTCCCTAATTAATTGTCCTGTTTGACCCGACGCACAGTTTAAGAAAAAACAATTGACTTGATTATTTATATTGGTTTAATGTATAGTTTCCTTTAAAGCCCATGTGTATGTGGCCCATAATTAAAGTAGGGTGAAAAAGTAAGGGTAAAGTGGTAAAAATGATGTTCTAAAAAGGAAAGTTTCAAAGTGGACAATTATTTTGGGACGGACGAAAAATGAAAGGAGGACGATAATTTAGGGACGGAGGGAGTATTTAAAGTGTTTGTTTCAGCTTATAAGCCAAAAGCTAATAAGTAAGGTACAACACCCTTTATGCATTGAAAAGCCAAAAGCCAAAAAGCCAAAATTTTAAGTTTTTTTGGTTTTTTTTTAAACATGAAAACAACTATTCATTAATAAATATTTGATTGTCTTCATTTCATTCTTTTATGAAATATACATAAAAATATGAATACTAATTTTTAAGTTTTTTTTTTAACAAATAATTATAATGACTCATAAGCAGTTTTTCAACAGCTGTAACAAATAGTCTATTATGCAATCAGTCAAAAGCCATTCAAGTTTATCGATTATAAGTCATAAGCCACAAACGAGCCCAACATAACCGATTAACCGCATCAAACAAGCCCGGCAAATACCCGAAGAAGCCCCGATGTACTTCTGCGAATGGGCTACTTGATGTTGATGAAGCCTACCAACTGTGCTGACTGCTGTATATGGCAACACATCGCACCCATTTCCCAAATGCATTTACTTGGCGATCTGTGGGCCCGAAACCGTTTAAATAGTTTCTCTCTTCTCCATCTCTCTCTCTCGCCAGTCGCCACACCAAATTCTACTGTAAAACCAAGACCCCCTCCCCAAACCCCGAACGTAACCAGCCATGGATTCGTCGTCGGCGTCATCATCATCATCATCATTATCGTCAATCCACCTCGCATTGGCAACTCTTTTCGGAGCCTCGGTAATGGCAATTTCCGCCTTCTACATCCACAAACGCAGCGTCGACCAAGTCCTCGACCGCCTCATCAAACTCCGCCGCAAGCCCCCCCCATCCGCCGCCAACGTTGATAATCATCGCTACGTCCCCATTTCTGAAGATGAGAACTATTACGATGATCGAGAATTAGACGGTTATAGAAACATCTGGAACGATGACGAGCTGCCACCGTCGCTCGACCGTCATAATGTATTGGATTATTATAGAGTTTCGTCGTCGTTGCCGAATGTAGGTTTATCGAACGAATGGTTGAATGATAAAGCGAGTGGTGGTGCTCAGGTTTTATCAACGTCTTTGGATAAACTCAATTTGATGTCTTCTGGTCTAAAGCCTCTTCGAACGGATCAAAGAGACGGTATTTCTTCTGTTTAGCATTCCATTTGACCTTCAATTAGTTGCTCCTCCCGGTTCCCGTAAAAGTGACTCTATAGGACTATTAAAAGGTCAATTTAACTATTTCTCAAATCAATATTCGAGGTATATTTTCGCAGTTAGATTTATGGAGAACACAAATATAACCTTTATAAGCTACATAAAAAGTACTTCGATGTTGGAAGTTTGTGGTTTTGACAAGGCAAGTGCTGATTTGTTTCACCTCTTCAGTTGAGAAGTGATCGAGTTTACCTTGTAAAAGTTAACATAGGTAACACTTACCTATCAAAAAAATACAAGGTAAACTCGATCACTTCACGAGTATTCGACTACTTTGACCATTTTCTAGTATTTTTTGGAATAATCTATTCTGTTTGAATTGCATATCGGGTCAAGCTAACAAATGCCTTATGTACATTGTGGTAATGCCTAATCACAGCGCAAGATACTTCCACAAAAAGATTCTTAACAATTGCCCTTGTTAGTGGAACCAAATCAAAGATATTGCTCTTGAAGCAGTATTTTTTTATAATTTAATAATTTATACCATAGAAGTACAGTTTTTCCTGTAGTTTGAAATCACAGGGTATTGTCTCTCTCTATTCACATGTCGTTTGGGACAAAAAGAGTGCAATTGAGTGTCTTTGCATAAACATGGTAAGAACATGTCTAAGGTTTAGGCCCTTATACAGAAGGGAATAGATGAGATGTTTGGATTTCTCTTGGATATTATATGGCTGTTCTTTTATATTTCTTCTTTTGGCCAGAGAAAAAGTTCTGAATTCGTTTTAATCGAAATAGGCTGCACCATTGTGTGTGTGTGTGTGCGTGCGTGCTTTTTCTTCATCTTGCGGCAAGGTTATGCATTGGAAACCCATTGGCAAAGTACTTTCTAAAATTTCTATTAAGTATTGAATGAGTAGATCATTCTTTCCAAACATGTCAGAGTAGGGTGAGCATAGGTTTTTTGGACGAGACCAATAGAAACCGGACCGAACCAATAGTTTGGTTTGGTCCTGGATCTGAAATTTTATTAAACCGGACTTTTGGATCGGTCCCGGATTTCAAACCAAAAAACATAGAACTGGATCGAATCAACCCAATAGATTAATTATTATATATAATTATATATATAAATAATTATTTATAGTTATATATAATTATATATTAATTTATAACCCTAACCCAAACTCCCCCAATATATAGTGTTTTTTCTATTTTGCCGTCAAAGAGAGAGTGTCTTCAGTTCAAACAAAACATTCGAAACCGTTGCTCGTTCAAGTTCTTCGAGCCTTCAACAATTTTGTTATACTTTTTAGTTTTTACTCACTTTTGCAATTTTATTTCAACCGGATTGTTATGTTATAAACCTATTACTCCGTCATTTTTAATTGTTGAAAGTACTATTATTGAATGATTTTTAATCTTGGTACGAAGTTTAAGATTTTATTATTTATTTGTATTAAATAGTTAAAACTGTAGTATTGGTCTGGTCTGGTTCTCGTACATTTTGGGTTGGTTTTGGTTCTGAATTTTTTGATAACCGAACTATTGGCCTGGTTCCGGTTTTCTCTTTTCTTACGAAAAATTGGACCGAATCGGGCCAAGCTCACCTATATGTCAGACTAACGAGTGACCAGAGAGCACCATTTTTCTGGATACATTTATTGAATTTTTTACGGTTGGAGGTTTTCAGCGGCATTAAAACTCATAAGAGTGGTCAAAAAGATTAAATTATCTCTAAATAAGGATCCTATTTCTGAATGTTAGGTGTAAGGAAATTCCCAAGATAATGCTTTAAAAAAACCTCAGTCTCAGTTCAATTCAAGAATTTGAGCAAGAAGGCTCCTATCCGGGGCTCTCCATACTTGTGACTCTTAAGCAGAATTTAGTTCCCCAACACACGCATACTAGCACATATGGTCAATGACAATCATTCAAGACTTAGAGCTGAGGAGGTCGAGCCATACCACCAACTTCGTTCCAGACTTTCCATTTCTAATTGGATAAGATGCATATGCTTAGTATACTAAAAAAAGATGTTCTGATGATGTCCATTTTATATATGATGCTCAAGCCGCTCAATGTGCAGAACCAGAAAATGATTAAACAGAATATTGTTGAGTGAAATGCAATAGAACTTCCAGTGCGTTATCCATGTTTCTGGAGATCGTTATTTCAAATTTATTCCCTCTCCTTCAGGAGGTCAATAACATTTGCTTTGCCATCTAGAGGAGATACTGAAAGTATTATGTGTGATATGCCCAATATTATATGAACCTTTGCATGCTGCTCATGCTTATAGCCTTATATGCAAGAAAAAAAGTAGGAACTTGGGATTGTATCAATTAGCACATGAGTTCTTGTGGTAATCAGCTTAATAGTATATTGATATCAGCGCTTTACAATGTGCTAGAGAGCAGCCCTCAATCAAATGCCATAAGATGCTAATTAACTAGTATTCCCTCCGTGACTCCGTCCCAAAATTATTTTTGTGCTTTCCTTTTACCACTTTACCATTACTTTTTCATCTTACTTTAATTATAGGCCACACACAAATGGACTTTAAAGGAAACTTCACATCAAACCAATATTTATAATCAAGTCAATTGTTTTTTCTTAATCCGTGTGCCAAGTCGAACATGACTAATTTTGGGACGGGAGGGAGTACAAATTAATTACAGAAATGGTATCATTGAACCCCCAATACATGCTGCTTTTTGCATTTTTTTAACGCAGAATATCCTTCTGAAATCCAAAAACCTGTTATGTTATCTCAACCACTTTTCTTCTATCATGCTCTAGTGTTGTACTTGATTTCGAAAGACAAACACCTTATGAATTTTCAAGAATATGCACTGGCTAAAACTGTCTACTTGATATATGTGCTGAAAGTGAGTCAGTGCTTTTCAATAACTTCTACATAGCCCGTAATGTAGTCTTGGTTCTCCTTGGTCATTTAGTGTCTCATCATCTTGAGATGTGAAGAAGAGGATTGTAGCTAGCTTCCAGTTACTAGAGCATTTGTATTTTGGCATTTAGTCAACAAAAGGAGATTATGGGATAGGCTTGCATGGTTTGATGGCAGTTTTCAATCCTGGCAGCTGAAGCAAGTTTGACTAGTTGGTAGTTTCCATTCCGCTCATCTCTTTCGTGGGATTGCTTTAAGAAGTATTCCGGAGTGAAGAGATTGAAAAGATAATTGGAAGCCTAAAATGCATCTCTACTTTGTCTTTGGGGGAAACCCAGCTGTATAACGTAAGTCATGGAAACAAGCTTTCTTCAACCAGTTTAATCAAATAGGTACAATCCTACCTATGACTGAACCTTTTGACTTTTAAAGTTATACTATAATAGGCATAACTCTCTGCTGAAATTGGAGCGTACTCGAAATCATAGAAACTCGTACAGCAGAAATACTTCAGTTCCATGTTTTTTTCCTTGGAACTATATCCAATTCCAATTCAACTATGCTAACCACCGAAAGAAACAAAAACAAAAAAATAAAATAATCGAGCCCTACAAAGTAAAGCCTTGAATTTCAGACAGTCATAGTTGTGAAGGAAGTTCATATCGCAACTAAGTGCTGAATTTTTTTATTGGTGTAAGATTTTATTTATTCTGCAGGGGAATATCAACTTGATAATGACTCTGGCTCAAAGATGAGGGTGGGCTCTGTTGGCAGGCTATTGACTCCAAGATCCCCAGGTAGCTATGCATTTGAAGGTGCCGAAGATTCTGATGAAGAAGGAACAGAGCTTGCAACTGGAGAGGACAGTCATTATACCTATGAGAGCATGATTACTTCTTCTCAACATGTAATTTTCAATGCATGTGTAGTCCGTTTAGATTGTCAGATGAATTTGCTACTTTATATTTTATGTCATCCTCCTTTTAGATACTTGGTTGGAGTGTGAGCCAGCCGCTAACATTCGAGGTTCCTTTATCCTAACTTGAGACATGAGCTCAAACTAAGCATGCAAGATTTGTGTCTAGATCATATAATACAAGGATATGTATCCAAACATAGATGGAGGAATGTAATTATGTCCCACATAAGCAGATTAAATCTGAAATAACATTATGCCGCGAATACTGTTATTGTTTGTTAAGTTCAGTAATAGAAATAAGAGGATCTTTGGTTAATGAGGATTTCTTTCTCCCTATCTAGTAATGAACAAGAGGCTGCTCTTAATTGTTAAATATGAACTCTGTTTCCTTGAGTTAGACACGTATCTTTTATGGTTATGGTTATCCATGTCATGTCTAGTGGAATGGTAGATGATAAGGATTAGTCAGCTGGTTGCATGTAATGAAAGCCCCCATCTTGACCAATCCATTTTACTCGATGTTTTGTTTGATAATTAATTCTTTAATTGATTACTTATCAGCTGATTGTATGAGCACATACCGACTCTCTTCCTTTATGATTTTTATATTACTTTGCGTTTAGGTTTGGACAAGTTCTATTGCTTTCAAGTTGGTAGAAAGACATCATTCTATATGTAGATTCTTTTCATATTCAGTTGTTGTGTATATTATTGCAGGATAGATACTCAAACACTCAAAAGCCATCCCTCCTTCTGTCAGAATCTGAAAAAATGAACTGTGTTCAAGTTCAAATAAATGATGCAAGTACAACTGAGGGCGGTGCAGATGTAGATAGTGGCAAGGAGAAGGGGGACCCAACCTCGGTGCACGTTGTTGGGAATGATCCCATTCCAGCGAGCACCATTTTACCCATCACAACTATGGTTCATGGTATTCTCAACTTCCTTGTCTTAAGAGTTTACTGGTTTAACTTTCATGCCTTTTGTTCTTCAACTTGTTTCTGCTTCAAAGTGAATTTGCCTCTATTACACCCACCTGCCTTTGGTTTTATTCTTTGTAATGGAGGTGTTACCTTGGGGTTTTTCTTTTGGCTCACCAAGGGGATTGCAAAAAAGCTGTGTTTGCTTAAATGTCTTCTTTCTAGCTTCTTTGTAGCTTTTGGTACTCCATCCCCAAATGAGTGTTCATTTTCCAAGTGTATCAGCACTTCAGTTCTACCTTTTAAGAGGATACCTGTTGGAATGCATTCAGTACCTTTATCAAGCTTTAGGCTCATTTTGAAACAGGAGTCTTCTATTGATTCGGAAGGATTCTTGGTGCTGTTTTTACCTTTCTTTTTCACACTCGTTTTTTTCCCTTTTTTTGGGGGGGGGGGAGAGGTTGTAATCCTACATTCTTCTCTTGATAAAATCATATTTTTTATCTGAACAAATTATTTTAGCTGGTATATAGGTGGTATTACTCTCTCTCTCTCTCCACACACATACATATCCTCAAAAGCATAACATGGTCGTGTCTATAAGGTTCTATTAGTTATTAGTTGGTGACTTAAATGTTTTTGCTCTATGTAATTTGTGTTTGGAAAGTGTAGTGCTTTCCTGTTAATGCATTTCCTCTCATTGTCAAAATATCCAAATCCAGACTCTATGAACATTGAAGACGAAGAAGTACGGAAAATGATACGCGATTGCCTAGACTTGCGGGAGAAATACGTTTTCAGGGAAAATATTGCTCCATGGATTAAGGAACCCGCGGGAGAAACAAGTTCATCAGATATCCACAATGATCCATTTCACTTTGTCCCTGTCGAAGCAACTTCTGTGAGTTGTCCACTAGTCTAAAATTTTACTAATGTGCTTTTTGAAATTTAGTAAGTAGTGAAGGGAAGCAAAAAAATATCTTTTGAGCATTTTTCTGTTATTCTTTGTTTGAATTTGTTGAGTTGACTATAATTTTTTCTCTGATTTGCAATCAGCACCACTTCAGGATGGAAGATGGAGTTGTACATGTGTATGCAAGTGAAAACGGTAAACTTAAATAATGACGTGAGATTGGTAATTTCAATTTTGCTACTCTACCACGAGGTAGACTCTTTGATCAAGTTTTGTATGCTATGTTTGATATCTTGAAGTGGTCGGTTGATTATGTCTTTTTTTTTAAAATAGATACTGTTGAACTTTTCCCTGTTGCAAGTTCGACCAAATTTTTCACAGATATGCATCACCTCTTAAAAATAATATCCATCGGAAATGTGCGCACCGCTTGTCATCATCGGTTACGATTTCTTGAGGAGGTAATGGTTTTCGGTAATCTTCAGTGACTGGCAGTTGTTTTTTTCATTTCACGCTGTGTAATCATATACTGAATGCCACACAGAAATTCCGCCTTCATCTGCTAGTCAATGCGGATCGTGAGTTTCTAGCTCAAAAGAGCGCTTCACATCGCGATTTCTACAATATCAGAAAAGTTGATACACACGTGCACCATTCTGCTTGCATGAATCAGAAGCATCTTCTACGCTTCATCAAGTCAAAATTAAGGAAAGAACCAGATGAGGTATAAGCTTTCTTGCAAGATATTCTTGGACAGTTATTCCGTTATCAACACAAGTGATTCTACTAGTTATTTTTATATTTCTGCTGGCACAGTTGATATTGCTCCATTATGGTGTTTATTCTTTGCAATTGCATAATCTCTTGCAGGTTGTCATTTTCCGGGATGGGCAGTATCTTACACTGAAGGAAGTTTTTGAGAGTTTAGACTTAACTGGGTAATAACTAATTTTTCTCCCTTGCTTAATCTTAGAAGTATTCTTTGCCATTTTTAACAACTGCATTACAGGTATGATCTCAATGTTGATTTATTGGATGTGCATGCGGAAAAGAGTACATTTCATCGATTTGACAAGTTCAATCTCAAGTATAATCCTTGTGGGCAGAGCAGACTCAGAGAGATCTTTTTAAAGCAGGATAACCTCATTCAAGGTTTGTTGTGAAATGAAGTCACACAACTTCGCCTTTTCGTTTTTAATACCAAAATTATGATTCATTCAATTGTTTGATCCTTGGGCTTCTTCCTTAGTTGCTTCAGAGACATTTTACCTTTGGACCTTTTCATAATCATGGTAGACGGTCTTAAGAACATTGTATGATGCATTTTCGAAGAGGTACCTCTGAAAAAAGGATTATGAATGATGCAGGTATCGCCAAGTCCATATATATATATATATATATATTAGTAGGTTAATTGTGTTAAATTGTCGTTCTAAGAACCAATCCTAGCAGACGTCTGTCTAATCCATGAGCAAAGAGACCGTCTCTTGTAACCCATTTAATAAGAAGTTTTCTTTAGGTCAATTGTGTTAAATTATCGTTTCAAGCACCAATCCTAGCAGATGCCTGTTTAATCCATGAGCAAAGACCATGAGCAAAGAGACTGGCTCATGTAAACCATTTACTTATTTAGGGTGACCCATGAACATGAATATTATTGCTTTTTGTCACCACCAACCTCGAGAGTCAACCTGCTACTAATGCTCATCCAATAGTCCAAAATGGAAATGGGTGCAACTGGTCCAGCACCACAGCCCCCCCCCCCCCCCCCCTCGCATGCACGGACAGACAGAAAAAAATCCCACGGATAAGTTGGTACCCTCTAATAGTAGGGGGCATATACAAGCACATGCATTCATCATATATTCAGGTACCACATATACACTAGACAACTCTAATCATTTTTTTCTTTACTCAAGTTCCGTCCACTAATGGCGTTGCACGTGTTACAAGTATTGTCCTTCAATTCAACGTTTGATCACATCAGTTGATTAGACAAATTTTGGGGACATGAAAACTTGCATAAATATAGCTGTGTGAGACACTCATGTCCTAGTGTCTACATGTTGGCACACATAATTGTGGTTTTTAGAAAAAGAGTAGGATTTGCTCCATGCACTGCCAACTAAGTTATCAAATTCCCTCAGAGGTTTGGTTATTCATATCAGAACAACATATGTGTAGAAGAAATAGTATCAAAGTCATTATTGGAGCTGTTCTGTGAGATTTTGAACACGATTGTTGGGCCTCTTCTTGAGCTTGCATGGGGTTTCAGGGCCTTGGGCTGGGCTTAGGAGATGTTTTTGTGTTTGTCTATCTTATATTGTTTTTGAGTTTTGTTTCTTGTCTTTACTTTGGGTCTTGTTGTTGTGTCTGTTTTTATTCTATTTTTGTGTCTTGGTTGTGTCTGTATGGTGGATTACGTGTATTGTTCGTGTTTGCAACGGTTGATTACTGTGTCTTAGTCAAGTCTGTAATGGTGGATTACTTTGTCTTGGTCCATGACTGTAATGGTGGATTTCTTATCCACCTCTCTTTTGCTTCCTATCTATTAAATCCACCTTTTCTATTAAAATTAAATAGATGAATAAATAATACTCCCCCCATCCCATATAAATGTTCCTACTTTCTATTTTGGGATGTCTCAACTAATGTTCCTAAATGCATTTTTATGTGCAAATTCTCTATTATTCTTCCCAATATACCCTTTAAAGCTTCAGTCAACATCAAAATAAAACATCATAGAGAAACCCACTTATTTAGAATAATGGAACTCAATTAATGTTAATCCTAATCACTCTTATTCAAAAAGCAAGAAAAAGTTTGATGAGAAAGAGATGCTGCTAAGAAGTTTTGAACTAGCATCCCCTAAGAGTAAACATAAAGTCTTGACCACTCTGTCATACTGAATTACCTGATATTGTGAGCTTTAATAATTTAATTAACTTGTAATGGGTATTATTGTCAGAACACATTTTACAACCCATCATTAATTACATTTCTTAATCCTTGTGCTTTGTCAACAAGGAACATTTATTTGGGACGGAGGAAGTAACAATTTTCTGCTTTTAATCTCCATGATCAGTTTGTAGGCATGTTGCATAGGCTAATACATATTGCATAGAAACAGATTTATACTTAACCATGAACTTTGTGTCTTTGTTGTTCGAGTCATTTTTATGTTTCTCTTAGGGGTCACTTATCCTGAATGACTAAATATTGTTCTCTTCTTTTTTCCTCCCTTCGTGATTTGTGAGAAGTTACACACCTTCGTGGATCCTGTTGTGGAAAGGATCTCTGGAGACTTGATGGTTGGACGTGAGAGTATTTCGTGTTAGGGACATAGATTAATTTTATTAGGTGGTGTTTCTTGATTATCCCTACCTATTTTCTTCTTTACCTAAAGTTGCAGCTCAAGTGGCTTCGTACCCTTGAGCTCACCTGAGCAGTTGAAGAGAGCTTTTCTGTGGTCTGGGTTAGGTTTAATGCCGGGAAGATCATTTGGTTAACGGGGACACTGGGTATATATTGATGGAGGGAGCTTCTGTTCGGCCAACTTGGTTATAAACATTTCTCTGGTAGCTGAATATAGTAGTGACACTTCCCTCTTGAATCCAACTCTCTTTGAATGGGTGGGTTGCTTATCCTGGGATTTTTGTTCCTCATGCAAACCCTTGGAAATTTATATCCTAGCTTTTGGTTTAGTTCTCTCCTCATGTTTCTTAAGTGGGGCAATGGAGAGGCAAGCTGCTTGTCTGTCTTTCTCTGCCTCTCTGTTTTCATATTTGCTTGATGCTCCTATTTCAAGATTTATTCATAATGTAAGGATTCTCTCTCTTGTTTTTTTTTTTTTGGATAGACAAAGTAACTTTTTTTAAAAGATAGAGGGAAAAGGAGTGGACAATATATCCACCATTACATTTGACCTTAAGGGGTGGGAGAGATGGCAAGGGCACTCAAGCAAAGACCTTGAGGTCCTTGGTTCCAATCCCCATACCAACAAGGGGTCACACTTACCTATCAAAAATATATATATATATCCACCATTACAAAATACCACAACTTAAGGAAAAAACAAAGAAAAAAAGATTATACTAACAAGCCAAGAGCTGCCGCCAACTCCTAGTTAGGTTGGTGAAAGGCAAACCCTTGAACATCCCTTGGGCCTTAGCTGAAAGAGAGCAAGAAACATAACACACTTCTAAAGCAGAATTAATGTCAAAATCCTGGAATTTCTTCAGTCCAGATGCACCAAAGTATTGCAAAGATACCACAACTCCAGAACACCTTACTCTCTTTCCCTTTCCTCAAACACCTCCATTTCTGATTTCTGAACCACAAATCTTCCGCAGTACGTGGACTAACCCAAGACGCACTTAGCACTGCAAAAAGATGGCCCTACAAGAACCAAGCCACTTTACAGTGAGAAACTGGTACAAATGCATCTGGCTTGCCTCCATGCATAGAAGAAACCCATCCGGACTCGGCTCATTTTTAGGGCACCTCTTTTGCCATCAATTGTTAGAAAATGAGTGTACATGAATTGTTGACCAAATGAATGCTCTAACTCTAAAAGGAACTTTAGCGCTCCAAATAAAATGAGAGAGGAAAAGGAGCTGGCTCGAGCGACACAAGAAACCATAAAAGAGCAGCTACTATAGAGACACAAAGCATCAAGACTGCAAATGCATGAATCAGGTATATTGACAGAAGGGACCTCCTTAAGAAAGGAATAAAGGAAAGGAGCTCATCAACTTCTCTTTCATTTGTGTTTCTGAAATAATGGAAATTTCATGATGGAGTAGCACCATCAAAACTAATGAAAATAACTACAGGAGCCCCATGAAGCGAAGACAACCGAAAAAGGTGAGGAAATCTATCAGCGAGAGGTCTGCCCCCACTCCAAGCATCCTCCCAAAATCGAATGCGATGACCATTACGAACTCTATTCTGAATAGTGAATACGATGGAAGAAATACTCTGATAACTGGCAAATATGAAAACTCTGTATCTCGTTCACGCCTAAGTTGAACAGGCAGGATTGCACAACGCTCACTTCATTATGGAGATTGGAGAATCAGATGATTGCATTCTCTTATTCTAGGACCATCTCCAATTATGAGTTGGGGATCATATCTAACGACTAGCTTTAAGTAAAGTTGTCAAAAATGAATGCTGAAGATTCATTCTCATCCACCAGTTTGATTTTGGGTGTTGGGGTTTCCCTTAAATTTGAGTCTGAACTGCTGGACCATCTACCAATTTGATCTAACATTTAGGTCAGCTAATCACATTTTGATCTTTGCATTTCAATTGCACCAGTGTTCTCCCTTGAGGTTCTGTTTTATTTAATAAGAGGTTAGAGCTAAAATTGCTGATATTTTCTCAGTAGTGATGGTAAAACAGGAATAGCTAAGATGGTAAACAGGGGTTCTCGAATCTAATTTGCACATAAGTTGACTAGTCTGTCACACTTAATAATTCCAGCTTCTGTCAGTTAGTCACCTGTTTGGGAATCCAATTACAGTTTCGTTGGGATGGATTCGGTCATATCACTTTCTATGCCAATTCCCTAAAATACTACAATTCCTTTTCACCAGTCACTTACATTTTTATGT
Organism: Codonopsis lanceolata; assembly: GCA_013146195.2. Lineage (NCBI taxonomy): Eukaryota > Viridiplantae > Streptophyta > Magnoliopsida > Asterales > Campanulaceae > Codonopsis > Codonopsis lanceolata. The sequence continues at coordinate 47,105,579 of CM028377.1, forward strand.
TTTGGTGTCTTTTACTATTGCGTGTTAAAATTATGTTTTTCTGACACAGTAGAGTTACCCTTAAGATATAACATTCCACACCCCCCCCCCCCCACGCGCACGCGGGGGTCAAGTTTATACCTCTGTGACCCTTTAATTTAACAATGCTCAGAGCCTCAGATTCATTTGTTTTCCTTTGTCATTAATCTTCAGTATTGATGTGCCTTGCAACAAAACTCACATCTTCTTGCTTCAAATTGTTCCAGGTCGTTTCCTCGGAGAAGTGACAAAACAAGTTTTATCAGATCTAGAATCAAGTAAATACCAGGTGTGGGCACTTATTTGTTAGATACCTGTCTCTCTACTCTCTATGTGTGTGTTTTGGGGTGGGGGTGGTGGGGCCTAATAAAACTTCTTCTCTGCTTAGCTTTTGGGAAGTGAGCGTCAACGAGCATCCATGCCTACAATCTAGGGGTCCATCTACTTAGGGTAGCTCCAAAATATACCTAATATAGGTTCTGAAAGGCGTGACGGAGAAGAGATTGGTGATTGTCCTTACCCTGTGCTATAGAACATTTTGAAGCTCAAAAACCACACAGCTTGTAAGTGATATCACTCTAGTCATGGATAGGAGGAAAGAAGACCTGTAAATAGCAAAATGAAGAAGGAAAAGAAAGCCGTGTTCTTTGTTCTTTTCAAAGGGTTCAAATATAACAAAGGAGCAGCTTCTGTCCAAAGGAAGGCTCCTACATAAAGCAAAAGTGATGGCAAGTATCCAGAAAGCTAGATATTATGGTCAAATTATTCTCTATTAAGATGGTTGGCAAAAATAAACCCTAAGAATTGAGAGAAATGGCAAAGGCACTCAAGGCAAAGACCTTGAGGCCTTTGGTTCCAACTTCCAATCCCAATACCAAGAAGCCATCAATGATAGAGGCGCACTCCGGGGACCGTGCCCCCATTCACTTATGGAGTTTATGGAATTTTATAAATGTTGAGGGTTAAAAAACTTGGTGCCCCAATGAAAAGAATAGGTGCTACTACCTCGTCCCAAAATGAGCGTCTTTTTTTGGATAATCTTGTCTTCAAATGAGTGACCCTTTATAGTGAAGTTACTAAATTCACCTTTGCCAACTCCTAGTGTCACTTGCAATACTATAATGTGACCACTAAGGGCATTCATGTATACTTACTTCTAAAATGGCCTATAAGTCAACTTCCTTCATTTTTGTAAAAAGCTAACATGAGACACTCAATTTGAGATGGAGGGAGTAGTTGAATTTTCATTAATTTCTTTTGTAAAATGATCATGATTTCAAGAAAAGAAACTTTGGAAAATTTATTTGTACACATTCTTATTCTCTTCGACTATCTTTCTTAGTGATCATGATTATAATCATGTTCATTAATTTATTTGGATTCATTATATTATTTGGCTAGTAATTTTAAGAATCTGTTTTGTAGCCCTATTACTACTCCCTCAGTCCCAAAATGTGTGTTTTGCTGTTTACTTTTTTACTAAAGTTAAAAGAAGTTGATTTGAATTTATTTTAGTAGCACATACGTATGAATATGCTTGGTGTCTACATTGTAAAATTGCAAGTGTCTTTTGGAACATGATAATGGAAAAAGCTGTATTGAGTAAATTCATTTAAAATGTGAAAGATGCCAATCATTTTGGACATTTTTTGTTTTGAGTTTTGCGAGGAAGTGCCCATATGCCGCAACCTTCATTGAAGGAAATAGGTTGCAATGAAAATCATCTCCAATGCATTACAAGTGATTTCCAATGTGATGAGATTCCTAAATGGGAAAGTTTAACAAGTGTCATGTAGAGTAATATGGAGTAATATGTTAGCAAGACCCATATTTTTTACAGAGACATCCGTTTTGGAAGGATGGAGTAATATGTTTTGTAGATCGCTATTAGCACTCCAATTTCAATTGCAGCACTCCCATTAAAATTTGTGGATAACAACAGTAAGTCAAATATTTAGTTGGCTTGTACCAAATGCTTAAAAAATTGTACCATAGAGTGCCGCAGTTGAAATATGGATGCTAATAACGATTTCCTATATTTGGGAATAGCTTTAGCATTGAGTAGATTTTTGTATACCACTAGTGTACAAATGATGCGTCACCTGCTTTGATGCCCATTACTATACTTATCCAAAAAAAAATCCTATATTTTAAAGTTACAGTATTGGCTTAAAATTGTGCCCCCACAGAAGAAACCTCATCGCTCTGCCACTGGAGTCCATACCTACTATTTGAGAAAGAAAAAAAAAGCAGAAGAAAAAGGTGATTGGCAAAAATAGCCGAGGGTTTAATTGCAAGCATTACAATGAACAACAAGCCTAATCACGAAGGTTATGCGACTAGCCTTTATTTAAGCAGCAGACAATACCCCTTCTATAATATACTTGATATCCATATGAAGTTGTAAGTTTAAAGATACAAGTACTCTTAGCAAGAGTCAATAATTTTCAGAGAAGGATAGACGTCAAGATCATAGGGATGGAACTTCCTTTGGTCCACCCCCATTTCTAGCGTTTGGTTAGGGTTCTGTTTTTATGTAAAAATATAGGAACAGAAACATGTTCCTGTTTCTGTTCTACTTCTACTTCAATTCTAGAAATAAAAATGTGTTTGGTAATACTCTTGTTTTCACTCTGTGTTTTGCACCACAACATTATTTCAGTTTACATTTTCTTTCCTTCTTTTTTTACCTTGGTTTCTTTTCATATTCCTTGTTATTGGAGACATATCAGTGGGAATTTTTTGTTGATTCCACAAAAAATGTTAATGCTTTTTGTAAAGCATTTTACCACATTTCAAGATTTGAAGTTTTGGAAGTCATACTTTTACATTATAAAAATGATGGGCAATGCTAATCTGTATCATTAGAAATTTAAACTCCCAAACTTCTACTAAATCAAACGCCCTGCAGAAGAGGCCTTATTTAATTTATGTATCCATCCTGTTCAATTCTGGTCTCAACCAATTGTGGATTGTGGAAATGGGTGTTTCTTGTATGGTCATTTTTTAATTCAAATATCTTTGTCTTTTGGGTAATCTGCACGTGGGGAGTGAATTTGACAAGTTTCAGTGTAGGAAAGTGAAGAAGGGATTAGTAGTGGTGCTACGGAAGATGGATATAATGGAAGCTTGGGTGTGGGTCTTGTCCCAAAGCAGAGGTTGAAGTAGAGGGAGATGAAGGCACGATTAGAAGGGTAGTGAAGACGGTTTTATGTGTTCCTTTTAAAACCCTTATTTTTAATATGTATTTGTTGTGTGCAGAAGTTGAAAGCTAGACCTCATTAAAGTTGGGTCTCTGTGTTTTTATGAGAAACATGTTAGAAACATTTTATAAGAAACATGTTAGGAACACCAAGCACGTTTCCATTAAAATTGCAATATGTAATTGTTACCAAGCACGTTTCCATTTCCACTTTTAGGTCAAAAATAGAAGCTGAAAAAAAAAACTAGGAACAGATATTAGTAGGATGACTTAAACTCATGACTTTGAATAATCAAAATACCAAGCTAACTAACAACTTATCTAAAAGTCAGTAAACAGAGCGCCCCATATTGTAAGATGAACAATGTTTTCTTGTTTTTTCCTCTGTGAAGAAGTGATGTTTTTTTGAACCAAAAAATCAATTGTGGATTTTTTTTTTGTCATGGTGTCAATAACTGATTATATGTTGTCTTGTTGACATTGCCACTTGAAAATCTCAAAACCTTGATTGGTGACAAGGGATACTATGAAAATTTGCTATCCAGGTTGAAACTGTTACTCTTTCTAGGCTTTATCCTTACTCAATCCTTCTCTCTCTCTCTTTCTCTCTTCATGTCAAAATTTGGTAACGTTAAACTCCAGATTATTATAAATTATCATGCTGGATAGCATTGTTATATTCTTTAAAACTGATTTTAAGAAGTTGCTATGAGTAATTCTAAAGCTATACATTTTCTTTACCATTTTCTAGCTAGCTGAGTATAGGGTGTCTATATATGGAAGGAAGCAAAGTGAATGGGATCAGATGGCAAGTTGGTTCATCAACAATGGAATCTATAGTAAGAATGCTGTTTGGTTGATTCAGGTAATTTTGAATGATGATTTTTTTTCCTTTAATTTGATAGCAGTGACATTGTTTATAGAAAGCTACATTCATGTTGATGATAGCTATATTTGAACCTTGTACCACATTTAGCTTAGAAACAGCCCATCTGCAAACAGGCAAGGTCATCACACACACCTCACTCATTCATATCTTTCTTTATTACGGATGCCCATGTTAGTTTTTTTCTTCCCCTTCCCCTACCTCTAGTGTATCAACATCAACCAAAACAAATTAAAGACTCTAAGAGCTACCTGGGGAAAATTGATCTTTCTAGAAGTACTCTTGGAGTTGCGGGATGGGTAGTTGTGTGTGGTGGGTACACTGCTGAAAATTTCCAAGTTGACCCTTGAATCCATAGCGGTTAACTGAAGGCTTTATTTTGTATCCTTATCTTGGGATTGTCTCATATTTGTACAATTGTTTACGTAAAGTTTGTCTTCTGGTAAAAGATCAAGATGTGATGTTCTTTTTGTTGGTCAGCATTGCAACCTGTAAGGCTATAACTTTTTTAGTTGTATTGCTGGTGTTAACCTAATGTACCTCAATGGATCCTCTCTCTCTCTCTCTTCCATTTTTCCCCCTTGCATGTAAATAGAGTATGACCAGCTGCTAGGCCTTGTTTTTTTTTTTTTTAAATCAAACTGTTAAAGGAATTCTCTCAATCCACATAGGACTTCCGCCTAGTATAACTTGCAACATAAATTACCTTTTAACTATACTAATCTCGACCATAGTCCATGCTGGTATAAATAATGATAGATCCTGCTAAAGAGTGCCTCTTGGGTACTTTTTAAGAATCGATATATTAAAACTAATCTAAACATCGAAATTTTTCAAAGAGATATATATATCTAGCTCACATTGTTTCTTCTATGGATTTTTATTCTTGTTTCTTTTTGTTTATGTAGTCTGCTGAGTGTTTGTAGGAAGCATTCGAAATAGATTAATAGGATCTTCACCCCCTAATACCATCTCCATTATTTCCATAATAACCCTTAAAAATTATTGGCACTGCAGATTAACTAACTAAGTCTTAATATTTGTATTAAAGTTTATCCTTTTGAATTATAGGTATATACTCCCTCCGTCCCACTTAAAGAGTCCTATTTTCAGTTTTGGGATTTTTCCTTGAAGAGTCCTATTTAGAAATTTAAGCTAATAAATTATTTGCGAGAGTTAACTTTATTACATTAAACTTATCAAGTGTTAAATCTGCATTTTTTTTTGATAAGTAAGAGTAATTATAAAATAAACTAGTGATGCACCTGTGCGTTGCACGATTTGTACTTGGGTGTAAAATCATATACTCAATCAAAGTTGAATAATATACAATTAAAAAGTTTAATATGAACAAAATAAATAAAAAATGATAAACATTATAATTAAAAAAATCACATAAATTTTTTTTAAAAGTTATTATAAATTTTAAAATACTTTTTATATACAACATTTTTCATTGAATATGTACGATTATTATAACTATTACTATCATATAAAAAATTCAAAAACCCTTAAGATTAGTAACTCTAGACAAAGCGACATACTGATCATGACTAAAAATAGGGTTTTTCAAAATAAGTCCGACACTATACACTTATATTTATAGATATTTCGTAAGACACCATCAGCGTAAATTGTCTTATTTGAAATTTGAATGAAATTCAATGATCAGGTGGTGTCAGTGATATTTTTGAAATAAAAAGTACCACCAGAATGATCATTTGAAAGAACTCGACCTTCTAAAACATGACTTCTTAACCTTGTAATAATTAATCGCGTGCTAATACATAACCCAATGAAATGGTCAATGTTACGAAGCAACATTAATGAAGTTCCAACCTTCAAATTCAACTCAAGATTTAGGATTCCAGAACATGAAATTCTATTTAAAACTTTAGGAATATCTATATCGCTAAAAAGATCAACTTTTCTATTAAAATTACACGAAAAATCTGAGCTAAATAACAATCTTCCTTTTGAATTGTTCTTCAATACCATGTAATAATTTATTAAATTAACCACATCAAGAGTCGGATCTAGAATAACTCTCTTTTCCAAAAACGATGAATCATTGGGATTATTTCCAAATGAAAGATATGTGCTTTGTACAATTGGAGCAATTGGATCGTTGAATTCCTTAAACAACACTTGATTGAGAATATCAACATAAGCACAATTATCATTTGGTTCACCAATTTTACCATCACCAATCTTCGCAATCCAATCGGCAAAAAGTTTCAATTATTCGGAACTCTCGTTGGACCCATACTTTGTATCTCTTATTCGTTGTCAACCTCAATACAGGTGAATCTTTCCACAAATACAATGAATTAATAGTGGGATGAACTATGTCTTGTGTACTTCCTTTTGGAATCACATGCAATATCTATAAAAAATCTCCACCAAACACATATTTGAAAAAAATATTATAAATTTTAGAATACTACTTTATAAATAATATTTATCATTGAAAACGTACGATTATTACTTTTAATTCTATAAGGGGTGGTTTTAAAGTATGAAGTTGTATTTATCCTTGCATACGACACTGTATTTTGAATTGCTAATATTAAAACAGCGAGATAATCTTTCTTGCTACCAAATAAAAGCACCACAAAAAATTAGATTTGAATGTTGGATTGGTAATTTTCAAATAACCTTAAAAAACACAAATGTTTATGTTATATATATAATTAAAAAAAATTGAAGTCGAAATAACAGACTTTAAACAGAACCTTCAACACAAAAATATTATGAATAACATATTATACAATATAATTTTTATACAACTATTCAATAACAAAAATCATTGAGTTTAGATTTTTAGTGTGCCTTGGGAAATGTCCTATAACATATAGTTGATATTTCGCTAGGTCCCCTTCCCTTTTTCGAAATATGTAGCCACATCATCCCCCAATAAACTCTAACATTAAATACCTTCAAATCATTTCACAGCTAGGTTTCTTAGATTTTCTTTTTATTTTTTTAAATAAAATTTTAAGAGAAATTTGAATGATGCAAATTTGAATTTCGATTATTATTAAAAAAAAAATTGAGAGTTTAATTTAACTAAGTATGGGAAATATACACATCTTATAGTTAATTAATTATATCCAAGCACCTATCAATATGCATCTTTACTTTAATTATCATATCTGAGAAATTTTTTAAGCATATGATTTTTTTTTCCCAATTTGTTTTTCAAAATGGATAAAAAAAAATCTGATCCCAACTTTTTATGTTGGACATTTGTTTTATAAACTTTATTTTGACAAAAATGGAAAAATAATCATCAGTTATGCACTTTTTGACTTCATGAAAATGGAGAAAAACATTATAGATCTGCATTATTTTGGTAAATATTTGTAAAATTAAAGTTCAAATTAGCATTGGCCTATTACCGATTAAGTTGAATAAATATATATCTTTTGTAAACTAACTTTAATAGGTTAAAGTTTTTTGCAAATATTATACCTGAATTTTTAAATATGCAAGTTGGACAAATATACTAAGATTTTTATTTGTTAATTTAGGTTAATTTTTTTACATATATTAGACCTGAATTTTTAAACAAGTAGGCTAGACAAATATATTAAGAACTTTAATTTTTAGCTTCAGATTTGATTAAAATGGAGTAGAAAAAATCTCATATATATGTATATATGTATTTATTTATCTATTTTTTGATGGGTAAGTGTGACCCCTAGTTTTGCTATCTCTCCCACCCCTTGGGTCAAATATATATTTATTTTCATATAAATTTGTCAATTATTTGTTCAATCTAAACTTTCAATCTATAGATTTCACATATAAAATTGCTTGAATTTTTATAAGTATTTGACAGTTAAATACAAAATATTTGAATGACAATAGGAGTAGTGCATATGCTGATATTTTATACAATAATTATTTTTCTGGACTATTATCATTGGTAAGTAAATGTTAAGAGTAAATTTATTGCAGATAATTGGTTACTAATTTGTCTTTTCTATTTACTAATTTATATGAAATTGTCTGTAAATTTCATAATATATCATAATTATGTATGTTTATATTACTTTTGTATGGAGTAAATTATTTGAAATCTGGTTGTTATATAATTTATTGATATATATACTTGTTATAAAATATATAAAACAATTTTTTATAATAATGAAAATACCTAAGCACCTCGAACAACAAACTGGTTCTAAAAATCTTTAAATTTTAGAACTATAAGAATCTGAAATTTATAAGAATGAGGAAGAATTAAACTTTTCATAAAACTACTCATATTACTCATAAATTAAGTTTCAAAACATCTAAACAAAATGATTTGTTTCAAAATATTTACTGCATTTAGTTTATACACTTCATACGGTTGCAAATAACTATGGTTGATAAGCATTTTATATACTCCTTAGAGAAACATTAATTTAATGCATGTGTTCTTTTACTAATTTGTCTTTGTCTATTAACAAATTTATTTGACATCCATCTTTAATATTTCTTATTACATCCATGAATAACTTTTAAATAAAGTTAGTTCAAATATTAAAGCTTTAATGAGGTAATGATAGTATTCTATGTTGAACAATACATTATTTAGTAAGCATGTTAATGTAATTCACTTTTTACTAAACGAAAAAAATATTATCATTATTTTGGACGTTTACTAAAAATATTTCTTTTGTAAACCGTTTACTAATTCATTTGTGATGTGAAGTAACTATGTTACTTTGATTAATGGTTTTAAACTGGTTTGAATAATACTACATTGTAATTATTTGTCAAAACTATTATTAATAATGGTGGCAAGTAATTTATACTGAATCGATTGTTTCATCATTTAATCATATTTCTGAGAGTTTATACTACCGTGGTGAAGATTTAGAAACCAATATGCCAATTACAAATGCAAAAAAAATATTAAATTAAAAAAAAGAAATGTGAAATCTGATATAAAATAAATTATTCAATATTTGATATTATTTTGATATTGTATTTCTTGTCATTTCGTAAATCATAATGAACTATATTAAATGATATACAATTTGTTTACATTAAATGCACTAAAGATATTTGTAAAGTCATTTGAATCTGAAGAGTTGTTGTCAACTTCATTAATTGATTTTCATTTCAATTTTCAAAAAAAATATGACAAATATACAAATTATAAATGTTTCTAAATTTGGAAAGTCACTTTTGGCGGGATATTTCCATTATTTGCTCCTCTTTTTATATATGTATAGATACGCACCAAAACAGGTGGCGCAGCCTATATATCATACTCCCTCCGTCCCAGATAAATATTCCTACTTTCTATTTTGGGATGTCCCAACTAATGTTCCTAATGACTTTTGATGTACAAATTTTCTATCAATCTTCCTAATATATCCCTTCATTTAATACTATAATTATTACACATTATAGAGAGAGAGTGTGTAATATGTGTATAATTAATGAGAGAGAGAAGGTGTGTGATGGGTATTATTGTCACAACATATTTTACATCCTATCATTAATTACATTTCTTAATCCGTGTGTTTTACTCACTAGGAATATTTATATGGGACGGAGGGAGTAGTTGAAAAAAGCAGAAGGAGAGAGACGAGGCGCAAAAAAACGCTCACGGAATAAATATTAAGGAAAAATTAATAAATATATATAACTTAACAAATCTCAATAAAACATGTCATCAGTGATGAAACTAAGTTAACAACATAATATTAATAACACAAATTTCATCATTCATAGTTGAAATTCCAAAGCTTTAGATGAACTTAACTTAAATTCCAAACAAGAAAATAAATAGTCATTAAAGCAAATGAAAATAAAGACATGCAAAAGAGAACTAAAGTCATGAAATGTAATAATTAACAACTAACAACAACAAGAAGCTAAAAATCCACAGAATCTATCTCATCATCATCCTCATTCACGGGCATAGGAGGCGCAAAAAGGCACAAAAAAGGTTTAAAAAAAAAAGGCACAAAAAAGGTGAAAAAGGCGCTCGTCGCCTGGCCTCACTCTTTCCAGGCGACAACCCCTCGCCTCTCTCCTCAGGCGCAAAAGGCGCTCGCCTTTTTAAACTATGCTATATATACAATCAAAGATCACCAGCACAAAAGCTATACAATAGTGAATCTATCTAGAACTCAACAAAAGAACTGTCCACTCTTTGAGCTCCGTCTATACAGTTTCTACCATGCTTTCCTTCCATCTGTCTACATTCGATTCACTGTTTTCAAAAGCTCTGCGATTGCGTTAAGTCCATATGCCCCAGCAAACCGCTAAAGGAGCAACTTCCCAAACATCTTTCTTCCTTTTCTTTTTCTTATAAAAGGACCATTCGCAGAACATTTCTTTCACTGTTCTTACCCAGGCTATGTTAAACAGTCTGAAGATGTAAGACCACAAGACCCTTGCCACAGAGCAGTGTAACAGCAAATGATTCACTGTTTCTTCATCTTTCACATATAACACCAATTTAAATAAACCTTATTTCTTTTTCTCAAATTATCTCCCGTCAAAAGAGCTTCTAACGCTGCCTCCCGCGCAAAAAACACCACCCTCCTAGGCGCCTTTGACTTCCAAATGATCTCCCACGGAAAATCACGGATATCTCTCTTCGATAAGGCTTCATAGTAGGATTTCACTGTGAATTTTCTGCACTGTCCCTTGATTGGTTGATTAAAATCACTGGTTGATTTCACTGTGAATTTTCTGCTTATTTAGAGTTTCAACCATTAATGATTATGAATAGATGCTGATTGAGGTATACACTGTTCCTTGACTGGTTGATTAAACCAAGTTAAGGAAATCTTTGTACTGTTTTTGTACTCTTCAGCATTGACAACCATTTTCTGTTAAACTTATGAGGAAAAGCAAATATAGTTACTTGTGTATATTGAATGTATATGTATCAGAGTATTTCATTACTTGCAACAACTGATTATTTTTTCTGATCTTTGAGTTTTGACTTGTGTATCTTACGATTGTTCTCTTTTTGCAGCTTCCACGGCTCTACAATGTTTACAAAAGTATGGGAACTGCTACCTCCTTCCAGAATATTATAGATAACGTGTTCATTCCACTTTTTGAAGTCACAATTGATCCGAAATCCCATCCTCAACTGCATGTGTTCTTAATGCAGGTGCTTATCTTATGCTTTGTACACCCTCCATGAAGTATTTCATAATTCATCACTCTAAAATAAATAATATTTTGTTGAGTTTTCGTGAAAATATCTAGGGTGATAACCGGCCCGGTCCCCTCTACCCAATTTTCAACCGCTAAAGTCCTCCATGTTTTATTTAACCGGTAAAATGCACTTTGGGGTGAAATGACAAGTATACCCTTAATGAAATTGGATTTGACGCGTGCTGCATCTCAATTCCAAGTCGATGATCGCGAATTCATTTTGTGCATCAGGATTTAATAAATTCAAATTGATGCATCGCAATCCAAATTGTTGCATCACGAATCTAAATCAATGCATCGCGATTCTAAATCAATGCATCCCGATTTATCCAATTTAGGCCCATGTTAAAGTGGGTAATGTCCTTCACTTTCACCACTGTACTTGTCCCTCTCAATAACCATTTCCACAACCATGAATAAAATCCATACAATTTCCTCCCCGATCAAAAAACCCTTGCTCAATCTCCGCTCACTCTCAACCAAACCCACTTCTAAGAAAGGCGGCAGCGGCGAGGACGAACGGAATGATGCCTGGGAGACAGCGTAGCTACCGGAAGACCCGTCGGCGAAAAACCGGGCACCATGGGAGACCGATGTCAACTTCTCAATCTTTGATAATCAAGTGGTCTGGTCGGACATGGACCCCTAGACGAAGGCATTTGTTGAAGACATTACGGATAAATGGATAATCGGGACCAAAGAAGGAAAAGGAATCATAAAAAGGAAGAAGAAGAGCAACGATTGCAACTGCAACACAAGAAGGAATCGAGCATTACTAGCTCGCTGTATAGTTTGGTGGGTAGAATAAAGCGGAGAACCATCTTTTCTCCAGTATCTTTATTGTCTTTTACTCATGGAGGTATTTTTGGGTGAAAATTATAGAAGTGTCCTTTTGGGGTTAAAAAAAATTGGGGTGTAAACATGTTAAAGTTTTTGAAAAGTGCACCGGCTTGCAATTTATCCAGATATCTATATCTTTGCTTATCAAAAAAAAAAAAAAAATCTACATCATTGCAATTTTTTCCAACCAATCTTGTTTTTTTTTGATAAGTAATAAGAGTATATATAAATATATAGAGGGCGTCAACAGAGGTGACGCGTCCTATTTACAAATAAAGTATACATCCATGACCTCCTACACCCCTACATAACTGTTATCCACAAGCTCTACAAAGGGGCTTAAGCCATGTGAGACCAAATCGTGGCACTAAAAATACAAAAGCTGGATTGTTTGCTCTTTAAGTCTCTCACAGCTCCTCTCTGTCTTCTCAAATGCCCTGGAATTTCACTCTCTCCAAATAGCCTAGCAAATTGCTGCCGGCACAGCCATCCAAAAACTACATGGTTTCCTCTTTCGTGTGTAGAAAGACCAGCTCATCAACATCTTTTTGACAGAGAGGGGGTTCACCCAAGCCACTTGGAATAAATTAAGAACGTAATCCCAAATTTCCTTGGCCATTGGATACAATGGACAGTGTAAAAGTAGGTCATTTACACTTTCTTCCTCCCTTTTACACATGAAGCATCTATTTACATAGATCATCCTTCTCCTCCTCAAATTGTCTCCTATGAGAATGACTTCATTTTCGGCTTCCCACATAAAGAAGCCCACCCTAGATGGAGCTTTAGTCTTCCAAACACTACCCCAAGGAAAAATTTTGTGCCCCGTCGACAGCCTTTGGTAGAAGGACTTAACAGAGAATTTCCTACTCTTTTCTCCTGTTCATACCACATAATCTTCGTTATTCCTTTTCACCTTCAGATTATGCAGCAGCTCAAAAAATTGCCCAAGTATATCTACTTCCCAATCTTGCACATTCCTTCTAAATGAGGGAGTCCACACAACAGTATCTCCAACGGTATGCATAACTGAACTGACGGTCTCTTCCTTCTCAACTGCTTTGCTATATAGAGAAGGAAAAACTCTTTGCAACTCTCTCTGGCCACACCACCTATCACTCCAAAATCTAACCGTGTCCCCCTTTCCAATTTTTTTTTAAAAACCTCTTCAGCACATCCCACCGTTTCCTAATGCCTTTCCATACTCCAACACCATAAGAAGACCGGACCTTACTTGGGATCCACCTGTGATTGTCATCCCCAAATTTACCAACCACTACCTTCTTCCATAGAGACTCTTTCTCACACAAGTATCGCCAAAGCCATTTCCCCATAAGAGCAGTATTAAAAACCTTGAGATTCTTAACCCCAAGCCCTCCATTTCTCATATTGGAACATACCGTCTCCCACTTTATCAAATGATATTTTTTCTCTTCCGAATTCCGATTGACCTTCCCACAGAAAGTCTCTTTCCAATTTTTCTACTCTTTTTGCCACCGCAACCAGCAAACCAAAGATAGACATAGAATACGAAGGCAAGCTAGAAAGGGTACTTTTAATGAGAGTCAGTCTACCCCCCTCCCCCCTCTGACAGATACTGGTTCCAAATATCCTTGTTGGTGGAGGGAGCCCCGAGTGGAAGGCCCAAATAAGAATTTGGAAGAGTACCCACCTTACAACCGAAAAAATTTGCTAGCTCATCAATATCATCCACAAGACCCACTGCATACATCTCGCTCTTGTTAATGTTAACTTTCAGCCCTCATCAATATCATCCACAATCTTTTTATGCTACATCTTTTTCCAATACCATCTTAGAAGAAAGCAACCTTAGGAGGGCTGTTTTCTCCATTTATCGTGTATAAAATACATCCTTACATTAGTACTTCAGAGTTCAGAGACTGTCCTGGGGAAATAGGTCAATCAGGCCACCCTACTTTTTCAATATATTCAGATAGGCCACCATACTTTTTCAAAATTTTCGTATAGTCCACCCTACTTTTTCAAAATATTCGTTTCGAACAACATATTTATTTATTTTAAGTAAAAGGAACGGGAAGTTAAATGCACAATTTGTATTCGATATTTTTACCACAAATATTAAGAAAACAAGTGTGGGTTTGAGTTTATAATATAAACTTACTGAATTTCCTAAGGTTTACCATACCATAAGAAACTATTAAGAAAATACTAAATTTCCTAAGGTTTATCGCACTGTGAAAAACTATTAAATTAAAACCCACACTTGTTTTCTTACTATTTGTGGTAAAATTATCAAATACAAATCATGCGTTTAACTTTCCGTTGTTTTAAACAGAATGGATGTTGTTCAATGCGAATATTTTGAAAAAGTATAGTTGTCTATACGAATATTTTGAAAAAGTATAGCTGTCTATACGAATATTTTGAAAAGTAATGTGGCCCGAAAAATCCTTTTTGCCCTAGTTATTCACACCAATTTGATTACCGAAGGGGTAAAATGGGTATTTCAACACTTAACAACAAAAACTAACGGAAGCTCAAAAATGGGGCAACTTGTTGACCGAAAATCATAGTTCAGTGGCCTAACCGAATAATTTACAAGTAGGGTGGCTGGCCTATATGAATATTTTGAAAAAGTAGGGTGGCTAGAAACACCTTTTTCCCTACTGTCCTGCAGCAATGGCAAAATTTGTACCCTTTCCTATTTCAATAGCAGACTGAATTGGTTATGCATGCGATAACTATAATGTTTTAATTGACTTGGCAAAATCTCTGGTATGTAATACAAATGGAGGCTTTTCTTTGAGGCTCCAGTTTTCTTTTTCTTTGTCGTGCACAAGGAACAATACAGATCTAAGGATGGCTTTTGCCTGTGATATGCACCTTTCTGCCTGTGTTATGCAACGTTCGCCTCTCCTACCTGGCAATCTAGTAGGAGTCTTGGATGGTAGGCTCTCCGCAAGCCTATTGTGCATTTGCCTTTTGTTTTCATTTTTTTCATGTTGTTGATCTATTTGTGTCGTTACGGAGATATTTTGAAAATTGATTTTTTTCTATTCAAGAACGTTAGTAAAATTCATTAAATGGGTATATCCCTTGTAGTTGTGCTTTTATCAGCCATTATATTGACCTGTATGGCATTACATTTCTGGATAATGCAGAGTACTCTAAACATGTTGGATTGTTGTTTTCATCTTCATGCAGCTTTCTTGCATTTTAAGTCTTACCAGGAACATCCATATAATACTAGAATCTTAAAAGGTTTTGATTGAGCTTCTGGTCATGTCGATTGCCTAATCTTCCCTATTTATCATGACAGGTTGTAGGTCTTGACATGGTCGATGATGAAAGTAAACCAGAAAGGCGCCCAACAAAACACATGCCTAAGCCAGCTGAATGGACAAATGAGTTCAACCCAGCATACTCCTATTATGCTTATTTCTGCTATGCGAACCTGTATACTCTCAATAAGGTTGTACTTTTTCTTATCAATCATGTCTTATAGACATTGTATATGCTAGTAAATTCTATTTTTGTGATTGTCTATCCATTATATTATCTAACTTTTATCCGAGAGCAAAATGTTCAGTATGATGTTGGCCGTAATGCTAAGTTAGCAATGATGAATAGACATGAAATGTTTAAAGCATTAATCAGTTGTAGTCTGAGCATGGTCATCTTGTACTAGATGTAGTTACTAGTTACTCCATTGGAAAGTTCAATATTATGCTTTCTTTTGGTAACTCTGTATCATATATTAATCAGCAAAATATATACAAACCGCTAAAGGGTATCGCCTGGAAAACATGACAACAATTCAATATCAATAGTCCTATGTACCTTAGGACTATCTAACTTTTCAGCATTATCAATCTCAATCTCCTTGACCATTTCCTCGTAGCTAGGATGCATTCCTTGATAGATTCTTCTAGTATTTATAACTGTTAAGTAACCAACTCATCTAAAAGTTTAAACCATAAGCTGTTAGATAGGGGCTCAACAATGTATATCAAGCTTAGCACTCCCCCTCACGTGTGACCTGTCCACACGTGGAGAGATACACAAACATGCCTCACCAGGGGCATCACAACCAAACAGAGTGACAACATGCACTCACAATATTCCGGGTAACAAATGCAAGTGGGATGACTCGAACCCACGACCTTGCCAAACCTGAGCTATGATACCAATATCATGTTAAGTTACCAACTCATCTAAAATTTTAAGATGTTAGATAGGGGCCCAACAATGTATATCAAGCTTAACAATAACCAAATATAATATGCTACTACATCACTTGACAGAAGTTCTAATGGTATGCAAATTAGATTTGTTCTTGGCACTCTACAAGTATAAGATAGTTAGTTTATTTTTTCTCGTTCTTTCATTGAAAGGAACTAATGGCAGTCTAACGCACCTTTGCGGTTTTGTGAGTGTGCATGAACTGAGGCAGTAGGTGTTACACGAGTTCAGTGGTATGAATAGTGAATAAGATGCAGCAGACCTCACCAAAAATAAAAAATAAAAAACAAGATGTACCAGATCAATCTCATATATATATATATATATATATATATATATATATATATATATATGGTGTTGACTGACAATGGAAAATATAGGACACCTTTTACCCACATATATGCAAGATGGTACTTGCTAGGTAGGTGTAATTTGTTTCCAAAGGTGTTGTTTTGAGTTAAGCCTTTGTAATTTGAGGGCTTTCCGAGCTGTGTGGAATGGTTGCTCACTCAGTTGCTTGGGTTTTAGGAGACTCAGGAAGGAACAGGGCATTACCAAGTGTATGAAGGGAAGGAGCTTGTGGTCCCTTGGGAATAAATCTCTGAAGTTCCTATCACTTTGTGGAGTATAGGACTTCAAGTTATGTGTTGTGCTTTTCTTTGGCAAGTCATTTCCAGTCACTGTGTCCTGTTTTGTTTTTTGGAGGTGACATTTTCTTTCCTAGTTTGCGGATCCCTCGTGTGTACTAGATATGCATTTTTCTTCCCTATTTCTGGGTGTCGTATCATTTTTCCATTTGAAGTAGGACTAGGAGAAGAAGAATCAAACGGTGGACAGATTCGAAAAAAGAAACAAACAGATAGGTCACTTGGGATTAGGATCATGCTAATGTTGTAGTTATACAGCTACATCATTCTCTCTTTCAGTAGGATCCTATAGAAATTGACTACATCTTTCTTTTGGATATAAATTCCTTCTCAGCTCCGTGAATCAAAAGGCATGCCAACTATCAGATTCCGGCCTCACTGTGGAGAGGTTATTTTCTTTCTCACTCATATCCCGCTTTCAATCCTGTTATGGTATTCCATATTTGGACTAAGCTTTTGTTACAATCTATTCAGGCAGGTGATGTAGACCATTTAGCTGCTGCGTTCCTTCTTTGTCATAACATATCCCATGGGATCAATTTACGCAAATCTCCTGTTTTGCAGTACCTGTACTACCTTGCTCAGGTCAGTTGCATCATTCGAGTATTATTCTAGATACACATCTTTTTACCCTATTGCTACAATTTGATGTATTTCTAGTGATACTAATACCACCTTGATCATATTGTTGTAGTTTCTCTTTTTATCGAGTTTTTGTAGCTTTACGAAGGAATGCTATGATAGAATTTTCAATTATGAACATGGAACAATATCTAAAGCGTCATTTCAGATTATAGCTGTTCCTTATAACCCAGCGCAGCTGTCCATATGTGGAAGTCAAACATGTTAAGAACATTGATGTTTTCAGATTTGGCTCTGTACTTCAAACCTGAATTCGATGAGAATGATGTTGATGAAGTTCACGAGTATGTTGTGTTGAAAAATCAGTGCTTTAGATTAATCGAACAAACTTGACAGTATTTTGATGTTTCCACCATGTAATGCTGGAAGACACTCATTTTGCTGCTTGATTTTGGAGAGACCACTTTTCTTTTTAGTAATCAACTTACCTAGGAGGAAATTCTTCTTTTGAAATGAGGGAAGTACATTTGTCATATCTCAATCTTGCGAAGACTTCTTATTCATAGATAATCTGAACGGGTTTTTCTATTGCCAAGGATAGTCGATCAATGCCCAATTCTCTTATATTGCTTCTATGGAAGGTTCTAGTTTTCCTGATGATCCAACAGTAATTTACCGTTATATGTTATTATGACTACATATCTAGGGAAAGCCCTCGAGTCTTCATGGTTTCGTTGGGAAAAGAAATGGCTGACGACTAATCTTTCTCGTTCAGATTGGATTGGCCATGTCTCCTCTGAGCAATAATTCTCTTTTCCTGGACTATCATCGCAACCCATTTCCCATGTTCTTCCAGCGTGGCTTAAATGTTTCACTTTCAACTGATGATCCTTTGCAAATCCATCTAACAAAGGAACCACTGGTTGAAGAATATAGTGTTGCAGCCAAGGTTTGTTCATTTGCTCTGGTATTTGTATTTTGTAGTGGCCACTGTCTTGGTTGTGTCACTCGTGACTTACAGAATTGTTTTCATTCAGGTTTGGAAGCTGAGCTCCTGTGATCTTTGTGAAATAGCGAGAAACTCAGTTTATCAGTCCGGATTCTCACATGCAGCCAAGGTGAAATTTTTGACAAAAAACCCAAAATTTTTGAAAATTTTGACAAAACAAGGCTATATAGTATCAATCTGTATTTGGTTTGAATTTTTTTTATTTCTTTCTATCCTTTCTCGTAAACTGTATTCCCTCGTGTATCGATCTTGCTTGTCCTCAGTATGGAGTGTTCTTTCCTTCGATATTGCTTACATTAGATATGCTTAAATGGGTTATAATGTATATTAATTTGTGATATTTTCAATTGCCTTTTGAATTCTAGTTAATGCTGGTTGCATGTATTCATGTGTCATGTTGTGGATGTCACCTTTGTAGGCACATTGGCTCGGTAGTAACTATTTCAAGAAAGTACCTGAAGGGAATGATATTCAAAAGACAAATGTACCTCGTATGAGGATTTCCTTCCGGCATCAGGTGATGCCTCCATGATTTATGCTACTTATACCTTCCTATAAATCACCAATGAATCCAATTCTGTTGACCCTTCAACTCCCTACTCTTCTTCACATTTCGCGAGACTGGCCTCAGTGCAGTTGTATATAGTTAGTTCATTTCATGTAGTTGACAATTTGGATGTTTTACAGACATGGAAGGAGGAGATGCAGTATATATACTCGGGAAGAGTCAGGCTATCTGAGGAAGTAGACTTCTAGTGGGACTAGAACCCCACAAGTAAGCGTCTCTGCTCAACCATCCCTCCTCTACCATCTACCCCCATCCTCCCCAACCCCCCCCCCCCCAACTAAAAAAAAGCAAAACAAAACAAAAAGTGCAGGGCTTTGCTATGGATATGGAACCCATGTTTGTAGATCCAGGAAGGTGTCCATAAATTTGCACGATTAAGCTTGCCAAATATTGGGGTGTCGAGATTGACAGAAAAATCTATCTAGTGCCCCATTGCATCAACTTAAAATGTCAAGTGACGTTAGAGTTGTGAATAGCTACAATATAGATGACAATTATGCTCATCTCTGTCATATTCTTTCTTATTGGAGGAATAGAGATGTTTGAAGTTTCTCAAGGCGGTTCTGTAATTGTATTCAGGTGTGCAAATGATGCCCGGCATGATTTTGATTATTATCGAGGTTTGAATTCCTTATTTTTTATGGAGTAAGTCTCTTGTAAGACAATCTTATGGATCTTAATTCGCTAACACACAGTGGGTCAGGTTAAGGGGATTCGTCTTACATAAAATATTCGTAAGACAGTCTTTCCTAAGTTTTTGTCTTTTCTATGTTACTTGGCATTAGAAGTTTTTGGTTATTCAGGTTTCATTTTGTAAAAAGCATTAGTTATTAATTTTATTTTCATACAATTTCAGTGTAAAATTTCTCTTGGTTTGCGCAGGTTCCACCATACTTCAATTTTAGCAATTTAGGCTCAAATGTTCCAATTTGTATCCATTGGAAGGTCTAGAGCACATTCCGTTAGCATTTGCGACTGGATTGGATGAGAAAGTCATGTGTTTAATTTGTCTAGCATTTGTAGTCTATTTTAATTAGCATAATATAAGAACGATCCATATATATATTTTTTTTATATTTGGTGGATCAACCACACATAATAATTAGTTATATATATATATACACTAGACTACTAGTATATGTGACCGTACCATAGGCACTGAGATCGATTAAGTTGATATTTGGGATAAACAAAGTCCATAACTGAGGGGATAATTTAAATGAAATCTGTAACTAAAAGTTTTATATGTAATTGTAGAGGGGGTAATTCAAACACAACGCATAAATGAGATTTATGTGTAACTGACATACTTACGGATTAATTTGAACCACCGGTTGTGTTTGATTCAATTCAATCATGAACGTCAATTAGACCCTAAGCTCTTTTAACATCAATCCCTCATCTTCCCCTTGAAGCAATTTGTAACATTTTTTAAAATCATATCTATTTAGGCACTATCATTTCAATAGATGAAATTAGATATACTGACACTGTGTCATTGTCACGGACATAAAGATTAATCGCAGGGCGTGATTTTGTAATATAAAGATAAAACATAGGGAGAAGAAAAATGAGTGATTGCTCATGATATTAATTGCAGGGGTGACTTGTAATAGAGAAAAAATAGGGAATTAAAAATTGATAATTACTCACACATGTGAATGTGAGGGTGAATTTTAACCGTTTGATTTCTTAAGATAATTTAATCTTAATTTCTGAATAGTTCTAGTCAATTACCTAGCTGTTTTATAATATATATGTGCGTGTGTGTATTAAGTGTATAAATGTTACTACCACTACTATAAATAATGTTATATAAACGTTAATATACTATATATTCCCCAATTTTCCAACATTCACATCAAAGGCTAAATTAAGGTCTTGACTCAAAACCCTCGTCGTCCCATTTGCCCGTTGGCCTCCTCCCTTCCATGGTTGTGCTTGACCTAATAGTGTTTGAGGTTCAGATTGTATCTTCTTTCTCTCTACTGTCATTGCCTTGCCTAGCCACCACGAGTCGAGTCCATTGTTGTGATAGTGAGAAGAACTGCAAGAATGAAAACTGTGAAGGGAGACTGGGAGAGGAGATCGAAGAATAAAGAGGCTTCTGACTCCTTAGTACTGACCTGGGTGACATTTAAATCTAGGATTTTATTTAGGGTGAAATTCAGGCGGTCCACTTTTTTGAAAAAAATTTCACCGCTACAGACAGTATCATATACCTTCTTTTTTCGGACAAAGTTATTTTAGAGATGAAAAAATATGATACCCTTAAAGAATAAAAGATACATTTAAAGAACACAAAATCACTGCTGTTTTGCAAAATATTTTTTTGAAAGATATATTTAAACTCTTTTTGAAATATATTTTTGTCCAAAAAAATTTAGGGATTTGGTAGATTGTTGAGGACTGTATAAATGATTTAGAAAGCCCCGTAAACTATCTAATTATTATTTAGGACATAAAATTATTTTTCAAAATTTCTTTAATTCTAAAAATTCAAAAGATTTGAGAGATTGCTGAGGATTGTGTAGATGATTCAAAATGCCTCGTAAATCATCTTTTGGAAATTTAGAATTCTAAAACCTATCTTATTTCGTGAAGGTATGCATTTTAAATCTAATATTATTTTTCAACAAAAGTCATTGATATCAACACAACTTTTCAATACTAAAATTCATTATATTTTAACTATCTTTTTTGGTTTTGGAAAACCTCGAATTAAGTCAAGATATGTATTGAAAAATACATTCTAGATTGACTTAATTTCTACATCTTGAATCGCCGCCACCAAATATCAAATGTCCGTTCAATTTCGAACTTTAACATGATCATTTCGCTGCTTTCGTATATCTCTGAAATAGATACTAAAACGACGATTCTTGAAAAGTGTCTTCTTCCAATAAATATGTTCTCCGAAAGTACCAAGCCTTTAATTCTTCCCATCCATAGTAATCATCCAACAATTGAGATTTCCCAACAATTGGTATCATTTCAACAATTGATATCATTACCAGCCAATTTTCCAGCTATCTTCAGAGATCTCTTCATGGCCGCTTCATCTTCCAACAGCGTCTCTAGTCCTTCTGTTCCTACTGAATCATCATTCGTTACTAGAATAGGTTCTCAATCTTACATTCTAGGTCACACGATTCAAGGGAAACAATTTCTCCTCGATAACAGTGTTGGAGGAATGATTATTGATCTTTTTCACAATTCTGGACTTGTCTCCATCCTTACTTTTCGCGAAAAATTCTACAGCCTTAAGTAGAGATGTTAAAAAGGCCAGAAACCGTAGGGTCGACCCTATTAACCGAAAACATGAAAGGGTTAGGGTTGGGAAAATTCAACCCGTTTAATAAACGGGCCAACCCTATAGGGTCGCGTGTAAACTTGATTGGGCTGGCGGGTTCTATAGCTGGCCCGCGGGCTGAAAGCTTTTGGCTAAAATGAGGGTTAAAAATGTTAGAATTGAGATTTGAACCTACAACATCTTAGGAGGATAGGAACTTAAAGATATCCCCTTACACCACTCAACTATTCTAACTTGTTTGTTTGAAATTCACATGCGTAATATATATTATCATTTCATTTGGTAAACCAATGTCTATCCCATGTTTGCTTTTTGATGATGTATGTGTATTTGAGTCAAACCCAAACATGGTCGTAAGTACAGTTCTAAGACATATAAGTTTCAAAATTGGTCAAAATGAGATTTTTGGATACATAATTAGATATGTTAAAATGGTCGAGAATCGTATGGTTGACCCTGCTAATCGGGAATCGAAAATGGTTAGGGTCGAGAAAATGCAACCCGTTTAAATTCCGTGCTAAACGGGTTGACCTTAGATATTTTATTATTTGATTAAAATATTTGATTGTATTAACTTCTTACCAACATTTATTTTATGTTATTTTATTATTGTAGATGAAGAGGATAATGATGTTGAAGAAGATATTTTCTCAAAAAAAACTCGATTTCATGTTTTTAATTTGTATTGTTTATCGTTGTCACTTGTCCGTCAATATGTTTGTTACTTAATTTCGATTTTTTGATTTAAATAAGGCATCATGTGTTAATATGGCTGACCTGTTAAACCGTACCATACAAGGTTAGGGTTAGGGTTGCGATTTGAGTTGCTCGTTTAAATGACCCGTTTAACCCGTGGCCCTATAGGGTCACAACCATATATGGCTGACCCTATAGGGTTATGGCCAACCCAATTTAACATATCTAGCCTTTAGTTGGTTGATGAATTTTATTCAAGGATGCAACTGGCTAGAGATGGTAAGAGTTTCAATGGTCGCATTCGAGGTACTGACGTCGTCCTCAATGCCGAAAGCCTGTCACGAGTCTTCCAACTTCCTTCTATTGGACCTGACTCTCTCAACGATTCTATTTTTAACGAATCATGGCTCCAACGAACTAGCTACCATTCTTGAAGATGACTATAGTACGTGGGATATTAATAATTATCCCTTAGACGTGCATTGTGTTGGTGAAATTTTGAGTCGATGCCTTCTATTTTATGAAGTAGGCTCAGGCAGCGACACTAGAAGACTTCGGAACTACACCATTGCTGGTATTAGAAAGTATGCTAGGATCATAGGTCATTTTCTTTGCTCCTATTAGCCCATTCGTTCCACAATCCACGAGGATGAACATCTTCCTGTCACTGGAGACCTGCTGATTACTCGAGAGTTGTTCGGCAATCGAAGTTTTTCTGACAAAGATAGAGAATATTCCTTAGGATCTAGTACTGGTAGCTTTGGGGATTCCAACTAGGATGTATTATTTTTTTTATTGGTACTCTATAAATTAAATCATCTATTTTTCTTCAGTCTTCATTGTCTCTCTATCTTTCTCTCATATTATCCCTCCCGTCTCTCTTGCTTGCAACCATTAAGGAGGAGAGTTATGACATATCCCGTTATAATTAAGAAGGAGAGTTATTTATTAAGATGGAGAGTTTATGACATAACTGTCCAAGACATAAAAGAATAACAACCTTAGGAGGAGAGTTCATGAACTAAGGAGGAAAGTTCATAACAAGGGTCAAAACCAATTTTCCCCTTGTCCAACTACTATGGAAGAAACACATAATGTGAAAAATTTACCCCTACAACAAATTTTTTGTGAATCACTTTCTGCCTTTGTGGCATATTTTGTTGAAAACTATTGTTTCAAAACATATGTATCTATTTAGTTTTATTTCAACAAAACGCAAAATGTTTTTACAAAAACATTCTCAGAATAGTCTCTACTTTGAACATTTTAAAACATATTTTTAGCAAAGATATTGTTTTAATCAATCATGATACCAAGACTGTTTTACATCAAAAATAATATTTTCCAAAACTTTGGTATCAAAAGCAATCCTTATTGTAAAACTTTCAAAACAAATATTTACTTAAGGACTTGCCTTTCCTTCTTACTAAAACATTCTTTCAGATATAAAAATTCTTATGCAAGAAATGAACCTAAAACTTTTTAAATACTGATTAAACTTTTTCAAATATCATGAGTGATATAAACTGTTTTTTCACTATTGCTTTACATGTTCAGTACTTTGATTTATCGAGTCTGTAATAGCAATAGTAGACTATACCAAAGCCATCGCTCTTGTAATTATCAACATAGGGCATGCCTAGAAATAAAATGATCATTCATTGCATGCATGTTATTTCTATGTCTTGATAAATGCTTCAGTGCTTTGTATATGTCATTTTGTAATGGTTCCAAGCGAATAGGAGAAGATTGTTGGAATATGTTTGTTGATAAGTAACTTATCTTCGTACATATTCCAAATATTTTGATTTGCTTGTTCCCATTATTATGTGTCATAACAAGTGGCTAAAAGGTCTGCGTACCGATTAGTGTGGCAACTTGTTTAACAACACATATGTCTTAGGTTAGGTTGTCCTAATCTAATCCTACCTTCTTAATGATGATCAACAAACTAGCAATCCATATGCACCAGCACCAGCAAACTTGCTGTAGCATCAAAGGTCTTCAGAAGACTCGTCACCAGCAGACTTGTCATGAGCGCAACAGAATACCTTGAAGACTCGCCACCAGCGACTTGCTATGGTTTGATTGTTCATACCAGTAGTTCTCTCTTGCGAAAGACTCACTTCCCTGGATTGAACATATCAACAGCAGACTGGCTCTGCACATGTTACAAAGAGACAAGAATGCAGTAGATCAAGAAGAGACAAAATGTTCAAGCTTCCAAAGTATTTTAAAATCTTTATGAAGCCTGATATCCTTGATGCTGTAAGATCTTCTCTCTCACTCACGTGGTTTGGAAAAGTCAAAAGAATCTACTTTATTGGACAGACAACCTGACAATGCATCAATGAATCAGAGCTATCCTTCAGAGACTTATCATACAGCTTGACAGGGTAACAGTTCGGAGATCCAAAGAGCAAGTCTTTTGCCCAATGACTTTATTAAGCTTGTAATGTAAGGCCTTGGTATTGGGGGATACAATGAAAATGAAATAGAATACAAAGTGAGAAAGTAAGACTACCCTTTTCCCCATTCACTTCTAAACTTGTAGAAGTATTTCCCATTAGGCTAGGACCCACAAAGACCACAAATAGGGAAATACCCACAAACTTGTTGTATTCAATACATTGTGCTAAAAATAATTAGTGATCCTTTCTTCAAATGAATTTTTCCTAACAAATCTATATCTTGAAAGCTATGTTTTCATTTGAATCTTTTTGCACTCTTTTTCTTCCTACTCATTTTCGTCGAACCAATTTTTTTTTTCCATCACTTTTTTTTATGACGAGGAAGAAGAAGTCTTCAGAAAATCATCTAACTGATAACGGTCCCATAAAATTTATTCTTCACCCACGTCTTACTGATAATGGTCCTATATCTTACTTGGATAAAGGTTGCAAGCAAACCTTCTTCATGCCTTCAAGAGTTCGACCTTAATGGTATTATTTTTGGGAGTTGAGAATCAAAAAGAAAGAGAAAAAGAAGGGTTAGAGAGAAGAAGACGGTTTAGAGAGAAAAATAAAAAAAAAAACTCCATATTGTACTAGGTTAGAAAGAGGGAGAGAATATATATATATAGAATGAGTGAAAAAATAAATAGAGTGTTAGTCCCAAATGGCACAATAATAAGCTAGAAGGGGGGGTGAATAGCTTATTATACACTTAAAAACTTTTCGTATAAGTTCCTAAAACAAGCACTTGCAATCTATTAAAGAGATTGAAGTAGCAGAAGTCTTGTAAGGAAGACAGTTCAAGTCTACCGGTGAAGCACTACCGGTAGACTTGGCTGAATATTCAAGTCTGCAATTGAAGAGATAAGTTTAAAGAGATATGAAACAGTTCAAAGCAGTAAACAACAGTAATGAAAGAACACAATAATTTTGAGATGGTTCGCACTATAAAGAGTGTTACGTCCACCACCAAGGCAGTCAACCTTGGATTTAAATGTGCACTATGTTTTCCACTAGTTCTATTACAAAGAATATATCCAATGGATCATGTACAAAATATTTGACTTGTGTTTGGGGGGTTTGGGAATTGAATATCTAGATAAACAAGATATTCAATTGTGCAGAAGAATCGTTTAAAGAACAACAATAAGAAGCTTAAGATAAATGTTGATGTAGATCTTCTTGATTGTTGTCGAGGACTTCTTGATCAGTTTACGATCTCTTGATTGCACTGAGTTTAAAGATTATAAGTGTTGGAGAATTTCAGAGCAATTCAGGACTGGACAGTACTGGTTCTTCAGTCTTTAATGGTAGTATTTATAGCAGGGGCATTCGAGAGATCCGTTGGAGAAGACGAAGTGTAACAGCTCTATTAGGTTGAATACATTAAATGCATGGAGCTGACTTGAGGGTTTCATCTTCACTAATACTGAGCAGAGAGTTGGTGCGAGGCGGCATGTGAGCAATCGAATTTCGCACTGCAATAGTTGGTACTGCATCGTAAGTGTCGGCCTGCTCACCGTCGCTCGAAGGCGAAAGTCTTTTTGCTTTTCGGAAAGCAGATCAGGCATGTCTGAGAAGTCAGAGGATGTCTTAATTCAAATTCCAACTGATAAAGTCTGAATTTAATTAATTCATTAAGACTTGGTGAGTGGACACGTCATACTTGAACACGTGCAGACAAGGTCTGCCGCTGGATGCTGAATGATGTCTTCCGGTGAAGCTTTGTTGAAATCTTCCGCTGAACCTGTGAAGCCTATAAAAAACTATTCTATGACAAAGTTTTATACACAGTTGCCACGCTAATTGATACGCAGCCCAATTAGCCACTAATGTATAAAACTAATGTAATGTATGAACATATATAAATCAATATACAAATGAGAAACAACATAGAGAGAGAAAGAGGAGAGAAGGGTTAATATCAACGGTTTTTTCACGAACATTAGTCCACGTGGGAATCCAACTCAGCTTTCATTAAGAGTATTTTGGTCATTATTTTGAAATTTTAACGTGACAATAGACGGATGTCACTTAAGGGACTAACCGTATGCTCAAAATTGAGTTCAAGGGTCAAATTAGGAAGCGTCAAATATGTTGAATCAAATCAGTATTAGATGTTAAGTTCAGAGACCAAATTGTGTATTAAACCTTTATTATATAGAAATAACCTTTTATTTTAGGAAAATAAATTTTAACGAGATTTTACAATTTTTAGACTACTTAGACTATATATATATATATATATATATATATATAATAGAGCTCAGTTTGTACGTATGCAATTGACTTGGGATAAGTAACCGTTGAGATTTATTGTTTTATTTTAATCTTACGGCCGTAATTTCTTTCTCATGTCGCATGTGTGAATGGCAATTCACTGGCCAATGATTTAATCTAATCTTAACCGTTTTTATTTCCACGATCCTTATCTCTCTCTATCTCTTTCTTTCTCCTCCTCTAATCTCTCATCAGTTTCTCTCTGTTCCGCCTCGCCATCTCAACCTCCTCTTCCTCTCTCTTCTTCAATTCGTAATCGCCTCGTCATCTGTCTCTCTCAATCTCGGATTCGGTTGATCTCTCTCAATTGATCTCTGTGTAAGTTTTCCGAGCTCCACCGTGCTTGAATCATTCAGTTTCTCAATCATCTTTTCACAAAAGCTGAGATTTTTTGAAGAAAATATTGGGGTTTAAGCTAAACCCATAAAATTTGACGCGTACGAATACGATGTGTCAAGCCAGTGGTCGTGACAAAGAAGAACTTGATTGGGAGCAGTTTCTCGATCGGAGGCTGCAGTACGATGTGTCAAGCGATTCTCTTCTTGCTTTTTTTTTTTTTTTTTAAAGAGGATCAATAGTGGTTCCCCACTTACCCCCTTAAATAATCCCAGAGGCGCCTACTAGGGAGGGATAAACATCCCTCTAACCCCTGGGGGGGTTCGAACTCAGGACCTCCATGTGGTGTCCCAGCGCTCTGGCCATCAGGTCAAGTCCTGATGGTTCGATTCTCTTCTTGCTGTTACCAAGACGTCAGGGAAAGATCAGAAGAGAGAGTTCTATATATATTTATAGGTTCATTTTAAATCCTACCAATGATTGGCTACATTGTTTATACAATCCAAATTACCAAATTAGTTTGCACTTACCGTTTGGTTCTAGATTTCCTCTCTTAAACTGATTCCTAAAGGTAAAAGGCTCTAATGTAGTAATTTTACCATATTAATTTTATAATTATGCTCGGTAAATATCAAATAATGGAATTGATGGGGCCTATGTTTCAAATTAGAGTAATAATTTATTATTTTTACGTAAGCTCCGGAATCATTGATGACTTTCATAGATGAAGGATACTTCATATATACTTCTTCATATAAAGTAAAACATGGCTCATCTTCTTCACCAATTGGAATCGAACCCAGTGATTAGGTTTGGTTTCGTGACAAATATGATTCGATTCAGTTTGATTTTTTTTTAAGAACTAAGTGTTCGGTTCGGCTCATGGTTTGACCTTTCGAGTCAAGTCAAACCATTTCGAGCCGAACCACGGAGCTGAACCATTGAGCTAAGCCACCAAACCAGCAATCTTTTAGAATTCGAGATAATTATTTAGAATTGTACATTATCCCTTATAATTATTAGTATTAGAGTTTAAGTTTATATGAATAATGGTAAGAATATCCACGACTTTTGATCAGTGGCGGACGCATAAAATTTTCCAGCTGGGTGCACAAATTTAATAAAGTTTACAAATCATAATTGTCCCCTACGCGTTTTCATATTTTGAAAACGTTTAATTACATCATCATTTGTAACACTCCTAAGCAAATCTTTTTCAATAAAACATACAAGACAATCATTTAAAAATTGATCACAAATTCGGTTTCGTAGATCCATCTTGACAATATTCATTGCGGAGAAGCATCTTTCCACGCTTGCTGTTGCTACCGGTAAAATCAATGCGAACTTCAAAAGTCGACACACCAATGGGTACGACAAGTGTTTCCGTGTTTGCACAAGCAATGTTGATAGATCAACAAGCCCCTCCAATCTACTGAATCTGTCATCTGATCGCAAATCCATAATATATGTCTCTAGTTGATTTTCAAGCATCATACAATCAACTAGAGAGAAATCATCCGGATAAAACTGAGCCATTCTTACCAATTTTGCTATATTGAAATCAACAAAATTATTACTTGGATTCAAACAAGCAACACAAAGAAGCAACTCAGAATTGACCTCATTGAATCGATCATTAATCTCAAAAATTTGCTGATCCATAATGGCATTAAAACATTCTACACGATAATGAAAATCGTTAGTAATGTTTGTCTTACGCCGAGGACGGTGACGATTAACATATTCATCATTCATATCCACACAATCAATCTTGTTCTCATTACAAAAACTAGTAATCTTGCCTAGAAGAGATTCTCATCCATCATTTCTTCTTTGCTTGCAATTTCGCCTAGTTACTCTAACAAGTGTCATAGCATTCAAAATATCTCAGATCTTTCCTTTGCAAAGCCAATGACAACTCATTTGCGAACGAAAGTACAACAAGATCAATTGCAAATTAAAGACAAAATCAAATGATTGCAAATATCCCAATAAACCAACTGCTTGAGCTTTTTTCGATGAATCTGTAGCATCACACGAAACAACTTCAAGAACTTCAATAACAGAAGAAAACAAAGCAACCAAGTTCAATAATGATTTATAATGAGACCCCCAACGTGTATCTACAGCTCTCTTAAGACTTAATTCTTGATTTAATCCTTTCCCCGTCTCAAGCAAACCACTCTCGATTCCTTCCGCCACTTTTTCTGCTTGTTTTTGTCGAATAATGTCTTTACGCTTACAAGATGCTCCAACAACATTTAATAAAGAGGAAATCATGTTAAAAAAGTCTGCAATATCAACATTTTTCCTAGACACGAACAAGAGCTAATTGAAGTTGATGAGCAAAACAATGAACATAATATGCGACGGATTTTCATTCATAATCAAAGTCTTCAACCCTCCGAATTCACCGCTCATATTACTTGCACCATCATAGCCTTGACCGAATTTTCATCAAACTCAAACCAATATCGCAAGCACATTATCAATAGCGATTTCAAAGACAAAGCAGAAGTCTCCATCACATGCACAACACAAATAAACCTCTCTTGAACATTTCCACAAGAGTTAACAAATCGCAAAACCACAGCCATTTGTTCTTTGCCAGATACATCACTAGACTCATCCACCATTAATGAAAAAAAAATCATCTTTGATCTCTTCAATTAGTTTTCGTACTATCTCTTGTGCAAAACAATGAACAATATCCTTTTGAATGTGAGGAGATATCATTTGACAATTTTTTTGAGTATTTCCCATAACAACTTTATGAACAGAATCGTTTTGATCAGCACAAAACTTAATCAATTCAAGAAAATTCCCTCTATTTGAAGAATCTTCGGTCTCATCATGACCACGAAAAGCCAACCCTCGGTTCAATAAAAATCTACAAGAATCAATTGAAGCACATAATCGAATTCGATAGTCATTTCTCACAATGTCTGATTGTCTATGAAGAGCAACCGCAATAGATTGTTTTTGTCTCATTAGATCTTCACACTTCTTTACCGACATATTATGATTACTATTGACCGCACCAACATGGACATCCAACCTTTCTTTTTTATTTCAAGCACAAAAGCCTTCACTTATAAATGCTTCACCACCACATTTATTACTGATTTTATCTCTAAACAAATAGCAACACAAACAATATGCTTTATCTTCTTTCATGCTATACTATAACCAATTAGCATATTGATCAAACCAATCCGGATTAAAACGACGCAATTTAGTTCCCATTAGTTTTTGAGGGAAATCATGACCATGGGGTTGACAAGGCCCCTTCAACAAATAAGCTCTCCTAATTTCATTAATCTGGTTGGGGTTGTATTCAAATATCTTTTTTCTTTTTGCGGGATCTGATGGAAGACTATTCAAATCAACTAATTCTTTCGTAGCTGGAGTAACAGGAATAGACTGAGACCGTTGATTACCAATAGATGAACTACTGGATGCACTACGTGTTCCAAATTCTTCTGCTAGTTTCCGTTTATAAAATTTCTCCATAATCACTAAAACCAAATTCCTTCAAATCAACCACAATTTGGAAATCTACACAAAAAAAAAAAAATCCTCAAAAATCAACTACTTCAACCCCCAAATTAAAATGCCCTAATTTCAGATTAAATAAATAAAGTTTTCTTACCAAATTATTGAACACACAAATTTAGTAAAAATTAGGGTTATTTTAATTTTTAAAATTTAAACCACAATTATAATTTTGAAATTCATATAATCATATTTTAATTTTAAACTTTAAATCACAAATAAAAAATCACAATCACAATTATCATTTATTCATTTAACAATTCAAATTCCAAAAGCCAACTCAAAAGAAAAGGTGTTGCATTAAAGCTCAAAGTCAAAGCTGTAATTCCATTTCCTCATTTTCCTGTAAAGTATAAAGTAAAGGTATAGGGTAAACTGTAAAGGGGTTAGGGGCTGACCTGCCAGTAGCCCAGTGCAGAGCAGCAAAAGATGGATCGCCGGATTGAAGAATGGAGAGGAGAGGAGAGCCTGATTGCCTGAGCCTCACAGGCCACAGCGGCTGGATTGGATCTGGAGTGGAGGCCTAAGCCTTACTGCCTTAGCCAGCTGAAGTCTGATTCGCCGCTAATCGCCGTTCGCTAAAGCCAATCGCCGATTCGCCGTTCGCCAAGATTCACCGGCTGCCCGGCTGTCGGAGGGACTAGGGAGACTGGAGTTTGGAGAAGTGGAGAAATGGAGAGGGCTGGGCCGCCTGGGCGACTGCCGAGTGCTGAATGGGCGAGAGCGAGGGTTTTGGTTTTTGGTTTCAAATTTTCACAGGTTAGGTAAGTAAAAAAAAATTTCATTTATTCAGGTGGGGGCAAAGTGTATAGATTATATTCAGGTGGGGGCAAAGTGTATAGATTATAACTAATTATTAAAAATTGAAAAAAAAAATCCTTTATCAAAATTTTCTTCAAGTGGGGGCAACTGCCCCCACACCCTTCCTCTTATGTCCGCCGGTGCTTTTGATGTGACGCTTAAATAAGTGGATAATGGCGAAGTCCTGACACTTTGGATTGGAAAACTGGTTTTATAGTTGTATATGTATATTGTAGTTATTTTAATGGTTGAAATTGCATCTACCACCCTCAAGTTTTGTGTTTTAACAAATAGAAAAAGTTTTGTGTTATAAGGGCAAGGCTGGTTGTCCCCCTCAAATTTGTAATTTTATTTTTATTAATAAAATCTAACAAGGTACCGCCCATGTTTCCTTAAAA
Organism: Codonopsis lanceolata; assembly: GCA_013146195.2. Classification (NCBI taxonomy): domain Eukaryota; kingdom Viridiplantae; phylum Streptophyta; class Magnoliopsida; order Asterales; family Campanulaceae; genus Codonopsis; species Codonopsis lanceolata. The sequence goes on from CM028377.1 coordinate 47,138,572, forward strand.
AAATTACAAATAAAAATTTTAATTTTTTTCTCCACTGTTGAATGATCATAACGTTTTAATTGATTACCGGGAGGTCTTCATTTTCAATTTATTATTTTAAACTCTTTTTGAAACACAATTAAAACATATATTAATTTATTTAAAATGTTTTATTTTGTTAGGTATGTGGGTTTTCTCCCCTTTTCGTTGTGTAGTATACATATATATAACCCCTACAAACTATAAGTAAATATTAATTCATTTCCACATTATCTGTTTCATTTATTGATAAATTCTCAAACTAGCGCCGTGCCATCGGCACGGGAAAGAGTACTAGTATATATACAATTAAGAATTGTTATATTCGTCCTGGATAAATATTCGTACTTTTCATTTTGAGATGCCCCAACTAATATTTCTAAAGATTTTTGGTGTACAAATTTTCTATGATTCTTCCTATTATATCCCTTCACTTAATACTAGTATTATTGTACATCTTAGAGAGAGTCTGTATAAGGAGTGAGGGTACATATATAATGAGGTAGTGTGTGTAATGTGTATTATTATCACAACATATTTCACAATTCATCATTAATTATATTTCTTAATTCTTATGTTTTATTCGCTAAAAATATTTATTCGGGATGGTGAGAGTATATCGATAAGAAAATAATTATGGAAAAATTAATTAGATGAAAATTATGTATCGGACTTTTGGCAAAATTTCGCCATAATTATGTACCCAATCTCCCGCACCACACCACACCACACCACACCACTCCTCTCCTCTCTTTTACTCCCTCTCAACTCTTCAAATCCCCTCACCGCCGCTTCCGTTTCCTCTCTTTCCTCCTCTTCCTCCTCATTTCTCACCGCAAACCCTCCCCAAAACCCTCGCCTCCATCTCCCACACCGCCGATATCGGCGGCGCAAAGTCCTGCTCTTCCTTCCACCCTCTCGTCACAACCTCCTACCTGACAATGGCGGCATCGGCGGCTTCAGACGTCACCGATGGACCTGTCCTCAATTTCATCAACAAGCGTCTCCGTGCCCTGCGCAAGAAGCTCAACCGCATCACTCAAATGGAAGAAGGCATCGCACAGGGAAAACCTATCCTTAAAGAACAGGAGGAAACTTTTCGCTCCAAGCCTTCGATTACCGCCGCTATTGATGAGCTCGAGAAGCTTCGACAGCCGCTATCAGCTGCGGTCGATGAGGAAGTTGCCCTTGCTATTGAACGTCATGAATCCGAAGGCAAAGTCAAACAAACCCTAGACCACAGCGAGGAGAGCGAGCAACAGACTGAGGATGTGGTGCCTGATACCCAAACCCTAATACTCGAGGATCTACTCAATTTAATCTATTTTGGTAGCATGTTTGATGTGAAATCGCAAAATGATTTCAATTCGATTATGCTGACGAGAGCGCATGAGAGGGAATGCTGTTTGGCTTATGATTATGTTACGGACGATGATGCTACGGATATGCTTGGAGAGAGAGACTTGGATTTGCTTTCGACCATGGGGAGTCTGTTGATTTCGCGGCCTGTAGCATCGAGTTTGTCGCATCAGAATGCTTTACAGAGATGCATTGAGCACGCGAAGCTTTGGCTTGCAAAGTCTGACCAGGCTCTTGATTCGAACTCGACTGTTACTTGTAATGTTTCTGTGTTATCGAATAATGTGGGTTGTTGATTGTTATGCATTTTCTGTTTGACGCGACTGAGCTTTGATTTTGTAGATGCTGGGTTGCGAGAGAAGTTGACTAAGATTATGGGGTCGAATTACTTCACGATAACACCTGAAATGAAAGCTCCAGTTGATGTGGCTGCTGGTGCTGCTGGAAGTTATGGTTCTTTCCAGGTGCCAGCACAAGTGGAAGGTTCGGTTACTCAGTTTGAGCAAAAGGTAAAGTCTTGTTTTGCTATTTACATATAATAATGGACCAATGTGTTTTTGTATTTTCATCTAAAATGTGCAAATATATAGCATTGTATTGTTACATGTACGTAATTTGTATTGAGTTGTAATTGGGACTGCCTTTAGTGTTGTTCAATTATGAAATATTATCTGATTAGTGAAATAATACAATATTCCACTTTGTAGTGTCCTTGGAAGCATGCTACTATTCTCTTCATTCATTAGTTGGGCTGCAAAACAATTATAGTGGTTTCTGTTCTCTGTGGATTGTCTTGTTTGCAAATGTTGTATTTATGGAGTCACAAATTGTAAAAGTTAAGCTTTGGTGACTTGTTATCGAAGAATAGAGTAGGCGCATGCCATTTTCATAGACTAAGGACTGGACTGCATATTGGGCAATATCTTAAATCTCTTAAATCAAATCCATACAGAACCAAATTTCACTGTGTCAAGTTGCACTAACTTGTAGACCCACACTCTCCCATTGGGCTAAACAAGGTTATAAATTTTATCAGAAAGTGCATGTTGTATGTTGTCCCAGGAAGATTCAGTTTAACTCATGTATATTATTGTCCAATTATTGCAAGTTGCGCTTTGCACATCTAGATTAATATATAGGTGGTTTTCTTGTTTTCTTGTTTAACTCATGTATAAATTGGTGGTTTTCTTGTTTTCATATGTTTTTTTATTGAAGTAATTTTCATATGTTTTATTAATATATTTTAATATAAGTCACAAATTGTAAAGTTAAGCTTGGGTGACTTGTTATGGAAGAATAGAGCAGGCGCATGCCACTTTCATAGACAAAGGGCTGCATATTGGGAAAGATTTTAAAGCTCTTCAATCAAATCCATACTGAACCAAATTTCACTGTCAAGTTGCACTAACTTGTAGACCCATACTCATCCATTTGGGCAAAAAAAATCTTATAAATTGGATCAGAAAGTGCATGTTGTAAGTTGTTCCAGGAAGCTCCGGTCGGAAAGTAGGATAGATGGCAATGACGCTTGGGCAAAGACCTTAAGGTCATAATTGTCAAAGGCGAGAGGCGGGCGAGAGGTCCGTTTTTGAGGCGAGAGGCGAGTGGCTCAAAGGGCGCTCATGGAAACAATATTAAGGTGAAATAAATAAAATATATATAACTCAACAAATCTCAACAAAACAATGTTATATGTGAGCATAATGCATGAAACTAAGTTCTAAAACATAGTATCAATAACACAAGTTTCATAATTCATAGTTGAAATTCCAATGCATTAGATGAACTTAACTAATACTTCAAACAAGAAAATAAATAGTTATCAAAGCAAATGAAAATAGAAACAATTTTTTTTTATTAATTTTTTAAAAAGTAGACTATGGTGTTAAGTAATAAAAGTAAATTGATTATAGAACACAGTAAATTTGTTTCAAAAATAGGAACAATTTTTTTTAAAAATAGAACTGAGTTTAATCATGAAAGTAAAATAGAAGTAAAGATCAAAGTCAAAGCAGAGTGAAAGTCAAATACTCGAACAGAGTATGTAATTAAAAAAGAGAGTACTGAAGTCAAACTTTTTGAAGTCAGTGAGCAGTGAGAAGATTGAGATTCTACTTGAAATTGATTGTGCGAAGAAGCCTTTATGTTGAAACCTTAGCCCTTGAAGTTGCAAACTGAAGTTGAAACCTTAGCTTTGAAGTCGCACGGTGAATTCGAAATTTTTAGGGTACATATCGCATTCGAAGGGGTCATCTCTGTTTTGATTGTCTGCTTTAGGATTTTATGGCTTTTTGGGTTTTATTCTATATTTATACCAAGATAGTTACAAGTGAAGGTACATTTAGTCTCGTTTTATAGTTTTTCTACTTTACTGTTCCATTAATTAAAAAAAACGCACACAACTTCTAGGCGGTTTACTTGGAAGGGAATTTTTGGCCATATGTTATTGGTTGAAGGTGATGCATATACATTCTTTGTCTGTCTGCTTGTTATTCTTATGTGATTGGCTGCTAAGTGGGTCTTAAAATGGGTTAATGTGTTGACTAGGTTTACCTACTTGTCAGCCAAAAACACTTCTTAGATCCATTGTGAACATGAGTTGTAACAGTGTGCATTGCATAAATATTCCCTGAAGATGCCACTATATTCTTTTGCTATTTGTTCATTTCTATGTGATTTGCCGATAACTGGGTCTCAAAATTGGCTAAATTGTTGCTTGGTTACTTAATTGTTGGAAAACATTTGTTATGTCTTGTGAACGCGAGTCATAGAAGTATGCATGGGCATAACAACAGCAAGTGAAAGTGGAAGTACTATAATATAACTGTTAGATTCTAACTGCTAGATACACTTTACTATGGTACTCGTGTGTGCTCTCAAGAACCAACATAAAATGTGACTGATTGAGAATGTTAAGCTTGATAACGGGACAAAGAAAAGAATAAGACTTTTATTTGTGTTAATTGTACCTAATTTACTCTAGTTATCAGTCTAGAGGTGGCAATTTTTGCCCATTCCCGTTTATCCGCCGAGACCGCCCCCTAAATAGTGGGTATGGGCACTCTTGAAATTTTGAAGTGGGCACAAATGAGCATGCCCAATTGAGATCATTAATTATGATGGGCTTATACGGGCTTAAATGGGCTTCTAATTTGGCACTCCTGCCCACACGTAATTCTCGGCAGTTTGAAAGGAATAGCAATGAAGGGTTTACGGGAGATAGCATATATAATGTAATATGAATGAGGTTTTCCTTTCCCCCCCATTTTCTCCAACTTTTATTGTGCTAGCCTAGGCACGTTACGCACGGTTTGTGTTTTCTGCTGCTCCTCTTGTAACCAATTTTTTTACGGAGCTTGGGAGTGTGGTTTTTAAAATTTATGGGTGTTGCTCTAATATTATAATAGTATAGTATAAATTAATTTTGCTAATATAAAAGTAAAAATAAAAAAGGTAGTTAAGAAAGAATGATTAATTTGATTAGGAGGGGGCTATTTGGTAGTCTTGGAGTAGAAATATCAAATAAGAAGAGTTTCCTGAAACAAAGCAAACTCCTTTGATGTTTGCTGAACTACTGCATGTATGTATATATATGGAAGAAGTGTCTTTCAAGACAGGGAAATTGTAAGGAAAACTTAGATTTGTCTAATTGTAAAATAATTTTTTGTATTTATTTGATAATTTTAAGTTAATGAGTAAATAAGCGTCCATACCCATTTATGTCCATGCTAGCTATTAAATGGGCACTTACTTGCCCACCCATTTGTGCCTATTGCCCACGTGGGTACCGTCCATGCCTGCCAATACCCGATCGTTTGCCACCCCTAGTTATCACATTGGTAGCTTCAAAGAAAGCCCTCCTGCCTTGTAATTGTAATAAATCAATTTCTCATTAGGATTGTCCCATCATATCTTGGTGTTCTTGTTTTATTCTTTCTTGGAGATTAATGTGATATACCTTACTTATAAAAAAAAAGTGATTGTTGGGAGAAAATTCATTATGTAACTTATATATCGGTTGAGCGATTCTGTCAATTTGATATTTTAGTTATCCTTTCTGGGGATTTTTCTGTTTCATGGCTGTATTTTAGTTGCAAGAGATATGCATGTAATGTATGTTTCTGACTTCTGAGGCTGAAGAGTAATTTAAGGCTTTGTAGGGTTTGTCAATGATATGTTCCACAGTAGGTTGCCACAGACAAGTGCCTGATAGTTTCAATGTTCAATTTTGTGAGTTTATAGGTTAACTGAAAATAAAGAAATAAAAACTTTACCATTGAAACGTTCCTATGAATCTGGATGCTTATAGTTCTGTATACTCTCAACTATTTAGATCAGCGAAGCTGGTATCTTAAATTAAATGTGGTTACCATTTGCTTCTTGTTGCTGTTGCTTTGTGTTGTTCTGACCTTTTCTTTTGGCCAAAATTCAGTTATCTAAGGAGGCTTCTTTGATTGTACTACCAATTACCTATAATTCAGACATATAGCCATATAGACATGATTCATTGTATATAGAGACACGAGTAGTGATCGAGATTCAAATATATTGTGAGAATGTCTCATCCCAATCAAGGTGATAAACATGTAATTAGTTGGAGATGATATCACACATTAATGATGTCACCATTTAACCCATCACATGCATGCCGTGGTGAGAAATTTGTCAAAAAATATTGGATCCCTATTGTTTTGCAAGAGTGATAGATATATACACATAATTCTGTCTCTTATCTGCATTTTCGTGCTTTTGACTAAGCTATGTGTCACTAATGTAGATGTTAAAGCAAACTTGTATGGATTAAGAATAAACTGTTGTTGATACAAACTATAATTTGTGTATGTTGCTGTTTCCGGTCATCAGGCTTTCATGTTGTGTTGTAAGGGTTGAGAGGTGTAAACACAGTAAAGGTGGGCTGGTTGCGAGTAAACAATCAGAAAGCAATGTCCTGTGGATTAGGAAGTAACCTGCAGAGGGAATTGAAAGATCCAAGATCTTCAGCCTTAAGTAAGGAGGAAATTAGAAATTATGGGAAGGACAATGATACATGCACCACTTCCATAGACAACTATTTACTGAATTGATGTGGTACATGCCATGCCATGCTAGTAAAAGTTAACATTTTCCGAAACGTAGTTTTTTTAAATATCTTTATTTTTAGTCAGGTTGAAAGGTAAAGTTGTAGTTCGAGTGTTCCAATGCCATTTCCTCTTGGCAACCACTCCGCTGCGAACCTCTGGATGCTATCTCCATTTTATAAGAATCCATCTCTTTCCGAGTGACTTTTCACCAGCTTGTGGTGTTGGTTGTATCGGGTTGCATGGGTCAAGATCTCACAGCCCTGTAAGCTGATGATGGTGATTAAATTGATTATGGAAGGTCCTTCCACTTTCTTATTTGATTTGGAAGATGATCAGCTGCCTATGTTGCACGGACACGGCGGCGACACGGACATGGCGTGGACACACACGATATGCCCCAAAATACGATTTGGGGCCGTATTTGAATTTTCAAAAAGTATGGATACGGATACGGTACTTACGGTACGGTAAGTGGGAAGGCATGATACGTATCATCTAAGTCGGGACATCGTTTAGGGCATATTTATGCGCTGTTGTCCACAACTCGACATCGTCCTCCGCTGTCTCATCTCCCCGTCGAAGAGACAAACACTCGAAACAACCCTAAATCCCGTCGTCGACAGATCTTCCCCCTTCTCTACCATCGAACTTCGAAGTCTTCTGAGTTCTGATATTCTCTCCTTCGATTCGAACAATCATGTATTCTCTCTTCTCGGTTTTCTCTTCTTCTGAACTCGACATCGTCTTCTCTGTTTTCTGTCTTCTCGGTTTTCACTCTTCTCGGTTCTCTCTCTTCAATTCAATCTTGATACAGTGACTGTGAATTGAATTTTATATTTACTTACTCTGTGAAATCCGACTTAGTCAACTAAATTGTTTAATGTACAGTTGTATATTTGATTTTTATTTTATAATTTATTTTGTTGCTTATTGTTTTTAATATTTATAATTTGGTCCTTATATTTTAAATATTTACACTTTAACCCCCATACCCATATCCTATATTTTTGAAAAATCGTGTATCCCCGTGTCCCGTGTCCCGTGTCTCGTGTTTGCGTATCCGTGTCCGCATATCAGTGTCCGTGCAACCTAGTCAGCTGCAATTCAAATATAGTTGGGAAAACTTTTTTTTTTCTCGTGTCCAAGATTTGATCTTGGTTTGGTTTCTCGTGTCCTTCCACTTTCATAAACCCCTTGTTTATGATTTATCCTCTACTTTGTGTCTTCTGTTCTCCTTCGGGATTTGGTTTGGATCCCATGGGAGACCGGAGATATGGCAAGGGCACTAGGCCCTTGGTTCCAATCCCCATACCAACAAGGGGTTACACTTACCTATCAATTTTTTTTTTATGATCCAAGAAACATACGAGGCGGAAGAGATATGTTACCGATGGCTGCTATGACTGAGGGCAGTGGTTCCTTGCAAAAGAAATGCAAATTTGAGTATAATGAAGCCTGCGAAGGAGATGTTTGAAGAAAATGAGGAATTCAGTCACACTTTCACTTTCTCTCTCCTCTGTTTTCTTTTAAAACTTCGAAAAAATGGTTGTTTGGAACTTTCATCAAGTGGGATTCACAATCAGCTTGCCACCTCAGGTCATGTAAATAATTCTGTACATGCTTCATGTAGATGTAGCACCACTCTTTTAGGGAAACCAGATTCTAAAAGGATACCCTTTTAAATTTGGGAAAACAGCTCAATATGAGTGTTGCTTTTGGCATAGTATGTTTCTTGTGTATATTTGTTTCATATCTAGTTGGCAACTGTTCCCCCGCTCCTGTTTTTATCTTTATTAAAAAGTGATTTGGTAATTTCAGTTTTTGCTCAGCACCGATTGTTATTGGGTCATATATATATATATACATGTGTGTGATTGCATGTATATTAATTAAATCCTTTTAGAGTAGGAGTATCTTAGGATCTGGATATGAGGTAATTATTTGTAAGAATCAGAGATCATTTACAAGAGAAGTATTGCTTCTTTTGTTTGGTGTTTTAGTTGTATGCATTGGTGTCACCTTTTCATTCATTGGCCTCTTAGCTCTGGGATCCAACTGTTTTCTTTTGGGTTGTGTTAAGTTTTGGTGGCATGGAATAGCTCCTGTAATAAATTGCTGGTTGCTTTGCATTTGGCAGACCATTTGATTTGGGAGTGGAAATTTTAGTAATGATAGTTTGTGGGTGTTAAGTGTATGGCTACGATGTCTTTATATCCTTCGCCAAGTTAAGGTAGTTTAATTAATGCTTTTAAAAATAAATTCGGTTTTAGGACTTGAAACTTGCCCTGTTTTGTCTAGATACGTTTGATCATCTTAGGAAAAGAGCAACACATTCTAGTTTTGTGGCAGCCCACTGAGATTCGGAAGTTGGAACTTGGTCACCCCACCCCCTGAACCTCACTTTTTTGTTGTTGGTCTTTTTGTTTTTGATTGGATGGATGAATTTTCCAGCATTTGGTGTATTCTACTGATCCCTTAGCATGTCAACCTGTTTTCCAGGAAGATGAAGTCGTAGATTATCAAGGCAGTGAAACTTATGATGACCAATCTAGTCCGGTGGAAGAACTTCACAAGGTGCTATTTGTATCCTTTCTCGCAATTTTCGTAACAAAACTGTTACTTTTAAATTAGTTTGATAGATTATGACGGCCTTTCTGTTATGCAGGATGATTATGATGCCGAAAATTCTGTTGAAACCTCCGCTCAAACAGGATCAGACAAATCACACTCAGAAGTAGGTGCGGAGTATAGAGAGCAGCAGCATGCTCCCCGGCGCCCCTATCAAAACCAAAGAGGTGGTGGTCGAGGTGGCGGAGGTGGGGCTGGCCGTAGAGGTTATTCCAATGGACGTGGAGGTCGTGGTGCTGGCAGGGGAGGAGGCGGACCATACCAGAATGGCCGTAACCAGTACTATGACCAGCAGGGAGGTTATTATCAGAGGAACTACTATAACGGTAGGGGCAGGGGTGGGAGGGGCCCTGTGGGTAATTCCTACAACAACCATGCTGCTGGGATTCATACTGCAGACTCGTAATCTCAAAACTTGTCTAGGTTTTCTTTGTAGGGTCCGCAGTTATTATCTTGTTTGGTGAGTGGTGATGATATTCTTGTTGTGCATGAAATGTGGATCAAATGTGCTGTTTCGCCAACGCCCCATTCAGGAACCCCTTTTTTGTAGTTCAATTAGTGAAGGATTCTTATTGGGAAAAAGCTTAATGAAAGTATCTTCTTAGACTGCAATAGTAGTGTGGTCTTTTCGGTACTCTTCTTGTTTTATGTTATTTTATTTTTCTTATTTTTAAAACACGCGTGCATTTAAGTTGAAAGGGTACACCAAATCAGTAACATACCTGGGATCAGTTTGGTAGTTAGATGAGGTCAGCTTGGGAAATTGATATGAAAATCGGTATTTGTGTCAGTTGATGCCATCTTTTCCCCGTTGGATACTTTTCTTGTTTAATTAATAATCAATTTGTCGATGTTTATCTGTTTTCTTTGTCAACAGCCAACTTTTGTTACTGCTTTGCCTGAGATTATTTTGGTAAAAGGATGCTAGATGATTTGTGGAGACACCATTTATTTTGATATACCGGTACTATGAATGCTGAATGGCTATTCAGCATGTGGTTCGTTTTCCTTGGTGAAGTTTTTTTTTTTTTTTTCCTTTTACGAAATAATGCTAGATTTGGACGGATTAATGTATGTAGCCAGTATGAAACAAACATGATGCAAAGAAATTAATTCATGATTGATATTTTGTAAGGGTTGGATCAATATATACTATACAAATAAAAGATGTTATCTTAAAAATTAAAGAAATTGTGTAACTCATCTAAAAAGTCCTAGTATCTGTGCCCGTGCCTATTCACAGTGTTTGTATGAGATCAGTTTAATGGATGTTGGGATTAACAAAACTCATAACTGAGGGGGTAATTCAAGCAAAATCCATAACTGAAGGTTTTATACATAACTGAGGGGTTTATATGTGATTAAACAGAAGGATGTGGTTAAAAAATGTGTTAGAGGAAAGCATTCCTGTAACTGTATTTGGTTATGGAGATGATAATTAAAAAAAATTATAACTGAGGGTTTATTACATACTTATTGATTGTGGAGGGGGTAATTCAAACAAAAATCATAACTGAGGGGTTATACGTAATTTACATATTTACGAATCAATCTGGACCGCTAGTTGTGTTTGATACAATTCGATCAGTGCCACCAATTAGTCCCTAATCTCTTTTATAATATAGATATAGATAGGGGCGATAGCAGTTATAAACGTAATTGACTTGTAATTTTTTCAATTAATTAATATATGGGTGCTCATTTAAGCCCACATAAGCTTGTGTTAATTTATGGGCATGCCCATTTTCATTTTTGGAGAAATTGCGAGCTGGTCACGTTTCAAAGTTTCCGATTGCTTGAGTTCCGTGTTTTTTTTAATCGAAAAAAGATATTTTGGGGACATAAAGACTAAAATACCCTTAATAAGTTTGAGGCATGCTACGGAAATACATTGTAGTGTATCGATTTTTGCTTAGCGATGAATCAATTTAAATGGAATCAATTTTAATTACAAAATCTCATTTTTTTCACCGCGATGAATCAAATTTTGTACCGCAATACATAAATTTTAATTACCTAATTCAAATTGCATCGCACTGCATTAACTTTTATGTACTACGATGAATTGATTTTTACACCGCGATACATAAAATATTATCTAATTCATTTTTACACCGTGATACAAAATGATCATGAATCAGACCATGTTCTCCACCTTCTTTTTTCATCTCCTCCATCGTAAGCCTTTTTCTTCCCCCTCTTTCTTCGCCTTTGTCCTATTGAAAAATCTTTTAACCCAGCACATATCCATTACAGTTTCGTACATAATAAATAAAAAAAATCGTTTACCTTTCGGGGCGTTGCCCCTAAATCCTCACGAACGCGACCTGACCGAGCAGGTCCCAGTTTTGTAACAATGGTGATTTTCGAATCAAATATGTTTACTGAAACTGTTGAAGGAGACTAATCTTTTTAGAACAATATTTTGAAAAATGACCTTTTACGATTAAAAAAAAAGAAAGATGTTAGAAACTTTGTAAAAGAGACCGATCATAATTTCAACGTTCATTTTTTCATATTCCTGTACTCATCAATTAGTGGACGGTGACATGGGGGTGGGCAACAAAACAATTGCCACCTTCGCTTAAAACCGACGGCGACAAAAGGGAAGTGTTTTCTAATTGAAATTAATGAATAAAGCATCAGGAACCTTATACCCTCACTCCTATTTTGGCATTAATTTGCCTAAAGCATCTATTCGATTACGTCAACAACACTATATTCGCTTTAAACTTATGATCCATAAGGTATTGCTGGTTACAGGCCGAGTAACTAGCATCATTGAATTGTTTCAGGCTTCAGCTGCTATTTTATGGAGGCTGGAGCTATGGAGATTTGAAATAAGAAAAGAACCTAGTAGCCTAGTATCAAAATCAAGAATATATATATTAATTATCAGTGTAGAAACTAATTTTGTATGTTATGTAATGAAATCACATACGTAAACTGAACAATATTATCACTTGAAAAGAAAGAAGAAGAAATTGAGAATATCTATCATCTATGATGATGATATATAGCTGTAACGCATGAAAATTGGTGTTAGAAATAGCGGTGGAAAATGGAAGTAGTACACCTTTCGTAGTCCAAGTTTAGCTTTTAAGCGGATGATTATGCTTTCTCTTTTCTAGTTTTCAGTCTATATATACATGGTACAGCACAGTTGCTTTCGTTCCAAAGCAGAACCAAGGGAGAGAGAGTTTGTAATAAGTCATAACATCAGATTCTTACTGTATTTTTAAGAGCAAGGAGAGAGATGGGATCTCAGGTTTCTTCCTTCCAAGATGATCCAAGCAGAGGGATGGTATCTCAGGTTTCACCCTTCCAAGAAATCAATGGATTGACCTATTCGAATAAGACTCAGATCATAGCATTCCATTCCTCAACCAAATGGAAGATGCATTTCCAAAGCTCCAAAGAATCTTCGAAACTGGTAAATTGTCACTTGTAGATATCTTGGCATATATAGTTTGAATTGCATGACTAGTTTTGTTACTCAAAATTTCTAATCCTATTTCTAATGGAATGAAAGATGGTGATTGATTTCACGGCGTCATGGTGTGGACCCTGTCGATTCATGAAATCTGTCCTTGATGAGTTTGCTGCTAAATATACAGATGTCGAGTTCATCAAGATTGATGTGGATGAACTAGATGTACGTTCTTTTATCTTCCCTATCATATGCATTTCCTAACAAGTATTTTCTCTCGACCTGATGAAATGGTATACATAAATGAACAGGAAGTGGCTAGGGAATTTGGAGTGCAGGCAATGCCAACATTCATACTGATAAAGAAAGGGAACCAAGTTGACAAGGTTGTTGGGGCTCAAAAGGATGAACTGCAGAGGAAGATTGAGAAACACAGAGTATAATATTTTGCAGAAGAAAGCACGAAAATGAAGCAGAGCAGCAAAGTGATGTAATAAAGCTAAATTAATGAATAATGATAGTATGCATTTAGCAATATGGCCTCTATATTCGCCATGATCAACCAACAACTGCACCCCCACAGTTTTTGTAGTTCAATGGATGAAGGATTTTTATAGATAAAACAGTTTAATGAAAGTATCTTAATAGACTGCAAGAGAGTAACCCAAATATTTTTTCTTCTTCTTAAATAAAAGGTCAATTGGAGGTTTTGGTGGTTTTAAAGCAAATTTTTCTACTAAGATTTGCTAGTTAAATTTTATTTTTTGTGCATTACGTTTCGTGGGAAGAATTATATTTCATTTCAATTGATAATATATGAAATGGTTCTTGTTCTTCAGGGTCACTTAGGGGCTTTGATTGTGGCATTTCTTTTCCTCATGTTTGGTTTCTTATTATTCATTATCCTGTTTAGCTTGTCAAAGTTCATTATTCTTTCTAGCTTGTCTTGTCAACGACACAATTTTTGGTTGCCTTATGAGTATTTTGGTATCAGAGTTATTCAATGGAGATACCTAGTTTTGCCTTGTACAATTTGGTTCTCGAGGATATGGTTCGATTTCCCTTTCTTATTTCTGATGATTAGTCTGGTGAAGATATAGACCTCATCATCAATCACGTTTATTCATTACAGTTACATAGTTCTACCCTGTACTATTTTATTCTCGAGGATATGATTCCGTTCTTACTATGCTGGCCAATATAGTTTCCGTACTGTATTAGGGATGAAATCAGGACACAAGCTTACGTGACTATAATATGCCCATCACCTTATTGCAGAAAATACCAATAACAGGAACCAAATAGCCTGGATTCTTTAGTTTTGACTTATGGCGGTACAGTTTTGGTAACGTTTCGCTTACGTAGTAAGAATATACACATCGTTTTAGTGGGAAAAGTGGCAGCACTCCACAAATGGAGAATATAATTGCAGCAGAAAAAGAGCGAATTTCCATGAAATATATATCGCCTCTGTGGGAAAAATAGCAGCAGTGAAGAGCAAACACCACATCAATGCAGCAAAGAAAGTGCAGAGCAAGGAAAAAAATCCTATAGAAAAAAAGGAAAAAAGCAAGAGCATTGCAGAAAAACCTGCTGAAATACATCATGAAAAGGCAGCACTACCCGAAAAGAACTGCAATAACACTGAATAGAACAAACTGCAACATTACAACTCCAAAAAACCACATTATAATAGAAAATTCTTACGAAAATGCAAGTTAACCGAAACTGGAAATTGTTTTTTCCCAAACCAAAAACCATGGTACAAGTTTGGTGATCATAGCTTGTTTTAGAACAGTTTTCATGTTCAACATCAAGAATCCTATACCCTAGCAGGTACCCGTTAGTTGTCTTCGTTTTTAAATCTAAAAAGAAAAAAAAGAAGAAATATTTGGAATCTAAAACCAACGGTCCAAATACAGAAGGGTTAACACATCAAGAATCCTATACCCTGACCCGGTCCCATTAATTTGTTCAAAGGCTCCTTTTCAAAAGCACACAAAATACCATAACAGCAAATAATTTCGACTGCGGACATTCATAACTATGAAGAAGAATCTAAATTCAATATGGTCTTTTTGTCAACTGTTACAAATAGAAAACATGATTATTAATATGGTCTATCTACCAGCTTACCAACAACCTATAACATTTGCTCCTTGAAATCATTTACTCCCTCCGTTCCGGGCAAATAGTACTCGTTTGAAAGTCAAAACTTTTTAAGAAAAAAATTTATATCCCGAAATTGCCCCTTCATTAAAACTTTTGGTTCTTCACAGATCTCAGACTAACGACCACTCTCCCTCACTCTCCCATCCCCCTCCGTTGATCTCCTTCCAAAACCCACCCCAGTTCGATTTGTATCAGCCCCCAAAATTGAAGTTAATGTTGTTTGATTTGTGTTCATCCTTGTCTACTACTCTAGTTTAGGGCTCTTTGATTTTTATCTGTCTTCCTTTGGATTTACTGGTAAACCTTGTGCAATTTATAGGTTTTCAATGAATCCTTTTCAATTTTTAGTTGTTCAATTATGCAATTTCTATATTAGGAGTACTTTGATTATGACATTTGAAATTTTTGAATTTGAAAATTCAAGATGATTAGAGAAGGCAACCTTCCTTCTCAACTGCAATGTGAGCTTGGACTGGTAGAGGCAGCATTCTAGCATCTACAATCTACAACATGACTTGATACTATGTTTCAGTTTTCAACCACAAACTACAACTTTCATGTGCCACTTTAATGCTCGTAGAAACAACAGGAAGTTGCAAAATCCATTCAAGGAAGGGATAGTTTGAAGTTGAATGTCTAGAAATTGATAAGTAATGTATAGAGAATTTACATGCCTCTTGTACAGTTTACTGATTCTATGAAGATTGATCTTTCTGTTCTCATTCTTTTTTGGTTCTCATCCATTAATGATATTAGAGTTTGTCCCTCAAAATTCTTGTGTTCCGTTTGTGATAATTAGCAGGGATGGAACAATTTTGGTGAATTCCAGTGGAATTTTCAGGTCGCTGGAAAAAATTCAGACAATCAAAGGTAATTTCTAGACAATAAAATTTATGGCAACATTTTCAGGTCACCGGGAAAAAATTCCGGTAACTGGAGGCAATATCTAGTGAATAAAAATTCCGGCCAAATTTTCTGGTCATCTGAAAATATTTCGACAGCCGGAGACAATTTTCAGTATCGCCTTTTTATTTTAATATGAAAATATGAATAACATTTTAAAAAAGTGATTAATATTTTGTTAGTATAGCCTTTTAGATTTAATATGAATAAAATTAAAAAGAAGGGTATAATTGGAAATTCAAAGACTTATAGTTTAATTTGTGAAAGTGAACTCTTATAGTGAACCAACGAGCTCTAGCTCAACTGGTACTGCTCACTTCTCCTAACGGAGAGGTTGGGTGTTCGAGTCTCACTAGAGACGGACTTTACGAGAGGTCGGGTCGAGAGAGGTCGGGTGTTCAAAGCCTCCCAGTTGTTCGAGCCATATCGTATATATATAATTGTAGCCTTTCAAGACATTAAAATAATAAATAAATAAAAAATTAAGCATGTCCTCCAACCTTAAAAAAAAAAAAAAAAAAACTCTTATAGTGAAACATTCATAAATGAAATAATGGACTCTTTGTCTGGAACGGAGGGAGTATTTCTCTTACTATATTCTCCTATTATTGCATAAAGCAAGATTAAAAATATATACTGTCTGAAGCATCTAGAAACCAATTTCGTCTAGGCAGCACAGAATTCGACTTCAAATGTACTTGCTCAATATGTTCTGCAAGGGACACTCCACCCTACATTCTGCGTTGCCTAAATTGAAACTAACTAAAACATGGCAACCGTTCTTCTATTGAACTTATTCTTAAAGACTCAAATCAGCTGCAAAGAGCGGACCTCCATTACTCTCTCTCTCTCTCTCTTAGTGTACATGTCCTTCTTTGCGTATGTGATATCCATTTTCATGTACGTGGATTCTCGCAAGTGGCCTGTGTACAAATTAATAAAGTTTAGGAATAACGGCATAACTTTTCTATTGATTAAATAAGGAGAGTTACAATTAGGGTTACACTTGAAGTAGAGTACAAGAAACCTATACAAGGAAGGTAACATAATAAGGAAAGAATTATACAATGTTATCACCTCTAATTACTAATTACAAATAAACATTGTATAAAGATGTAATGACAAGCGTTGACAATGGAGGTCGAGCACCTTTTCTCAATACAATTCTAACTTAACGGGGGACAACTATCTTTCAAATCTTTCTCAAATCAAAAATTAACGGTCCTAAGGGCCACAACTAGGATTAATTAGAATCAATCCTAACCACGGTTATTATCTTTAATCAGTTTCTGCTCCCTTTACAACCTATATATTTGGATACTCTTGATATCATTCCAATGACAAAAGAGTTAGGTGCAGCTTTAAAGAAGATAGGGAAATTGTATATATAGTTGAAAAGAAGGATGGGAGGTCAGATTTCTTCCTTCCCAGAAGCCAATGGATTGACTTATCCGAGTAAGTCGAATAAGTCTCAGATCATTGCATTCCATTCCTCATCTAAATGGAAAATACATTTCGAAAGCTCCAAAGAATCTTCCAAACTGGTCAGTCTGCATTTAAATGCGTTACGAGAAAATGGAAATAGGGAACAAGTTCACTTTCATTTTTCCTTGATAATTCCTGACTGGTAACTTATCTTTGCTTATCCTATTTTCTTTTGAAATGGAAGATGGTGATTGATTTCACAGCATCATGGTGTGGACCTTGCCGATACATGGAACCTGCCATTAACGAGTTTGCTACTAAATATACCGATGTTGAGTTCATCAAGATTGATGTGGATGAACTAGACGTACGTTCTTTTATCTTCTTCCCTATGAATCTCATTCTCTCTCTCTCTCACTCACTCTCTCCCCCTCTCCTTTTGAATTTGATGAATAAATGACGCAACAAGGGTATACATGAATAAACAGGAGGTGGCCAGGGAATTCGGAGTGCAGGCAATGCCAACATTCATTCTGATAAAGAAAGGGAAACAAGTTGACAACGTCGTTGGGGCCAAAAAGGATGAACTTCAGAGGAAAATTGAGAAACACAGGGTCTAATATTTACACTTTCAAGGGAATATAAAGCTCCAAATAAACTTTTGTGGTTTAAATCCAGAGTGAATGCTAAGGTCAGAAGCTACAGAATAAATGACAGAAATGAAGCAGATTAATGTAATATAGCGATAAGGTCTATCTATATATATATAGGCCAGGATCAATCAACAAAATATGTAAGAATATTATACCCGTAAGAGTTTGTGTTTTCCAATCAAATGATCAATGAAGGACTCTTATCGAGAAATTAAAAAAGTTTTAAGCAAATCATGTTCTTGGTTATATATAGTGGGGGCTTTAATTGATTCCATTTTTTCCTCTTGTTGACGTTGTTAATTATTCTCTAGTACTGTTGCCCATGCATGGGGAGGATAAATAAGAGAAATGTACTTCATGCTCAATCACTGTTATTCATTTAGAGTTACCTAGTTTTACCTTTGTACTACTACTATGGAGTATTTAGTTTTTGGGTTACATGGTTCGATATTCTTTGTTACTTTGCAATGTAACTTTCTTTAATTTGGACATGGAGAATAATTTTCTCTGATTTCATGTGTGTATAAAACAGATAAAGAGGAGATTTAATTTAACACTCACTACACCTACTACTGTGTGATGTAGATGAAGATAACTAAGCAAGTAGAATTGACTGCTGAAAATATACTTGTTATCCAATTCGAAAAAGATTTTTTGCTATGATTTGCTATAATAGAAAGAAAGAAAAACAGCAAGGAAAAACAAAAAGATTTAAAGGAATTGTGTAAGCAGTTCCTTTGGATGATTTGATGGCTCACTAAGGAATTTGGAATTTTCGATGGGGAGACATTAATAACTGTGTATTTCTTAAAAATTAAAGATTTTTTTTTTAACTCTGGTTTCAAATTCTCTATCTTATATAATTTACACTTTCATTAGGGCATTCACACTCATTTATCCAACATATCACGTCATCAGCTTATAAACGTTTTCATTTTAAACTTATTCTCTACACTTACATAAACTTTTAAAAAGCTCCTTACTCATTCATAACCTTTTTCTGAAAATTTGATATGTGTAAACCGGCTTATTAGAGAAATAGTCATCGAAAAGACGGTCATGTCCAGCTTCACACTCTCGATTTATGTATTTTCGACTGCGTTTACGACCGTGGGAGCTCTCAACTTCGTGCTCTTGATTGGTAGGATTGGCAAAAGGTAGGAATCGGAATCGGAATCGGAATCAGAAGAGGAGTCGGAGTTGGAAGACATTTTTAGTGTGGAGATTGTTGTATGAATTCTCGATTATGTTTGTGGAAAATATGGAGGCTCAAGTGTCTATATATAGTCATTTTTTAGTAGTTTTACAACGGTTAGTTTTCATAATGGCTAGTTTTGTAACGGCTAGTTTTCATAACAGTTAGAGTTTACTAAACAAAATTCAATATAAAATTATACGAAACATAATTAAAAGTACATAAATATTTATCACGTGAATAAAAAACATACTATTACATAAACTCACATTACAATAATTAGAAACTTCATAAATTAAAAATTACATAACTTAAACTAGACAATATTAAATTTGACATTGATAATAACATAAATTTATTGATGAATTTGCAGTTGCTCATCCGTCATGCTACTAGTATTCTTATAGAGGATTTTATAATCCCTAGCAAGTGTGAACATGTTTATTAATTTTTCCACGTCCTTGAGTGCATAAATCCTTTTTTTTTTCTATTGCAGCCCGTTTATTATCATTTTTTTGTTTCAGTTTGGTTGGTGGTTTTTGCTTTTCCTTTCTGTTTTGCAGCCTTTTGATCAATCGGGCAAACTTCAACCTCATTGTTGTTGAAGTTGATGCTCGTATAGGCATCAGATGATGATGTGTATGCCCTAGTTGCGGATATCTTTGTCTTGTTAGAGGAATGCTCACTTGATTTTCCACCTTTCCACTTTGGCTCATCCTTCTGCATTGCCCACACATGCTTGTATCTAAATTGGTTTTTACGTGTTGAGAAGAAAAGATCACGTGCGACTTCTTTCACTTGGTCATCAGACCACCCACTATTATGCTAATTTTGTACTTGGATGAAGTACTGGTTAAATTCATTAACCATTGGAAGAATTGTGTACCAATGTGATTTCAAGACAGTTAACCTTCTTGAATTTTTCGTCTTTTGATTCTTGCTATAGTACTCGGTGATTCATTTTCAAAACTCCTTATCATGTTAAGAGTTGCCAATCACGCTATCCGTTGAACCAATGAGCCAAACACTTGCAAGCAGTTTGTCATCTTCAATGCTCCATTTTACTTTTTGATTATCTTCAGTTTGATTATTTACTTCTTCATCTAGAACAATGTTTTCCAACCCTTCTTGAGTGGATAAAGAAGGAATTTCAGACTCATCGAAAACTAGTCCTTTTTGTATCCATCAGTGTTGTTGGATTTCCAATACTCATATTTGGGTTATAATGTCGGGTGTGTATTGATTCGCCATAGCTGGATGAATATGTTGATGTTGCGGATACATGAGAAACTGAGAAATAAAAGGATAAGAAACGTTTGAAATATTTGAAGTACCTTGATTAGTTGGAGGAACGGGGAAATGTGGAAGATTTTGAAAATTAAGATATTGAAAATTCTGAGCTTGAAAATTTGGCGGAGCTTGAACATTCGGAGGAGCTTGCAAATTTTGAGGAGCTTGCAAATTCAGAGGAGTTCGAGTATTGGCAAAATCATCATCATTTGAAAAGCTCAATAAATTTATAAAATAATTGTTATCCATAACAAAATAAGTGAAAAGAAGAATTTTAGGTAGTTAAATGTGAAAAAAATTGGGGTAAAATATATGTTTGAATGTAATGAAAAAATTGTTTTGAAAAACTATTTATAGGAGAAAAAAAAATCTTCAAAGTTACCGTTTACAGGCAACGGTCAAAATAAAAAAAAAATTGAAAGAAAATGAATGCAACGGTCATGTGAGAAAATGAAGGCAACGGTCATCTGCAAATCTATATATATATATATATATATATATATATATATATATATATATATATATATATATATATATATATAATGACAACCGTGATTTTCCCGCCTAAAACTTATTTTCATAAATGGAAACATTAGAAGTTGAAACACTTTGTTTTATTTTATTTTTTAATTTTTATACTAACCATTTAATATTATTGGATAAGTTGACAAGAATATATTTATACATTTCTAGGAACTTTGAATGCACACAAACTGTTGGTATTCTCAATATAATTCACAATATCATGTTGGATCTTTTATTTTCCATCACATATACATAAAAGTTTGTGGATATTCTTTATGGATGTTTAACCAATTTTATACAAAGTAAGAAAAACCATCATGAAATAAACTTTAGATATTTTGAACCCAAAATTTTTACTGCAGCTATTATGGCTTTCAAACCATTCGTCCTAAGAGACTTCCACAAACAAAGATCCGATCGAATTCTCAAAGTTAGAGTTGCAAAGAAATAGTTAGTTCCAACTAAAATAAACAATGAATTAGTTGATATAGTTGAATCATAAAGTTAGATATTTTTTATAAGCATGAATAGCTAAATAAAAAATATTAAGAAATGTAACAGATAAATTTATTCATTCAAATAAATTCAAAATCTAAAAAATTCAGCTTTATATTCTTTTCAAAATAACCTTGAGAAATATATTTAAAAAGTTATAGATCTCGGACGGTAAAATAAAATACTCCCTCTGTTTTCAAAATATGGTTCTCTTTGATGACCCGACACACCATTTAATAAAAAATAGTTTACTGTATTATAAATATTGGTGAAATACATGATTTCTTTTAATGCCTTTAAGTATATGACTATAATTAAAGTAGGAGGAAAAAGTAAATGTAAAGTTGTAAGAATTCAACATGTTTTTTTGTTAACATGATCACAAATTGTACTATTTATGGACACATTGCAAAGTTTTGAAACTTACAAAAAGCATGAGACTACAAACTCTTGACAATGACAAACGTGGTCTCGTGTTGAAGACATTTTCTGAGTGGATATTAAGTATCGACGACGGTACATATGGTGGTGAAAATAATTGTGTTGTAACAATAGAAGTTCCAAATGATATTTTGATTAATGCATCTGATAATTTAATCGAGTAAATTGTTGAAAGTATATATCCGTCATTTTTGGAGTCTTTTGATGATGTGTCATATTTGCAAGGAGGAGCTATCTTTGTCCCGACACTTGATGTTGTTGACACCATAAATGAGTATATGTTTTATAATAATGACATAGAAGGAAGAACTTATTTGACTTCAGATTCTATGTTGAGGACAAGAACAACACAAGTTTGTTTGAAAATATTTACTCTACGGAGTTTTTGAATAGTATAAAGTGTTCAAAATTGTCAAACCATGAATTAACACTTAAAATTGGTGTTTCGGTGATGTTGTTAAGAAACATTGACCATGTTGCAGGATTATGCAATGCAACAAGACTAATCATTACTAAGCTTTAAGAATCACGTTGTTGAAGCTAATTAATTTTTTTTAATAAAAGTAATGATGGAGACAAAATGTTTATTCCAAAAATGTCATTGTCTTCATTAAATGTGAGGTTGTATTTCAAGTCCAGATATGACAATTTCCATTGGTAGTATAGTATATCATGACAATTAACAAAAGTCAAGGTCAATCACTTTCGCAAGTAGGATTCTTCTTGAAGAAACTAGTATTCAAACATGATCAGTGGTATGTCACAATTTTTAGGGAAACAAACCATTTTGACTTGAAAATATCAATATCCAATGAAGATGATGTTGTGTATAAAAAAAAATTCAAAATCCATAATATTACCAGTAAAATGATATATTTATATTTAAGTAGTTGTTTCCAACATTGTTTTTCATAATTTTTCCTTTGATTTTGATTTGCTTCTTCGTTTTACTTGAATATTATTTAATTAAAAAATATTTTTGTCCGTGCGTTTAACGTACGAGTGTAAAACTAATTTAGTATTAATAACACAAACTTTTTCTTAATTTCCACATGAAATGCATCTATATATTAATTAAGTCTTCAGGTTTAGGGATTTTGTTGGGTTTGGATAACTCTCTCTTGTCTTCTCTTTTTTTTGTAAAAACTTAAGTAAAAGTAAAACGGTAAAATGAATCATTTTTACTCCACCCATCGTGTATTGATGGGTTGAACTATAAGAGAGTGAATTTCGTTTTATAATTTAACATCCGTAAGACCGACTCTCTCCCTTGAATCTCAATAAATTGCTGCTGAGTTTTTTGTGTGAAAAGAAAATGAACGATTTTGTTTGGATGACTCAATAGTCAATACTGTTGAACCATTTCTATCTATCTATATAATATATATAAAAGGAGAGGTGCGATTTTTGGAAAGTTCCTATCAAAATGCATTTTCCAAAAATGACAACACTTATACATTTTATGTGTCATTAATGCACTGGGAAATGAAACGAATTTGTAATCAAAATTAATTAGATAAATAAATCCAAACAAATTTGACATTCTTTCTTTGACTTGAGACAATTGACAACCATATATACCAAACTATTTCAACCTCATTCACATCTGGCAATATAAAAAATAGTTATGATTTTTTAAACTATATTGAAATTTCAATGAGCTAATAAATAATTATTTATTTCAATTGTTGAATTTAATAATCGCTTATCAATTGAATGATAAATGAATAAATTATTAAAACAATTACATGAAATTATCATTGAAGATTAATTTCTTCGGCTATAATTGGACATCTAAGGGAGTTAGACAATTCCTTATCTTTTCTTTTCTCGAGCAGTTTTCAAAGATAAAACCACTATAAATTTGTTACAATTTTGTTTGTTAAACATCATCGCTAAAAACAACTAAGGATAACACACCAATATAGAAGAAATCTATACAAAATGTCTCTCTCTCTCATCTTGCTTAGAGACATCAATCAGATCAAGGGTAAGCCTAGATAACTTAACGGTTTTTCGTGCAAAATATATATTTTACAATGTAAAGACATATTTTCAATACTTACTGTATTCTTTTTATTTCGATGACTTAGGATCTCATGTACTTGGTCCTCTTTTTTTTTTCTAGAGATCATGGAGCTACAATAAACTAAAAACAGTTATATATGCAAACTTATTAAATTCTCAGGGTACCTTTGTAATCAATAAATAGCTTAAACATATGCAATGCCTAGGATTAAAGATGTAGGGAATAAATTACGATAATTTAATAAACTTCATGTTCAAGTGTATGTGCTAAATTTAATACAATTTAATGATCTTCAAACTGATATAGATTTATTAGTAACCAATATATATATTTTGATTTATTTATTAATATGCAATGTGACTACAAATTTCTCAATTTTGGTTTTATCAAATCAGAATAATTAACATTTATAAATAAAATCTAATTAAATCAAAGAAATTTGAAATGTAGAGACGAAAAACAAATAAATTAGTGACTAGAAAGAGACCAATTTTGAAGTGAACAACTACATTAGATACAAGTGATTTAAAATAGATGTATTTTAATTATAAAAATGTTAAAAAAATAGATCTTCAAAATACAAATCTAAAAATTCGAAATCTATATTTTTTTATATACTCAAAATATAAAAAATTCGGGTATAACGTTAAATACTGAAAATATAAAAAAAGTCTCAATTTATTTAAACCGTATTTAAAAAATAATTAGGTAAAGAAGTATAAATACTTGGATCTTATTATAAGTCATTTTTTTCCAGTTCACTAAGTAAAATTAAGCTCTAAGATTAAAAAAAAATTGAAATACAAAGTTGAATACTTTATAAAAAAAATATAACGCACCTTGCTACGAAATGGTTTGATCTGATTCTATTTTGGTTGGGGAAAGTCGGTGGATGAATTTTTGAAACGAATGGTTTGAAGAGATGAAGAATCATTGTCTCATGTTTACCGGAGGAATTTCCTAGGTTTAATGTTATAAAAATAAGAAAGGTGACCTTTTAGACGACTTAATTGAGTAAGAGTGAGAGTGAGACGATGTGTATATAGGTTAGAGTGAGTGGGCCGGGGGTGGGGTTTTTAGGTTAGAGAGTGAGAAACTCTTTATCTATATGACAAGTGCTTGAGATTTTTTTGGGTCAGATTGGTTATAATTGAAGTAATATTTGTTGTTCATTAAAGTAATAATAATTTAGATTGAATCAATTGAGAAATTTGGGTAACGTGAAATTTTGAGTATTTTTTGTTGTTGTTGTTTGTTTTAGGGAGAAATTCAGGTCCGTCCACTATGTAAAATTTTCAACCACTATAGTTTTTTATGTTTTTTAAACTAAAAATGACACTTTTAGAGCGAAAAGACTACGATTCTTAATGAACTGAAGGCGCGCTATGGATCACTTAATCAATTCATCAATTTAAATCACATAATCTAATTTATGCATCGCGCCTTAAATCATAATGTACCAAACCTTCATCTATCTTCTTTCATGTACATTATTAACATTTGATTCAAAATTAATGCATCTTACCTATATCCCACATCTAAGTCGATGCATCAAAATTTACAAACGATACATTGTGATTCAAAATTGATGCATCGAGTTTCAAAAGGGGTATTTAAAAATGAACAAATTTCTATTTAGACCTTTCATCAAACAGTATATGCACAGTAGCACAAACACAAAAGTAAATTTATTTTGAATCACACAAACACAAAATGAAGAAGAAGAAGAACGAGTTATGAAGAAGGAAGAGAAGGTCATGATATAAAATGTATTTTTATATGTTTATATTTTCAATAACCAACATTTTTTTATAGCTACTACATTGGTACGAAATATCGAAAACTATTATCTCTATCAAATTTTGTCATTTAGAGGCACATGTCTATTATCAATTGTTGACTTAACGAATAACGAAGATGGTTGAATTCCATCCAATCCTCCATTTCTGAATAAGGAAATACATCTAAATAAATTTATAATTATTTTTTCAAATTTATGTGATCTATCTTTAATTTTACTTTTTATTAATTTTTTTTATTTTTTCATATTAAACTTTTTAATTGTATATATTCTTCAACTTTAATAGAGTATATAATTTTATATCAGTGTACAAACCGTGCAACGCACGGGATCATCACTAGTGATTCACAAGTATCAAAGTACATGCTATCATTTTAATCATATTTCATTATATCCATAACATCGATACACAAGGTGCAACAAGACAGTGCAAGCATTATAACAAACTTGCAAAATCATGAAAGGATTGAAGAAATTTTGATCTGTAAAAATTCAAAAAAAATCGATTTTCATTTCATGATACGTGTTGATCGATTTTCATTTCAAGATATGTGTTCATCTTCTAATTTTGTTTTTTTCTATTCATTTTGTTTATGTATAGTTTAATTTAAAATGATATATGTCGTGCGTTTAACGCACGGGTGCAAAAACTAGTTGTTAAAAAAGAGAAGTTGCCACATGTTCACCAAAAGTTTTCCACCAACCGGTTGAAACTTATACCATTTTCCTCCAACTGCTTTAATGGGTATCAACCTTTTACAAAAGGTAGATTCAGTTTTTAAAAACCTTTTGAGTGTGCCAGTACATATATTCTTACTCAGTTTTCTGTCTTTTTCGTTTTCCTTAGAAATGTCAGCCCCCTCATGCCCCTCAAATAGTAATGGTCGAAAGGATCCAGCTTGAAAATACGTAAAATTGGAAGATCCCAAAAATACGAAGGCAAAAATTTGTGTAAGACGGTCTTACGGATCTCATTCGGTAAGATGGAGCCCCAAAAAAGAAAAAAAAGAGGCTATTGGAGCGGGGGATCCATCACAAAGGCTCGCGGGTTACCCGTTGAGGAAATGGGCAATTTGGTGAGAAGGAAGTGGGCTGGAGAGGCAGAAATGGGCCAAGTCTGGAGCTCTAAGGAGGAAGGGACGCGGGTCAGCTGTTTGGATGGGGCGACGTGGCCGACTGTTGTGTGGACAACACATTAATGAAATGTTTCGTCTTTTGCTCCGGTCCCCTTGGTTTTCCAACAGTTGCTGTCAAAAATTTCTTCCTCCAAAACCTTGAAATTTAATCCTCTGTCAGCTCCGTTAGCCCTCTGTTAGCTTCATTTGCCTTAGGATGCTTGACGGATCCTAACAAATTTTGACGAAACGCTAAGTGACACATTTAAAGAAAAACGTAACATATTTAAAGGCAAAAGTGACACCTTTGAAGTACAAAAGTAACACTATCAAGGGAAAAAAACTATTATTATTTTCATTAAAATGCAAAGTGACTCTTATAGGACAAAAAGTGACACTTTTAATGATAAAAAGTGACACATTTTATGTTAAAAAGTGACACTTTAAAGGTCAATAACAATAATTTTTATTTATAAGGTAAAATGACACTTTTAGGGTCAAAAGTAATACATTTAATATTAAAAAGTGACACTTTTAATACTGCAAAGTGACACTTTGATACCAAAAGTAATGGTTTTCATTTATAAAAAATGAGACACTTTTCAAAGTAAAAGCCACACATTTAAAAGTGACACATTTAAGCCCCAAAAGTAATACTTTTTAAGGGGAAAAATGATAATTTCCATTAAAAATGCAAAGTAACACTTTTAGGACCGAAAGTGACACATTTTATATTACAAAGTGACACCGTTAATACTAAAAAAAATGATACTCTGCATATATAAACATGAGGGTGACGCTATAATTTTCAAAAACTAAGGGGTTGCAATGAGATTTCTGAAATTTGCCCTATTTAACCTGGATATATCCGTCTTATATATTAAGATCTGTAAGACCGTCTTACAAGAGACCTACTCAAATACAAATTGCACTACTTGTATTTTTTTGTGATAAAAAATATCCTGGATGTATTTGTAGGGCGAAACAACATATTGTTGGAGGATTTAAAAATGTAAAGGGTTGTGATCGAGTGCCAGCAGAGGTGAAGGGTGAAATAAGCAATTTCATGGGGGTGAAAAAAAGAATGAAAGAGCAAGCAATTTTAGAGAGAGGATTATGTTCTCGAAATGATAATGAACGCTATGAAATTGGGGATGAAAATGGAAGTGAAGAGGTCGAGTCGAGGGTAGCAAAGTCAAACAATAAAGGGCCGATGGAATTATTTGTTAATCGCATCAGGAACCCAACTGCAAAAAAAATATTAAACAACAAAAAGGTCAAAATGAAGAGGCGTTGAAAGAGTTGAGGACTCGAGCATGTTCGGCCAATACTAGATGGATGTATGATGCCATGATTGCTTTTAATGTTGTGAAGTATGATCGTTTTCAAGAGATGATCGAAGTAATTGCAAAACATGGTCTAGGGATCAAAGGTCCAAGTTTCCATGAGGTGAAAGTTTCTTTTCTCAAGAAAGAGGGGGATGAGGTTAACAAATCTATGGAAGACCACAAAAAAGGAATAGATTCAACATGGTTGTTCCATTATGTTGGATGGGTGGAAAGACAAGAGAGAAAGAACATTGGTGAATTTCCTTGTCAATTTCCCCAAAGGAAGTATGTTTGTGGAGTCGGTTAATGCTTCTAATTATGCCAAGACTGGGGAGAAGATGTGTAAACTAGTTAGTATTTTTGTGGAGAAAATTGGGCCTGAAAATATGGTTCAAGTTATTACAGATAATGTTTCAAATATGAAGTTGGCAGGTAAGAATCACTTGAATGTTACTTCTTTAACTGAATATTCAATTATTGATACTCTTGTAGTCTTGCTAAAAGTATTATTCTTTCCTTTCTTTCATAAGGTCGATGTTGGAGGCAAAATATCCTCATTTATATTGAACACCGTGTGCTGCTCATTACTTGGACTTGATTTTGGAAGATTTGTTTGAAATACCAAGTATCAGGCCAGTCTTTAAAAAGGCTATCAAGTTGAACAACTACATCTATAGTCACCCCAGGGTAGTGAATATGATGAAGAAATTCACTAAGCTTGAGCTTTTAAGACCCGCAACAACTCGATTTACCACATCTTTCCTTACTCTTTCAAGCATTAAATTAGTAAAGAAAAGCTTAAGGGCAATGTTCACATCAGATGTGTGGAATACCAGCAAATGGGAAAATGAGCAAAAAGGTAAACTTGCAGCAATGATTGTTATGGATTTTAGATTTTGGACCGGAGCAACCGATGTTTTGAAGGTTGCCGGTCCTTTTGTCAAGGTTCTTCGACTTGTTGATGGTGAAAAAAAACATGCGATGGGATATCTCTACGAGGCTATGGATAGAGCAAATGAGTTGATTGTGAATTTTTTTGATAACATTGAAGAGAGATACAGTGATTATTATTGAATCATTGATCGGAGGTGAGAGGATTAACTTCATTGGCCTTTACATGCAGTAGGTTACTACTTGATCCCTGAATTTTACTACACAAATCCAAATATCGAGAGTGACAGTGGAGGTTACAGAAGTGCTTCTCAAATGTATTGATAGATTAGTACTCGAGGCTGACATACAAGATAAAATCAATGAGGAGTTGAATGCTTATAGGAATGCATATTGCCATTTTTGGATGCCAATGGCTGTAAGACAAAGAGATAAAATGTCACCAGGTACTTTAACTATAATTACACATTGATAATCTTATATATTTTATGTGAAATGATGACTAATGAGAATAAATATTTTCAATAGCTGAGTGGTGGATGTCTTATTGTAAAGGGGCTCCAAATTTACAAAAAATTACTTTCTTAGCCTCACTTGTAGCGCATCCGGATGCGAGAGAAATTTGAGTTTTTTTGAGCACGTAAGTACTAAATAGTAATTAGTAAATACTAGAAACAATTATTGTATTTTTGCTTATTCAATAATATTTAAATTGACATTGACATGCTCATAGCAAGAAAATGAATAGATTGACTCAAGTTCGATTAAATGATTTGGTTTTCATGAAGTATAATAGAGTCTTGAGACGAAGATACAATCTTCGAGATACAATTGATCTTATCTCCTTTCCTGATATTGATGATGACAACGAGTGGTTTGTCGATGAAGATGACGAAGTGGTTGAAGATGATGACATGTTTGATGATGGTTTCAATTAGGAGCAAATTAGTAGAGCTTGTGGGGTTGAGGATCCTCTTTATTACATGAGATCTGGTGCCGGTCCTAGCAGACGGACCGGATATGCCGGTGGAGGTGGAGGTCGAGGCTACGATCGAGGTGGCGGTCGAATTTTTGTGCCAATTGTTGGATTTGGATGTGCTAGTAGTTCAAGGAAAAGGACCGGGACCACATAAGTTAGAGCACGTAATACCCCAAGGACAGTTCATCTTGTAGATGAAGATGATGAAACTCATAAAAGTGGTCAAGAGGAGGATGAAGAATTCGAGACGCGTGATAATCTCGTGAATGTAGATGATGAGGATGATGATGAGCCTCAATATGATGATGATTTTTAGCTTGTTCTTAGTTGTTACTTATTACATTCCATGACTTTAGTTCTCTTTTGATTTTCATGACTTTATTTTCATTTACTTGGATAACTATTTATTTTCTTGTTTGAATTTTTAGTTAAGTTCATCTAATGCATTGGAATTTCAACTATGAATGAAAAATTTGTGTTACTGATATTATGTTAGGACTTAGTTTCATGTATATGCTCACTTATAACATGTTTTGTTGATATTTGTTATGTTATATGTATTTTAGGTATTTTTCCTTAGTATTGTTTCCATGAGCTCCTTTTTGGTGCCTCACCTCAAATATGGATCTATCGTCTTTTTGGCGCCTCTAGACTTTGACAACTATGGACATTACAAGGGTTAGTGTTCAACTTTTGTCAAGGAATTGCACACCCAAAAAAAAGAAAAAGAAAGATGAAAGATAAAAGAAGGTATGTAGAGCAAACTACCTGAATAGTCCCTGTACTATGCATGATTTTTGGGATTGGTCCCTTAACGGATTTTTTCAAAAATTAGGTGCTTATATCGTGCACGTTAATAATAATTAATCATTTAGTCCAATCTCGTCTAAATACGTCAACATTTTTATGTTAAGTGCCCACATGTGTTGTCACGTGCATTTGTCTAGGAAAATATGGTCAATTCAAATAAAAAGAGTATGTAGACCATTTGTTAAAGTGTCAGTTTTTTTAGACACCTTTATTCTCATTCTGAACCCCCTCTCTTCAATTTTACCATGGCCGCCACCACCACTGCCATTGCGGCAAACACAAAGGTACTCAATTCAGTACCTTAAAAAACAGATACCCCATTTAAAAACCCTAAATCAATTGAAATATCAAATTGGTGTCAAAATGTCATCTAAAACATTAAGATTGAAGTTCCACAAAACTGTTACCACAAATTCCATAACTTAGGACAAGGAGGGGACTTGCTATCTCGTAGAAAATCAATGCAACAATTAACTGAGATTTGTGGGGTTTGAATTGTATTCTAGAACCCCCAATTTTCTATCGAATTTCAATTCCCTCACCTGTGAAAACGAAAGGAAAATTGAGATCGACAGAGCTAGCTACTCTGTGTGTCAATGTGTGAGAGAAAGTGGGAGATTTTACTAGGTTGGGTACAAAGCATAGAGCTTTGGATCTCTAAAGCTTTTGCTTTGATATTTAATGTGCGGTTTTGAAGTGTGAGAGAGGCGGGGAGATTGGCGGCAGCACTGGCGTTGACCAAAGATGGAATTTACAACTAGGCTAGTTGATTATATGATGGAGGCGATTGGTGGTTGTGTAACAAACTAACAATGATCAACAACCGTACGTGGTGGCTATTTGTGATCGAAGACTGACTCCACTGCCGCTTTTAACAGATACTAGTAAGGTTCACGTGCGTTGCACGTGGTGTTAATGATTTTGTTAAAAGTGATTTGTTGGTTCCTTTATTTTTTTGTTGACTTTTAATTATTAGATTTTTGTGTGTTTTAATATTTACAGTTTTTGAGACTTATAAATTATGTTGTTGTGTGTTTAGCATTTATGATACTTTGTTTTTCGGTCATTTATAATGTATGCTTTTAGTCATTGTATAACAAGTTATCCTACACATTTGTCTTTTTTGTTGGTTATTTTTAAATCTCTTTTTTTAATATCAAACATGAGTTCATTCATTTTTATCAGTTTGTAAATTGAAAACAATTCAAACTTACTATCTTAGATAAACACATTAATTGTTGTTGGAGACTTTGCTTATGTCGTTTATGGAATTTATGACCCTTTAAAAAAAATTGTGTTGGAGAATCAAACTCTCAACTCCAAAGTATATAGTTACACTAAAAAATATAAAATTCCACCAAAGTATCTATGAAGTCCCACCTTGCCATGCCACACACAACCTAAGTTTTGCGTCATTTACATATCATTTTATAATTTTTTTTCTAGTTTACTTGATCAGATTCAGCTCCAACGAAAGGATAGAGATCAGCAACATTGAAAGTTGATGAAACACCATAATTATCCGGTAATTCTACTTCATAAGTATTGCCACCAATCTTTTTCAAGATCCCGAATGGACCATCAGCCCTTGGTTTCAACTTTCCATGACGCCCACGAGGGAATCGCTCCTTCCTCAAAGTAATCCAAACCAAATCTCCTCCTTGAAAGCGATTGCTTCCGATGCTTATTTGCACTTCTTTGGTACTTTCCATTTTGCTTGATAATTTCTTGTCAAACCTCATGCATCTTCTTGATGTACTTAGCACGTTCTTCACCGTCACCACTAAAATGTTGAGTGGTAGGAAGGGGAGCTAAATCCAATGGAGTAATTGGATTATGACCATACACAACTTCGAATGGGCTCCTACCAGTAGTTTGGCTAGAAGATTGATTATACGCAAACTCTGTTTGAGCCAATATTGCATCCCATTGATGTGCATTTTTGCCAATCATACTTCGTAAAAGATTTCCCAAGCTCCTGTTCACAGACTATGTTTGTCCGTCGGTCTGTGGATGATGAGACGAACTAAATTGAAGTTTAGTTCCAAGCTTCCTCCAAAGTGTACGCCAAAAATGACTCATAAATTTTGAATCCCAATTAGATGTAATTGTCCTTGAATACCATAAAGCGGCACAATTTCCTTGAAGTAAAGATCAACGACATGTGTAGCATCCAAAGTCTTTGTGCAAGGGACAAAATGTGCCATTTTTGAGAAGCGATCAACCACCACCATGACTGAATCTTTCTTTCTTTGAGTGCGAGGCAACCCAACAACAAAATCCATGCTAACATCCTCCCATGGACTCATTGGTACAGGTAATGGAGTGTACAAACCAGTATTTTTTTCCATAACTTTTGGCAATGTGACAGTCCTACACCGCCGATACACTTTTTGACATCTCGATCCATCCTTGGCCAATAATAATTTTCTGAACAAGTGCAAGAGTCTTATCTCTACCAAAATGTCCAAAGAAGTCCTCCATGGTGAGCTTCATTGATAAAAGCTTGTCGCAGAGAATATTCAAGAATACACAAAAGTTTATCTATAAAGAGAAACCCATTGTGAATCAAAAAAAGTTTAAATGGAGTCTTCAAGCATTCTTCCCAAATCTTTCCAAAATATGGATCATCTTTGTAAAGATATTTAATTACCTCCAACCCAACCACATTTACTTGCAAGCTAGACAACAAGGAATGTCGTCTACTAAGCGCATCCGCTACACGATTTAAAACTCCAGATTTATGTTTGATAACAAAATTAAATGCTTGCAAAAATTCAACCCATCCAAAGCATGACGAGAATTCAATTTTGTTGAGTATTCAAGTACTTCAAAGCTTCATGGTCCGAGAAAAGAACAAACTCCTTCGCAAGAGATAATGTTGCCAATGATCCAAGGCGCGGACAATAGCAAAAACTTCTTTGTCATAAGTAGAATAATTGCACCGAGAATGATTCAACATCTCACTAAAGAAAGCAATGGGTTTACCTTCTTGGCTAAGAACACCCCCAATTCCTATATTTGAAGCATCACAATCTACTTCAAAGACCTTGTCAAAGTCTAGTAGCTACAATATTGGAGCTTCAGACCTTTTTTAAAGAAGTTTGAAACTCTTTTGAGCTTCTTCGTCCATTTGAAACCGCCACCCTTCAAGCATTCAATTATAGGAGCAATAATGGTACCGAAGTTTTGAATAAACTCGGTAAAATGAAGCTAGGCCATGAAAACTCTAATATCATGAATAGATTTAGAATTGGCCAGCTTAGGATAGCTTCAAGCTTATTGTCATCCATCTTGATGCCATCCGAGGAAATGATATAGCCTAAGAAAATCAAAGCATCAAAGAAATGACATTTCTTTAAATTGGCATACAACTTCGCTCTCTTAACACTTCAAATACCTTTCGAAGGTGCTCCAAATGTTCTTTCGGGCTAGAGTAAACAATAATATCATCGAAATACACCACAACAAACTTTCCAATGAAGGGTTTAAAATTATGATTCATAAGTCGCATAAAAGTAGAGGGAGCATTAGAGAGACCAAATGGCATAACCAACCATTCATAAAGACCATCTCTTGTTTTGAAGGTTGTCTTCCATTCATCTTCAGGCCTCATGTGAATTTGATGGTAGCCACTTCGAATATCAATTTTAGAACCAATCTTGAAACCATGAAGTTGATCAAAAAGATCATCAAGGTGAGGAATAGGAAAACGATGCTTGATAGTAATTTTGTTTACCGCTTTACTATCAATGCACATGTGCCACGAACCATCTTTCTTCTGAAGAAGAAGGGCTGGAACTGCACAAGGACTTTTACTTTCTTGGACAATACTCTTCGCGAGAAGATCTTCAACTTGCTGTTGTAACTCTTCATGCTCCTTTGGATTCATTCGATAGGCTGCCTTGTTTGGAAGTGAGGCACCGAGTCAAATCAATGCAATGTGAATACTTCGCATTGGAGGGAGACCCGAGGAAGTTCTTCAGTACCACATCATGAAATTCTTGAAAAAGGGGCTAAACTTGAAAAAGGGACAGCATTTCCCTCTTCATTCTCCTCCAAAACTACCAAAACAAATGCTTCCATGGATTCACAAATTACTTTTTCAACTTGAGACTTAGAGAGTAAATTATTTCCCTCCCCATTTGAAGGTTTAGGAACACTCTCCAACTTGGATGGACCCAAAATAATTTTCTCACCATTTTTAATAAAAGTATACGTGTTCTTGAAACCATCATGATGTGTCTTCCGATCAAATTGTCAAGGTCTACCAAGAAGTAAATGACAAGCATCCATAAGAATAACATCACACCAAACTTCATCTTTATACTTACTACCAATCAAAAATTGAACAAGACATCTTTTTATTACATTTACATCATTACCTTTACAAAGCCATGATAGCCTGTAAGGTTGAGGATGATCTTCGGTCTTCAATTTCAGGTTCTCCACCATTGTAGTGGAAACAACATTTTCACAACTTCCTCCATCAATAATGACATTGCACACCTTGTCATGAGAAGTGCACTTGGTGTGGAATATATTGTTACGAAGCCATGAGTCGTCTTCTAAGGAAGTGGCATTGAGGAGACGTCGCACCACCAAAGATTCTCCATGATCTTCATATGTAATTAAAATACAAGACGAAATGAATTGAATTAAATAATGTAGGACCTAACTTTAAAAAAGGTAGAAGTTAAGGGATCAAACTATTATTTAATTATTCATTGAATTAATTAGTTTATGACAAATTTACTCTTTTTGCCTTAATTAATGGTGAGTGATTTATTAAGTTAAAGGGTAGGTTTGTCCATACATTAAGTTGTAAGAGAAAACCTACACTTTTATAAGTAGTTAGATTAGATTAGATTAGATTAGATTAGATTAATTAGATTAAATTGTATTACTATTGATACAATTTTTCATATAAATCTTATAATGTCTTTCCCGAACATATTTAAGAAAGTAAAACCATATTATTTTTTTAGTTTCGAATAAAGTTTTAGTTTCTCAACCGAGTAACGGTATTTTTGACATACAGAAAATATTCGGCGACATTTCAATTTATTATTTAATTATTCATTAAATTAATTTTCTTATGACAAATTTACTCTTTTGGCCTTAATTCATGGCAAGTTATTTATAATATTTATGACACTTTTTTCTAATCATTATTGTTTGGCATGATAAATTTATGTGTATTGTCTTTAACAAAAGGCACAAATTCATCAAATGATACTTCATTTTTTCATTTTCTTGACATTATGACACATTTTTAAACTTATTTATCTTATTTTATTCATGGGTAATAACTAAACATGCTACAAATTTGCTTAATATCTCGATACTAACCGACAATTCTATTACTATAGATATAATTTTTCATATAAATCTTATAATGTCTTTCCCGAACATATTTAAGAAAGTAAAACCATATTTTTTTTTAGTTTCGAATAAGGTTTTTGTGTCTCAACCGAGTAAGGGTATTTTTGTCATTTCAGTAAATATTGTGCGACATTTGTAACGATCTTGGTAGGTGGGGGAAATTGAAAAAAAAATCAAAATACAAGACGAAATGAATTGAATTAAATAATGTAGGACATAACTTTAAAATAGGTACAAGTTAAGGGATCAAACTATTACTTAATCATTCATTGAATTAATTAGTCTATAACAAATTTACTCTTTTGACCTTAATTAATGGTGAGTGATTTATTAAGTTAAAGGGTACATTTGTCCATACATTAAGTTGTAAGAGACAACCTACACTTTTATAAGTAATAAATAAATAATAATAAGTAATTAGATTAGATTAGATTAGATTAGATTAGATTAGATTAGATTATATTAGATTATATTAGATAGTTAGATTAGATTAAATTAGATTATATTAAATTAAATTAAATTGTATTACTATTGATACAATTTTTCATATAAATCTTATAATATCTTTCCCGAACATATTTAAGAAAGTAAAACAATATTATTTTTTTAGTTTCGAATAAAGTTTTAGTTTCTCAACCGAGTAAGGGTATTTTTGTCTTTCAGAAAATATTGGGCGACATTTCAATTTATTATTTAATTATTCACGAAATTAATTTGCTTATGACAAATTTACTCTTTTGGCCTTAATTCATGACAAGTGATTTATAATATTTATGACACTTTTTTCTAATCATTATTGTTTGGCATGATAAATTTATGTGTAATGTCCTTAACAAAAGGCACAAAATCATCAAATGATACTTCATTTTTCATCTTCTTGACATTATGACACATTTTTTAAACTTATTTATCTTATTTTATTCATGGGTAATAACTAAACATGCTACAAATTTGTTTAATATCTCGATACTAACCGACAATTCTATTACGATAGATATAATTTTTCTTATAAATCTTATAATGTC
Organism: Codonopsis lanceolata; assembly: GCA_013146195.2. Classification (NCBI taxonomy): domain Eukaryota; kingdom Viridiplantae; phylum Streptophyta; class Magnoliopsida; order Asterales; family Campanulaceae; genus Codonopsis; species Codonopsis lanceolata. The sequence goes on from CM028377.1 coordinate 47,175,550, forward strand.
TTTCCCGAACATACTTAAGAAAGTAAAACCATATTATTTTTTTAGTTTCGAATAAGGTTTTTGTGTCTCAACCGAGTAAGGGTATTTTTGACATTTTAGTAAATATTTGGCGACATTTGTAACGATCCTGGTAGGTGGGGGAAATTGAAAAAAAAATCAAAATACAGGACGAAATGAATTGAATTAAATAATGTAGGACATAACTTTAAAATAGGTACAAGTTAAGGGATCAAACTATTATTTAATTATTCATTGAATTAATTAGTCTATAACAAATTTACTCTTTTGACCTTAATTAATGGTGAGTGATTTATTAAGTTAAAGGGTACATTTGTCCATACATTAAGTTGTAAGAGACAACATACACTTTTATAAGTAGTTAGATTAGATTAGATTAGATTAGATGTATGCACAAGCCACCCAACTTTTAAGAACTTGTAATATGGCCTTGAAAATTTTAAAAAAATTTATTCTTGAAAAAAAATGTTTCGAGTATTACTATATGGGGTTCTTTACACATTTAGTCACATTTTGACCCCTTCTTGTTATACAAATGACATGTTGCAATTTTTTTCCAGTTGACCCTTTTGAGTTTCTAATATCACACAAAAAAATTATGTCGATGGACAAAATAGAGATTTGAGTCAAACTTAACATCCGAGTTTAACGTTTGTCAAAAAATAGGTTCGCTTGCAAAATAACTATTATACAGTGGTAAATAACATTTTTAAACTTTTGACGGCTACATTGTAAGTTCTTGAAAAATTGGGTGACCCAAATATGTGTTTTTCCATTTCTAAAGACACAGACACACAGACACAGACACAGAGGAAGGTGGGTGAAATCTAATTATCACTTGTTGATTGAGATGCCTCTTCGGTCCATGTTCTCTTTTTAGTTGAAATGCTCATTTTAGCGCTGGACAAATGCATGTGACAGGCACATGTGGGTACTTAACGGAAAAAAATGACGAATTTAGAGGAGATTTGATGGAATGACTAACTGTGTTTAACGTGCTCAGTACAAGGACCTAATTTTTTTGAAAAAAATCAGTTTAGGGACCAATCCAGAAAATCGCGTATAACACAAATAGTATTTAGGTAATTTGCTCAAGAAGGTATTTAAATGAGAGAAGATAGGTGGGAGAGCAAAATGGTAATTTAAACCAGAGATGGAGGGGTAAATTTGTCCAGAAAATTACCTCTGATTAAGCATAAATGAAAGTGACTGTAAAGTGAAGTCTTTTGTGCTTTTGAATTACTCTCAATCAATACTTTATAGGACAGAGTTATGATCAAGGGGAGGAGCGTAAATATCATCCGGTGAAGTAAGAGAAAGTGTGTTCCAGGATAAAAGGAGGCCTAGGCTTGAAGAGATTAAGTTTGTTTAATTAAGCTTTACTTGGTAAGTGGTTGTGGCAATACTTGATGGAGCCTAATGCGTTGTGGAGGAGAGTGGTGGTTGGTAAATATGGAGAAGGGGATCATATGTGGTTCCCGAATGTAGACACCCCAATTTCGTACCCCTGGTATGTGACATGACATAAAATATCAAGATCTGTTAAAATGACTATCAAATGTCAAGTTACAAGGTTTAAAATGCAAAATATGCAAAAGAAATGAAAAGATGCATAAATAGTGAATTGCAGGGGGCCAAAGTGCCAAAAATCAAATCAAAAAAGGCTTGGCGCCACCCACATCCCCTCCTGATGTCGCCCACAGCCCCCTCTGGCACCGCCCCCAAGTCTACTATGGGCAGCACCCAATAGTGCCCAAGTGTACAGGGACAGACTCGATCCATCTGAATAAGCCCGGTTGTTTATAAAAAATCTCCAGCCAATTTATCTTGAGCGCATGAGGTACCTTCCCTACAGTGATTTCAATGTCATCGTGGAAATAGGAATCTACATTGATGAAGAAATACGTACAGGGTCCCTAGAAAATGATACACCTCCAAATTCATTATGCTACTCTGAATCAAAAGAAGCATCTACGGAAGAAATCAACATTGTTGAAAGAATTCCAACTGATAAGTACAGTAATGTGCCATGGTCATATGGGACAGATAAATATGTCAATTCTGTTGGGGGAAGCAGTGACACTAACAAAAACTTCATAGGACCTTACAAAGGAAAGAGAATGCATTACGATGAATTGCACGCTCCAATGTCCCCAATATTACAAGGTTTAATGACACAAGGGGTCCTGAAACCAATGGAGAATTACAAACCTCCAAAACCACTACCAAGCACATGGAACCACTCTCAGTATTGCGAGTACCATCGTTGCAATGGCCACCCCACCGACAAGTGTTATATGCTCAAAAGTGCCATCTAGGATCTTATTGATGACCAGGTTATTGAGAAGCCACATCCATAAATTAGCATGATCAAATTTGGTGAAGAGGTCAGACCACCAGACTGGTTTGAGAAAATGATGCTCATTTACCCTATATGGTCATCCCTCCATCTTCAGAGAAGAAAGATTTTATAAAGTAATATGCTAAACAGTGGTCGAGCCTCGTTAGAGAAAGAATTTGAATAAAGGGCAAAACGTCAGTATAAGAAGTTATTGGTCACTTAGGGAAGGACAAGGGAAAGCCTTTGAGACTTATAAAACCCGAGAATACCCTTTTGTATACACCTCCAGAAACCCTTTTTCCTTTGAACCTCCTTTTGCCAAATAAAATCTTTAGGAAACAACTTTTTTTTCAACTCAGCGTCGGTTTTCGTAGATTTTCCATATATATCTATCTTTTTCATGTCACCTATTTATGAGTATCCCTAGACAGGTTTTTTTCTAAGGATGATAAATTGACTCACTAAAAAACACCTAAATCTACACGAGTTTATAATGAGTCATCTAGAAGATATGGACCTGCATACTATTATGAACACATGAAATCCAAAGCAGGCAAGTCGTCTTGATCGGAATCACCTTCGACCCATTGCGGCCGAGCTGTTAGTAGCATACTGGGGCTTCCTACCATAAACACCAAAACCCCTCCAAAAACCTGGAACCCTTTTTAAGACCACCATATACCAAAACCCTATTGAAACTAAAACCTTCCAATTTCCCCAGCCAAACAACTATCCCCATGATCCTACTTCCCAAAACCAGGGGCTGTTTCACCTTTTTATATCCACCAAGAATGATTATCCTTTGCCCCAAAAGGAGAGAGAACATTCCTCAACATCTATTATAATGCTCCAAAAAAATGAGAAGAAAAAAAATCTCTCTGGAGCAAGTCCATCATTTGTCCATCTCTTTCTTACACAAACTAATTTGGGGCATTTCGGGGAAAATCAACATATACACTTTTTAGATATGGATCGAAAAAAAAAGAGAGAGGCCGACCATACACAAAGCCAAAGCCATACCCAAAACCAAAAGGCCTACCATACTCAAAACCAAAAGCCAATTATCCATCTAGAACCCATAGCCTGAAAAGTCAACCAACGATCAAATTATTGATCGCTTTTTAAAACAGAAACCAATTCCATGAAGAGACCTTCTAACCAGAGACCTCAAAACCAATCCATCCCCAAATATTTAAACAGTACACCCTGAACAAGTCACAATCAACCGCTCTACTTCAATCGGTCATAATGTGATCTGAGTCAAAGATGAAACTCCTTGCTAAAACACACAAAAACATCAAAAGATAATTACCAAGTAGGGTCCCTAACCCACCAATCTAGCGCTACTCTTCAATAAGGTGAACTCAGAATCCCGGCTCTCTTTCTTGTTCATTAGAATCATCCTCATATCATGTGCCTTTGATTTTCTCTTCAAAAAACGAAGAGAGAAAAAAAAGAAGAAAAAAAAAAGGGTTTTCCCTCCATCCACTTCTTTCTGGGGTTATTCTCCATTCATATCCATAAAAACGTATCGATTGAGTATGCTAGGGGCTTTCTATCTCATCTTGAAGAATTTGTTGATTAAGTCATCCTAGGGCTTTTTCCACCGAACTCTTGAGTGTTGTCCATGTAGTCTCCTATCCCATATTCCCTAAACCATGAATTATTGGTCATAACAGAAGATGCTCCGGTTAGGAAATCTTTGAAAAATCTGAGTCTCGCTACAATCAAGATGAGAAAGTTATTCTTGGACTTAGTCAAAAGAGAAGACATTTTGGAAACACATATCGACCAAGAGGATTCTGCCTCGGCCCTATTCGACAAGGACTTCCTGGAATTGGTTGACAGGATCACTCTTCATACCTAAACCACATTTGAATCCAAGGATATCACAGATAACCTGTTGCAGAATTGATACACTACTTCAGGGTCCCTCGTGGTTTCTGTAAATCGGGATACCAAAGGTTGGGAACCTCACTTACAAGATTAGACTATCTGCTTCGCTTTGGTGTCGCGCTAGTTTCCCTAAGTTCTATCATATCTTGCTATTTGACCGTTGTGTTATCTCGTCCTATGGGTTTGGTTTTTGAAAACCCTCCTTACCTTCTTTGCCGAAAACCATGATATTTTGTTATCAAGTCAAGAAAAAGGAACGTGAGACCCCCCATTAAATTTCTTCACTAAAAAAAAACCCCACCAAATACCAGAAACCAAAATATATACATAATACATCCTACGATTGTGGCCGAAATTTCTAGTAAACCCCAATAAAGCGACAACCCACCAGCCAAAAAATACAGTGTGTTTTTAACAGATAATTTAATTCTCGCTTAATTTGCAATAAATATAGCATTCTAAATCAATGTCTTTCTAAAATACATTGCAATGTGTATTTGCAATAAATATAGTACAGTGATGTAATGTATATTGCATCCGGTGTTGCGGTATTCTAAAAGTGATGCAATTAATATTGCTTCAGATATTTGTTGTAGTTGCTCCGTTAGTAATACAATGAATATTGCACCAGATATTTGCATACACTCTCTGTTAATGATGCAATGGATTTTACGTCAAATATTAGCTTAAGTTTCTCTCATAGTGATGCAATGCATATTGCATCGGATCTTGCATCAAGTTTTGTGAAGATGCAATGAATATTTCATAAGGTTTCGTGTAAGTTTTGGGATAATGCAATGTATATTGCGTCATATATTTGCGTTAAGTGTTATGATAATGTAATAGATATTGCATCAGATTTGGTAATAATTTTATGTTAGGGCAATGGATATTGCACCTAGTTTTGTGATAATGCAATGGATATTGCATCAACTTTAGTGATAGTCTTGTGGCAACACAATGGATATTGCATCCGCTCTTGATGTAATACGATGGATATCGTATCTAATTTTCTAATAATGCGATGGATATCGCATCTAGTTTTGTAATGCAATGGATATTGCATCTGATTTTGTGATAATGCAATGGATATTGCATCTGATTTCATGATAATGCAATGAATATTACATCTTTAGTATTGCTGTGATGGAATGAATATTGCATCAAATTTGGCCTTAGGTTCCTGATGGATGTAATGAATATTATATCTAGATCTGCATTTGGTCTCACTGTGGTTGATGTAATGAATATTACATCTGGATCTGCATTTGGTCTCACTGTGGCTGATGTAATGAATATTACATCTGGATCTGCATTTGGTCTCATTGTAGTTGATGTAATGAATATTACATCTGGATCTGCATCTGGTCTCACTGTGGTTGCTGTAATGAATATTACATCTGGTTCTGTATCTGGTTTTACCGTGGTTGATGTAATGAATATTACATCTAGCTCTGCATCTGGTCTTGCTGTGGTTGATGTAAGGAATATTACATCTGAACTTGCTTTTGTCTCGCTCGATAATGCAATGAATATTGCATTTGAGTTGATGGTAATGCAATGAATATTGTATTTGGTCTTTGTGATGCAATGGATATTGCATCTAGATTGGCGTTAGTCTCGCGTGATAATGCAATGAATATTGCTTCTGGGTTTGTTGCAATGCAATGAATATTACATCCGCGTTTGTGGTGATGCAATGAATATTGCATCTGGGTTTGTGGTAATTCAATGAATATTGCATTTAGTCTCTACAATGCAATGAATATTGCATATGCATTTGTAGTGATGCAATGAATATTGCATCTGGGTTTGTTGTGATGCAATGAATATAGTATTTAGGTTTGTGGTAATGCAATGAATATTGCATCCAGACCTTGCGATGCAATGAATATTGCATCTGCGTTTGTGGTGATGCAATGAATATTGCATCGGGGTTTGCTTGACGGTGCAATGGATATTACATCTTGATGTGCGTTATTTTCACTAGGTTGTAATGAATATTGCAACTATCATTCTGTATCGCAGCTTGCTTGTTGGCTTAGGTCGAACTACGTTTGGTCCGAATCCTGAGAAAGGGATACGTAGGCAGCCTACCTAGTAGGTGCGACCATCAGAGCATTCCATTGCATATCTGCTCTAAAAACCACGATAACCAATTTTAACCAACTAAAAATGTTTAGGGTATGTGAGATTTGAGCTACTACATTATAAACTGCTGCATATTACATTTCTTCCCATTATAATTTCCACGAAATTTGGGAGTCTATCTCTTATCAACGATGTTCGTTTATTTGGTAAGTTTCGGTTTACCCGTAAACTCCATCGTTGAGGGGCTCTGTAGACACCCCAATTTTGTACCCCTGGTATGTGACATGACATAAAATATCAAGACCTGTTAAAAGGACTAACAAATGTCAAGTTACAGGGTTTAAAATGCAAAAGAAATGAAATGATGCATAAATAGTGAATTGCAGGGGGCCAAAGTGCCAGGAATCAAAGCAAAAACGGCTTGGCGCCGTCCACAGCCCCTTCTGGCGCCGCCCCCAAGTGTACTATGGGCAACGCCCAATAGTGCCCAAGTGTACTGTTGTAGCCTTTTCCCTTTGGTGCAACCCTCTCAGCGCGCGGTACAAGTTGTTAAAGCTCAGTGGATGATACTTAATCACGAAGAAAGCCTAGATTCTTGCCTATAAATAAAGGCATCTGGCACTCAGAATACAAACAATTTCACAGCGCAGTTTGCGAAAACTCTCCCGAGAGAACGCCGAGGAATTTTTCATTCTAGTCCCGAAGCTTTGCCAAATCTCCCCCAAACACTAAAACTCTCCGGCCAAAGTGAAACCTAGTTGCCCTGCTAGGATTCCTCCTTATTCCACCGGTCTAAAAATCCCAAAAAGAGCAGTTGCCCTGCCTGAATGCAGACGTCAAATCAGCAAAAAGCAAGCAGTTGTTCTGCCCGATTTCCGACGCCAGCAAGCAAGCAACACCAGCAAAGCAAGCAGTTGTGCCGCCCGGATCCAGAGGCGAAAAACAACTAATCGGAGCAATCACCCTGCTCGAATCCCCGCAACAACAAAGCAACAGTAAAAAGACTCTCTCTCCCTAAAGGACAGAGCGAACGCACCCTAGGACCTACCAGAAGGTAGTTGGTACTGGAAAAAACCCTCACGCTTCAATAGGTATGTTTATTAAAGTTTTTATTTATAAAATGTGCTATTTAGACTAGTCTAATGTAAGAAAAATAAGCAGTTATGCTGCCCGAAATTCTATAGAAAATAACACTAAAAAGAGCTATTATTATGACCAAATTCTTATAAATGTATTTGTAACTCTAGGAAGAAGGCTGTTGTAAGTTTGTAATAATTTCCTTATATATATGCAAAAATATATATTTAATGTTTTATTTCAACTGTTTAAATAAATATAAAAAAACATATTTAGCCAAAAAACTATTGACAACTGATATTACGAGCTAGAGCTTGTGATATTAATACGAGCTTTAGTGTTAGAGTCGTTGGATGATTAAGTTGGTGGTGATTTGGAATGCATCATTATTTAAAAATATCATATTTGATCTAACGGTGTAAAATTTGTAGTAGATTTGATCTAACAGCACTAACACTCAAGCTTGTAGTAATATCACAAGCTCTAGCTCGTAATATCGTAGCTCAAAACTATTTTGAGACCGAAAAGGCGAGTTGGGTGCCTAACCCCTTCCTACCTCGTAACTTGGCCTCCGAACCTTTTACAAATCTGGTTACTTTTTGGTTTTTCTTTGTTTTGCTTAAAATAAAGATGGTGACTCTGTTGATCACATTTTGAGTCCACAATTGAGGTCAAGCGTATTCCACACGCTTTAAAAGGTTTTGAAACCACCTGTTCCTTCACGAAGCGGGAGGGGGGGTCGGTCGAAAATCGGGGCACTCACACCGAATGCTATTAATAGTCCTTTTGGCTCCAGAGTTTGGAAAGGAATTTGTAAAGGAAGGGAGCTGTTTGATAGAAATATTTCGTTTGCTCTAGGAAATGGTTCGAGAATAAGATTTTGGAAAGATGGTAGGTGTGGGGAGGTGGAGCTCCGGAGGCTTTTCCTGGAATTATTCAATCTGATGGTAGATAAAGATATTCTGGTTAGTTCAATGCTCCAAGTAGATAATGGTAATGTGGTTTGGAACTCTGTGTTTCACAGGAACCTTCTCGGAATTGGATTATAGTGTTTTATTTTTGGCCCGTTTATATTCTCTACAAATAGATGTCAGCAAAGACGATAAGGTAATGTGGGAAATTTTGATAGATAAATATTTTTTTGTCAAGTCTTTCAACTTGCAAATCTCGGGGATTAGGGCACCTCTTTTCCCATGGAGGATTATTTGGAAGTCTCCTGCTTCTGCTTGTGTGATGTTTTTTTTTTTGTGGGAGGCCTGCCTTGAGGCCATTCTCACCGAGGATAATCTTAGGCGGAGAGGCAAGATCTATGTTAATTGGTGTTATATGTGTAGAGGTAGTAGCGAGAGCACGAATCATCTTTTGATACACTGTCAACCTGCGACGAATCTTTGGAATATGGTGATTAGGATGTTCAATATTCAGTGGGTGATGACAAGATCAGTGAAAGATCTCCTTTTGTGTTGGCCTCTATTTGATCAAAGGAGGAGAAATTCCATTTGGGAGTCGGTCCCTCTTGGTATCTAGTGGACTATTTGATGCGAGAGAAATAGCATAACCTTTGACAATGATGAACGGACGATGAACCAACTAAAGGACCATCTTCTGCACACTATTTATCGATGGTGGTATGAGTGTTATGAGGTAGATGGTTTAGATCATTCTTTTGTGGAATTTGAGAATAGTTTTAGTCTTGTGTAGTTCGTTGTTGTATATGTGGATGTGCCTCTGTTTTGGCGCCTTTATATATATATATATGGTGATATTTATATATTTATTTATTTATGGTGATATTATTTAAAATTTAATGTCTGAATAGCAATTCGGTAATAACTAGAATTCGAAAATGAGGCTTTGAGCAGTGATAATGCTGACCAATAAGTGTTAAATTTTGATTGGAGGAGAGAGATATGGTTGAGATAAGGTAGAGAGGAAGGAGGGATCCGTTGTATGAGTATGTAATGACTAATGAGAAGGGTGGACAAACCTTTCCAAATACGGAGTACAAAACAAACATAAAGGGGGACTAATAAGATTTTGTTTATTTTGGGAATCACCTCCCACTTGCTAGCTACAAGAATCAAACATTCATACTTGTGGTGGATAGCCTAGGACCAAACTTAACTAAACCGTTATGGTATAGTATATATGTAATTTGTTATTGAACATGTTATAACTTCTAAACATCATCACAGTACTCAACCCTACGGGCTATGTTATTGCAAAAAAAAAAAATTTTTTTAAAAATGAACAACTAACTAAAACATGGTTATGGGAAATTATCCACACGTGAGAAGGAGGTTGAACCCTATGTTTTTGCCAAAGATGAAACTAATTAAAGAATACATGGTTATGGGTAATGTCTCAAAGGGAGGGTTTTGTAACTTGGGTTGTCTCCCAAAGTTAGTTTCTCCTCCCTTGAACATTTCTTTCTCTCTCTCTCTCTCTCTCTCTCTCTCTAAACAAAACCTAAAATTCAGCTCTCAATTCATTAATACTGGGCTTCGCTTTTTCTACACGCGTGGACTTCAAAATTGTTTCCTTCGACGAAGTATGGCAGTAGTTGTAGCCACTGTCGTCCTTAGATATGCTATTGTAGATTGCTTTTGGATACATCATCTTCATCCCCAACCCCGTTCACTAAATCCACGTCCATTTTCACGCTCTTCTTACACATCAATCTAATCCAACCAAAAATCTCTTTCTCGTTTCTTTCTTCTGCTTACTAGTCACATTGACATTTCAACAACTCCACCAAGAATTACTAAAGCGTCAGTCTCTTCCTCTTTATAGCCAAAGCTGTTGAAGTTGCCGTCGACAAAACCGCCCACACCAAAAGCAACTGAAGCACCACCGTATCCTTTGTTGTTAACTTGATGCATGTGAGCCCTAATTTTAATGGCTTTAAAATAGAGGAAAAGATGTGGCTAAGGTTCATCTCTATGTTGCATATCTCCGACAATGGAGTTCTATAGCTTCCTGGCAACGCAAAATTCACTCTTCCTATCTGCAATTTGACGATGACTACAAGTTGATGTTGCTTATATGCGTCTCTCTCTCTCTCCAACGATCTTAATCAGTTGAGGTGTGGGTGAGAGAATAACGTGAGTGCAAATCATAAGGGTATTCAAAAATAATTTAAGCAGTTCATTCAAAAAAAAAAAATAGACACAATCATTAAACTGAAGTTTTTTGTAAAGTGAGCATATGGACTTTTTGAAAAAGTAAGGGGATCAAATTGAGAAATTAAGCCAAAAACAAATCATATATGTAAAACACACGCACACACACGATCATAATTCATAATAAATTAGTTACAGTCAACAATATTGCTTATTGATTCGCTGGCTGGCTGCTATCAACGAACCAGTCTAAAATGTGGAAAATTTAACATTTGCAAGGGCGGGCGACAACTAGGATTAGAATCTATCCACAACGCTATTATCTTGAGAGGGATGGGAGCTCAGACTTCATCATGATACTCATTTGGGGGTCGCCTGTCTGAGTGTGTAATTTGTAAAGCATATTCAGTTTCAATTCACATTTGAAACAGTTGTCCCTCTCCCTCATGTGTAGTTTGCTCTTATTCTCTTTATCATGTTGATGTTGAAGGTTTTATTCCATGCTCACATTCTTATTGCCGACGTCCATGTTCATGTCTCTCTGTTAATGTATTATGTATGTCTGCAACTCTCAATATAATACTGAATCAACATTCTCTTCATTTTTATCACCTCAATCTTAACTACCTAATAGTTTAAACACTGTAATAGGATTCTAAGCAAACTCAATTACAATTACGGTGCTTATAGATCAGCACCAAGTTCCAGCCAATACGCAACACCTTAAACGACACCATTTAAGAGCCCGATTTTTATCTTATAAACATGTTTGCGAAAAGGTTATTTTCATAAACCGAGTAATTGTAAAAAAGGACGGTTTTGCCTTCTTTAAAAAAAAAAAACAAAAACAATGTCTCTCTTCTATTTAATACATATACCATCAAATATATAGTAATAGAAGTACTTGTTAAGTAACACTAAAGTAAATTTTAAATTAAAAATATCAAGTATAATTATTTTTACATAATTAAAATAATATCTAAACATATTTATCTAGTCCAAAATAAAATATTTAAAATCAAAATAAAGTCTAAATTGTTTAATAATTCCAACCATCTAATATACAATAGAGCTCATACTCACGCATGTGCAATTAACTAAAACTATTTAGATGTTGAGATTAAATTATTTTAAAAAAATTAACGGTTGTGATTCACATGTGTGAGAGTAGTTATCTACTTTTCACTCACTATTACAAAGTCACCCCCTACAATTAATATTATAAATAGTCACCCATTTTTCTCCACCCCTTATAAAACATCACTTTTACGTTAATATATAATATATAATCTCACAATAGAGCTCTGATCACGCAATATTTGTGGTGATCTTGTCTTGTTGTGTCCGGGGTGCCGAAGGTGGCGTCGTGTTTGACGTTGGTTGTCGCGGTAGGATATCTGGCATGTTTTTACCTGTAAAATAAAGCACCGTGAGTGGGTGGGGTTGGCCCCCATAACCCTCAGGTGTAAGAATCAGTATCTTTGTATATAATCAGAGAAATAGAAATTGTAATGAAATCTGTAATGAAAGTTACCTGTCCCCTTTTCATAGTGAGGTTGCCTGCTATTTATAGAAATAATGTTCTGGGCCTCATGGGCTTTTAGCATGGGATTGGGCTTGGGCCCTTCTTCCGGCCCAATCTTCCAAGTAAATTTCGGAGTACGCTTTTATCTGTTCGGGCCTGATATTTCGGTGCACTTCAGTAGCCCCCTACTCCTTAGCCCTCGATGCTAACATCGAGGGTAAGGAGTATAATCTGCTCGTAGTTGCTTCTTGTGATGCTGAGGGTTTTTGAGATTTTGCTTTGAATTTCCAGAAGAGTTTATGTAGCTGACTTTTGAGCTTGGCGGGTGAACTTCGTGTATAATTGATCCTTTGATTGGCGAATTAGACCTCGACCGGCAAGTATAGGCGTGAAAATAAGATATAGTCTTCAGCATAAAGTCATAATAAAAATTTATAATCAGCGTGGCGAGGACCTTCCATAGAATCGAGCCGTAAGGCCATAATAAGATTTATCCTCGGCGTGGCGAGGACCTTCCATAGAATCGAGCCGTATGGCCATAATAAGATTTATCCTCGGCGTGGCGAGGACCTTCCAGAGAATTGAGCCCTAAGGCCATAATAAGATTTATCCTCGGCGTGGCGAGGACCTTCCAGAGAATTGAGCCATAAGGCCATAATAAGATTTATCCTCGGCGGCGAGGACCTTCCGAGAATTGAGCCCTAAGGCCATAATAAGATTTATCCTCGTGGCGAGGACCTTCCGAGAATTGAGTCATAAGAACATAATAAGATTCATCCTCGACGTGGCGAGGACCTTTGAAGAGAGAGAAATAGGAGCATGTTTTTTTTTTTTTTTTTTATGTTTGTGCAATGATGAATGGATGATGCATGTGGATGCAATGGGTATTTAGGTATGCTGGCCTCTCAAGGAGTATATGCATGAGGCGCTAGGCGCTTGGCTTCTCCTCGGCGTCCCGAGGAGGTTTTTGAATGCGAGACAATGCGATCTCGTTTTGATGAGGCAATGCGACCTCGTTTGTAGCGAGATAATTCGATCTCGTTTAGTGAGACAATGCGATCTCATTTTGGCGAGGCAATGCGACCTCGCTTTTGGCGAGACAATTCGATCTCGAAATGGCAAGACAAAGCGGTCTTGAAAAGGGCGCCGATGGAGCGTAACGTGCCAAACACTCGTAGAAGCTCGTCTTAGTAACTCGTGATGCCAAGCTGGAGCACAATATGAAGCTCATGCTGAGCGTAGCCGCAAATGCTGATGAAAGCATGATGAACGTACTAAACACTCGTAGAAGCTCGATCGTGCCGAGAGTAACTCTGATGCTAAGCTGGAGCAGGGAGCCTAAGCGCAGGTAGGCGCGGTGTACAACTCGACCGCGAGTAAACTCGAAAGCGGGAGGACAAGGTAGAGCCTCTCCGAGTAAACCGATCACGGGAGCATAAACGCAGTAGGCGCGGCAGTACAACTCAACCGCGAGTAGACTCGAGCGGGAGGACAAGGTAGAGCTCGGCCCTGAGTAAACTCGAGTGGGGAGCATAAACGCAGGGTGCGCGGTGTACAACTCAACCGCGAGTAGACTCGAGCGGGAGGACAAGGTAGAGCTCAGCACTGAGTAAACTCGAGGGGGGAGCATAATGTAAAGCTCGACGTGCACATGTATGAAATATGATCCGCAGCTCAGGCATAGGCGCGAGTGAAGTGTGCTCGGACGCAAGAAATAATAATCTGAGGCTCGAGCTCTGGCGTGAGCGCGGCGCGGCGTGCAAGGCACGTGAATAATAATGATAAGAAGCTCGGCAATGCGAGCAGCATAATCTCGAGGCACGAGTTCAGCGCGAGTGGGCGTGCACGCACGTGAATAATAATAATGGAGCTCTGGCAAGCGAGCATAATCTGAGGCGAGCTCGAGCGAAGCGTGGCGTGCTTCGGCACGTGAATAATAATAGTATGGAGCTCAGCACGAGCATAATCTGAGGTGCGAGCTCTGGAGCGAGCGTGGCGTGCTCGGGCACGTGAATAATAATAGTAGGGAGCTCGGCAGCGCGAGCATAATCTGAGGTGCGAGCTCTGGCGCGAGCGTGGCGTGCACGGGCACGTAAATAATAATAGGGAGCTCGGCAGCGCGAGCATAATCTGAGGCGCGAGCTCTGGGTCCCTTAGTACGCCCCCGCTTAATAGGCACGTAACTAATCACATAATAGTTTGTAGAGGAACGACTCGCTGCTCATTGGTCGTGGTTGCCGAGGTTATGTACGCTTGTATTTGGTACCGAAAGTTTTTAGGAGCATCTTTGTATAGGCGTAAATCACGCGCTATTCATATTTTCAAAGATACAATGTTTGTCATAATCCAGATATATTGATCATATAAGATAAAATTATTTAAATATGTGCCTATTGTGCGAGAATTTAGTAAATTAATCATTGCGGCGACGCGTCACGCTATTAGAAGATACGATGAATTTATAAGATGCAAGTTTTTGAGTGTGAAGCATGAGAGAATACATGTGTCGTGTTAATATATGATATGTAGATTGAGCATGTTATCGTATTATACCGTCAAATAGTTGCGTTCATAATTTTAGCTTTGCTCATAATTTTATCTCGGCACATAATTTCAAAACAAATAAATTCAGCGACAAGTAAATTCACTATATAAATTCGTTCGGCAAATAAATTCCTCGACAATTATTTTAATTCGACAGATAATTTTCAGCTCGACAGTTAATTTCGATTTGACATATATACTTCAGCTCGGCAATTATTTTAATTCGACAGATAATTTTCAGCTCGACAGTTAATTTCGATTTGACATATATACTTCAGCTCGGTAATTATTTTAATTCGACAGATAAATTTCAGCTCGGCAATTATTTTCAATTTGGCAACTAATTTTTAGCTCGGCAATTAATTTCAATTTGCATATTGAGTGTATCACTAGATTAAGACATGTAATAATAATAATACTAATTCGGTCCTTAAATGAATGATAACCAATGTTTTATAAAAATGTAACAAAAACCATAATGAATTTGGGATTTGATATGTGCACGGTAAGTCTACTGTGATGAAATGATGACAATTTGACTTTTTATCTCAAGTTTGCATGTGGGTTGTAATATTAGCACAATTGAGGGTAATCTTGGAATAGACACTCCTAATAATAGGGATAATAAAGAAAACGGAAGTGTACACCTGATAATTGGGAAAAGTTGATAGGATGACTGACATATATCCAAGCGTGCACGCTAACAATTCGGAAAAGGGGCTGTGACAGAGTTGAACCCGCAGAGCAGATGAAGAAGCTGTCGGGTTTGGTTGATCGTCACCGGCGGCGTCGTTTCTTTTTCTTTTTACTCTTCGATATATTAGCTCCGCTGCTGTACCCATTATCGACACGGCGGCGGCAGCGCTTGGCGTAGAGAAGTAAAAGGAAAGTAACAGAAAACATGGTGGTGATAACTCCGACGATAACAGCTACGCTTGGCCGGAGTGGAGATTTGTTAGGAATTAATCTCGGCGAAGGTGTGGGTCTCGAACAGAGAAGATGAAGATGGATAGGTGGACGCCGGCCTTTGAAGATTTTGCCGGGTCTGTTAGATGGCGGCGCTTAAGGTGGCGCGGCCGGCTGGAGCTTTTGATTTGCCGGAGATGAAGGCCGGCTGTGAAGGAGATCGGAACAAAGGGGTGACTGTTAAAGACGGCGGCTGCTGGGTTTTGGGGCGGATGGACTCGCCGGTTGAAGATGTAGTTTCGCCGGAGATGAAAGCCGAAGCCGGCTGTTTGTAGGGAGAGAGAGGGCTGCTGGGTTTGGGCAGTTTTGAGCGAGGGAGATGAAGGCTGGGAGATGAGATCAGGATGGAGATGAAGTCGGTGGACGCCGGATCGCTGCCGGCGTAGTTCTGGTGTTTGTTCTTTTTCGGTGGTATTCCGGCACCTTAGAACGGAGTGTTTTTCGTTTCCCGGCAACGGAACCAAACTGATCACGCAATATTTGTGGTGATCTTGTCTTGTTGTGTCCGGGGTGCCGAAGGTGGCGTCGTGTTCGACGGTGGTTGTCGCGGTAGGATATCTGGCATGTTTTTACCTGTAAAATAAAGCACCGTGAGTGGGTGGGGTTGGCCCCCATAACCCTCAGGTGTAAGAATCAGTATCTTTGTATATAATCAGAGAAATAGAAATTGTAATGAAATCTGTAATGAAAGTTACCTGTCCCCTTTTCATAGTGAGGTTGCCTGCTATTTATAGA
Organism: Codonopsis lanceolata; assembly: GCA_013146195.2. Taxonomy (NCBI): domain Eukaryota; kingdom Viridiplantae; phylum Streptophyta; class Magnoliopsida; order Asterales; family Campanulaceae; genus Codonopsis; species Codonopsis lanceolata. The sequence continues at coordinate 47,191,865 of CM028377.1, forward strand.
AATAATGTTCTGGGCCTCATGGGCTTTTAGCATGGGATTGGGCTTGGGCCCTTCTTCCGGCCCAATCTTCCAAGTAAATTTCGGAGTACGCTTTTATCTGTTCGGGCCTGATTGTCTTGTTGTGTCCGGGGTGCCGAAGGTGGCGTCGTGTTTGACGTTGGTTGTCGCGGAGGATATCTGGCATGTTTTTACTCAGAAAATAAAGCACTGTGAGTGGGTGGCTTGGCCTCATAACCCTCGTGTAAGAATCGAAGATCTTTGTATATAATCGAGAAATGTAAATTGTAATGAAATCAGAATGAAAGTTACCTGTCCCCTTTTCATAGTGAGGTTGCCTGCTATTTATAGAAATAATGTTCTGGGTCTCATGGGCTTTTAGCATGGGATTGGGCTTGGGCCCTTCTTCCGGCCCAATCTTCCAAGTAAATTTCGGAGTACGCTTTTATCTGTTCGGGCCTGATATTTCGGTGCACTTCAAGCTCAGTTGATTGACTGAGTGGGGATTGATTCCAGCCGCAAGATTAAACAATCATGGACCAGTTACATATAACTCCTTACAAATAACCCCCCTCAACTATGAGTCAAGTTTAAAATCGCACTTTCTATTTAAACATTATCGTTTCAATTGACAAAATCATATATAGTGGCATCGTGCCTATGGATAGGCACGGGTACGAAGATCTAGTATAAAACAAAAGACATCCAAGTTAACTACATAGTTATAGACTTATAGTATCTCAAATCAAGTCCTCCAATAATAACTATTACAATTAGATTCCAACAAGGAATGTCGAAAATTATTCATTATATGATTTTCTTTCCTACGACAGCTCGATTCAAGGACTTCAGTCTATCCCTCTAAGCTGTGATTTATATCTAGCTCATCATCACTATCATCTTGAGGACAATCTTTCGCGTTTTCATAGCAATGAAACATATCATCATCAACGTGTGCTTCACATTGAATGAAATTATATATTGTCATGGTTGCAACCACAATTAATGTGTCTTGAAAACGAACGCAATCATGACCTTCAAAATTATATATCTTGCTATCCATATCCCTAAAGACCTTTCAATAATACTTCTCAAAGAGAAATGTGTTTTGCTAAACCTTTCTTTCCTATTCCATATACAGATTGTCTTTAACACATTCAGTCATTGAACAAACTAGCTATTATCCAAAAGGACCAAAACCCACCCATTCAAGCAGAGTTTCAACCCTTTTGGAGCAAAACTGGCCACTAGATGTACTGGTGGCTGCTATAGTTCCAAACATGAAAGTTTAGATACAAGCAAAGCATGAAGCATGGATTCTCTTGTGGGAAAAGGGATGTGGTCGAGTGTATGACAATGCTCATATTAAAAAATTTCTATATAAAAATTTACCCATAAATTTCCTTCTGCCAGAAGATATAGTTGCAATTTAGAAGATAATTCAGAATATAATCGCTCATAGTGACCGAGACCCCCAAAAGAACAAATGGCCGAGAATCAGAGCATTACATTTGTTATCCCCCCACCCCCATCCCCAATATTCAGGTCCACGAATAACAATTATACAAATTTCAACTCGAAGGCAGAGATTCTCAAGTGGTAGCTAAAAGCTGGTTCTCGATAACAATAATATTTCCAGCAACACTTCTAACTAGCTTCCTACTATGCACAATTTCCTCTAACAGGTAGAAAGTTACCATATTTACATTTGATTGCACTCGAACTGTCAGCATTAGGGCTACTCAAATACCTCGAGTTGAACGCTGGACGGACTAGTCATCAGCTCTCCCACCCAGAACTCTCCTCAGATCAGATTTCTGTTCTGCACTGAGCTTCGAAGGAAATTTGATATCAAACTTGATCCTCAAATTCCCTCTCTTTCCAGGTTCTTTTGAGATGGGCATTCCTTCTTTTTCGATCACCACCTCGTGCCCAGGTCTGACAACATCAGTAACTGGGATTGTGAGAGTCCTTCCATCCAAGGTGGCTAACTTGAGGGTCTTCCCAGTGAGAGCCTCAAGTAGGGATATTTTCTTCTTGAGGACTAAGTCGTTCCCCTCTCTCTTGAAAAGAGCGTGAGGTTTCTCATCGACCACAAAAATGAGGTCTCCATGAGTGACACCAGGTTTTTGGTCACCTTTCTTAGGGAAAGTAATTTTCGTGCCCTGTTTCCAACCAGGTTCAATCTGTATTGGCAAGATCTCCTCAACAGTCACAGGCATACTGCAAAAGCAACCCGTGAATCAAAATGCGGAAAAGGCTGAATACATGAAAACAGTAAACTAGATAACATCATATGTTACAGCATGACATACATAAATCGTAAACCCCAAAGGTCTTTCCCTTTCTGAAGTTCTATCCCCACTGATGTAGGTTTCAGAATGGGGTGGCTCTCCCTGCTTTTCGAAATTGGTACCCTTCAACCACATAAAGAGTGGATGGATAACTACACACTTAACCATTATGTTAACCCGTAGCAAACCACATCTTTTTCAAAGCTTTCTCAAGTTTACAAGTAATTTTCAACACCAAGTACTTCAGATGCTCTGGTCATCATAAGTTTCAAATGTTTCATCAGTGTGAAGCTACAAACCACAGTCCACGGTGTCAAATATCACCAGAACAACGTAATAAGCCATTATTAGAGTTGTCAAAATGGGTTGGGCTATTTCGCCCCGCCACCTAAAAGAGGTGGGTTGGGTTGGTATTTCTTAGGCCCACAATTTTTTTTGGGCTGGCTCGCCCCGCACAAATGGCGGATTGAAGCGGGTTGTGAGTTGGCTCGACTAGAGTTGTCAAAATGGTTTGGCCTATTGGGCTAGCCCGTCCGCCACCTAAAAGAGGTGGTTTGAGTTGATATTTCTTAGACCCGCCACTTTTTTGGTCTAGCTGGCCCCGCCCCGCCAAATGGCGGATTAAAGTAGGTTGTGGGTTGGCTCGCCCCGCCAACCCACCTAGACAGCTAGACAGCTCTAGCAATTATCACAACCATCTGTCAACTTATCAAGCCTGCTGAATGAAAATTAACAGATAACAAGTTCAGCGCCAAGTAGCGAAAGGACACTAAACACACCACCAAAGGAAGAAGCACAAAAACCATATTTTCTTCTATATTCTTTGTCTTATGACTAGTAAATACGCACACATTTGCATGTGCACATCTTTTTTTCTTTCGTGTTTTCACATTTTACAATTTATTATGTTTCAAAAAATACTCAAAAAGTTAAATAGTTTAAGGTAGTTAAATGTTACTATCATGGAGATAGTGGGTAACAATTTACAATTTAATAGTAATGAATTGATATTAATATCAATTAAGGGTATGTTAGGCAATAATTAAAAGCGTGATGGGGTGCTTCATTTTGAGCCCTCCGTTATATAATAGAAAAGATATAGATGATGCGGGAGACAATGCTGTCCATCCCATATTAAGCTTCCTGAGTTGGAAGTCAAAACTTTCACAGAAAGAAGTTGATATTCTAAAATCTCTCAACTAGCACTCGATCTGAATCTTGAAATGTGAAAGGGGAACGAAAAGAAAAGAAAACTGTCATAAACGAATCTTAACTATTCATAATTCTAGAAGTATGACCTTTAAATCAACTGTGATATATTATTCCCATAATCAGTGGAGGTATATCTTCTCAACTTCTTTTACTTTGCTATTCCCTTTGACCTTTCTAAAATGCACAGAAAGCTTAAAAAAGAGTACTCTCCTTGTGGCATAATTACTTTTTTGACTTTATTGCAACATGGTAAAAAAATTGACATATCATGAAACTGGTAGCTTTACTTTTTCATAAAGAAATCTTATTTCGGAAAGGACTTCACTCTTTAAATTTAAATGGAGAGATTCCTTCACCATTCAGATTTCAACTCAAAATCAAACTATCAAAAATTGCTTGCTTTGAATCAATGAGACCAATTAAAAGTCTCACCGAAGGAAAAAGTACCTAAAAGCAAGAACAATTCTCTCACGCCATTTACTTATATAAATAAAAAATTCGCTCACGCCATTCCTTGTACATAACAATTGCTGACAGGCAGGCTAAACGTGTACTTCTAGAAACAATTTTTATTCAATATAATCAATTTTCTGAAAACATTAAACTAAAATTACACACTAGAAACCGATAATTCCCTCCCTGGAAGCCTATTCCTAGTGTAATAGAGCAAAGATTGTTGAAAAACATTTCAATTTAGAACCAATTTCATCAATTCGAATAGCTACTTCAGCTGATTTCATATCAAAACATGCAATATTCAATCATTCCAACAATCAAGTAACTAAATGTCTACAAAGCACTATCAAACGATCACAATATCAAAAAAAAAAAATCCAATGAATATACGACTATAATTGGTACTTACCCAGCTTCATCAAGAACAATTCTAGATATCTTCATTTTCCGCTTTTTCCCATTGTAAAGCTCCTCCAAGGTACACGGCAGCTTATTTTCCACCGTAGCTGCCATCTTAACCGTCTGATCCCTAATACTCACATTCGAAGTTTTCAAGAAACTATCCTCAACCACCGCCGTCCTCCGCCCCCCGCGGCTGCCGCCGCCACGGCCACCAAATCCATCCGATCCGCCAAAGAACTCAGCAAAGATATCCTCCGCATCACGCGCATCGAACCTAAACACCGTACTGCCCCTCCCCCCGCCATTCCGATCAGTCGGAGACGCCTGGTCAAATTGACCGGATTTCAGTCCTTCCTTCGCCGTACACATCATAGATCTGACGTTTCTGAGGATCGCTCAGCACGTCGTACGCCTCCGAGATCTGCTTGAACTTCGCTTCAGCTTCTTTCTGATTAGTCGTACTGTTCTTATCAGGATGCCATCTCATCGCCAATTTCTTGTACGCCTTTTTTAATTCGTCTTCTCCAACATTCCGTCCGACCTTGAGAATATTGTAGTAATCCACTCCCATCGTTCACTCTCTCAACTTAATCTCTCTAGGTATTGTTGCAGGTGAATTTATTAGATAATTGGGGGAGGTGGCGATTATATCTATAGGTGGAGCCGTCCAACGAGGCGGAGCGATCGGAGTGTAGAAGAACCCGGCGAGTCGGCCGTTCTTTCAACACAGCCAAAAATGCTTACGCGCAAACTAGCGTATTGGCGGATGCAGCGCTAAGTTACGCGTCGGAACGAGATATTATAATCGACTATGTCATAGCTACACAGCTGTGACGAATACACTGTGACGATCTAATTGGAAATGGCGGTGATGAGGCATTTGGGGTTGCGAGGGTGATGGAGGGTTCTGATGACAGGCAAGTGAGGGAAGATTGATAGGTAATGTTTAAACTTTAAACGAGGATGGGAGGGGGTTTGGAGAACGTGCGAAGGAGTAATCAGTGGGGCCGCAAAGTATCTTTTCTGCTTTTAGAAGTAATTTTTTCTGCGGTTACAGAATCTGTTTTGGCGTCACTGGTTGGCAACTGGGGAATGGACCGTCGACAATAAAACGGCGTCGCCTTACCTTTTTCCAATTGACATCATGTGTTTGGGCCCGAAAGGACCGAAAGGTTTCGGAACTTGCCAACTTGGGATGGCCATGTAACGTAATATGTTGGAAAAAAGGCCGCAGGTGTCTTACTATAGATTTTCAACTGCTTTACTTCATTTAAATTAACTTCAATCGAAAAAAACAAAATGTTGATAACCTTTTGTTAAAGGTTGATACCATTTGGACTCCTCCACTTCATATTTTCAACCGGTTAATAGTGATTTACGTTGAGGTAAGCACAGTCGAATGACATTTCCTTCCTTTTTTTTTTTTCGAAAAATACAACATTTAGCCAGGAATTTTGCAACGGTACAATTTATGACCATTTTTTTGTTTTTAATGCATTCTATAAGTTCTCTTATAAATAGGTTTATAAAAAAAATATTACATTCTTTTAAGCATACATTACTTCTATATTATCTTATTCTCATTAAACTATACAAATTCTTCTTTTCACTTCTTTTGTCATGGATAACAATTTTTTTACAAATTTATTAAACTCTTCTTTTCACCTCTTTTGTTAGTATTTAATTACTTTGTTTTCTCATTGTATTATACAACTTTATTTATAATTCGTATGCTTTTATATTGATTTAGTTCAATAAAGTCTATATTGTTGCATCAGTATTTTGAAGGACAAACTACACAATTAGTCCCTGTACTTTTGAGTTTTTTTGGTTTTCGTCCCTGAACAAAAATTCGTTTGCCAATAGTCCTCGTGCCAATCAATTTCAACGAAGTTGGTCATTCCGATCTAGTTAGTTATTTTGGAAGTTAAGTCGATACGTGGGACTCACGTGTATTTTGGGAAGGGTAATATAGTCATTTTGCGCGTTCAACCAAATTATGACTTAAATCAAGTATTAATCTCCTTTTATTGCAACTTGACCTATCAAATGAAAGACTGAATTGAGGCTGTGAACTTCTGGCTACTTAAGAAAGTTATGGCTTTCAAACAACGAAAGAAGATAGAAGGATGGGGCGAGGGATCTTTTGATCAAGATGAGGCGAATCGGATTAGGAAGGATTTTCAAGCCTTCTTAGGTGATTTTGATGTTCTTGAAGATGGACTAAGCCTCTCATCGGGCTTTCTTCTTCTATATGATGTTCGATCTGGCGGCCTCCTTTCTCCGTCTCAGCGAGAATCAAAAGTCACAACCATGTGGATCCAAATCACGAATCCTCATCCGGCCGAATTTTGTCGCCCCTATTTCAACTTCACTCCATGACCTACCGAGCTCTTTCCACTCTAAGTCAACCTCCCTTCCCTCACCAGCTCATCATGGCTCGGAGGCCAATCCATCCGCGCTACTTTCTCCGGCGAATCTGCCGGCGGCTCCAACAATCTCCCTCCATCTATCTTCTGTTTTTCTCCGAGCGTCATCTCCGGTTTGAGGCTCTTCCTTCACGGCTATTGTCCTAAATTCCGACATCCTCCTCTCTTGCGACCCCAACCGGGCTTCACCACTTATCGTCATCTTGATCCATTGTTGAATCAAAGCCAACACTAAGAAAACCTAATTGCGAACTTGATAGAGCCGATCGAGTTCATCGGATGCGGAGACCCGAATGATTCGGTGGGAGGTGCAGGTGAATGGATCGAGTTCGTGGGTTGAGGTGGGAAGGCTTTGATCGTCATCTCCATCGCCCGATGTAGTATCGGTGGGATTACGAAGTGTGCGGAGAGAGAAATTGGAGGAAGAAGAAATGGCACCACATCAGTCGATCACATCACTCAGTCGATCAATCCTTATATTTTAAGAGACAATGACTATTTTACCCTTCAAAAAATACACGTGCGTGTCACGTGATCGTACTTAACGACCAAAAGTTGACGGAAGGACCAATGGTGTAAAAGTTTTCAGTTTAGGGACCATTTGCGAGGTGTAGGGATGAATAGTCAAGAACTCCAAAAGTACATGGACCAATTGTGTAGTTTGTCCTATTTTGAATTACTAACAAATATTTATGAATAAAAATATTTTTTCGAAAGATAAAATTAAAAAATATATAAATTATTTTTTGGACATATCATATTTTTTCTATAAATTTTTATGTTTTAAAACAATATATTTATTTTTGAAAATAAATGTATATTGAGAAAGAATAAAATATTTAGTTGTAGTTCATGCTATAAAGCTTTTATGGGTCTATGTATAGTAGAAAATAAGATTATAGAGAAAAAATTTATAAGCTGATGACGTGATATGACGTGGTATGAGGAATAAACTTTTGAAAGGTTCATGACCGTGGATGTCCTTGCGAATATGGATGGTAATTGGTTGGGTCGGGTCAAAACAAGCGATCGGTGCGGGTCGTAGCTAGCCCGTTATAATTCAAATATTGAACAGGTTGAAACGGTTCGAACCGCCTAAAACATGCACTTTCCACAAAAGAAATCATGTGTTTAAATAGTAAAAAATAGCGGGTCAAAATTGGTAACGTGTTCGACACGTTTTAACCCAACTTTGACTCGTTTCGACCTCCAAAAAATAACATGTCTGGTCGGGTAATTTTCAAGACATGTTGGGTGGGTTAACAGATTTTAGGTTGTAATTATTGAGCTTACTTACGACTTAGGAGCGATTATAGTTCAACTTGATTCAAATTTTGTTATAAAAAAAGAATCAAAATCAAACTAATACTTCGTTTTAAAAAAATTAAGAAGCAGAACAACCCAACATGTATGAGAATCAATACTTTGATTCAGTCCAGAACCAACTTAAAATTTGTAAGAATTAGAATCGAACCAATACTTCGGTTATTAGCTGCTTAATAAAAATAAATAAGTAATCTTCAAGCTAATTATGTATTTTCTTATTTTTCTTGTGAAATTAATAAAATTTCTTATTTATATTGAAAATAAAAAGTAAAAATGTAAGAAACTTTCTCATGAAATTAATGAAGTTTCTTGTTTATGCTTAAAATAAAAAGTACAAATGTAAGCAACATATTTGACATGGTATTTTCCAAAAGGTTAGACCGGATCTATTTATGCTAAAACTCATAGTAATCTAGATGAATGTTCATAACCGAAAAAGAAAGAAATAGAAATTTACTATTCTTCTTCTTCTTCTTCTTTCTTCTTCTTCTTCTTTTTAGTTTGTTTGTGATCATGAGCATGTTAATAGTCATCCATATATGATTGTTGCATTATATGTGTGATTAGAGTCAATTAATTGCATGTAAGATCTTTTGGACTTCTCATGCTAATATATCTCAAGTACACTTTTGAATCGTGATTGCATGTAAGCCTTGATTTTTCCTATCTATTTTATAGTGAATGCTTATGTGAAATGCATGTGGAGCATGTTTTTGAAAGGTTGGCAACGATTTGAAACTGTGTTTATATTCTATGAAAGCATGCATGAGTATTGTGACATATATGATATGATTTAGGCCATCTTTTGATAGTTTTAAGCCTTTATCTCACCTTACATGTTATACAATTATCCCTAGTATCCCCTTTTGAGCTTGATTAAAGTATGGCGCGTGCTAAGCATACATCAACCCTCATTCGATTTTGTTTCTATTACCCACATTAACATAACCCTTAAAAACTTATACACTTTAGCCTACCCCTTGAGAGAGTAGGATTTGAGTGGGAAATGTTGCCTTTATGTTAGATGATTCTTATATTACCTCTATGATTTCTTCTTCTTCGAAAAGAGATATGAAAAAAATAGAAACGAAAATAAAAAGAATGAAAATGGTGCAAGAAAATTCAAATGAGCATATGCCCTTCAAGAAAAGAAAAGAAAGTAGCAAAAAGAGTAAATGAAGAGGATCATTAGATATAAAGTTTTGTATGATGGTTTATTATGGCTTATAACCCCAAAAGTCCAAGTTTGAGGGTTATTTAAAGATTATTTGATTACGGGAAACGTGTAACACCCAAGGGTTTGGAAATGCATCCTAACCTTAATAGCATGATAATAAATTGTTAATGCGTGTTAATTGATTGAATTACATGTATGTGTTTTGAATTTCAAGTTGAATAGGGGGATGTTGATACCCTAATATGGCTTGTTGTGAATTTACCAATGTTGGAATAAAACTCCAAAACAACTCTGGGTGCAAAATATTTCCCACCCTGGGTGCAATCTGTTGTGGAATTGTAGTTGTCTTAACATTTTACTTTCGTGGGTACGAAATATTTCCCACCCTAGGTTCGATTATTACTGTATCAAATTCACCAATGTAGTTACTTCAGTTTTGCAGGTGCGAAATATTTCGCGGTTGCAAAATATTTCCAACCCTGGGTGCGAAACCTATTGGAATTTGTTGTGTAGTTGAGATCAATATGACTAATCATGATTAATTAGGGTTAAGTATAATTAATTAGATTAATCACGATTAAGGGGTCCTAAGTATGATTAATTAGTGTTAATCAAGATTACTTAGCTTAATCTTGGATTAATGTCAGCCAAAAAGGTTGTGACACCTCATGTTTTGTAGGGGGACCCTTCCCACCTTTATCTTCAGCTGACCAAAGCCAAGACACACCTCTTCCACCTCCTAACTTCACCATTTTCGTACTCAAAGAGGGAGAGAGAAAAAACATAGGTTTCGAGTAAATTTATTGGAATTGAAGGCCTAAAACTCATCCTTTGCCAATACAATCTTCATTAAAGTTGTAGAGCTCATCAAGGGGAGTGTTTTGAACCAAAAATATTTTGAAACCATTGGTGTTTAAGATCTACAAGAGGTAGAGGATTTACTTGCTTATGTTTGTTCATTAATTCCGTGTTATTAAGCTATATTGATGAATATCTTGATGAATTCCATGATGAAACTCTTATGTATAAGACTTGAATCCTTCGAATATGATTAGTTGATTAATTATATGTAGTAAGTTGTGAATTTGGTGTTAAACTCCTTGTAGACTTGGTAAAATCTTGTAGTTCATGAAGTATGGAGCATGTATTGCTATGTTGTGCAATTATATGAAAACTATGGTTTGAACCTTGTAGTGGTATGAACAATATGAGCTAGGTTGCACTGTAGTAGTGGAGTATCAATGGGTTTACTTTAGAACTCATTGCCACTCTTGCTTGGCACTAAATAGTATTATGAAGAATTTGACAATTCCATGACTTTGAGTATGAAAAACATGTGGACATAACACCAAGTGATATTTGATTGTAACAATAACAAGAGTGTGAAAAACAGGTAGTTTGAACATGTCTTGGGGGGGTTTAGAACGTTCCTCTAAGTATCCCGGGGCGGAGATGCAGGGACAGTTAGCAGCGAAGTTCTATTCTTGCCCAGCCCCTCCATTACGGCCATAATAAAGGATGACACTTCACTGATTGTGTTGTGAGTAGTCCACGCGGGTTACTAGGGTTGTAGGGACCTAGTCCGTGTTGACGTATCCCAGGAAAATAACAACATGTTTGATATACTTCATGATCAACAATCAGAGTGGTGTTGGATGGGAGCGGCAAGTCAGAGTTGATTCTCGACCTCTGTATACTACTTGTCTTGGCCCAGGTCCTAAATGAACATGTGATCGAAATTCTTGCTTAGCTGTGATATGAATTGTTTAGCATCATGGCACTTCTTTATGATGCATTCATGAAAAATGATGTGTCTTAAATTCTCCTTGCAAGTGCACAAGACTATTGAAGAATAGATTATGGTAGCAATGGTCGAACCACAGAGACAAGAAGTATCAGATAGCAAGTAAACCAGTAACAATTAAACTAAGGGGGGTTTCTATTTATTAGTCTAATTTATTATAAAGAAAACAAGAAATCTAATTAACAATTTAAAGCAGTAATCACATATATGAAGATCTTACGGTGGAGGGAAATCTAGAAACGTGGATTCACTCGTATCTACTTTATTGCTCTTTTGATTAAAGTATCAATCAATTTAATCTTGGGTTCGTTCACTAAAGTTTGGTATAAATTGTCAAATTATAACTCAGTCTTCATCCTAAATAATTCATCCAATCTATAACTTTAAGAACAAAATATATAAATTTCCTATCTGTCACTTAGGAACATATATATAAACATGACCCTAACTTATCACTCTCATGCATCGATAAGGTCAATTTATCACAATGGTGAGCCAGTGAACGACATATGCATATGGCCGTGCAGTTATCCGTACCTCTTGGTCTTTACTACTTACGATTCCACTCATTTGATCAAAGCTAGACAGTAAAAGAGATTGATAAGCATTGTGATCAACAAGATTTGATTGAATAAAAATATATATTAAAGCAATAGATTCGATACAAGTTACCTCCAATTCCTAGATTAATGAGCGGTTAGTTCATCCTTGAAGATGAACAAATCATTGGAATGAAAGAATACATGAACGATCTTCTAACTATAATTACAAACACTAAAAATTATCTATTACACACTAAAATCGATGTAAAAACCGTCCTTTGCTTTTGATACATGGCTTGTATTTATACTAATGTGTTCGGGGGAAGGAGATACAATTAGGGTTAAACTCCATTTGTCTGATTCGGAAGGGTTTGCGGGGGCAAGGTGAAAAGGGCATGCGGCCGCTAGGCTTTGACTCCAAAATGGCTGACACTCTGGAGACCTTGCGGGGGCAAGGCCTCCTACCCTTGCTTCGCAAGGGGTTTCATAATCCACTTCAATCTTCTTTCCTTGATTTGCACTTTGCGCCCTTCCTTCAAATCTTCACTAAAAGCCTTATAAATCCTATAATTTCACCTAAAACCCTGAAACTCACAATAAAACTCAAAAACGCATATTAGTAGCCAAAAGCCTCGAGGAATTGCTATTTCCAAGCTATAAAAGTACCCAATAGATGCGTATAAAACACATCTATCAAATACCCCCAAACTTAGACTTTGCTCGTCCACGAGTAAACAATACTAATAAATACAAAAGCAATTAAATTACAAAAATTAAGAAAATCTTTTTGGAGGTGACACTATTTATATTCCTCTATAAACCCACAAACTCAAGGAGACTCTTACGAGCGACTCGACTATGCAGATAATTACAAAAACTATTAAATACAAAAACAGATAAAAATTACACTAAAATAATAAATACAAATAAATAACAAAAATCTTTTTGGGTTCATTCTCAAGTCATAATAGCATGGCAAATCATAATTACCTCAGGAATATGCTCACCACATAAATGCAGACTCATTCACAAAGCAAACTGACTTATACTCAAACTGCAACCGGTACCAACATCTCCGTGTGTATGTGCTAACTAGTCATGGAAAATTTCACAACTTAAACAGTTTTACTAAGCTTAGCATAACATTCATTCTAAAAATCAGGATTTTCAATAAAAACACATGCAACACAGAATATGTAATCTACCATTCGAACCCGGTCTATCACAGAAAGAGAGAACACCATGGATTTCAAATGTTTATACATCCATCCTATCCACTTCCTATGCATGACATACAATGCTTTCATACCCCAATTACTTGCAATAGCTAAGATTATGCTAACACAATAAGCTTGCAAATAATATGAGTATATGAAGTGGGGATCAATTTACATGCATTACTATCGAATCAACCAACACAAGCGCTGGCAAGAAGATTAATATGACTTTATTAAGCTTGTAATGTAAGGCCTTGGTGTTGGGGAATACGATGGAAAGGGAATAAAATACAAAGTGAGAGAGCAAGACTACCATTTTCCCCATTTGCTTCTAAACATTTATAAGTATTACCCAATTAGGCTAGAACCTACAAAGACCACAAGTGAGGATTTTCTCCCAAACTTTTTTTGTACAATATCTCAAGCTAAAAATAACTAGTGATCCATTTTTCAGTAGAACTTTTTATAACATATCTGTCTATTGAAAGCTATGCTTCCATTTGAATCTTCTTGCACTCTTCTTCTTCCTATTTGTTTTTCGTCAAACTAATATTTTTTTCTTTTTCTTTTCCATCACTTTTTTTATTACGATGAGGAAGAAGAAGCCTTCGAAAACTTTTCTAACTGATAATGGACCCAAAAAAAAATTAATTCCCCACCCACATCATACTCTCTTAAAGGGTCGACTAAAGTGTATAAGCTTTAGGGGTTAAGTTAATGTGGGTTAAAGAAACGAAGTCGAATGGGGTTCAATGTGTGCTTAGCACACTCCATTTCTTTTTAACAAAGCTCAAAGAGGACACTAGGGATATTTTTAGTAAGGTCGGGAAATATTTAGGCTCAAACGGTCCAAATATGACCTATATCATATCCTAATGTCAGATTACTCATGCTAGTTTTTAAGAAAGTAAAATACATAAAATATCATATCCATCGTGAAGGTTGTGGAATTGAAGATTTAACATCACTAGATTTAGGCAATCAAGACTAACATGTAGTCATGGTTCAAAAGTGTGCTTGAGATAAATTAGCAAGAAAAATCCAAGGGATCTAACTATCATGCAATTGACCCTAAGTTACAATTCAATGCAACAATCATGTCGAGATAGCTATTCATCATATTCTTGTGCATCTCTTAATTTTTTCCTAGAATGAAATGTGTGCTATAAACTTAGTAAAACTATTCAAATAAATCCATAATCAGGGAAAAGTACACAGAGATTTGGAGAAAATCAAGAATTTTGCAGAATCGAGTAAATTCCAGAATGATCTACTGATAAGCTATTTAATTCATTGCATTAAATCATCATCGACTGAAGTGACCACACCAGGGCTCGAGAATGAAAAATTCCAATTGATGACGGGTTCCCATAATGGGTACCCGAAAGAACCAAATATTAGTATATTATGGTCAAGGCAACATCTCCGAAAATAAATAAAAATAAAAAACAAGAAAATAGAGAATTGTGAAGAGACGATAGAGGGGCAAAATATGTCCCTTACCCTAAAAAATGTAGCCCAGCCTAGGGGTGTAAGTCGGAACCACCGAACCAAACCAAACCAAACCAGTCGGTTTGGTTCGGTTTTGGTCGAAGACGGTTCGGTTCCGGTTTCAAAAATTAGAAAACCACGTGGTTTGGTTTGGTTCATGGTTTTTGGTATCGAACCAAACCAACCAATATATTTTTATTTATTTATTATGTAATATATATTATATTATATTTATTAACTATTTTGAACATTTGATTTATTCATTATATATATATATATATAAATACGCATACTAAACCAAACAAAATTTTGATTGTTGGAGAACTATTATTTCTTCCATTGTTTGTGTTTATTTTAGAATTTGCATTGTTTTATTTATGATAATTTGTTATTAGTATATTATTTCCTAATTTTGATGTTAATTCCAAATTAAAATCTTATTTTTATTGTTATTTTTAATGTTGGTAAATTTTATTAAAAATAATTTATATAAACCACAAAACCGAACCAAACCGAACCAAACCGAGTGGTTTGGTTCGGTTTGGTTCCAAATCTTACTTGATTCGGTTCGGTTTGAGATTTTTGGATTAGGTTCGGTTTGTGGTTTTGGTATAAACCAAACCGAACCGAACCACTTACACCCCTAGCCCAGCCCCACCCCTTTTTAGGCTAGGTCCTGCAAAGACCCTAGACTTAGAATTTCCCCCCCCCCCCTCAAACTTAAATTTTATTTTATCCTTAAAATTGAGGATTATCCTATAAGAGGATTGATGGAGGAGAAATATCAAAAGGATATATATGGTCAACCTAATGAAAGAGGAAGAAACATGAGCTTCGACTCATGGTGAGTCAGGAGGAAATAACGAAGGAGGAAGGAACTCATCTGGGTGGAAGTCCAAAATGCGCGGACGCATTACTCCCCACCCGGTTAATCCAACTGTAAAACTCAGTACGTTCGTCTCAAGTGATATTGGACAGGGAATAATAAGCAATCCATATTATAAGGTTCTGGGACCATTTATATAATTAATAAATTGGGTGATTAAACCCTTTCTTCCCCATTTCATTCCCTTCCATTCAACATGGTTGCCACCACCACTCCATTGCTGGCAGATCACACAGCCCACAAAGAAGTTCTTGAAGTAGTGAATCTGCCTATGAGGAACAACTAGTCCTCTTTCTTCCATGGCCTTTATACGAGAAAGAAATATATCCTTAATACCTCACTAGCCCAGTCATCGGAGAAAGAATGGGAATTAGTCAGACATATATAAGAAAGCTAGCCAGTAGCCAGTAGCCATTAGCCTCGATAGCGGAATCGCCGAGCACACCCTACCTTTCGACAACCCAACTCGAGCACCCACTCGCCTTCATCCATGGCGAATTCTGATGGCTTCGCTGATTTAAAATCTCAAAAAAAAAAAAACATCCATATTTATCACTAGATCTGTAAACCCAATTAATAATTTAAAGAACGGGTCGAAAAAACGGGCCGACTCCTTCATCGTCCCCACCTTCATCGTCAGCACTGGTTGGGCGGTATCCATGGAGGGTTGGCCGAAAAAATGGGCCGATTCCTTCAAGATCCGAAAGATATCAAGCAAAATTTCCAAAAAAAAAATTAAAGAATTTTTGAAGATCTTCATGTACTGGGGAGAGAAATTTGGAAGATATTTTTCTTGTTTTTTAATCTTCTGATCTGTGAGCAAAATTTCTAAAATAAAAAAAATGAAGAATTTTTAACATATTTGTGATCTGGGCGGAAATTGGGGAGGGAAATTCAGAAGCAATTTGTTGTTTTTGGATCTGCAAGATTTAGGAAGATTCAAAGCAAAATTTCCACAAAAAATTTTGTTTGGAGAATTTTTGAGAATAATATGGGTGGAATATTGTGGAGGGAAACATGATAATGCTTTTCTTCAATTTGGGGAGGGAAACATGATAATTTGGGCGGAAGATTGGGGTGTGTGGCAGAGAAGATGAAAGGATGAATTGCAATTTGCAATTGCACCCCCTGCTCTAAGCCTAAAATTCAGATAAATTTGTTTGGTCAAAGTACTTTTTTGTGAGTGAGGATGAAATGACTATTTTACCTTGAGCCAATGCCACATGAAATACACGTGCGTTGACCTAACGAAAAAAAAACTAACTAAATTGGACGAATGACCATTTGTGTCAAAAGCTTTCATACATGTATCAATAAGGTTAGATTTTTTACAAGGACGAAGTTAGAAAAAGTGGTAAAGTAGAGGGACGATTTTGGTAATTCGTCCTAATAAATATATCAATACTTTGATACTAGTAGATTAATAGTTATGTTATGTGAAGGTTGACTTATGTTTTGTTTCTATGATATCGTGTATTGATAAATATTTTAGTATTTTGATGCTTGTTGATTAATGACTAATTATGTTTTTAAGGTTTGTCTTACTAATAAAGATAATACGTCTACACACACAACAACAACAACAACAATGCATCATCATATAACACATCCACTACAAGTACAACACTAAGGCATTTATTCAAAGCAAGCTACAACAAGTGCATTCGTGTTGTTGAGTCTACTTCTAAACATGATATCTTGCATTAGTTAGAAGTTGTTACAGTTTGCTTTCTATTGTAACAACTTTTTGTTGAATTTAGGGAGTTAGTTACATTTGTTGTATAGACTTGTATATATTAGCCGTCTAAATGGGCCAAACTCATTGGGTTAGTCCGCCCGCATCTTAAAAAAGGTGGGTTGGGTTGATAAAAATTGAGTCCGCTAGGATGTGGACCAAACAAGTTTGACCTGTGCGGACCACGGGTTGAAGTAGGGCGGGTTGGTCCGCCATTTTTTAATCAACACACTACTACAACTAATCTAGACTATTGATGTCACGTCCCGACCCGGATCATGACGAGTGTGATGACCTGACCCGGATTTCACCACAAAATCCCAAGGTCGTGTCGTTGGAACTAACATAAGAATAGAACAAGCACTAGCCAAACAATTAAGCAAGTCGAATAGTTGAACTAACAAGCTCTAAACGCGAAGATAAAACCATACTAAAATACGAGTTTACAAAATTCAAATCTGCGGAAGCAAAAAGAAATGAAGTCTCGAGCTATAAAGCTCGAAACCAAAGCCAAAGCAACCAAGAGAGACATTTTCTCTCAAGAGGGAAAAAACAAAACTCACGTGCTGTAACATTGCAGACGCTGAACAAACCATCAGCACTCCAGGTCGGCGTTTCAATAAAGGACCAACTTGAAATAAAAATTACTCAACGGCTAAAGGATACCGGGATTAACCAACAACTATAACAACTAGAATAAAGAAAAGCCCCAAAGCTACTACGAGCCCGAAAGACAACAAAAATAAATACTAAAACCACAAACAACGGCTCGACACAACAGTTGGCGCAAGAAGGAACGAATACAAATACCCAAGTATCTACCTGACCGTAAAGTCTAAATAACTTTACAAGATGTCGATCTCACAAGAGTTATAAGTACAATATACAAATGACGATACGACAAGAAATAGGACTCCACAAGCTACTACTCAGGGAAGTCGAATGCTACAACCACGAACCACATGATTTAATCTCGATCTATCGATTAGCTGCGATCTACTACAGTCACGATCTACCCGGCCTCTAGAAAACAAAGTACGAGATGAGTCATAATGATCTAGTACGCTACTACAAGAGATATGTAACTGTAGACACCCCAATTTCGTACCTCATGTTATATGACATATCCTAAAATATCAAGACCTGTTAAAATGACTAATGGATGTCAAGTTACAGGGTTTAAAATGCAAAAAAATACAAAAGAAAAGAAGGAATGCATAAACAGTGAATTGCAGGGGTTAAAGTGCCAAAATCAGAAAATAAAAAGGTTGTGGGTGCCGCGCCCACCAAGTTTTTAGGTCGCGCCCACAAGATCCCCTGCACTGTAGCTTTTGACTTTTGGTGCAACCTTTTTAGCACGCAGTACAAGCTAATAAAGCACGACTGATAAAACTTAAATGCTAAAGAATCCCCAATCCTCGGCTATAAATAAAGCCTCCCGGCTTCAGAATTTCAGACACTTCACGCAGCAGTTTGTGAAAGTTCTCCAGAGATAACGTCGAGGTTATTTCCTCTCCAGCCCCGAAGCTCTGCCAAACTACCAAATCTTCCCCTAAACACAAACTCTCCGGCCAAAGTGAACCCTAGCTACCCAACTAGGTTTCCACCCTATTTCACCGGTTCAAAAATCCCAAAAGGAGCAGTTGCCCTGCCCGAATCTAGACGTTAAATCCAGCTGAAGCAAGAAGTTGCTCTGCCCGATTCAAGACACAATATCAAGCAAAAGTAAGCAGTTGCTCTGCCCGAATCTAGGCGTCAAAATCAAGCAAAAGCAAGCAGTTGCTCTTCCCGATTTCAGACTCAGCAAACACGCAAAGCAAGCAAGCAGTTGTACCGCCCGGATCTTAAGGCAAAAAGCAACTGAAAGGAGCAGCCAAGCTGCCCGAAATCCAGCAATAGCAAAACAACAGAAAAAAGACTTCATTTCTCGGAAGGACAGGGGAAGCACATGTAGACCGCCTAGTGGGCTTAAGCCCATGCATACCGGGTTCAGACACTCACGTTCCGGGAGGTAAGTTCTGTCCCCGTAGTTATCTATTATAATCTATAAATTAAATATAAATATCTAACTAAATTTCATTTCGGTTTATACTTTAATGTAATAATAGTTATATTTCATTTTCATTTAATTAGTTTATTTTCCTTTTTTACTTCAATGCAATAATAGTTGCATTTCATTTCCGTTTAAATTAGTTTCCTTTTCGTTCCTACTTTAATATAATAATAGTTACATTTTATTCATGTTTAAATTAGTTTCTTTTCTGTCTTTATTTTAAATATCATAATAGTTATATTTTTATTTTATTTTAATTAGTTTATTTTCTGTCTTTACTTTAATGTAAAGTAGTTATAATCTCTTGCAGTTTAATTAGTTTCTTTTCTGCACATACTTTAAAGTTTAAATATAGAAATAGTTATGTTACTTATTGTTTAATAAGTTTCTTTCTAGCTTATGCAAGTAAATATAAATGAAGTTTGTACTAGCATAGCTATTTTATCCTTAAAATAGCTTATAAAAATGTTGTAATTATTCTCTAGTTGTATCATTTAAGTTATAATTTTGATTTTTTTCTTTAATAAATGTAAAATAATTTCTCTTCATTTCCTTTATATATATATATATATATATATATATATATATATATATATATATATATATTATTCTGAGTCAAAGTGTATAAAATAAAACAAGCATATTGATAAACCCATTGTGAGACCGAAAAGGTGAGTTGGGTGACTAACCCCTTCCTAACTCGTAACTTAGCCCCCAAACCCATATAATCTGGTATGTTTGGTTTTTCTCTTGTTTAACCATAAAATAGAGGTGGTGACTCTGTAACACATTTATATCTCTTACAGAGGACACCCCTCAGCCGAATTAGCATAATCCATGCGCTCTATTGGTTATGAAAATGTGATAACTTCCCCCACTGAGGTCAACAGTGGTGGGTATGTGTGTGTGAATTGTCTCTAGTACGGTGATACATTGCAACCACGAATCCGATAATCCGTGAAAACAATGGATCGTCCCACCATCAACATAAAAACTCAAGTAATACCAGCTGAACTTATATGCAATACACAAGTAGATGTTTACTTGCCAATTCTCAAGTAGATATAATGATCTACTAAACTCATATGATTATGCACATTGTTACAATAATCACTAAACCACAATATAAACTTATTTGAGTCTCTAAATCACTAGTGCCAAGTTGTCCACACTAATTAAATCAAGTTCCAAAAGCTAGTAATCTAGTCAAGTGGATTATAATGTCGTAGGATCTCACCAAGATCATTGTAAGGTTCAATTGTGCCTTAACTCGACTCTGTTGAGTCCTTACTATTGTTTCATCCAAATAGTGTATAAATGTTATATGCATTTCTAACCCATTTTTATGTTCTCGTTTGAGGCATAGCTAGGTTCTTGTTCCACATTTAGGAACCCTAATTCACATATCAATAAGTCAAGTAGAAAATGGAAGCCTAAGTTAATTAATATCAAATCAAGCCCTAGTTCAATTCAAGTTCACAATTCCACCTATTAATGGAATCCAAATTTCAATGTAGGTAAACAACCTAATAGTAGAAAACGTATGAAGTCAAGAAACAATATATGCTTCATAAGTCATATTATAAAATAACATAGAAAATTCAATTCTTAACAAAGAAAATAATTTATGCATTTAGTCCTAATCTCAAGTAGGCATAGTAACTCATATTATCGCATGAAATCAAGATAAGTTATTAACTTAACGATCAACCCAACATTTAATGTCCAAGACTATTTCGTTAGTTTAGGATCATTAAAATCTATTGATTTTAATAGTAACTTTTTTCTAGAATGATAATTCATTCTATTATTCAAAATTCATAATAACCCATTAATTACAAAACATCATCCTTAACGAGTTCAATTATTGTGATCCATACATATTTAGAAACTAGACATTTTAAGGTATTAATTACCATTTTCAATCATTCGATTTAGATCTATAATCATCAATTTATGATTATTCACAAGACAAGTTAATTTCCAGATTCTCTGTTATAACTCATTTTGTACAGCCAAATTGTAAGTTCAACCATAATTTTCTCACAACTCCAATTGAGGTGATTATTGATTAGTCTGAAACTATACTCTTTAACCTATATCTTAGCATTTTAAATTACTCCATTAGGACTTGTATTCATCAAAATACAGCCCCTCCAAGTTCATGTCACAAATTTGATTCTCTGCTATGACTTACAATGTGTGTCTATCATAGAAAATTCACTAAATATTCCTCATTCCTCCAAATGACCCAAAATTTACATCCCCTGAAACTAGACTCTTTGAGATAGAGTTTACTATTTTAAAACACTCCATTTGGATTTGTATTCTTCAATTTATAATCTCTTCAAGATCGTGTTACTAACCAGTTTCCCTGTTACCAGTCCCACTGTTGCAGCAATGATTCGTGACTCATGAAAAATACTTCCTCAGCTCCAAATTATATGAAAATGTACATAGAGTTACTTAACATGTATAGGTATAACATACTTCAGTTTTAGAAAATTCCCTTTATTATATTTGTACCTATATTTTCTAGAAATTCGTTCAAAACAGAATTTGTATAGTTTGTTTCTCAACAAATTCATGAACAATACTTGTTCCCAATCAAGGCTTGAACACATTCAAAACTGAACACAAGACCAAAACATCACATATGAGTTCATGACTCAAAATCTTCAGATTTCAAACAAGCATGAAATCAAGTTAAAAACATGGTAAAAGTCTTCCTTAGCATGGATTCAACAACAAACATGAAGCTAGCATGCAAGATAACTTGGTGTAGAAAAATATGGAAATTAGTAGCTTACCTTAAGCCTATCAAAAACTGGAGGAAAGTAAAATAAAGCAAGGATTAATAGTCTCCTCGTCGATAGCAAAGATTGGGTGGTCTCGAATCTCAAATTGGGTGGCCGGATCTCTGGGAAATCAATAAATACACACTAATCTCACCTCCAATCACTCACACTTAAGCTCCGCCATTGTTGAATACAAATATCTGATGTTAGGAGGTGTAATGAGTGGAGTTCTACAGACATGATACACTATAAAAGGTGAGAGAGTGAGTGGGGCAAGTGTCAACCTCTTATAGATCCATTTTTAAGTGAGATTAAGTCCCTAATTGAGGACTTAGTGCTAAAATTTTCACTTATGATTAATCCACTCAATTAAGGTCTAACTAAGGTCTTAGGGTCAAGTTTTGTGGAATTCATTAAGGATTTCCAAGTAAATCCAATAAATAAGGCAAATCTCAAATTTATGGAAATACCGAGAATAAGTTATTTAGTAAACTTAAAAAATGCACCTGTACTGAAATACAAGTCCAAAAATTACGCAAGAGGCATGGTTAGAAAGATCTCAAAGTCTAGTTTCTAACGCATCAAACATATCTCAATTCTGAGTTGTCTATAAAAAACTATGGCCAAATTACTATAGACCTATCATGGACTACGTATACAGAAATGCACAAGTCACACCGAAAATTAAACACGAGCGTGTGCAAACGTTAACACGACCAAACCAAAATAACATCAAGTTAATCCCCAAGGTCCCCCTAGTCATCCAGGGCCAAACCTAGGGTCAAAATAATACTAACCGAGTATACGAAAATAAACACAACAGTACAAACTCGTACGACAACACGATAACTAAAATTGCGAATCGGGGAATCAAACTTAGGACAACAACTACTATGAATGTCTGATTGTAAATGCATCCAGAAAGTACACAAAGACGTAGGATCTCTCAAAGGTCGCGAGTAAGAACGAAGTATGTAAACGTTCTATTGAGTCAAATACTTTAGGATTGGGGGTCTTACAACGAGGAATCCAGAGATTAATTGGTGCATTGGAACTAATACGGAAAAGCAGACAGGCACCTGCTAAGAACAATGACACCTTCCAAAATAAGCGAGCCAATAAGGCTCTAACGAAATTGTAAGCCATAACGACGATATTGAAGCTCAAAAACAGAAGGTGTAGAAGCAATAATAGGGTGAAGCCCTAAGCTATTGAGCTCGAAACAAGACAAATCAACTTAAGAGATATAAGTATCTCTTCGAGTAAGAAAATACAACTCACATGCCGCAACAATGCAGGCACACAACAAAACCATCGACGGCCAAAGAGCCGGAAAGAACAAAAGTCATTGGCAAATCTACATGACGGAACCCAAAAACTCCCATGAGTCTACAACTCGGGAAACAACACCTCAATGGTTTAACTTGAAGACATGTTGGAGAAAAACAAAGTAAAGAATAACTAAATCAGTGCTCAACGATAGAAGACTAACAACACTATAATAACTATAAAGACAATGATCCAAAATACCAACCAAGGTATAGAATAGATAAACATCTACAAACAACATGACACATGTCGGCTTAAAGAATTACTACAAGTTCAAGATCTAATATACTAACAATACGACCCAATAAACATAGGATTTATATAATCCTACAAATGTCCTTGCCGAAACATAAATAAGAATGTGTCCTGAATGAGAAGCTGTCATGGAGGATTAACCGAGACGAACACGAACTAGCCGATCACACAATGATAAAACAGGGAACCTGCAAACTAAGTAAAGAAAGGGGTGTGGTGTGAGCCATAAATAGTCAATAAGTTACTACATGCAACAATATGACATGGTATGATACACAATAATATAATCACACAAGATATCATCAAGTATATCCAATAATACACAATCAATTTAAACACAATCACGTATATCTAATGTTTCATATAGTACTTTGATGTCACATAAGTGCTCGTAATAAACCACATAATCATTGGATATGTTATAGAACATGTGCCGTTGTGTAGCTCTTGCAATACACAGTGTTAAACCATATCGTGGCAGAGATACCTGTGATTGGTATATAAGATTATCGAGAACCTTCTCGAGAAATAACAAGCCGGTGCCACGCGTATTGCATACTATAAAGGTGCTACGTCCCTATTGCGGCCAACACTGGAGGGTGTATGCAGAAATCTTGTGCAACAATCCATTGCAATCATGAATCTTACAATTCGTGAAGACGATGCATCGTCCCACCATGAATCTAATCATATTATCATTTTGGCGTAGAGAGTTCATTTCTAGCATGTATACAAGCCTATATCAAACCTACTATGCAAAGCAATTACATTGTACCCCGAGACCATATGAATGGTCTACGAGCATCGAGTGTCATAAGTACACTCATCCTAATCTCCTTGGAATGATGATTCATTCCAGACACCCAAATCTGTCACAGTTCATGCGATGCTCGCATTTCAAACCTTATCAAGTTCAATTCAATGGGTGTGTATCCAAGATACAATTCGAGTATACTTTGAGACCATCTAGATAGACTCTACATACCGAATGTCAAGGAGTACACTCAAGGGAAAACACTTAGGGAACGATCATGATTCACAAGTTATTCGAATCTAATACCTATCAAGTCCAAATCAGAGCCAGAGTATCATAGATACTAACTTAATTATACTTGAGACTACCCAAGTAGTCTCTATGTTCCGAGTGCCAAGACGTACACTCTTAAAATCACATATAGAGCGATCATCCAATTCATAAACTAGGTTTCATAAAAATTCTCACAACGTTCACAACCAAGTTCTTCTAACTCCATCAAGAATGATAATGATGATTTCCTTTGCAATGGAAAATGAGAATGTGTTTGGTTTATAAAAGATCTTTTACCAATTTTAAAGGGGGGGTTTCTATTTACACCATCTCATCCTCTAAATATCTTATTTTACCCATCACCCTCTAAATACACCACATCATCTCTCCCATGAACCATCCCCTCTCATTCTTCCTCTTTTTTCTTTCCTTTTTCCTCCCTTATGTGATCCATATCCCTCCTTTCTTCCTCTATTTTTTTCTTTAGAAGATTCTTTGTTTTTGTTTTTTCCCAATCTTCCTCCCTTCCCTATAGGAAAATTGGGAAAAAATCAAAGGAAAAAGAGAGGGAATGATGGGAAGGGAGGAAAAAGGGAAAGAAAACATGTTCAAATTACCAATAGTTTCGCTTGGTATCGATATTAGCATAGGAGCAAAAATTAAATCATTCCTCGACAACGGTGCCAAAAACTTGATGTGCGCAAAAACGCAACTTAAGGGAAGAATACCCGGTCGTATCAAGTAATAAAGTGTACATAAGTTCGAGTTATCGATCCCACAGACAATGTACGCAATTTTCACTCCAAATAAGTACCAAAATTGGGCTAACTAATTATATTTTAGTGAAAAGAAAATGAATTAAAAACTAAAAATATAAACAACCTAAGAAATTCATTAAATTCACTCTACTGCAGAGGTGGTTTGACAACAACAAATCAAGATAAAAAGATAGGAGTGCAATATTTCTAGTCTAGCTGGTATTTAATTTTAATCCTCTTTCTACTTTTCTTTAACTCAAGTCTTCGTAGTCGGGCGCACAACATTATTCACTACTAGCTCTCGCAATGTATAGAAAATCTAGCTATAACTCTTAGCTACGGGCTCTCGCATCTTATAACATAGGAATAACCACATGTTAAAACAAGCACCCAATGACTATCTACGCACGATCTTCTCTCGGTCTCACGTAACACAAACAATTATTGTGATTTTCGGAATCAATAGGACGGGCTATCGCATCTTACCAATAATTCTAGTGATTATCTAATGGTTCACTACACCATTAAAAGCATGAAGAATACACAATAATAACCAAGTACATGGATAATACTTCGCAAAATGAAATTCTCTCTATTTTTCTACAAATCATGTTGGTAGCCGAGAACACAAAATTGGTTAACTAGGGGCTCTCGCATTTTATAGTCGACCATAACCTCCCCGACCACGTGAATGGCTAAGGTGGTTCTATTGCGTGTCAAACCAAGTCTCACAATAGTTATCGGTAAGTGTCAGAAAAACACCAACTATTAAATTGATTGGTCCGAAATACAAAGGTAGCTCTCGCGGATCCTAGGTATTTCTAAAATCATTTAATTAAAAGCATTAAACCCACAAAATAATAACCAAACATGAATGTGTACTAAATAAAAAGAGAGATTAAATTAAAACCACTACATTGGACATAGAAAAATAATTGCATTCCATAAATCATTTAAATACAAACCAATTCAACAATATACAAGATTAATCAACCCAAGAAATTACACCAAACATCTCAAAAGATAGGTTGAAAGAATTAAACCAAATGGAGAACAAATCTCAGGTTGAAATCTCTTGTAAATGCTTCGTTGGTTCTTGATTTGAAGTTTTAAACCTTCAAAGATGATTAATCAATGGAGGAAAGAAATAAATTTTGGTGAAAATGGGGCTGCTGCCTCATTTAGGGCTCAACAGCTCGTATGGGGACTTGAATTTTCAAATGGAGGCTGCTGGGAGTATATTAGGAGAAGGGAAAAGAAGTGCACAAGAAGGCAGGGGCAAAATGGGAAGGACATAAGATATTTAGGGGCAATAAAGGGAAGGAAAGGGTTGTTGGGTCGCAGCTGGAGCTGGGTAATCCAGGCGGAGAAGGCGTGGGCTGACCTAGGTGAAAGTGGGATTCGGCTGTGAGAGATAGAGGGCTGGGACGCGGGCAGGAGGGGCATGGATGGGCCGAGGCAGATGCGGGTTGGACTTGCGACAACCCGACCCCCAATCTCTATACGAGCCTCGGGTCGAGCGTCGAACAAACATATAAAACAACAAAACACGTACAAAGCCCCCACTAATAATAGGCTAATAAAATCACCTGATAAAATATAGTCAGTCATGTGATCAATATAAACACCACAACCAACCAACCAACTAGTGTAATATAATACACATGCACGAAGTTAAACTCCAGCATCAAAAGATAGTACAAGACCAGTAACGTCAAAGTACCCAAAGTAGAGCTTATATAACTCTACACAACAACAACCCATCCTTACACTATACAAATACAAACTCATATGGAGCTGCATAACAAAAGACAACCTACTGTACACGAGTGCTTCGCCGGCCTCACCTCGAACTCCCTCCCTGACAGGGATCTAAGGAAAACAAATAAAGGGAACATGGTGAGTGATAACTCAATAAGTTACTATATGCAACTACATGGCATGCTGTTATGCACATGTTATAAACACATATGTAAATCAAGTATAGCTGTACAGATACTTGCACACATCACATTGATCATGTTATAATGCACATTGACTCAACGTAATTAAACATGTATAATTAGGATATACAAATGTAGGCGAGCTTTCCGTCTCGGCTTGTATCTCAAATACCATAGCTGTGTTGCTGCCGCAGTATACTCACTGATATATGTCTGATCACATGCTGAACCATGTCTGAACCCAATAGTATCTAGAACCAATGACCTTGGGACTTAATCTGGAGTCTCACTACCCCAAGTTTTACCCAAGAGTTTAACCTTCTGTTTATCTTGCGAATTGCTCTAACAAGGCTACATCCTTATCACGACCAATAACAAGGCGAGACTCATGCAACGACTCGTAGCGATCACGAGATTTAACTCTCGTAAAGACTACTATTGTCCTATTGTCGACATAACCACATATGTTAGCTGAACTCAATGCGATGCACAAGTAGATGTTTACTTGCTAATAAACACAACCGTCGAGTCCCAAAGTAGGGGAGCTCAACACACATAATAAGCATGCATATTTACCTGTAAATAAACACTTAAGCATTTATTTGTTTATACGCAAATACCAATGTATGCAATATTTTACATATAATAAACTATACCAAAGTATTCCCCATTATCGTATGAATAGAACACGTCACTTGTTATATTTTATTGTCCCTAAATCGACTATGTTGAGTCTTTTGTTTAATATTTATAAATTTTGGACATCACAGCGATTTGCAGGATTCATCCCAATGCAATCTCACCAATGTATTACTCGACATAATAATGGTGTAAAATCATTTAATACATTAACCAGTTAAAATTAATAATAATTCGTAACTAAATTATTTATACTTCATATTCAAAACAAATCACATGAGAATAGTCCACAGTTCATGTATGCAATTATTACATATAAAGGGAAGAGAATAGTAACTTATTTCTATCGAAAAATATCGGTAAAAAAAAAATATTCTGGTGTAAATGTAGCCAACAACACATAGAACACCCATGCAGAGTCACAATTAAAAACAGGCGAGTAAAAATTTTGCAAATTGAGCGTAAAGCTCGAAACCCTTAATAATCTTCTCAAACATGCCAGACGGTACAAAGAAGAAAGAAAAGTGAGATACTGCTGCTCAAAATTATTGTTTAAAAGAAACGGGGATATCCACCACCGACCAAATTGGTAAAACCAAAACAACTAAAAAAACAAAACAAACTTATTGAATTGGTGACGTGGACCGAAATCCAAGTTAATAATCACTTGGTGGGAAATAAAATATTCATATATAGTTAGTCATTTAAAGTGTCAACATTATTGTTTGTTCAAAGTCAACAATGTCAAACCAATTAATCATCAATTTGACCCAATTTGACACTAATTAATCACCAATTATACCCAATTAAACATTAACTAAACACTATTAATTAGTCAAGTTTAAAATAAAAATATATTTTAACAATATAAAAAGAAACACGTAATGTACGATATATTTCAGGTCAATCTAGCCGAAAATATATATTTTTCCAACTTTAACGTGTCATTTCCTATTCCAACGTTATAAATCATAACTAATATAACTAAAGTCCAACATGGACTTTAAATACGTCACATATCAAGCCCAAGATATCTTGAGCTCAAATGGACTGCTCGTAGGGCAATTACTCAAGTTCACAACACAAAACACATAAACACATTAAATATAACACGTAGCACGTAATTAATTATGCTAATGCACAATTAATAAAATATGCAATTTTCAGGAGTTACATGACTGGATCCGAAAAGAAAGACGCGTGTAGGCTGGTGATAGGGCGTGCTTAGAAATCGACAACGCATGCAAAAGTGAAGCAGTTCCAACATTGGCGTCGTGCTCCCTTGAAGAATTGGAATGTGCATCGGTGCCCCTGGTTTCTTCATAAAGGTTGCCGAATGTCCTTCCCTTGCCCAGGCTTCTCAATATGGTCCCCTGTTTTTACCTTGGACTCTTAACGGACTTTGACCGAATGATTAAATGCTCAACTTTAAGGCCCATAATTACCTCGAACTTCTTGTTAAACACAATATAAATGCTCGATTATTAGAGCTGTTAAACGGGCCGACCTGGCCCGAAATAGTGGCGGGCCTCATAGAACTCAAGCCCAGCCCATGCACACTTCAGGCCTATGGGCCAAAAAAATAACTATTTTTTAATTAAAAAAACTTAAAAAATAGCTAATAAAAGTTATATAATACATCAAAAGTTCAAAACACACATACTAGACTAACTTGTACAATTACAAATTAAAAGTGCAATCAAAACAAATATAAACTTCAACAATTAAACGAAACAGAAACTAGAAAAACTATAATGTTACAGACCAAAGAAAAAATACATGTGCTACTTGAAGGGTATTATTTTCAAAAAAATTATAACCAAATTGAAGTTCATCATACTGTCCCCATTTTTTTAATATGTGTTTTCTGAGAATAGACAAAGTTTTTCGAGTTCTAGTTTACAAAACCATACTAACTAGCAAATGTTTATTTTTTGATTCCCCCGACACAATCTAGCATTTAATTTTTTTTATCAAGTTTATATTATTGAGGCTTTTTATTAGCTAATATCATATAGAGATACTCAATTAAATATGCGATATTTACTTTTAAATTATTAGGTGATATTTAATATTAGTATATTTAAAAATTTATGTTTAATAATTAGGTTATAATAAAAAATATATTAAAAATATGTTGTCTTATTTTTCGGTCCCGTCTAGGCCCCGCGTATATCCCGCCTAGGCGCTCTAGGCGTTGGTCTGACGCCTAACGTCCGCCTAACGATTTTTAGAATCTTGATTTTTTACATAGATAAACGTATAAAATCACATAAATATCAATGTTAATAATCAAGTCAATGTGTTTTTGCAATCGATGAGCCGGATGAAACCAGACAAATTTTGAGAGGGAGAAAGTATATAAGAAATCTACTGAATGTGCTGTATAACCATCAAAATGTCCATTAGAATTTTTTTTACAAATGAAAAATAGTCGCTAAAAGACTATATACAGCGCAGAATTGTACATACAAAAACACATGCGCAATGACTCCTTTATCTATCATAAGACTAGAACGTACTATCATTATATATATATCATGTTAAGAGCCAGTGTAAGCCTCTGGTCCATTTCTCTCCTCTTCCAACTAGATTATTTTTATCCTCCAGTTCATCTCCTCAATTCCTGGTTTAGCTAGCATTCGATCTTCACAAATCATTTCCATCTGATACAGAAAAAGAAAAAAAAACTATTAATTCAAAAGGTAAGCCAAAGTTTCAAATGTGTACATGAACAAATAAAAATAAAGGGGAATTGGGGTGATGAAAGCAATTAACGGGATGAAAACTTGTCAGATTCACTAACCAAGAGTGAGAGAAACAAACAAGTGCTTGAAATCATTAGACTGACTGACTGACCTTGTGAAGAGGATTGAACAACCACCACATGCATTGTCACGTTATTGGGAGGAAGCTGTAACGTAAGCGGGTAAAGCTTCCCATTCAATGGACTGCGCGTACACACGGTTATATTTTGAAGCCCAGTTTCTTCCTCCAACTTATGACTCAACTCTTCAACCCCCGTCCCCTTAAACGTAATACTGAATCCCTGCGAATTCTCATCCATTTCCCCAAATCCATCAGCGATAATATGGTAATATATTGTTCTCCCATCTTCCCTCCTCGGAGCCGACCAATGATCACTCGACTGAAACAACCAAAAAATTAATTAACAACACAGTTAATTCATGCTCTATTTGCCCTTAATTTTTTTCCAACATCTAAATATACCACAACTCTAGATGAAATTAAAATCCTATCCACCTCATTTAAATTAAAGTTCGTAATTATCGATTGAATTTCGGAATTCGTACCTCCTGTCCGGAAAATGTTTGGGATTTAGTGTAATGAGTGGAAGGCGAGCTGGATTCCGACGAAGAAAACGAATCTGACTTCACGGCCAGTTTCGGCGGCGGCCTAGGCGCCGGCGAATGAACCACAATCTCAACAATGTCAACATCCCATAGAATCCAATCCTGCGTCGCCGTACGGTGCGGAATATCGTGAGTAATTGAATTCCTCCACGGCGGAAGGCCACCGTTAGCTCTCAGGAACTGACCGTACCTTGTCTTGAGCTTCACCTGATGCCCGTCCCGAATCGGCTCCCACTCGACGGAGGAATCGAGGCGGCTCGGTATAGTCTGGAGAACTTTCCGACCAGTCATGCCGAGTAGGAAGGGCTGGTTAGAGGCAGTCAAATACTTGTTGTAGCAGCTCTTGAGACGGATGATGGTGGTGTTGTTGTCGGGATTGCCGTTGGCAACGAACTCGACGGTCCAGCGGGCGTTTTTGGAGGAGCCGTCGCGATCTTGGGAGACGGTTTCTTCGTCGTCGTCGGCGTGAAGGTACTTGTCGTGGTGGCCACGCATTCGGACTGCTTTAGCGTTTTGGAAGAGATCCATGCCTCCGACCGGAAATGATCGGCGCTGTTTGGTAATCAAAGCAAAA
Source organism: Codonopsis lanceolata (assembly GCA_013146195.2). Classification (NCBI taxonomy): domain Eukaryota; kingdom Viridiplantae; phylum Streptophyta; class Magnoliopsida; order Asterales; family Campanulaceae; genus Codonopsis; species Codonopsis lanceolata. Next base: position 47,223,583 of record CM028377.1, read on the forward strand.
ATAACTATTATGTTTAAATAATTTTTCTCGGATTAGTTGAAAAGTCTTTCAAAGTGTTCAAGTGTTTGTCGATATTGGGGTTTAATGGGATTATATAGTTGTAGTCAGGTACTGTATTTAATTAGGCGTTTGCGTGTAAGAGAGAGAATGACGTGGTGGGGCCGTGGGGAAAAAAAAAAAGTCCCGCCGATGGCTGAGTTGGGAAAGTGATGATTTTGCCAGTCAGCGCCAGCCACAATTGATGCCTTGATGGCCATATATTACACACGGTTAAGCTTTGTTATTACTAATTACTACGCGTTCATGATTGTCACGTGTGCAAATCTACGAATGCAATTTCCATTCTTATCAAAGAAGGATACTAATTACTTTATTTTGACAACTCTCCTAATACCACATCTAATTTTAAATCATTTATTTTGACCACATATTTATATTATAATATATATTAGTAAATTATTATATATAATATTTTAATTTTGTTTTGATATTATGATATGTGTTAGATATAATTTTTTTTAAAATTATTATTATATCAAATTTTAATACATATGATTATAGATGATTATTTAATACCTATAAATAATAATTAATAAGAATCAAATTTTGATTTTGATAAATATAAACAAGTAACACTATTGGACTTGCCCTAATACGGAGTATCATTTATTAACTTTATGAGATTCAGCATTGCTCGGTTGGAACACTCACTCCCCTTATTGGTTCTACTGTCGAATCCCATTAGAATGTCATTGGGGGGTTTGGTTAGATTTAAGGAATAAAAAAAATTAAAAAAAATCATTTATTATCTTTATAGTCCCTCTCTTACACCCAAGAGTTTATGTTTAAAAAGTTTTCTTTTTTATACATCATTTTTACTCCCTCCGTTCTAAGATATATGATGTTTTGAGAGAGTTTTTTATTTCAAAATAGATTACACTTTGCAATTTTCAAAGAAGTTTTTCGTTTTTTTTTAAATTATACTCATATTTATTGACTCCCTAACTTGTGTTTGGCTCTTTTGGCAAAAATGTCAAGAAACTGTATTAATGTTTGGATTGAACAGTTTAATCTTTACAATATATTTCCGTAATCTGTGTGAAAATCCCCAAAACATCATATATTTTGGAACAAAGCGATATTTTTTTTCTTACTTTAATTTTGAGCTACATATTTATGTGTTTTAAAGAAAACTACACATTATACAAATATTAGCAATCTAGTTAATTATTTTTTCTTAATCTATTTTTTTTTGGGTCAAACACAACAATTAGTTTGAAATAGAAAGAGTATTAAGTTATATCAAAATAGACAAGTAGGCTTTTAACAGGATGCTTAATATGAAACGATTCTCCCTACATAAATGTTGAAGATTTCATAAGTTTTGACAACACTAGGGGTGATATTTGAGATATGTTTCACGAGTGACCAAGTGAAATCTATTAAGAAAAGGGGTGATAATCCCCTAATATCATTTGCCTTGCTTTAATGTCAACACAACATGGTTATAACTTATATGATAGATTCATGTCATTTATGTTGTTAAATAAAATGTAACTTAGGATTGACAAGGAAATCATTCAATTTTTCATAACTTTTCTATTTTACCTTGTAAATGGAATGGGATATAAACATGTTAATCATAGTCACAATCACAACTATTTTTTGTAATTTGACAAACTTCAATAATACTTATTAATCTCTTAATTGTCAGATGTTTCTTAAATGTGAATTCTTTGAAAAGAATAGACAAAAATATAATTGGTATGCTACACTAATATTTTTCATTTTATTTAAATATATATACCCCCTCGTTTCTAAATAATTTTTCATATTTGATTGGGTACATATATTAAGAAAAAAATAATAAATTTTATTATAAAATAATTTTATAATATGTGATTTCTTTCAAAATATTTGTGCATGTGAATAGGGGCGGACCTACCCTTAGGAACTAGGGGGAAAGTGTTCCGCATAAGTAATTTTTGTTTAACTACAAAAAGATAATTTTTTTAATTTTTTAATTCTTATGTAACGGTTAGAATTTATGACACTACTGAAATTTATCATTAAATCTGTTATTAATGTGAACGTAATTAAGTATGAAAAAAAAAGTAAGATAATGCGATAAAAGTGTGTTCCTAAATCAATAAAAATTAGAAATATCACAATTATTTTTGAACAAACAACAAAGAAAAGCATTACAATTAATTTAAAAAATAGGGTAGTACTTATAAAAATAGAAAAGTTATTTTACCTAGTTTTATCGAGAATTAATATATCCCAAAAATTATTTTACCTAGTTTTATCGAGAATTAATATATCCCAAAAATTAACATTTCAGAATAAAATGGTTATAAAAACTACTCCATCCGTCCCTAATTTATTGTCCTGATTGACCGGTGCATCGTTTAAGAAAACATATTTAACTGAATTATTAATATTGATTTAATGTGTAGTTTCCTTTAAAGCTCATGTGTATGTGGCCCATAATTAAAATAGTGTGAAAAAGTAAGAGTAAAGTGATAAAAATGATGTTCTAAAAAAGTAAGTTTCAAAATGAACAATTATTTTGGAACGGACGAAAAAAAAAAAGAGATCAATAATTTAGGGAGAGAGTACTATTGAACAATTTCTGTTTTATCCGAAGTCCTAGTAGGCTAGTACTCGTAAATACTGTATAATTATATATGATGAGTATTCAATTATTCATAAATCCACACTCACTGCTATGAGCACCACGTTAAGTGAAGTGACGTGACGTGATAGTTTGATCAAAGTCCTAAACTCAATCACGCCAAGTTAAGGCCCTGTTTTGTTTCATTTGTAACAAACTTGCACAGGGAAGTGTTCGGCCACGTAAAAGAATTTCATTTGTAGCTCTTCTAGACCACGACAGAGTTACGAGCATCTTCGATACTTAAAAGCATCTCCATTATATTAAAATTGATATTTTTAACCAACTTTTAATTAAAAAGTTAAAAAAATATCTCCATTATATAATTTTTTATGCTCCATGTAGGAAAGAGAGGAAAACCAATTTCTAAAATAGGAAGTTCCTATTTGTCTGCAAAAGCAGGCTGCTGGCAGGGCCTCGTGTGTGGGGAGGGGGGGGGGAAGGGTGGGGGAAAGATTTTAGGATGGTGTTAAATTTAATATTTTTTGTGTAAGAATAATATATAATGAAAAGACTTATTTTTAAGTGTGTAAGAAGAGAAAAATGTGTAGTTGGCAATGAGACCTAGTTAAAAAGTTGTATTAAGAATATACACATTGAGGATGCTCTAAAAGCATCCTCAATGTGTATATTCTTAAAACAACTTCTTAACTGAGTCTCACTGTCACCTACACACGTTTTTCTTCTTACACGCTTAAGAATAAATCTTTATATTATATAATATTCTTAAATAACTTCTTATACAAAAAAATATTAAATTTAACACAATCCCAAATAAAATAAAAAACTCTTCCCCCTTCCCCCCCACACACACACAACCCCCTGACAGCCGCCCACCTCCCCTCCTTTTTCTGCCAAATAGTAATTTCTTAGTTAGGAAGTTATATATATCTCTCTCTCCTAAGTGGACAATTAGATGGCCACTAGCACAATTATCAAAGCATTAAGAAGTTCATTTTGGATACATTGGGATGCTCTAATAATAATGAATGAGAAAGAATTTAGATATTTTATAAAAAATATGATTTTTTCAAAGAAAAAATTTCATCAATATGTATATGTATAATGCGTATGAATATGATGTATCAACTAAATTTGTTCATATTATGGATAAAAATATCATTATTTTACATTCTACTTGAGGGTGTGGATACATTTTAGTCATTATTATTTTTTGTAAAACTCTTTTTATTTGTTATTTTCTTTTCTTTGCTTTTTTATTTTTTTATCAAATAATATTTTAGTGATGGGATGTATATATCACATAAGATTAACTCAACATTTACATTTGAGAAATTCATTTTGATTGAATGTGAATAAAGAGTTTAAAAAAAAACATATATAATTGAGGGTATGAATTACCCACGACAACGTAAGATCAAATTCATAATTGCATTGGTGATGCTCTAAGTATTTAGCGTGGCTTGTGGTAAGCCTAACTGATGGATCAGATTTTAATTCAAATATGATTCGAGTCTAAGATTTTTAGGATATAGATAGATTTTTTATTCAATTGTGATTCATAACCAATAATATGAAAGATTAACAAATTGAATTTGAATTAAGATGTTGCGATTTGTTAGCAATTCAATTCTATCCGATATAAAAATATATTAATAAAATTATTTATGTTGAGCTTTTGGTCATTAATCATAACTATTTATACTAAATATGTATTTGTGTGCACACTAATATATTTTACTAACATTGTTAAGGCAAGTCCAATGTTAAGGGTCAAAACCAAATTTTGATACCTATGTAAAAGTATTAGGATCTCCAATGGTTAAAGAAAAATGTATCAAAATTAGGTGTGGTTCTAGGGAAGGTACCAAATTTGATACCTCCCCTAGTAACACAACTAATTTTAATACTCTTTATTTTGACCATATATTTATGCCATAATGTGTGTTGGTATATTATTATATATTAATATTTTAATTTTTTTATATATTATGATAAGTGTTAGATATAATTTTTTTAAATGTTTTTTATATTAAATTTTGATACTCATTGTTAAAGATGATTATTTGATACTTATGAATAGTAACCAATAGGCATCAAAATTTGGTATTGACACCTATGAGTAAGTAACCACCATTAGACTTGCTCTTATTGAAGTTTGTATAAGCTGAAATCAAGATTTTTAAGGTTTATCTTACCATTGATTAAACAAAAATACTTCAATTTTAATTTTATTCAGTATTTTAAGAAACAAATAAAATCTAAATCTAATCCGAATCTTAAAAAATTAGGATATAAATCGAGTTTTAAAATATTTAAAAGATAATCAAATCTGATAGTTTTTAAAAAAAAATGGGTTAATAGAATAGTAAATGATAAGTAGCTTAGTCGTGTGCACTTTGTGCTTGCTAATCGGCTTCAGTTTAGTTTGGAGTCTAGTCAAAAACCGGAATTGAGAGCAGGATTATGCTTCAAATCCAACCAAATTAAATTGCTATATTTTCTTTAATTTGATTATTTTTTTAATAGAATAATAGATATTGACCTTTTTAATTTGATTAATTGTTAAATAGATATTGACCATAAAAAAGAGTCCATTATAATCGTTATTTATTCACCACACTTGCTAGTTAGTAGTAACTACTAACTGCTTTAACTTGGTTTATATCAAGACAAAAATGTCACTTTTTGTGGATATTTTTTATACTTATTTGCTAGTAAATAAGCTGCAATTATTTTTTACTCCGTTTGTTCTAAGCAAAAAGTCCATTATTTATTTGAGATATTTTACTTAAAAATTCACTTTCAAAATTAAGGCATATATAAATGTTATTTTATTATTAATAAACTACTAAAATGATTATTTTCTAACAAAGTTTGATTTCCATATGTTGACTCTTTGCTTGAAACGGATTGGAGGGAGCATCAAGTGATCTTTTGATACGAATTTTATTTTTATTTTTAAGTTTTCAATATATTCAATGAACACTTAATAAATATTCATATATTCCTTAAAAAATATATTTATTTATGCTCGTATAGATTGTATGGTCAAGATGAAGTGAAGAAAATATTTTCTAAACATGAATGTCATTATCATAATTATGAATTTTATTTTCATTTTAAATATATTTTTGTGTTGTTGATAATAAAAGCTAGCTATGTTAATTTTAAGGGAGATGCTATTTCTACTACTTTTTTTATTATTATCCACTACAATACCAATAATTACATAATTAAGTATTTCCTTCGTTTCGGGTAAAGAGTCTCCGTTTGAAAATCAAACTTTTTAAGAAAATGATATTTTTAGTAATCTATTAATAATAAAATGATACTTTTATTTCTTAATTTTTGAAAATGGACTTTTTAATGTAACATCTCAAAATGAAATAGTAGACTATTTGTCTGAAACGGATGGAGTACGTATTTGGATAAAACTACCTCTTAAATAAATACTTGTCATTTGAATTTGAGCAAACTATCTCTTCTTTCCAAATCATTACTCCCTCTGTTTGGGGGCAAAAAGTCCCGGTTGAAAGTCAAAAAAAAATATTATTTTTAAAAAGCCAATTTTAGTATCTCATTAGTTAATAAAATGACATTTTTATCCCTTTATTTTTGAATGTGGACGTTTTAAGTGAAACATTTCAAAATGAAATAGTAAACTCTTTGCTCGAAATAAAGGGAGTAATTAATTCTTAACACATCAACGAATATGATATATTATTTTGTATTTTATTTTCAATATATATTTTTTCGATCGTGGTTGTGCATCGTTTCATGTTTCATTATAAGAAAATTAATTCATTAAATCATTTATCTACCAAATATGTGTTTAATTTATGTAATAATTGTTAATGCAGTGGATATATAATTAAAAATTATAATATAAATAGTCTCTTCCTAATTTTAATTATGTAGTTCATGACTTCAATTCAAGAAGAAGATATTTTTGTCAATATAAGGTTAACTTTAAATTAATGTAGTGGAGTAATTATTGTAGTTTAAATAGTCTCCCTTAAAAATTATAAAAGATATGATTTGTAATTACTTTTATGTGCTTTAAAAATGTTAAAATCTATATCATTGTATATTAAAGTTGGTGAAGAGAACTCTAATAGTAACATATCACCCAACTTTTGATATTATTGAATCCTTAACTCTCCACATCATTTGACTTGAAACTTTTCATTTTATAGTCATCAGTTAAAAATAATAATTAATACTTCCTCCGTCCCTAAATTATCGTCCTCCTTTTCTTTTTCGTCCGTCCCAAAATAATTGTCCACTTTGAAACTTACCTTTTTAGAACATCACTTTTACCACTTTACCCTTACTTTTTCACTCTACTTTAATTATGGGCCACATATACATGGACATTAAAGGAAACTACACATTAAACCAATATAAATAATCAAGTCAATTACTTTTTCTTAAACTGTGCGCCGGGTCAACCCAGACGATTATTTAGGGACGGAGGGAGTAATAATTAATATGATATTGTGATATTAATCATTTACTATTAATCTCTTCTATTATTAATAACAGTGGGAATGTTATATATAAAGACTTTTACTACGTACCAACATCATTTGTTAACCAATGTGAAATAATATTATTATATTGACATTGAGTAAGTACTTTACTCTAATGACTCACTTCTAACACCATACTTTAAGCATTGATATTTTATTTATTCAAAACTCAATTTTGGATAAATAAATATATCATTTTGATACTATCATCAAGTAGAACACGTTTGTACAATTATATTTGCCAACAAATGTAAAGAAATTCGTGACTCAAGTTGCACAATTTCTTTCACTAAAAACACTAATTTTTCAACGAGTATTAGGTGAGTACTTTAATGATTTCTAAAAGCAACATTAATTTATAACCAATGTAAGATACATCTCTACTATAATTATCAATAAAAGTGATGTAACAAACATTAGTTAAAAATTGATGTTGGTTTAAAAAGTATTTAGATAAATTACTTTTACTAAACTAACAAAATAAGATATATGTTCACAATTGTTAAAAGTTGATGTTCATGATTTTAAAAGTCCTCAAGCAAAATCTTACCAATAAAAATGATTTATTCCTCATTGGCTTTAAAAGTCCTTGGTTTAAAAGTTTTTAGAAAAATTATTTTACTAATAATAGAATAGATGTATCCCACATTAGATATAAAATAATGTTGGTTTTAAATCTCTTAAGATAAAAGACTTCTACTATCTATATTATAAAACAGATTAGGGTCTAACTGGTGGTTCTGATCGAATTGTACTAAACACAACTGACGGTCCAGATTGATTCGTAAGTATTTGAGTGACAAATGATTAAATGAATTCCTTGGTCATGAGTTATGTTTGAATTACCCCTCTACAATTACATATAAAACCTTCAGTTGTGAGTTTTGTTTGAATTATCCTGTTAATTGTGAGTTTTGTTTATCCAGATCATTCATTGAACTGATCATATACCGACACCGTGCTTATGGCACGGGCACGTATAATAAATGAGTCTATGGTCTAACTGGTGGTCCTGATCGAATTGTATTAAACACAATTGACGGTTCAGATTAATTCATAAATATGTGAGTTACAAATGAACCACTTGGTTATGAGTTATGTTTGAATTATCCCTCTACACTTATATAAAAAACATTTCATTGTGGGTTTTGTTTGAAACTTTGAATTATCCCGCCAGTTATAAGTTTTATTTATCTCGACCATTTATTGAACTAATCACATACCGACATCGTGCCTATGGCACGGGCCCATATATTAGTTATTATTAATGTAATAGATGTATCTTTCAAAAGTATTAAAATAAAAGACTTTTATTATTTTGGTTAGAAGACTTCCATTATTATTACTAATGGAGAATATATATTTCAAATTGGTTAGAAAATGATGTTGATTTTATATTTCAGCATTTAAATCATAATACCTAAAAAATTAAAAAAATATACTTCTAATATTACGAAAAAAAGAAATGTATGTTAACTTTAAAAATTATATTAATATTATTATAAAAAGAACCGCACAGGCTCTATAAGTAATTTGGGCTAATTAAGGGAGAGAGTGAATAGCGAGTTTTTGCCACTTATAATGTCTCCTTCATTACCTAACAAGTTTTAGTGATGGATGTACAATGGCAAGGAGAAGTACTAGTGTTTTCTCTTTGACCTTTCTTCAATTACTTAATCATTCTCCAAACCCCAAGTTACACACACTTTCAAATGCCTCATCATACAAATTAATAAGCAGTTGCCACCTACATTTGAGGCTGCAAATGAAAATAAAGGAGGTTTACAGTTTCCCTTCTTTCCATAATGCCTAATTGCCTATTCAGTTTTCACTCTTTTCGGAATTTTTTTTTCTTTTTGGATATTCATCAAGTCTAGATTCATGCTCACTCCATTCCTAAAGAATTCTTTCTTTCCATAATGCCTAAATGCCCTTATTATTACTCTCTAATTAATGTTGTTAAAGAGAGCTATTAACTACAATAATTAGGGTGCATAATTGTCGAAGCCAGAAGAGTTGACCTACTAGGTTCCAGATTTGTTTAAGTTGGTGATAAATTTGGTATGGCATGTTCTAAAAGTTAGGATTCAAACTATGAAAACCATAATTCCGTTCGTGAAACTTAAGCTTGCTGTAAAAAAAAAAAAAACCTCATAATTACAAAAATTATCTAATTTAAAACATTAGAAGAATCCCACAACGTAAACTAACATTGCCCAAAATGAATGACGTTTTAGGAAAAAAAATTGTCTCAAAAAAAAAGATCTTACAAGTTTTGAAGAAAAAAATATTCAGATTTTGCTAAAATTACCTTATTAATTATTTCAAATTAAATGTCGTATTGAAAAAAAGTAGATGATTTGAAGAGGGTGTTAAGAGGGAAGATCAGTTTTGTTATAAGCTTACTTAAGCTACATGCAAATTAATTTATTTTGGAACAGATAAGAGTAGTTGATTACAATATCAGTACTCCATTATTAGAAAATGATGTCATATTTACGGGTAATATTAGGATCACCCTCATTTTGTATTAAAATATAAGTATTCTATGATATAACATATTCTCATTGATTGGACATTTTATGGGTCTCAACACTCCAACTAATAAGAGTGTGTCACATCACAAAGTACTCATATTTTAGTGCAAAATGAGAATGGCCCAAACATTACCACATATTTAATTATTTGTATCCCGTTCCGTTTTCTACTAGTAATTGTATATTTACCCATATCATGAAATATTAATCAGTTCCAATCTTTGAAAAAAAGAGAGATAAAAAGACACGTACCTTTGTAAAGGACAAATTAGGCGTCCGAGGAGAGAAGCTAGAGTGAACAGACACCGGCGACCCAAACTCCAACACCGAAAGCTCATCGGAAACCGATGACATACTCGAAACCATCGACAAATAATCATTAAACTGCTCATCCTCCGGCACATCAACAACCTCAACGTCCCACAACACCCAATTATTCGTAGACCCCGTAAAACTATTATCATGCGTGACCGTATTCCTCCACGGTGGCATCGCCCCGTTCGCCCTCAAATACGACCCGCCAAACGCCCGGAGCTTCATCTGAAATCCATCGCGCACCGGCTGCCACTCAGTAGAGAAGTCATTAAAGTTGTCGGGGTTGGTTTGGATGACTTTGTTTCCAGTCATGCCGAGGAGGAAAGGGGTGTTTGAGGCGGTGAGGTAACGGCCGTGACAGCTCTTGAGGCGGATAACGTGTGGATTAGAATGGACTAGCTCCACGTGCCATCGGGCTTTGCGAGAGGCGGCGCTGCGTTGGCTTTGACGGACGGTTTGTTGGTCGTCATCGGCGACTAGGTATTTGTTTAGGTGGCTTTTCAGTTTGACGGCCTTGGCTTTCCCAAAGATTTCCATTAAACTTGTGACGTATAACACAGATGGGTTGATGATAGTAAAGAAGGTGTATGGGATTAATTAATAATTATTGGATGAAGGCATGAAGCGTTAAGGAACAAAAGAAGCTATTTGTTTGATTGTGTCTGTCTTGCGAGAAAGAAAGATAAAAAAGAGAGGAAATAATACTAGTGTTAAAGAATGAATATTTATGTGAATAATTATTGACTTTATGATCTTTAAGGAACACTAAATTGTAAAATTAATGAAATAAAATAAAATAAATCCGGGGGTTTGGGGAAAATTACAAAGAGATAACTCAAGATTATCCTACGTATTTATAAAATTTTGGTAAAAGGACAGATGAGATGGGAGTGTTGATCAAGGTTGGACGCCTATGGTCTAATGTAACTGTGAGAAAACCTAAAGAAGCTTCTTCTTTTTCTAGTAACCTCAGATTGCTTACACCCTCCATTTCAATTCAATTGACCTACTTTCTTTTTTTTTATTATTTTAAAATTTTAATTTTGACAATTTCAATACGCATTTATCAAAAAATTCTAACGAAATTAAATATTAACTTGATTTCTAATATCATTAAATAAGGTAAAAATGAATACTAACCACTGATTGTTGATAGTTGATGCATTTATTAAAAATATTTAATGGATAAATTTTTGTATTGCAAGTTTGTAACCAATATAAATGTGATAAAAGGGAGTACAAGGATGTGAAACAAATGTAAACGGAGAAGCGCTATATGGAATATGGATTGCCTTGTTGACATGAAACCTCGAGCCTCGAGGTGGCCTCGTAGAAAGTTTCATATCTTTTCCTTGCACTTGGGAGTATTTAAAGTCCAAGGTCCACGCGTATGAAGATATATCCTGATATTTAATTATTTCTAGACTCTAAAATATCAATATTCTACTCCTTATTTTAGAGCTGCCAAAACGAGCCTCCAAGACCGGTTTGCCCACGGGTCTGAAAAGCCCGCTGTAAAACGGGGGAGGGGGTCGGGAAAGCCCGCGTACATGACGGTCTTAGAATCCCCTGACACAACTCGCCCCACGTAAGGCCACGGCCAAAACGGACAAAGCCCACAAAAAATGAGTTTTTTTAAATATTTTTGATTTATTATCAATTATTTGAATTTACATATACTACCAATAAACTAATAATATTATACCAATATACATATACTACCAATATATCAATATACACCAATATTAAATATACCATAGTAAGCACAGTTCAAACAAAACATAAATTGAGAGAATAGCAGGATCCAGAATTTCAGAATAAAGTTTGAGATAACATTTGAAATAGTAAGCACATTTCAAACAAAACAATACTATTATATCTCATGTTGTATGCAATCCTCGGAATAAAGTTTTCAGGATCTAGAATTCCAAATAGAAATTTAGCCTTCACTATCACAAAGAAAATTTGAGATAACATTTGAAAGAAGCAATGGAGAGAATAGCAGTGGGTCTATGAGTCTGTGACTCTGTGAGGGACACTGAGGTCTGAGGCTGTGGTGATGACGTCGGTGGGTGACGACTGGCAGAGCCGCCGGGATCTGGAAGCAACAAAATGGAGCAGACGCCGGAATCTGGAAGCAACAGGACTGGAGTAGAAGTCGGAATCTGGAAGCAGGGACGGCGATTCGGCGAAGATGAAGACGATGATTCGGCGAAGACGAAGACTACGTAGACGTAGACAGCGAAGACGCTGTTGTTGGAGAGTGGAGACTGGTGGTCCTGGATCCTGGCTAGAGCTATCAAAAGGAAGATGTCGTAAATGGAGTTGAGGGATGGCAGATTGGTGGTCGGATTCGTGAAGGAGATGGCTGAAGCAGTGGAGCTCGCCGAAGAGAGAGAGAGAGTCATGTAGAAAGAGAAAGTTTGGGTTCACAAATCACAATTTGGGGATTTTTGATTAAAGCAATGTTTTATATCAGGGATTCAGGTCATAATTTGACGTAGGGAAATGGAAAGGAATGGGAATGGGCCGTTTCAGCTTGGGTTCTATGGGTTGGGCAGTTGGGCTGTACTGTGCAATATAATTTGTAAATGTATTTCAAGCTTTTAAAAAATATAAGAAAGTGCGGGTTGCCTGCCCCCCGCCCCACAAAGCCCGCAGCCCGCAGCCCGCACGGGTGAAGCCCGAAAAGCCCGTTTTTCAAACGGGTATCTAATATATCAGCCCAACCCGCCCCTAATGGGTGGCGGGACGGGCATGCCCGCGGGCTTTTGCCCTATTTGACAGCCCTACCTTTTGTTTTAATATGAGTGTATCACTAAACTTCTTTAAATCAAATTAAGAATTTATTAAATAAAATTTTTAACATACATATATATTCCTTTAAAATTATAAAATACGTAATTCGTGATGTACATATATTTTGAATCTGTCTCAATCGCATTTAAATCTCGTTAATGACCCACTGTATTTTTGCATGATGTCCGAAGGATTGAGCCGGACTCATGCACAACAAGCTAAATCCATTTCCTCATGTATAAATAACCTCTTATGTTCATAGAGTGAGGGCTCTCTCTATCTCTCTTTTTGTGAGGGAAAACCACACACTTGGGGGTTACGTGCCCTCTTTTTCATACTCAGTGTACTGATAAACATGCCGAAGGGTTTTTGGCAGGGGCCCTCCCCGCCGATTCACGGTATTTATTTTACAGATAATATAACAAGATATTCACCACCGAAGACAAGATGACCACCGGACGGCAACTCCGGCGACCCACGTCTAACGCTACCTTCGGCACCCCCGATATTATACTGTTTTGGATACATCAATTTGTATCATCGATAAATAAAATATAAAATGTCTATCTCAAAATAAGTTAAACCAACTTTTAAAAACTCAATAGGAAACACTTTATTAAAAAATGATGGGTTAAGCATTTTGTTTTAATTGTATAGTGTCTTGAACGACTACAATTAAAGCTACATGATGTCTTAATTTGATGTAGCTAAAACAAATGATCCATTTAGTGAACTTTGAACATTCAACATCTCCATGGTGCCTTTGGTAAGGCTAGTAAACTAATAGAGTGTTTCTAATGAGACTTAAACACTTTGACCTCTTTATTACGATCGATGAGTGAACACTATCAATTGAGCAAGAGATGGTCGGTGACTTGATTTACTTAAAGTACCATGATGATTTTAATATGAGTGAGGTTAACTACACCTCAACAAATACTTTCTACACCCCCACACAAAATAACTACAAAAATGTTATCATATCAATTTACCAAATAAACTAGGGATTAGAGCTGTCAAAATGGGTTGGCGGGGCGAGCCAACCCACAACCCACTTCAACCCGCCATTTGGCGGGGCGGGGCGGGCCAGCCGAAAAACATGACGGGCATTAAAGAAAACTATACATTTCATCAATATTTATAATACAATCAATAACTTTTTCTTAAACGGCATGTCTGGTTAAAGTGGACAATAATTTGAAAATGGAGCGAGTAGTTACTAAACCAAACAAAATCTAAATTATTTGAGGACTTTTTTCTTTTATTGTTTGCGTTTATTTTTGATTTTGCATTGTTTATTTATGATAATATACTTTTAATAGGTTATTTTCTAATGTTTGATGTTAATTCTAAATTAAAATATTTTTATTATTATTGTTAATATTAGTTAAGTTGAGTAAAAGAATATATATAAACCACAATGCCGAACTAAATCAAACCGAGTGATTCAGATCGATTCGATTCTAAGCCTTATTCTGTACAGTTCGACTTGAAAATTTTGGAACCAATAGACGATGGTTCAGTTAGTGGTTTTGACCAACCATGGCCCATAAATTTTCAATTTAGCAAGCGCCAACCACATGTCCATTGTCGTGTGCGGCCAACTATGGCCAAACACGATACCCTCATAATCTTTCAACTTTTTTTGTGATGGGAAAGAGAAATAGGAAGAGAGAGAAGGGGTGATGGGAGGGTGGGGATCATCAAACAAGGGGAGGGAGAGAGAGAGAGAGAGAAAAGTGGGGAGGATTGTTGCCACTGGTTGAAGGGGGGAGAGAGAATGGGGGAGGGAAAAAATACAATGCGAAGGAGGGAAGGGTGGTAGGGGAAGAAGGGTAAAAGGATAGAATAGGTAGTTAAAATGATGTGGCGTAGACACTAAGAAAAGAGATCTAATTAAATGGGTGAGGTATAAAGAGTATATTTTGGAGTGTGGTTAGCGTTACCCTTTTAATTTTTCAACCAAAAAGATTGATATAATATTAAAGAATGTATGGATATTTGAAATGTAAACTTTAAAATGTAATTTTTTAAAAACAAACAAAAATAGAACTCGTTTTTTAAGACGAAACCAATATCAAAGTCCTTGAAAATTTGTTACATTAAGAGCATCTACAATGTTAATGTGGATGTGAAAGAAATTTGATATTACTTAAGATTTACACTATTTTTGAAAGATTAAATCTCTCAAATGCAAATGTGGATGATAAATATTGCAACTAAATTTATTCACATTGTGAATAATAATGTGAAGGTTTCTCATTTTTCTTGAGGGTGTGGATACATCTCAGTCATCATTAATTATTCTTCTTATAAACATTTTCTATTGGTTGTTATCTTTTATTTTATATTTTTATTTTTTGTCAAAGACTATTATTTTAGTGGTGGGATGCATGTCACGTAAGATTATATCTCTATTTGCATTTGAGAGATTCATTTTGATTGAACGTAAATAAAGAAAGAAAAATAACACATATAATTGAGGGTATGAATTATCCACGACCACGTAAAGTCAAATTCACAATTGAATTGATGATGCTCTAATGCATTGATTCTGCAAACCATCAAACGGGAGAACAATTTTAGAGATGTTCTAATCTCAAATATGAAATATATTGTCAATTGCACTCTTCGATACCTGATTACCGTATGACTTAGTGATTGTTTGGGAAAACATTTTTACCAAAACGCTAGCAAGAAATGTATCTTTTTCTCTTTTAAAGTGCTTTCATACAGCGTTTTAAAACACTTAAATTTGGAGTGTTTTAAAAATATGTTACGTTTATAACTATTCTATTTATAAAAATAATGTTTTGAAATAGTTTCACAAACGTGTTTATAAGAAAAAAAAACTTATGTTTTGAAAGCGCTGCGATTTAAAAATGTTGTGTATTGAAAAAGTCGTGTTTTCAAAACATTCCACTAAACGAGGCCTTACTCCTTCGATCGGGGCAAAGAATCTCCATTTGAAAGTCAAAGTTTTTTAAGAATATGACATTCTTAGTTGTTCTTTAATAATAAAATAATATTTTTATGTATTAATTTTTGAAAGTGAACTCTTTAAGCGAAATATCCAAAAATAGAAAAAAAATTTCATTGCCCGGAAGTGAGGGATTAAATCTTAATAATTGCTAGTACTATTTTCAATGTTATATATATTTTATGAACTCCGTTGTGTTGCACGTAGATTCGTACCCATACATTGTCAATTTCAAACATGGGTAACGGAGGGTTACGTTAACTAGATTGACATTGAACATAAAGCTTTGCCAGATCAGTATGAACATATATTCAAAATAATTTTGCATTAATGCTGGGAAGTCACTTATATGTAAGTTTAGACGTGGTAAATGGGCGGATATGGACGGCGCCTATATGTGCAATGAGCTCAAATGAGCGGACAAGTAAGTGTTCATTTAATACTATTAGCATATATGGGCGGCCAATAAATGGGCATGGGCGCCCATCTACTTATAACACAAAACTATCAAATAAATATAATTATTATTAAAAAAAATCATTCTTTAACAAAAAAAAAAAGTCAAAAATTACAAAAACATTAATTTTACCAAAAAAAACAAAAAATAAATATGTATTTTTGTGTGTGCTTATAAGTGACCACCTCACTACCATTAGACACCAATATTGTTTATAGATTTTAAGGCGTGATTATGGTTGATAGGTTTAAAATCTAAATCGTCCTAGGAGCTTAGTGACCTAACCGATGGGTCATGCGTAGAATCTAAACATTCGGGCTCGAGACGTCACATACTCACAGTAATCTACTTTACAGTCTTTACTCATTCTTTCCAAAAAGGTAAACCAAAAACGGTTGTTACGGACGGCTCTCAATCTCTCTCTCTCGATCTCTCCGTCGTGGCGTCTGATCTCTCGTCTTCCTATCGTCTTCGTCTCCTAGTCCTCGAGGCTCGATCTCTCTCAGCTCGGCCACCGCCGCCGCCGCCTCTGAGCACCGCTCTACAGCCATGGCGTCACACACACACACACACAGGTACTCTTACAGATTTAATATTTTACTCGCTCTCTCATCTGTCTCTATTGTTGTACTCTAGTACTAGCTAGCTCTCAGTCATGAACCCTCAACGAAGATTTGATGCATCTGTCTATTTCAATGACGCGTTTTATTAAGTTACGGCCTTTTGGCTATGATTAAACGTATTTTGGGAGTTTAAGTTATGCAATGTTGTGTGTTCGTTCAATGTTCATCTTGCTAGTTGATGTCAAGTTGTGTACTATATAGGCACAGGTCATAGCAGACACCAACCATAGAACAACTTCTTTGATTACTGGTTCTCCAACTTCAAACTTGAGATTTAAATCAGACCCATTTCAGCTAGTCTTGAAAGTTTGAAATCAAAAGAAAACGTCTTAAATCTAGCGTTGTCAGGTGCCAATTAATTAAATTATCACTACTTACTAGTCCATCATTTCTACGCCATTCTTCCCTGCAGGCTGTAGGTAGTCTCTTACAGACTTAATGTTTTACTCGCCTCTCATCACTGTCTCTATTGCTCTCTCTCTGTGGTCCGACTCTGTAGTCTGTACTGATCTGATCTGATAGTGTCAGTCTGTCGGATACTCGGATATCAAGACTAAAGTCTAAACTAGGAGATTTTGTTAATTATGAGTGTGCATGATAGATTGATTAATGATTATTGATAGCCAATTGGCTTATGTTTTATTTAGAGTTATTTTCATTTAGAAACTTAATGGATTTTGCTCCTACTTAGCTGTACTCACTCTAGAAAGACATGGGGCATGTCTGGTTTTTTTTTTTTTTTTTTTGGAGAAATTATGCTTTACATTCTGCTGTGGAGGGTCATCATAACATCATTAAACCATGAAAAGCCAGATCCTTCTTTTCTTTATCTATCCACTTTATTAGTCGCTCTTGTTCTCTCTCAATGGAAATCGTCAAAGGCATCATGAAAGATCTGAGATAGGAAGGAACACAAACGCAAACTACTAATTTTAATTGTGCATATTGCCATTAACTCTTAATTCTTCTCTTCTACTAGTAACATTGATAGTAATCACCGCTGATTAACCTTTTATTCTTGAGTATGCTAAACTTCTAGAACATTTTTCTCCTAGTTCAACTTTTGGTGATGTTATTTATAATCTCTCAAGCTGACGCCACATAAACCATATTTGAAGCAGTATATATGCACAACATTTTGTGATTTTGATGTAGTAAATAAAAAGGTGGATTGACTAGTTTGTACACACACATATACTCAGTATTTCTTAATTATAGTATTAATTGGCTTATGTTTTATTTAGAGGTAAAATAGAGTTGTTTAACAAAAATAAAAATAGCAAAGAATAAGTGAAATACCTGATTCATTGCTGATCTTATCTTGGTGGCCTACAAAAGAGAATAGTTATCCAAAATTTGGTGAGATTTCAATTAATTAGGCACATCCGCACATGGTTTCATTGGTTTGAATCAGATTCATTACTTTAATGATGTTAAAAGGGGAAAAGTTGAGTTAAATATTTATTGTTATGTTGTACTAATTTTTTCCACATTATACATTTTGAGTTATTTCTATTTTTATATACCTTTTTTTTATATCTCTCTTTCTCATATCAAAATTTGGAGGATATCAATGACTTGGAAATGTTGGATTCTCCCCCTCCTAGTTCAGGTACTAATGCTTCTACGGCTAGTAAGAGGGTAACTAGGGGGAAAAGAATTGATAGTGGTCCTAGTGAAGATGTTAATGATTAAAAAAAAGAGTAAAAAACAGAAGTCTGACGTGTGGGAATATTTTAAACAACTTGGCATAGTAGATGGGGTCGAGAAGTGTGAATGCTTGCGTTGCAAAAGTAAATATACTTGTAATTCTGATTCGGGAACTAGTCATTTAAGACGTCATGTTATCAAGTGTTATAAAAATCAGCAGATGTTTGATGTGAGTTCTTTGTTGAATAACCAAACTACACTTTTGAAGAAGTGGAAGCTTGATAGTAAGGTCTATCGGGATGCATTGGCTAAATGTATTATTGGGCATGACCTTCCATTTAGCTTTGCCGAGTATGAAGGGTTTAATGATTTACTTAAACGTTTCATTTCTGAATTCAAGCCTGTTAGTAGAAACACTGCCAATGCTGATTGTAAAAGTGTGTTTGTGATTAAAAAGGAAAAGCTAAAGAGTGTCTTAGCTAATCTTCGAGGTAGAATGTGCTTAACATCTGATGTGTGGACTGCTGTGACTACACAAGGCTATGTGGCTGTGACAGCTCATAATATTGATGAAAATTGGAAGTTAAATAGTAAATTGCTTTCATTTTGTGCCTTGGAAAGTCCACATACGGGGTTAGAATTATCAAGCAAGTTGATTGGAGTCCTTAAGGATTGGAGGATAGAATCCAAAATATTTTCTATCACCTTGGACAATGCCTCTTCCGATGATAGCATGGTTAGAATTTTGAAAGATATGCTTAATTTGTTATGTAAAGGTAAGTTTTTTCATATGAGGTGTTGTGCACATATCTTGAATATTATTGTTCAAGAAGGTTTGAAGGCGACGGGTAACGCCTTAGAAAAAATTCGAGATAGTGTCAAGTATGTGAGAAGTTCAGAGGGGAGATTGCAACAATTTCAAGCATGCATAAAAGATGTGCACTTAGGTAATGTTGGTGGTAGTTTCTTGACGTTGGATGTGGCAACTAGATAGAATGCTACATATATGATGCTTGCAAGTGCTATTAAATATCGTCATGCATTTACTCAATTGAGCTTCAATGATAATAGAAATTACAAGTTATGTCCATCTAATGAAGAGTGGGAAAGAGCAGAGAGAGTGTGTGCTTTCTTGTCTCCATTTTATGACATTACAAATGAAACTGAATGAAAACAAGTCATGTGAAGATGAAGTGATTAGGGATATGTCATTATGGATGAAGAGCAAATTTGATAAGTATTGGAATGAGTATAGTGTCAATCTTGCACTTGGATGTGTTCTTGACCCAAAGAGAAAGTTGAATTTCTTGAACTTTTGCTATAAAAGGCTTTACCCAATTGATTACAAAGAGAATGTGAATAAGGTAAATGAGACTTTATATAGACTTTATGGTGAATATGAAGTCATTGAGACTGAGACTGTTCCTAACTCAACAAGAGAGGGTCCTCGTCAACCATATTCAATGACAAGTGGATCAAGCTCATTATCCATTATTGATGTAAGTTTGAGTAATATATTTAATATATTGTATTGTCTATTATTTTAATGTTTTATTCAAGCATCTAAGTATCTAACGTTCTCATTTAGTTTATGTATTGTCTATATTATGTGTTTGTTTAATTTTAGGAGTATGAACAAGAATTGAGGCGAATGAATTCAAGTCAAAACAAGTCTCAACTTGATATTTACTTGGAGGAGGCATGCGTCGTTAAAGACGTAAATGTATGAACAAGAATTGAGGCGAATGTTTTTGATGTTGATTGAAGATTGATGAGTGAATGACATTTAATTTTAGACTATTTGTAATTGTGTTTGATAAACTATTTACTTTTTAGTATTTTAAAAATTTGTGTTAAAAACTAATTTAGCTAATTTCTTTTTGGTTAAGATTCAAGAACTATTTAGTAGATTTGTGGTTAAGAACATATATGTTTTTGAATTTTTTATGTGTTTTTTACACTTTTTGTTTTGTAATTGTGTAAGCTAGATTAGTAAGTGTTTGAACTTTTGAAGTTTTGATGTGTTATATAATTTTTATTACTTAATTTGTGAGTTTTTTGAATTAAAAAAATAGTTTGTTTTGGCCAATAGGCCTGAAGGCCCAAAGTAAACATGGGCTGGGCTTGACTTTTACTAGGCTCGCTCATGTTTAGGCATGCACCGCCCATCGTCAAGTGAAGCCCGTCGGGCTTGGGCCGGCCCATCTGACAGCTCTAGTCACATTATATATATATATATATATATATATGAATGAAATTAGTCAATTTTCAAAGAATCTTCCTTGACCAATTGCTAATTTTCATTCTAAAAAAAATTCTCATATAGTAATTTTTAGAGATTCTAATTTGTAAAGTTAACCAAAATTAAATGCTTCATACTAACCAGATTGTTGGACTGATGTTGATTGATAAAATAATTGATTGTGCGTTAAAATATGATTTCATGAATTCAGATAATTTGAACCTTTGAATTCATCAAATTACAACAATTACTTTGAGAATGTTGCAATAGTAAACTAGAAAAATATTACTTTGAGAACGGGGAGCTTACAGTGCGAAAGAAAAGGGTAATTTAGGAATTTTGCTTGGGATGGTCTGTAGTGTTTATGTTAGAAAAAATTGCATTCATGTGTGACATTACACTTATCTTCTAGTTCGTATATATATATATATTATGTTATGTTAAACGTTATTATTAAGAGATCGGAGAGAGCAAAAACCAGAGCGAAATTTGAAGAGCAAGAGAATAAGTTTTAGCATTGGTGCCCAAGTGGGCGTCCATTTAGCCTATCGTAATTAATGGTCTTAAATGGACATACTCATTTGTGCCCACTAAAAATGTTAGGTGTGCTCATACCCATTATTTTTTGGGCGGTCTAGGCGGACAAATGAGCGCGAACAAAATTTGTGACCCGTGCATGTAACCTTTTACATCTACTTGGGGACTTGCAGATGAGCAAGGGACGACGCATCTATGTCTGAGTGCAATCGAACTTTGCTTTGGACTGAATCAAATGATGAAGAAATTCATGTAGCCAACCCAACTAATTGGAGCTAAAACGGTTTAAATCTCAATTTGGTCACCCTACTTTCGGCCAAAATTCATTAAGCTCACTCTACTTTTTTTCTTCAATTTAATCACTCTACTTGGCTTCGAAAGTCAATAAGGTCACTAGAGTCATTTCCGTTAGTTAAGTTGAATGGAAATCTTTGGAAAGACAATAATCCCCCTTACATTTGAAAGGTGTGTTGACAAATTCAAATCACACAATAAGAAATTATGTTTGAGAGGAGAAGGAAACCCTCAAAACCCGCAAATTTAGTAAGGGTATTTTTTGAATTTCCTAAAAAAATTAAACTTTCAATCAAAATATATTGATGTAGTGATGAACATGCTAATTATGTGAAAGTAAAAAACAAGTTGACTGAGCTTAATGAATTTCGGCCGAAAGTATGGTGACCAAATTGAGATTTAAACTAACTAAAACCGAGTTCTGTTAAATTGAGTTGGGTTGAGAATATAAATTTTATGTGTCATCCAATATTTTAAGTATAGGCCATATACACACGAGTTTTATTGAAAACTACTAATATTATACCATTATTTATATGATGATAACCGGACGGTTCCATACAATGAATCTTTAACCGCTGAAGTCCACAAAATTTTCTTTTAATCAGTAAATGTAATTTTGGTATAAAAGGACGAGTATACCCTTAATGAAATTCAATCAGGAACATGCTGCATTGCAACTCTGTAAATCCAATTTATGCATCGGGATTTTCTACATCTGAAATTCAATTTGTGCCTCACATCAGTTTGTGCATCAGAATTTACTTTTGTTTTTTTAATTCAAAATTAATGAATCACAATTCTAAATAGATGCATTGTGAATCCAAACCAAACTTCTTGCATCAGGATAAGCATATTCATACTTTTCCTTCCTATGTATTTCAAACTTCTTGCATATCTTTCATAACATTGATACATAATACAACACCTATGAAATATTTAATGAGATAATTGTAAAAAAAAACCCTGACCTATTTTGTGTTTTGCAAAATTAACCTCGTGTATTAACTTTCATCAAATTGAACCTCCACCTATTTTCATTTTTGCAATTCAAACCTTCCGTCAAAGAGGTGTTAATTTTTTTAACGGGATGCTGAGTTGGCTGCCATGTTAGCAGCTGATGTGAACACTGCAGCATCCAACTGATATTTCCCGCTTTTTTTCATTGCAAATTAAACCATGTACATTTGTTTGTCTTGCAAAAAAAACCTTGGTCAAACCGTAGTTTATTTCCCGCCATTTCTATTGCAAATTAAACCTTATACATTTTTTTCTTTTTGCAAGATGAACCTTGGTCGAATTACTTGTTAGCTCCCGTCTTTTTTTATTGCAAAGTAAACCTTGTATTTTTTTATTTTTATTTTTTGCAACATAAACCTTGAGAGAAAACCAGATTTTGGCTATATATATACTCATTTCATCCTAAAAAAATTCATCTCATTCTCTAACAATCCATTTCATTAATTATATTTTTTATTTCACGATGAACACAGTTCGCTGCCATTGTGGAAGGACGGCTGTCATATGAACATCATGGACGGATCAAAATCCAGGAAGGAGGTTCTTGGGTTGTGAAAAATATGGGGTAAGTTATTGATTCATTTTTTTTGATCAATTTCCCCTCCCACGATTCCGATTACATTTTTAGTCAATTTTTACAATATGACTAAATTACCCTTACTAACAAGTTTCTTATAGCTGACTTTTTAAGAACTACAAAATAGAAGGGGTTAGTTGTTAATAGTATTTAAAAATGCATTTTGTCTCATCTTGAGGAATCATCAACCAAACCAGGGAATCATGTTAATCCAAAAGAACCAAAACCACTCACCCAACTACACCCAATCATCTATACCCCCAAATAGTCTCACATCGACCCCCACCCCAATTTCGTTTTCTTGGTCCCCAATAAACCATGAAATTATACAATTTTAGTGGTTGTAATTCAGAGATGAATTTAGGGTCTTTCAATTCCTCGTCTGTTGACAATTACAAGACTTTGCATTCCTTTAGTTCCAAACCCAGTTGCCCAAAACAAAGAATTTTACAATCTCCGAAAACCCATTATTATTTTGATCCTCAGGAGGTGGGTGCGTCGAAATTCGGCAAAAAAGGGGTTTCTGTGAGGTCAAAGTCAAATGCAGTGTTGGAGAGTGATGGAACCCAACTAGAATCGAAGAAGAAGAACACTGGTTACAATTCCATTGTTATTGGGTCCGGAATTGGTGGGTTGGTGGCGGTGACGCAGTTGGCTGTGAAAGGAGCTCGGGTTTTAGCACTGGAGAAGTATGTGATTCATGGTGGGAGCTCTGGGTTTTATGAGAAACTCTCCTCTCAATACACATGTAACTCTTATTTATATACTCTGGCACCGTCATCAACAAATCCTCTGCCTCCTCAACCTCAACGGTATCCTCTTCATCCAAAAAAGTTTCTGACCGAATTGTGAAACTCTTTGCCATCGATCTCGACAGCAGGAAGCGCGAGATCATCGGCCTTACCGGCCAGACCCTCCTTAAAGCCCTAACCACCCGGCACATCCATCTTCCAACTTTAACATTGTTTTCACCTCTCTCCAACCCACTTGACCTCGAAAATGACGATCATCGGTTTATAGAAACTCTTTTCTCAATTCACCCGTAACCCTTCTCTATCCTTCTACTCCCGCGCCGTCATCACCAGATCTTCCGCCTCCTCAACTCCAACGACATCCTCCTCATCCAAAAGAGATTCCGACCAAATCATGAAACTCTTCGCCATAGATCTCGACGACAGGAAGCATGAGATCATTGGCCTTACTGGACGGACCCTCCTTAAAGCCCTAATCAACCACCACCTAATCGATCCGACACATTGTGCGATGTTGGTGGACGGGATGGAGAGAAATATCAGGCTTTCAAAGGTTGAAGATGATTCCTTTTTTAATTGGCACATTAACCCCCTATATTTTGGATATTTTGAAAAGTTAGCCCATATTAAACTTTTAAGGGTATTTTTGACATTTGAAATAATATTCGACGAAGAATGTAACGGTAATGGTAGGAGGGGGAAATTGATCTAAAAAATGAATTAAGGGATCACATGAATATGTTTTAGAGCCCGATGACCAAACTAATATTTTTGCCAATGGAATACAACCCAAAAACCTCCTTCCTGGATTTTGATCCGTCCATGATGTTCGTATGACAACAGTTCTTCCACAATGGCAGCGAACTGTGTTCATTGTGAAATAAAAAATATAATTAATGAAATAGATTGTTAGAGAATGAGATGAATTTTTTTTTAGGATGAAATGAGTTTATATATAGCCAAAATCTGGTTTTCTGTCAAGGTTTATGTTGCAAAAAATATATATATACAAGGTTTACTTTGCAATAAAAAAGGCGGGAGCTAACAAGTAATTCGACCAAGGTTCATCTTGCAAAAAGAAAAAAATGTATAAGGTTTAATTTGCAATAGAAATGGCGGGAAAAAAACTACGGTTTGACCAAGGTTCTTTTTGCAAGACAAACAAATGTACATGGTTTAATTTGCAATGAAAAAAAACGGGAAGGTTTGAATTGCAAAAATGAAAATTGGTGGAGGTTCAATTTGGTGAAAATCAATACACGAGGTTAATTTTGCAAAACACAAAATAGATCATATCTCAATATTTAATATAGCACTTTTGGTTATAAAAATACAATATTACCCACCGCAGACTGCCATCACCTTCCGCCGTGCTGCACCACCACGCCCAGTCCCCCAGCAAAATAAAATAAATAAATAAATAAATATATATATATATATATATATATATATATATATATATATATATATATATATATATATATATAAAAACATTGCACGCCTCCCCCCCAATTTTTTATGGGCGGCGCAATCAAATCCTAACAAAAAAATTTATTTAAGACTGCTGCACACCCTATCCCACAGCCCAATTTTTTTTAAGACTGCTTAAATCCCAGTCCCCCCAACAATTTTTTTTAATAGACTACTACAATCCCAGTCCGACAACCCAAATTTTTTTTTTTTAAAGATTGCTGCAATCCCAGTCCCCCCCCAAAAAAATATTTTTTAAAGATTGCTGCACGCCCAGTTCCACAGCCCAGTTTTTTTTTAAGACTGCTGCATTCCCAATCCCCCAACCAAAAAAAAAACACATTTTTAAGACTGCTGCACGCCCAGTCCCTCAGCCCAAAAATAAATAAATTCACAGCCCAAATTTTTTTTTCATTTAAAAAAATGGACAAAGGGCAATTTGGTTCAATTATTTTAAAAAGTGTTGTATTAAGTATCCCCTTTTCCTAAAAAAGGACAAAAGGCTTTAACTCGCACATGCATATTTTCCATCAACAAGGTGGAATTCTCTACTCCCTCTATCTCAAAATATATGACGTTTTGAGAGAGGTTTTTTTTCCAAAATAAGACACTTTGCAATTTTCAAGGAACTTTTTTTTTTTTTATCTAATTCTACCCATATTTATTGACCATATAACTCGTATTTGGCTCTTTGGACAAGAATATCAAAACACCTCATTAATGTTTGGATAAGGGCAGTTTAGTTTTTACAATATGTTTCCTTGGTCTATGTGAAAATCTCCAAAACGTCATATATTTGGGACAAAAGAGAGTATCATTTCCTTCAGAATCCTTTGTTTTGAAATAATAGGCGGGAAAAAGTTGGTATGGAGTTAAGAACTGATACAAATATTCAATAGCAAAGCATCGTCAGAAGCAAATACCTTTGCATGCGGACCATTTTGTAACGAAAATCAGAATCTACGTGCATGCATATTTGACATGTCCTTTTGGGAACAGATGGATCGAGTAATTCAAGACTGTACACACGCACACAGATAGAGAAGCTCAGTTTTTTAATTTGTTTGCATACTAAGGCTTCGTTTGTTTCACGAAAAATAATTTTCAGAAAATGATTTCTAGAAAATGAAAAAATTTATTTTCAGGTGTTTGGTAAATCTTTTAAAAATATGCCTGAAAATATTTTCAGATGTTTGTCAAACACACAAAAAATGTTATGGAAAACAATATATGTGTAAGTAATGGCTAGGCCCATAAAGAATATTTGGGCAACTGCTTAGAATCCAAGGCCCAAAAACTCAAAATCACCCTAGGCCCAATGACTGACTCGGCTCATTTTCGGCTGACCAGTCACATTGAGGGTTAAAACCCTTCTTTGCTTTGTGTGAAATCTTTCTTTGACTTCGTCTTCTCTCATGTGTTGGAGACTTTGCCGATAGAGCTTAGCTCCGATAAGGATTCTTGAATCCTTATCGCCTCCTGCCTATTTAAACCTAGATCTATCTCTTATTAAAGGTACCGATTATCTTTGAAGCTACGGATCTCTCTCCCTCTCTTAATGCTCTGCTTCGTTATGTTTATGTGTGCTTCCAGTATATTATTTGCCGACTTATTTATTCTTCCAATTGTCGTTTCTTATTTGTTAGAAATTGTTCATATTTTTGTTGTTTACGTGCTAAAATCGGTGATTTTCTTAAAAGCATATTGTGCATTTATTTGTTGGATCATGAGAACATCTAATTACAATTCAGAACCTTTTAATGGAAAATATTATTTTTCGTTTTGTCAACAAAAATTGAAAAGGAAATCTAGTATGAATACTAGTGAGGCTAACATGGTTAGAGGTAGACATATAAATTATTACAATTGTGGTGGAACTGGGCATTTTAAAAGGGATTGTAGTAATCCTAAAAGTCAAAAGGATAATTTTAATGAGCATAATGACTCGAATTTGGCCTCTTCTAGCGAGGACCTATGTGGTTTTTATGGTGACTGAAACTTGTGAAAATGAGTGGCTTATTGATTCTGTGTGCGCGTTTCATATGACACCTTTTAAGAACTTGTTTTCGTCGAACAAAGAGGTAAAAACTGGAAAAGTTTTTTTTTGGTTAATGAGAAAACATGTCAAATTGCTGGAATTGACAATGCGTGCTTGGAATTTGATTTTACAAATATTTTGACTTTGAAAAATGTGAGACATGTTCTTGGTTTGCGTAACAATTTGATATCTTATGCATGTTTGGAAAATGATGAGTTAAAGGGTAGATGAGGAAGGGGTTTGATGAAAATTTCAAAAGGGAATTTGGTAATTTTCAAAGTTGAAAAACAAAATAATTTATATGTTTGCAATGATGTGCCTGTATCTTTTATAAAAAATCAAACAAGTGTTTTCATGGATGAAAAAGTTGATTTGTAGCCTTGAAAGACTTGGTTATTTAAGTGGTAAATGTTTAGAAATATTACACAAAAATGAATTTTTTGGTAATGATGTGATTTTTTGTGTGCCTTTATGTGATACTAACGTGAAAAACAAACATGATAGAGTTAGTTTTCCACCTCCCCCTTTAGAAAAATTTTCTAGTAATGATTTTTTTGAATTAATTCATGCGGATGTGTGGGGTCCCTCGTGTGGACCTACTCAAGGTGGTAATAGATACCTTTTTATCTATGGTTAATGACTTTTTACGAAAAGTCTGAGTTTTCCTTTTACAAAGTAAGTTTGATGTTTTTGAAAAAATTCAAAATTTGGAAACTTTTAATTAAAAATCAAACCGGTAAGAAAATCAAGAAACTTATGATGCATAGTGGGTTAGAGTTCTGTTACGATGTGTTTGAGAGATTCTGCATTGAGAGTGAGATTGATCACGAAAAATCATTCTTTTGCAATCTTGCCGAGCTTATGAATAAAACCCTGTTAGAACGTGTGAGAGTTATGCTTACGACGTCGGGTCTCCCCATAGGGTTTTTGGGGAGAGGCGGTTGTGACCACCGCATATGTGATCAATATGTCCTTTTCTATCCCGCTTAATGGTAGATGTCCTGAAAATGTGTTTTTTGGTTGTGAAGTTGATTTTTCAAACTTATGTGTTTTCAATTGTGTTGCTTATGTTCATCAAGAAAACAATAAACTTGAACCTCGATTAGTTAGGTGTATTTTCTTAGGGTATACAAAGAGGGTGAGTGAGTATAGATTGTGGTTAAAAGAGAAAAATAATTTTAAAACCATATTTTGTGAGGATGTTGTATTTGACGAAACTATATTTCTTTACTTGCTTCTTGTTCATCCTATACATGCTATTAATGTTCCCCCTCCCATGGCTCCTTTTCCGATGGAGTATCCCTATGTTGTGAGTTCTCTTGATGTGAGTCATAATGTGCAAACTGAAATGGAAGGAAAATCTAAAATTGTGCGTGCTAATCCTGAAATTGTTAATGAAGATGAGGAGAATGAAAATATGAATAAAATCCCTAAAATTGGAGATCTAAGTGAGTATCAACTTGCTAGGGGTAGGCCTAGACTTTGTGTTTGGAGGCTGTCCAGATTTGATAACTATTTTTACATTTCCTCATATGTACTTTGTGTGATTGAATCTGTTAACAATTGTCATAAACCCAAGATTTACAATGGTGCTTTAAAATATGGAAATCCTAGTGACTGAATTTGATGCTTTTAAAGCTAGGTTGATTGTAAAAGGGTTTTCTTGAAAACAAGGGGTTATTATTAAACTTGTTTTGGTTGCCCAATTTGATTGAGAGGTAAAATTTTTGGATGTAACAAAATTCCAATCTCATTTTAAATTGTTGGATTTTGATTCATGTGATTGATGCATTGCCTTATTGTTACCCGGAAAATCCACGACATACTTGGTATTTGTCATGGTGTCTCTCTTGATCTTACTTTGTTAGAATGAGTTAGATTTGGCCGCTTCCGTGCTTACTTTGTGTTTGCTTTATTTTGCCCCCGTTCTTTTTTCCTACTTGGTGTTGGAACAAGTTCGGGATAGGCTATGATGTATGTTGGTCCACAATAATGCTCAAATAGGCTAGATGGGGGGGGGGGCGATGAATAGCCTATAATGCCAATTTAAAAAATTTTCTTTTGGATATACATAAAGCATAGTTTAGTTGGCAATTACAATTTATCAAGTTGAATATGTCTACCGGTAGAGGCTATCGGTAGACTTGCTCTAAGCAGAAGTAACAACTCTACTGATAAACTGCTTAGACAAATCAAAAGCCTGATAAAAAAGGTTTGTATAGCGGAAGGTAAAGAGGCTATGATTTGGAGAAGTCAGAAGTGACTGTACACGAATATATGTTCAGAACAATAGCACACTTGAAACTTCTATCAAATGCAGGTTTTAGGAAATCAATTAGAGAATGGCTTTTCTAAAGATAAATCATTTATAAAAAGCTCATAGATATATAAGGACTGAGAGATAAAGTATTAGCAAGAACATATGAATTTATTCAAAGATAAATTACATATTACATCAGTCGAAATAGTCTATGTCCAGTTTTCTGGCTTTGTCTTCCTAAGTCTCAATCCTTACTTAATTATCCATTCAAGGATCTTTAAGTTGCAAAGGACAATAGGAAACGAAACCAAGAAACTGTCATGAGAAGGAAGGGATTTTCAAGGTCGTTCAGATATAAAGATATATCTGAACGAGTGAGTGTAAAACACTCGACCTTCCATGATGATTGATTATTGCACAATCAACATCATTTGTATTGGGATACAAATCTGAAGATATGAATGCAATATCTACAGACAGCTCTTCATTTTCTTCAGACATTATCTAACATCAATCTTCAGATCTTGATCTCTGTCTATTGAAGTTTCTGATCAGTCTCTTCTCTTTTCCAAGCTTTTCTTCTTAGCAATCCACTGAGGGTGTTTTGCTAAGATCTGGGTGAGTTCGCTACAATTTGTGTAGAAATCAGAGATACGTTGGTGAAGATGATCTTTTTGAAGATTTATTTTCTTTGAAGTTCTTGAATAGATTGAGTTACTCGTTGATCACAGTGTATCGTTTGATTATCTTAGATGTCGCTTACACTGTCATATTTTTATTGAGCAAGAGAGAGGATTTATATAGGTGAGAGTCAATATGATCTTTGAGAGATGAAGACTCGAAGATTTCTATCCGTTGGAGATGTAGTGGTTGAAGACTTTCGGATAGAGATCTTTGTTCATAAGATCTTTGACTGTTTGGAGCAGAGATTTAGTCCTGTAGATCTTGGAACTCGTTGTCTGTCAGACTATGTTGATAAGTCTCTGAAGAGTAGGTCTGATGTCTGTTGCACTGTCAGGTGGTCTATTCGATAAAGTAATTGCTTTTTGACTTTAACAGACTACTTGAGTGAGAGAAAGTCTTGTAGCTTTAAGTATGTCAGACTTTTTTAAGGCATGAATGTATTTGTCTTGATTTGTGCAGCTTCTTGACTTTTCTCTGTAGCACGTGCAGATTTTAAAGTCTGCCGGTGGAATGCTTCAAGCTAGTGGAAACAAGTCTTCCGATTCAGGAGAACTGATATCTGCTGGTGCGAGCAGTTTAACTTGTAGCATGTCTGCCGGTGATGAGCCTTAAGGATATTCTGATCTTTATCACTGAAGGCTTTTGACATAGCTGCAGGTCTTCCGGTGCTAAATGCATCTGAAGTGCTGGTCTGTTTTGATCATCATGTAGGAAGGTAGGACTAGATCAGGTCACACATAATCTAAGACCTATGTGATATCATACAAGTTGCCACGCTAACCGGTACGCAGACCTTTTAGCCACTTGTGATGATTCACTTGTAATGGGGACAAGCAAATCAACATATATAGAATATGCAAGGTGATAATTAAATTATCAAGAAGCATATTCCAACAATGTACCCCACTAATGACCATGAGTTCTACGTGATTGAACCGACATTTGTTCCAAGGTGAAGGTTTGTAAGTAGTGGCTAGGCCCGTAAAGAATATTTGGGCATCCTGCTTAGAATCCAAGGCCCTTTTTTGACTGACCTAGTCACTTTGAGGGTTAAAACCCTTCTTTGTTTTGCCTTGTGCAAAGTCTTTCTTTGACTCCATCTTCTCTCATGTGTTGGAGACTCTACTGATAGAGCTTAGCTCCGATAAGGATTCTTGAATCCTTATCGCCTCCTACCTATTTAAACCTCGCTCTATCTCCCATTCAAGGCACTGATTATCTTTGAATATACTCATCTCTCTTTCTTTCTCTCAAACTCTCTTATCTTGTTTATCTATATTGCACTAACAGTTGGTTTGCAGCATATTATTGTGTTGGTCTAATTTTAATTGTGTAGGTTATACCTTTGCATAAGTGGATTGTTGTTAGTGACATTGGATTGTGATATTTATTGTCCTGTTTTATTGGTGTCACTGCAAGTGTGAAACTTGGTTGAAGACTTTTGTTTTGCTCCTGTTTTGGTTTGGTCAGTGGTAATGAAACTCAATAAAATGAATAAATACAAAGATTATATTCTA
This sequence comes from Codonopsis lanceolata, assembly GCA_013146195.2. Lineage (NCBI taxonomy): Eukaryota > Viridiplantae > Streptophyta > Magnoliopsida > Asterales > Campanulaceae > Codonopsis > Codonopsis lanceolata. The sequence goes on from CM028377.1 coordinate 47,255,508, forward strand.
ATATTAACGCACATATTAAATATAAGATAGTGTTGAACTTTAAGTAATTTTTCTTTAATAACCTTCAATTTATCATTTGTGGTGTCAAATTAATAAAGTTCATCATTTTTCAATTTAACAAATACAAATAAAAAATTTGATAATTGATATGAAAACAAACGTTTTAAAAAAAATTGACAACGTTTGGGACGTACCTAAAGAATATAATTGACACTAATTTTAAGACGTAGTGAGTATCTTTTAAAATTATAATTTATAAATTGTGTGCACAAACTCCATTTATATTTCTAAACAATTTATTTGTTGAGTGAAATATTATGCGTGTATGTGGATATGTGTAATTGTGGAAGGGTGCTCGAACATTTGAAAAATTACTTATGAAAAATAAATCCATAAGTGATTTTCCAGAAAAGAAGGCTTCATTTTCCGTTGACTCGAAAAAAACTTTTACCTTGACTACATTTTCCTAGGGTTACCAAACACCAAAAAATGAGGAAAACGTTTTCCGGAAGTTATTTTCCGTGAAGCAAACAGAGCCTAAAATCACAATTCACAAGCTTACATCATCTCAGTAGCTTGTTGCATCCTAGAAAAATATGCACGTGCAAGTTAAATAAGTTTACATCATCGAAACAAGCTTGACGGGTGATGCATAATTTGTGCATCTGTAATTTTTGCACACTCTCATATGCCTGGTCGCTCACAAAATAATGGGTACAGATACACTTAATTTTTTTAATGGGCACAAATTGACATGTTCATTTGAGACCATTAACTTTGATGGGCTTAAATGGTCTTGTACGGTCTAAATGCCTAAAAACATTAAAAACTTAATCAATTTGTATACCTACCTACGAAACCATACGGGGACTGGAGAAGAGAGATAATGCGTCAATTATTCTATAGGAATAATTGAGTCCTGGTACCATTTCCTGAATTGTAACCGCTCTTGTATCCTTTTTTAAAAAACAGTAAAAGTCCATTTTCATAATTTTGTTCCAAAATTGTCCGCGACCCGCTACTTCGTTCTTCTTCTTTCGTCTTCTTATTTTCTCTTTTCTCTCTCTCTCTCTCTCTCTCTCTCTCTCTCTCTCTCTCTTCTCTTCGTCTTCTTTCTCTTCTTCTCAGATCTGCTCGCCATCCAGCTTTGTCTCCATCTCTCTTTTCCCCATCACCAACCGCATTTCATATTTTTCGGCCAAGCAACTCCAAGTGCAACATATCAACCACCGTTCTGAGGGACTACCGATGCATGCTTCGCATAACTTCAAAAAGCTTTGGGAAGAAAACGATGTTTAAGGGTGTTAGTTGTCAGCTTTGAAACTAATGCACTAGTAGTAATCATAAAGTTGAGGACTCTTCTGTCGGCATCGCATAACTTTTGATTCGGATGAATCACGAAACACTGCATATCAAATCGAAGCTCTCGACGAGATCTACAAGACACTTGAGGTTTGCCCTACGATGTATTTGTTTTAAGGCCAAAAAACGTTGTTTAAACACTGTTTTGGGCTTCATATGTTTTTGCGATGCCCAAATTTTAACAGATTTCAATTGTGCATTGCGTTGCCCAAATTTAGACATATTTCAATTGTCCATTGCGATGCCCAATATTTTTATTGCGATGTCAAAATTTGGGCAGTGACTTTTTGTATTTCAATGCCCAAATTTTGACAGATTTCAATTGTGCATAGCGATGCCCAAATTTGGGCAGTAGCTATTTTCATGTCGATGCCCAAATAAAAAAGATTTCAATTGTGTATAGCTATTTTCATGTCGATGCCCAAATTTTAAAAAGATTTCAATTGTGTATAGCAATGTCCAATGTTTTCATTGCGATGCCCAAATTTAGGCAGTAGCTTTGTCCTCACAACTTTCCTTCAGTAATGGTATCTTCGTCATTTCCCCTCCCCCAAAGTATACTTTAACGGTTTAAAACAAATATAAGGAATCTAGGCGGTTATAATTTCACCAAAAGAGACGGACATGATTATCACTCTATTCTATAAATGTGTTTTTAAATCACTTCCTAGTACATTAATACTCTATAATTCTTTGTTTAAAAAAAACATTATTCTATAGTTCATGTATTTTCCCCGAGGCATTGGTACAGATATTGGGTTCGATACTTGGTGAAAGCACTATATCAAACCTCATCATTTCAAATCTCGCGATTTCCTAGTATCTCAGTTCTTAAAAAAAAAAATGTATTGACAGTATTGCTGTATATCTCATTCAAAATTTCCTAGATCTCAGTTCTCACCAGATAAGTATGATGGTTCATAACTCTTAACTCGTCCATATCAATAGAAAATGAAATATTTTGATTTCTCGAAATTAATAATATTGGACTCAAACAAGGATTTGCTTTGTTTCAAATATGATAAATATAGTACTTTTAAAATCAATCAAACGTCGTTACTTTTTTTAAAAAACCAGTCCAAGTAGGTGCTGAAAGTTGGCAAATCAAGTAAACTAGGAAGACAATACTATACTCTACAATTCTTTTAGAAACCCAAACAATGAATAAGAAATTGACTTGTTAAATGTAACAGCTTTGGTGGGAAAAGCAAGTATACAGTTTACGGAGTACAATTATAGACCCGTTCATGTCTTGCGTAGAAATTTGGAATTAATTTTGTAATATTTACTTTTATTTGATAATCTTATATTAATGTATAAATGGGCGTCCATGCCCATTTATACCCCGCTATTTATGCTCATGTTAGTAAGTGCGCACTCACTAGCCCACTCATTTGAGTCTGTTGCCCACATGGATGATGCATGATTCAAATTGTGTAATATGACAATGCATTGGGGTTTAAAATTGATGCATCGCGATTCCGCTTCCACAATTTCATGTATTGCATCTCTGAATATCAGAATAGCTTATATAGTCATGATTCCATTCTTTCTCATTTATTTGAATTAAGAAATATAAAGAGGCGATTGATAACCTATCGTCAATCTTTATATCCTAGGCCTAGCACATCAAAGATGAATAATGAAAAATTAGGAGACTATAAAGCCTGTAGTATCATCTACTTATCATAATTAAGATTCCACTGAAAAGAAGCAAAAAGAAAAGGACAAATCCTGATGCTTAGCCTTTTTTTCATCTCTTTCTTCTGGGAAGACTCAGAAATTTCATGCAGAGCAATTGAGAGAGAGCTCTGAGAGGAAGGATGGAACTTGGAAGGATGGAAGAAGAGCAATTGCTAAGGTGAAATTGGTCGAAATAAGTAGGTTTCGATTCAGTGATGGGGGGAGAGGAAGAGAGGAAGGTGACTTTGTGAGTTAGGTACTCGGTGGATAATTTAGAAAAAAGTTTTTGGAACGAAGGGAATATAGATTATATAATAAATAAATAAAAATATATAGGTTAGTTTATTTTGATTAGATTTGATACCAAAAACTGTAAATCGAATCAAATCAAACAAATTTGCAATTATTAAAGCCGAAACGAAAGCATTTTCGATCAAAACCAAACCAAACCAACTAATTTGATTTAATTGATGGTTTCGATTTACACCTCTAATGAAACAGGCTATTAAAGTTACCCCTAGCACACACCTACTAGTGACATATACCAAATTGATGCAATACTAAATTTAAAAAATTGCAAATCGAAGTACAAATATAAACCGGTTTCCATTCCACATGGAATGGACTCCTGACTTTACCCCAACTAGCCCACCGAAAATAGTCAAAAGCAAATTAAGCACTCAATCAAATTACGGCTCTGTTTTCTCACCAAACAATTTAGAGGTTTCCTTTTTATTTTTTTTATTTTATTTTGGCTGCACTAACTTTTCGTTTTTTTAAATTCTTATTTTTCTTATTTTTTCAATTATTAAAAAACAAATATTTCTAAAAATCTTAAACCAAACCAAAATTCACATGCCAAACAGACCTTAAATGATATTTTCAAAGAAAATGAAAAAAATATCAGAGGGAGGGAGGAGTTGGATTTGTAGTTTTACGCGGATTTTGGTATACTTCACTTTTGCGTAACAAAAAATAAATAAAATTCATGCTGGTATCATACGGATAATATTTAACTGCAATAATTTACGATTTTTTTTCAACCGATAAAAATAACATTTGTAATAAAAGAACATGTATACCCTTAATGAACAAAGATACACTAAAGCTTGCATCATAATATCCGATGCTCGCATTGAAAATTAAAGATGGTGAAAATTACTCGGAACTAAGGATCTTGACCGAATTTGGAGGTGGAGACCATAGAGATAGCTGGAGCAAGCCGGAGATGATGACATCATACTGAAGCGAGGGCGGCGACAGAGAAGCTCAAGCTGCTTTATGCCAGATCTTGGCTGGAGAAGAGAGAGAGAGAGAGGAGATGAATGAGATTGAATATGGTGAAGGACGACAGTGGAACAGGGGCAACAGTGATTGATGTTGGTGTGCTTGGAACCGCTTGGTCGGAGAATTTAAAAGAAGGTCGATGGTGGAGACGAAGCTAGACGGAGTTGGCATTGAGCGAGAGAGATGGCGAGCAATTTGAGAAGAAGAGAGAGAGATAGTGTGAGAGTATGAAGAGAAAATGAGAAGACAGGAGAAGAAACTGAAGTAATAAGTTGTTGTGGGTAATTTTGAAATAAAATTATGAAAATAGATTTTTACGATTTAAAACAAAAAGATGATACTTGAGTGATTACAATACCTGAAAAATAGTACTAGCATGTAATTATTCAAAAAAAAAAATGTTCAATGAATTTGTAACACCACGTGATATATGTTTATATGATCTTTCATAGTTAAAAACGGCATACTAATACACCAAATTAGTACAAAGTGTACCTAATTTTCTAAGAAAAAATCAATTTGATACAAATTAGTGTACAGTGCTGATTACCGATTATAAAATCAAAATGCACCACGTAAAGTAGCATTATTTTTTCTCCCCAAGTGGCCCACCTTTATTGGGTCTCTGTCTTCAATCTTTTAGGCGCTTGCGCTTCAGGCCTCAGCTCCCGTTCACGTGACACCACTCCCCCACTCCTCGAGTCCTGCCCAAGAATCTAGCCTCTAGGCAACTGAGCTCACCTATCTCTAAGATTCAACTTCAAAGAACTCCTAGATCTGCTGTAACTCTCTGTCACTCAATTGATGAAACCGATTTTTACACATCAATTATGCGTCATCCGTTTCCACTACCTCCCGCCGCCGTAGAAACCACCGTCCCCGTCCTCTTTTTCTTGATACTCCTTCCTCTCTTTGCTACCTCAACACCACCTCATTCTTGCTCAGCTACAACAACATCTTACAACTGTCCACCTTTTACTTCAACTCCTCCATTTCCATTCTCTTCATCTCCCGGCTGTGGCCACCCTTCTTTTCAAATCGACTGCTCCTCCGCCCCACGCGCCACCATTTCCATCAATAACCTCAACTTCTCCCTCCTCCACTACGAACCCAACTCCACTTCCTTCCTCCTTTCCCCCCACACCACCACCACCACCACCACCACCTCACCACACAACTGCACTTCCCCTCGCACTTTCTCCATCCCATCCCAACCCATCAACCTCTCTGCCTCCCCATTCCGCGTCTCCGACTCGTACTGCTCCCGCCTCTCCGTCCTCAAACCCTGTCCCCCATCCAACCTACCAAACTGCAGCCACTGCTCATGGCAATGCAAGCTCATCAAATCCCCACTTCACCTAGTCCACACCTGCGCCTCCACACATCGTCAAGTCTCCCCTCAAGGCTGCCAGTCAGACATTCTCGAATTCCTCGACAGTTTCTTAAAATTGGGTATCGAAATAGAGTGGGACGAAAATGAAGATACATATTTCTCTAACTGCAAAGCTTGCCGATCCAATAATGGCGTCTGCGGCTTCAACTCATCCGACCCAAACAAGCAATTCATATGCTTCCAGTCCAGCCACCAAATTTCACAGCCATGGATCCGTCAACAAAGCCCCAATCGCATCGCAGTTTTGTGCATAGTATTCCTCTTCATTTTCTTCTTGCTAGCTGTTTTAACAAGCACAGTCATCTTCCGTTCAAAGCGAAAGCCATTATCCCCATTCGACGATCCCGCACTCCTCTACCTACAACGCCACCGCTCCGCTAGTCTCCTCCCACCCGTATTCACATTCGAAGAGCTTCAATCATCAACCAACAACTTCGATCCAAAAAGAAAAATCGGCGACGGCGGATTCGGCGCAGTCTACTTAGGTCAGCTCTACGACAACCGCATTGTCGCCGTTAAGTACCTTCACAAACAAATTCCAGCCACCAAAGCCGGTACCAATTCGCTCTCAGCAAAATCATTTTGCAACGAAATATTGATTTTATCGTCAATTAATCATCCAAATCTAGTCAAACTACACGGCTATTGCAGCGACCCGAGAGGATTAATTTTGGTTCATGAGTATGTTCCCAATGGCACACTTGCTGACCATTTACATGGCACGAAAAGTTTTCATCGAAAAGGGTCTTTAACATGGCAGGTTAGGATCGACATTGCGCTACACGTAGCTGTAGCCATGGAGTATTTACATTTTTTAGTTGTGCCACCGATTGTTCACAGAGACATTACGTCGAACAACATATTCGTTGAAAGAGATATGAGAGTAAAAGTCGGGGATTTCGGGCTGTCGAGGCTACTTGTTTGTTCGGAGACGGCGAGGGTGGCGAGGGAAGATTCGGACTGTGTTTGGACCGGACCCCAGGGTACGCCCGGGTACTTGGATCCTGATTACTATCGGTCTTTCCGGTTGACGGAGAAAAGCGATGTTTATAGTTTTGGGGTTGTGTTGCTGGAACTGGTGACGGGGATGAGGGCGGTGGACCAGAGGAGGGAGAAACGGGAAATGGCGCTGGCGGATATGGTGGTGTCGAGGATACATATGGGGTTGTTGAAACAGGTGGTGGACCCTGTTTTGGCGGTGGATAGGGAGGCAATGGATGGTGTTGGTGCGGTGGCGGAGCTGGCTTTCCGGTGTGTTGCGGTGGATAAGGATGATAGGCCGGATGCTCGGGAGGTTGTGGCGGCGTTAAGGAGCATTCGTGGCCGTACACGTGACGGTGTGGGACTCGTGAGAGCCTCGAATTCTTCCAATGTCGTTGTTCCAGAGGGTGGGCCACCATGATGGCCTTGACTTTTGAAGCATGGGCGGGCTATTGTTAATTTGCACAATTGGTTTACCTTTTAACTTTTTCTTTCTAGGGGTAATGGATTTTGATTAGCATATGTACAATGTCATTATTGCCCCTACTTTTTTTCCTTTTCTTTTACCCTTTTTGAAATGGTTTCATTTGAATCGATATTATGTTTATAAGCTATGCTTAATTGCTTACTTAAGTTTCGTTCTTTCTTTCTTCTTCTAAGTATTATAATATTATATCAATATTAATTCCTCCGTTAAACGAATTAAATACTCCACTCCTTTCGTCTCTAAGTTATTATTTTTTGTTAAAATGAATAATTTTCAGTGCAAATTTAACACATTTCTATTTTTATTTTTTTAAATCATAAAACATATAATTTGTAGCTCCTTAAAAAGTGATTAAAAAAAAACTAAGAAAAAGATAATATTTAAGGATGGAGGGAATAATAAATTCTTTGGTTAGCTCCTAAACTATAATTAAAAAACTTATTTATAAAGCAATTCAAAGCATTTACAAACAAAACAAATGAATTATTATTCTTTTTAGCAAGAGATTATATTTTAAATCATAATCATCACATGTTAGATCATTCCGCCATTACCCTATTTGTTACCACCCTTAACCAATTTGGATATGGGTTTGGAATTTTCTATATAATTCATGTTGCATTTCATATCTCATTAAATTTTAATCTTACGTCCAAACAAAATGTCTTGAAAACCTTGCTAAGATGCAATTTGAACCGTTGAAAACCTTTACATCAACTTGTATTGCTTTTTAATCATTTGGAGGTACTTAATTGCTTTTTAGCTTTTTGGAGGTAACTCATTCTTAAATATCGCTTTTCAATTATTTGGAGGTAATTTATTCTTAAATTTTGCTTTTTAATTAGGTTTAAATATCAATTTGGTCACCCTACTTTTGGCCAAAAGTCATTAAGCTCACTCTACAATTTTTTTCTTTAATTTGATCACTCTACTTGATTTCAACATTCAATAAGGTCACTCGAGTTATTTTTGCCCGTTATGTTGGATGTAAATCTTTAAAAAGACCAAAATGCCCCTTAATAAAAATAAAGAATTCCGATCAAATGTAATCTTTCTCCTCTCTCTCTCTCTTTCACACACACACACAAACTCTCTCCAAAAGTCAAATGATACAAAAGAAAGGAGACAGATGGGCGAGAACTGACTGGAAAAGAAACAGGAGGAGACGGATGGCGGCCATGGAGAATCGTCGGAGAAGATGAAGGGGCTTCGCCGGGTTTGGCGGCTGGGTTTGGATAGCGCGGCTGGAAAGGAGATGATTCGCCGGATCTGGGATTGCTTGGGGCCGGAATCGCTGGGTCTGTAACAGAGCGAGGGCGGCTATGAAGATGGCGGCTATGGCGAGTGGGTATGTTCAGGAGCGATTTGGCCGGAGGAGAGAGGAGGTGATGGGCGAGACCTGACTGGAAAAGAAACAGGAGGAGACGGATGGCGGCCATGGAGAATCGCCGGAGAAGATGAAGGGGCTTCGTCGGGTATGGCGACTGGGTTTGGAGAGCGCGGCTGGAAAGGAGATGATTCGTCGGATCTGGGATTGCTTGGGGCCGGAATCGAAACATACCATTCTTCTCTTATATATTTTCTTCCATAAGCATCTCGTTTATGAATTTAAGAACTGTATCATTAAAATCAAAATCCTCATGCAGATCTCCTTCCATGTTCACACGAAAAGGAGACCTAAACTTACCAGAACGCGAATTGGACGGAACTGGGGGCTGCTTTATAGCATTCCGATCAAATAACGCATTATTGACAATTACACCATTCAAAGCATTTTGATCAGGTGCAACCGACACAGCTTTTTTTAAGTTTCTTTAAGTAATAATCTTTCTTTGAGCTCGATCATCAGACATGGTGAGAGTAATGAGCTCAGACTGTGTTTAACGTGCCTTGCACATGCGAAAATAAGGGCACTTTCGGGTTATCATCAAAAAATTACACTGTCGTTACCTGTAGACTAACGGAATGATGAACGTGATTACAATTGTTAAGTAAAATGACTTTTTTGACGAATAATTTAGTAGAGTTAGCTTAATGAATTATTGCCGAAAGTAGGGTGACCAAATTGATATTTAAACCTTTTAACTATTTGGAGGTAACTTATTCTTAAGTTTCGTTTTTCAACTATTTGGAAGTAAACTTACTCTTAAGTTCCGCTTTTAAACTATGTGGATATAACTTACTCTAAAGTTCCGCTTTTCAACTATTTAGAGGTAATTTAATCTTAAATACCACTTTTCAACTATTTGGAGGTAACTCATTCTTAAGTACCGCTTTTCAACTATTTTGAAGTAACTTACTCTTAAGTTTCGCTTTTCAACTATTTGGAAGTAAACTTACTCTTAAGTTTCACTTTTCAACTGTGTGGAGGTAACTTACTCTTAAGTTCTACTTTTCAACTATTTAGAGGTAATTTACTCTTAAATACCACTTTTCAACTATTTGGAGGTAACTCATTCTTAAGTATCGCTTTTCAACTATTTTGAAGTAACTTACTCTTAAGTTTCGCTTTTCAACTATTTGGAAGTAAACTTACTCTTAAGTTCCACTTTTCAACTGTGTGGAGGTAACTTACTCTTAAGTTCTGCTTTTCAACTATTTGGAAGTAAACTTACTCTTAAGTTCCACTTTTCAAATGTGTGGATGTAACTTACTCTTAAGTTCTGCTTTTCAACTATTTGGAGGTAACTTATTCCTAAGTTCCGTTTTTCAACTATTTGGAGGTAACTTAAATACCGCTTTTCAACTATTTGGAGGTAACTTACTCTTAAATACGATTTTTCAACTATTTGAAGAATTGGAGATAACATACTCTTGAAGTATCGCTTTTCAATTATTTGAAGGTAACTTACCCTTAAATATCGCTTTTCAATTATTTGGAGGTAACTTTAAATATCTACGTTTCTCATCGATTCTATAATTGAGTAATTTTTTAAAGGGAGAAACACTACATCAGTTGTTACTTGAGCATTTTTCTTAGGGGTGTAAATCATAACCATTGAACCATGGAACCGAATTAAACCAAACCAAGTTGTTTTGGTTCGGTTTCAGTTTCAAAAATTGGAAAACCACGCTGTTCGGTTCGGTTCGGTTCACAGTTTTTTGTATCGAACAAAACCAAACCAACCTATATATTTATATATATATATATATATATATATATATATATATATATATATATATATATATATATATATATATATATATATATATATATATACATACGCATACTAAACCAAACAAAATTATGATTGTTAGAGAACTATTGTTTTCTTCTATTATTTATGTTTATTTTAGATTTTGTATTGTTTTATTTATGATAATTTGTTGTTAGTAGGTTATTTTCTAATTTTGATGTTAATTCTAAATTAAAATCTTATTTTTATTGTTATTTTTAATGTTGGTTAATTGCTTTTTAGCTTTTTGGAGGTAACTCACTCTTAAATATCGCTTTTCAATTATTTGGAGGTAATTTATTCTTAAATTTTGCTTTTTAACTATTTGGAGGTAACTTACTCTTAAGTTTCGCTTTCCAACTATTTGGAAGTAAACCTACTCTTAAGTTCCACTTTTCAACTGTATGGATATAACTTACTCTTAAGTTTCGCTTTTCAACTATTTGGAGGTAATTTACTCTTAAATACCACTTTTCAACTATTTGGAGGTAACTCATTCTTAAGTACCGCTTTTCAACTATTTGGAGGTAACTTATTCTTAAGTTTCGTTTTTCAACTATTTGGAAGTAAACTTACTCTTAAGTTCCGTTTTTCAACTATGTGGATATAACTTACTCTAAAGTTCCGGTTTTCAACTATTTAGAGGTAATTTACTCTTAAATACCACTTTTCAACTATTTGGAGGTAACTCATTCTTAAGTACCGCTTTTCAACTATTTTGAAGTAACTTACTCTTAAGTTTCGCTTTTCAACTATTTGGAAGTAAACTTACTCTTAAGTTCCACTTTTCAACTGTGTGGAGGTAACTTACTCTTAAGTTATGCTTTTCAACTATTTGGAGGTAACTTATTCCTAAGTTCCGTTTTTCAACTATTTGGAGGTAATTACTCTTAAATATCGCTTTTCAACTATTTAGAGGTAACTTACTCTTAAATACGATTTTTCAACTATTTGAAGAATTGGAGATAACAAACTCTTTAAGTATCGCTTTTCAATTATTTGAAGGTAACTTACCCTTAAATATCGCTTTTCAATTATTTGGAGGTAACTTTAAATATCTACGTTTCTCATCGATTCTATAATTGAGAACTTTTTTAAAGGGAGAAACACTACATCAGTTATTACTTGAGCATTTTTCTTAGGGTGTAAATCAGAACCATCGAACCATGGAACCGAATTAAACCAAATCAAGTCGTTTTGGTTCGATTTCGGTTTCAAAAATTGGAAAACCACGTGGTTCAGTTCGGTTCGGTTCACGGTTTTTTGTATCGAATAAAACCAAACCAGCCTATATATTTTTATTTATATTGTGTATATATATATATATATACACACACACACACACGCATACTAAACCAAACAAAATCTTGATTGTTAGAGAACTATTTATTTTCTTCCATTATTTATGTTAATTTTAGATTTTGTATTGTTTTATTTATGATAATTTGTTGTTAGTAGGTTATTTCTTAGTTTTGATGTTAATTCCAAATTAAAATCTTATTTTTATTATTATTTTTAATGTTGGTTAATTTCATCAAAAATAATTTATATAAACCACAAAATCGAACCAAACCAAACCGAACCGAATGGTTCGGTTCAGTTCGGTTCCAAGTCCTATTCGATTCGATTTGATTTGAGATTTTTGGAACCACTAAAAGCAATTCGATTTATAATTTTGACATAAACTAAACCAAACCAAACCAAACCACTTACATCCATAATTTTTCCGATGCTGCTTGCTTGTTGGAGTATAACTGAAAATTCACACTTGATTTATTTATTTAGTTTGAAAAATAAACACCAGTTAAAAATGGGAAAGGAAGCGTTAATTGACAATGACACTCTTTACAAAATATTTTTATGGGCTATGTAATAAATACTAGTTGTCAGATATTCCAAAGCTGATGATAGGCATTTGGCCATAGCTTTTGGATTCATTTGGCATGTGATTAGGAACATTAATGAGTTATGTAACTTATGTTATCTGGTAATGATGCAACTTTGCTTTACATTGTCCTACGTCTATTGTCTACTGATTAGTCATATGATACATCTCATACCCCATTGTCCTACCAACTTTGTTTCCATTTGCCCATTATTGCCAAGTGGAATCACTTCTTTGCATGTGCAAATCCAGAAAAATAAAAATAAAACCATATACTTCCAAAATAATTATTTTGCTTTTCTTTTTTATTTATTTCAAAATAATTATCATTGATGTGGGACAATTGTAACTTGGGCTGTTGTATATTCGGTAGGATATCCTGGATCCGCTTTCTTGAACAAAAAACGAAAATCAGTGGAAGTGCAAGCAGTGCTCAAAAACCTCCGGCGTGAGTAAATATCGAATGTGAGTATGAAAGCAATTTGACAGAGTACCAAGGCTCAAGAAAGTGTATGTACCTGGTTTATGGCTTATAGAGAGGTATTTATAGGCCCCCAATGTGATTGAATTCGTTTAGGATTCAGTGCTTCCATAGTTACCTAGTCAATCAAGGAGAGAATCCCTTAATTTTAGGCATGATAGGCGGCTGACCGCGTAGATGTAGGAGCAGATAAGGTAAGTGCCCTGCTTAAATATGGAAACCTTTGACTTGTCTTGGAGAGCAAGCCTCCGGTACTTCCTTCTTGATATGTGCCCGGGCGAGCAGGACTCTGCCTGGCTATTCAATGTGCACTGCTTCTGAACTTAGCATAAATCCAAGGGGTGGCCCCTGGTCGAGCAAGCAAGGTCGATGCTCGACCAGGTTTGGGCGAGACGAATCTGATTATTTGCTCGATGTGATAGTGGTTCCCGGGCATGGCCCCTGGTCGGACAAGCAAGGCCTATGCCCCACCAGGCGTGGACGAGAGCTGCACTGCTCGCTGCTTAATGCTTCCATTACTTTGCTCGCTAGGGTTGTGAGCGTCATATTCATTGTGCTCGTGACCGGCACGTGATGATAGCTCGTGTTTCGTTCGTGACCCGGCTTGGGCCGGGCATATCAATCATGTCTATAATTTTTTTTAGAAAACACTAGTAATAGTTTACATCTATTTTTTTCTTTCTACTTTAATAATTATTAAATATCTACAAAATAATAATAATAATGACTATATGTACAAGGGCTTTTTAAAAAATTACTACTTCTTATATCAATAAACTAGTGAAGAGATGAATAGTCAAAAGTTACTACTTCTTACTACTTCTTATATCAATAAACTACTTCTTATACAATTTAGAGCTTAATTTTACTTAATGAACTGGAAAAAATATGGCTTATAATAAGATCCAAGTATTTATGCTTTTTTACCTAATTATTTTTTAAAATACGCTTTAAATAAGTCGAGACTTTTTTATATTTTTAGTATTTAACGTAATACCCGAATTTTTTATATTTTGAGTGTAGAAAAAAATATAGATTTCAAATTTTTAGATTTGTATTTTGAAGATCTATTTTCTAAATATTTTTATAATGAAAATACATCTATTTTAAATCACTTGTATCTAATGTAGTTGTTCACTTCAAAATTGGTCTCGTTGTAGTCACTAATTTATTTATTTTTCGTCTCTATATTTCAAATTCCTTTGATTTAATTAGATTTTATTTATAAATATTCATTATTCTGATTTGATAAAACCCAAATTGAGAAATTTTTAGTCACATTGCATATTAATAAATAAATATAAATATATATTGGTTACATACAAATCTGTATCAGTTTGAAGATCATTAAATTGTATTAAATTTAGCACATACACTTGAACATGAAGTTTATTAAATTATCGTAATTTATTCCCTACATCTTTATTCCTAGGCATTGCATATGTTTAAGCTATTTATTGATTTATTGATTACAAAGGTACCCTGAGAATTTAATAATTTCGCATATATAACTGTTTTCAGTTTATTGTAGCTGCATGATATCTAGAAAAAAAAAAGAGGACCAAGTACATGAGATCCTAAGCAATCGAAATAAAAAAATACAGTAAGTATTACAGGTTTGAAAGATACATTTACATTGTAAAATATACATTTTGCACGAAAAACCGTTAAGTTATCTAGGCTTACCCTTGGTCTGGTTGATGTCTTTAAGCAAAATGAGAGAGAGAGAGAGAGACATTTTATATAGATTTCTTCTATATTGGTGTGTTATCCTCAGTTGTTTTTAGTAATGATGTTCAACAAACAAAATTGTAACAAATTTATAGTGGTTTTATCTTTGAAAACTGCTCGAGAAGAGAAAAACTAAGGAACTGTCTAACTCCCTTAGGCGTTCAATTACATTCGAAGAAATTAATCTTCATTGATAATTCATGTAATTGTTTTGATAATTTATTCATTTATCATTCAATTAATAAGTGATTATTAAATTCAACAATTGAAATAAATAATTATTTATTAGCTCATTGAAATTTCAATATAGTTAATCATAACTATTTTTTATATTGTCGGATGTGAATTTTTTTTTTTTTAAAGGTTGGAGGGGACATAGACCGTACCCTAACCCTTAATTTTTTTATTATATTTAATGCCTTGAAAGGCTACAATTATATATATATATATGATGCCTTTGGTATAGCTCGAAGAACAATTGGTGCCTCTGGGGAGGCTTTTTGAACACCCGACCTCTCGGTTGAGAGTAGTTAAGTCCCAGGGTGCCTCTGGTAGGGCATGAATACTCAACCTCTCCGTTAAGATAGGTGAGTAGCTAAATAAGGCCTTTGGATAAGGCTTTAACAACAACGATGCCTCTGAAGAGGCTTGAACACCCGACCTCTCTACTGAGAGTTGTAAAGTCCAGGGTGTCTCTAGTGAGACTCGAACACCCAACCTCTCTGTTAGGAGAAGTGAGCAGTACCAGTTGAGCTAGAGCTCGTTGGTGTCGGATGTGAATGAAGTTGAAATAGTTTGGTATATATGGCTGTCAATTGTCTCATGTTAAAGAAAGAATGTCAAAAGTTTTCGGATTTATTTATCTAATTAATTTTGATTACAAATTTGTTTTATTTCCCAATGCATTGATGACACATAAACAATGTAGAAGTGTTGTCATTTTTGGAAAGTACATTTTGACAGGAACTTTTCAAAAATCGTACCTCTCCTTATATATATATGTATAGATAGATAATATGGTCAATTAGTTTTTATTAGTTTGTATAAACATTCAAACATGACGATTATTTATGAACATATAGAATAGTAGGGTGATAACCGAGTCAATCAGTTTTCCAACTTTTCCAACATTCACATATTTGTTTTTAACCACTAAAAGATACTTTTTGGGGTGAAAGAATAAATATGCCCTTAATGAAATTCAATCAGACATGCGTTGCATAGCAATTCAAAAGTCGATGCATTCCTGTATCGGTAATCCAAATTGTGCATCAGAAATCAAATTGTGCATCAGAAATCAAATTGTGCATCAATATTTTCTGCATCATAAAATCTGATGTATGCATCACAAACCAAATAGATGTGAACTCTCATTTCTATTCCCTTCATTCTGGCGGGATTACCTCTTTCTTATTTTAACTACTTATTATATAGTAATCTAGGATTTTTTGTGGCTTTATCAAGGAGAGCAAGTTTAAGGTTGTCATAGCTGTTGCAGGTAATCCATTTTCTTCCCTTCCTTTAGCTTTTGTAGTTGCCCCGCCATTGCACCAATTAGAGAAATCCTTTATATGGTATAGGAGGAGATATTCTGTATACGGTGTGGTATATAATAATCAAGTATATGACAGACTATAAGACTACCCACAACGGTGACCTCCGTTGTGGGTTGTAGAATAGAACAAACCAATTTTTTTAAAAAAAGAAGAGAAAGTCATGATAAAGGAGCAACCTAGGGTGGCCAACCAACCCAAGGCTAGGTCACCAAAATTGTACTCATTTTGTACACATGCCACCTTTCATTGGGTGGCATGTGTTTATATAAATATATATATATTTAAAACTAGTATATTTTATATAATTATTTAAAATAAAAAAATAAAAAAATATATCAAAATTCATAATTTTTTTTATCTATAAATAGAGCCTAATATTGATATAATTTTACCAACAACCTACAACTCTCTTTTTCTCTACATACTCTCTATCTCATTTCTATTTTTTCATTTTAAGTGATGGGTCCAAATCACCCCAACTATTATCATGGTTCCGAAAATTATCCAAATTTTGGATCTTACTTCCACACACAAAATTTTCCAAACTCAGAAGGTGAACAAAATTCTCAATATTATCAAAGTTCTCAATTTTCTCCAAACCTCACTCAAAATCCTACCTCTGAAGAACTTCCCACCAGAGAAAATGTCTCTCGCAATTTGTTTGAGAATGTTCAACACCCAAACCAAAATCAAAAAGGAGCAAAAATGTAAGTTGGTCTGTGAAAGAAGATATAGCTCCTATGTCAGCTTATATCTTTGTTAGCAAAGATAGTGTGTGCGGAAAAAACCAAAAAAAAAGGTTGTTATGTGGTCACGTGTAAACAAATTGTATCACGAAACTCAAGCAGAAAATCCAGACGAGCTCAACCCAAGAAATATCGAATCAATGAAAGGTCGTTTTAAACGACTTAACGAAAATGTAGGCAAGTGGGTTGGTGCTCTGGAAGAAGCAAATCGTAGGAAAAGAAGTGGAATGAGCCAGAAAGATGTTGAAATGGAAGCTCATACAATTTATGAAGCGGGTGGCGGAAAATTTCAAGACTTGATTGTTTAGAATGATGTTATGAGTAAAAATCTAAGGTGGGCTGTAACGTCTCATCACGATGCAAGACGGTCTCGTCTTGAAGATGATGTGAACGATGATCAAGAAAGTGGTGGCAACACAAAAAGATCAAGGACTTCTGAAGATGGGCAGTATCATCCTTCTAATTTAGAAACTCCAACTGCTGAAGGTTCGACTATTTCTCGTCCAACTGGTAGAGATAAGTCAAAAAAGAAAGTAAAAGGTAAGGCAACATAATCTGAATCTGAAGTTACTGCAGAACTTCGTGCATTGAGACTCACAAAATCTAATGAATATGAGTTAATTGTTGTGAAACTCGACTTGGAGCGCCAAAAGCTACAAATGAATTCCTTGAAGATGGAAAAAAGAATGTTTAACACATAATTGTCGAAAGATAAACTATCTCCAGAAGACGAAGAAATGAAACGCCGACTAATTGTCCTTGTGTTTGGGCAAACTTGAATTAATGTTTAAATTGCCATTGTGTTTGGGAAAACTTAAATTAATGTTTAAATTGTCATTGTGTTTGGGCAAACTTAAATTAATGTTTAAATTGTCATTGTGTTTGGGCAAACTTAAATTATGTGTGAAGTGAGATGTGTTTTTCTCAAATAAAATTAATGTAGTCGTGAGATGTTTATGTCATTGTCATTCTCTCTGCAAATACTATTCATTTATTGAAAATATCACATGCATTGGATTATCATTTTCAAACATTGGATCCGTAATGATCTTAATGTTTATGTCATTGTCTTTCTTTCTGCAAACACTGCACACACACATGCAAATATAAAAACATCACATGCATTGGATTCTTTCTCTTTGCATTTGATTCTTTCTCTCTGCAAACACTGCACACACACATGCAAACATAATCACATCACATGCATTGGATTCTTTCTCTCTGCAAACACTGCACACACACATGCAAACAAACATAAAAACATCACATGCATTGGATCACTTGTCTCTGCAAACAATGCACACACACCAAGAAAAGATCACTGCAAACCCCCATACATATGTCTCAAACCTGCAAAATAAACTCACTCAAAATCCTCAATATTTGTTCATAGTATTACTTTTGTTTACCATATTTTACCATTTCACTTTAGAAAAATGTCTGCCAACTCTCACTCTTCAGTAGAATCAAACTCAAGTTCTGATGTTTCTGATCCCAACACTCTTGATGAATGGGAAGAACGAGTTCATGAACAAAATCATCAAATTGATAGCATCATCGAGGATATGCTTCTAAACAATCCTAATTTGATTGTAGGAGCTCAAAATTCTACAGTCAAAAGAAGGTGTATTGATAGGGAACGCGCGATTGGTGAGGAACGTTTGATGAAAGACTATTTTGTCTGTAATCCAACGTATTTTCCGGAGCTCTTCCGACGTAGATTTCGCATGCAGAAAATCGCTTTTTCTTCGTATAGTGGATGTTGTTACTATCAACGATACATATTTTCAACAGAGAAATGATTGCACATGTAGAAAATCTCTTTCACCATTGCAAAAATGTACTGGAGCCATGAGGGTGTTAGCTTATGGGATATGGATATCAACAGATGTTGTTGATGAATACTTACGAATGAGTGCAACGGTAACGAGAGATGCTCTCATCCATTTCGTAGAAGGTGTCATTTCTTGCTTTGGTGACACATACCTTAGACGGCCTAATAAACAAGATTTGGAAAGACTACTCTATGTTGGGGAACAACGTGGTTTTCCTGGCATGATTGGTAGCATTGATTGCATGCATTGGGAATGGAAAAACTGTCCTACTGCTTGGGCTGGGCAATATGTAGGGAGAAGTGGAAAGCCAACAATCATTTTGGAAGCTGTTGCATCATATGATTTATGGATATGACATGCATTCTTTGGAACACCAGGCTCGTGCAATGATATTAATGTTCTCCATCGATCTCCAGTTTTTAGTGATATTTTAGAAGGTCGAGCACCAAAGGTCAGTTACATCGTGAATGGTCGCCAAAATAATAGGGCATATTATCTCACTGATGGCATCTATCCTTCTTGGGCTGCATTTGTCAAGTCAATTAGAAGTCCTGTGATTCGAAAGCATAAGTTGTTCGCTCAACACCAAGTGGCTGTTAGAAAAGATGTAGAGTGAGCCTTTGGAGTTCTACAAGCTCGCTTCGCATTTATTCGACGTCCATGTCTTGTTTGGGACAAGGTTTTGATGGGAAAAATTATGATGGCTTGTATCATCATGCATAATATGATTGTAGAGGATGAACGAGACACATACCAAAACTATTATGATCCCACAGAATTTTTGATGGATGTATCTTCAGAAGGAGAGGCCGAACTTCCTCAATACTCTACTACACGCATTGCAAGTTTGTCGACTTATATGGTTAATAGAGATCAACTTCGCAACAGAGAGGCTCATAGCGCTCTTTAGAATGATTTGATTGAGCACATATGGGAGAAATTCTACATTAATAATTGAATATGTAATTTGCATATTATGTATGCGTAATTTAAAATTCAAGTGTTGTATTTGTAACTTTTAAAATTTATTTTTGATTTTATTTTATCTATTTTATTTTCATTTTGTTGTCAAGTAAATTATGAATTTATAATTGCATGGGTAATTATTTTTAATAATTGTACGAGTAATTTTAGAAATATTATTACTAATACATTATTTTAAAAAAATAAAATGATAAGTATTTTAGGTAAGTTGGAGTAAAGAAAAATAAATATTTTATTAAAATGTTGGGTTGAGTTGGGTCACTGATGGGAGTATAAATTATATAAGGTTTGGAGTTGTGTATATGGAAGTGATAGAAATTAATATTTTATTTAAGGGTTGAGTTGGGTTGGGTCACCATTGTGGGTAGTCTAAGATACTTCTAAGGAAATGTATATAAGCCAATCAATCAAGCAAATAGGCGCGGTTGGCTAGCAAAGGAAATCGGTACACAGATCTTTTTACCGTAAAGATACATGGCCAGAATCTGGCTAGCCCTAAATATAATTTATGGGTATTTTTGGTATTTATCAAAGTAAAAATATCTAATATATCCTTAGTTCATGAGTAATCGTTTGGATCAAACAACTCAAATCAAACACAACTCATTAAAATAATCAATTTGATATTAATTTGATTTAAAACAAAAAAAAAACTCATACAACTGTGACACATAATCCAATATTTTTTCATACCCTACTATGTTTATATTTATTAATTTTATTTTTTCAAAAAATGGCTAAAAACTTCAAAAAATTATAGAAAATTTTTCTAATATCCAAATGAAACAAACCAAGTTTCTATTTATAAGTAAAAATGTATACTTTAATTCTAGAAAAAAAATTAAAAAATAATTTTTTTGGCCTAAAATTGGCCAAGAAAAACAAGGTGGAAAATAAATTGGGACCACTAGCAAGCTGCCATGTGGAAAGGGGGAGGGGAAAAGGGAGGGCGGCAGGACGCGTCAGTGGCTGTCGGCCACAAGCTCTTTTTTTTTTTTGGCTATTACACGGTATCGTTTTGTGACTTTAAAGGTCAAAATGGTGTAGTTTAATGGTTTAGATTGTTGGTTTGATTTTTTTTATTTGATTTTGATTTGTAACCTATATTGATCCGAATTAAATCAAATCAAATAAGAATTATATT
This sequence comes from Codonopsis lanceolata, assembly GCA_013146195.2. Lineage (NCBI taxonomy): Eukaryota > Viridiplantae > Streptophyta > Magnoliopsida > Asterales > Campanulaceae > Codonopsis > Codonopsis lanceolata. Next base: position 47,276,239 of record CM028377.1, read on the forward strand.
ATATTTTTTTAGATACCCCGTTGTAAGCTAAGATTTGATTTGATTCGTTTTAATTTACCATTTGATCCTCCGTTGTTCCTCTACATGACCCTTTCTCTCTCTCTACATACACAACCATACGGCCGCTCTCTGCTCTGACGCCATAAGTTTTTGCGACTAGCCTTAATCAATTTTAGGACTTTAGCACAACACAATGCATCTCTGACCCATCCTCTCTTTCTACACGACCCATCCCCTCCCTCTACATACACGACCATACAGTCGCTCTCAGCACTGACACCTCGATCTCGAAGCCATAGGTTTCGACGATTGGGGAATTGCCAAGACTCTTGAGATTTAGATCAGATCTTGAATTTTAACATCAGACTCTTGAGATTTAGATCTTGATCTCCAACGCCGATGGTTCCGGCGACAGTCCCGTCTGCTATCTCTCACAATCGCTCAAGTTTTTTCCTAAATAGCCAAGGTTTCAAACCGAGGAAGATGAATAATGAGTAATCAAAGATGAAAGACAAAAGGAAAGTAAGTAACTCCACTTGAGATCCAAGGGACTGAAAATCTCATATAATCTAGCAAGTGCCGTAAGTGATGGCTAGGCCTGGCAATTGGGTGGGTTGGGTTGTGTTAAAATGGATAATGAGTTAAAACATGTCGAAATTCATTAAAATTCATATGTCAAACGAGTTGAAATGAGTCGGGTCGGTTGAAACGGGTTAAGGCGGGTCAACCCGTCTCAACCCAAAAATTTTCCCCAAAAAATCAATTTATAGCATAAAAGGCACGGGTCGAAACGAGTAAAGGACCCGATCCGACAGATTAATATTATTAGGTCGAAATCGGTTATCCGTTTCAACCCAAAAATATTAATGGATTAGGTAATTAGTGGATTGGGTTGGATGAGTTAATGGGTAATGGGTTACAATTATCAAATCTAATGATGGCTTTTGCTAATCTGGGGTTTGGGGATTTGGGGGAGGAAGAAATGGAGTTGTCACGACATTGTGAAAAAATATAATATGCATCTTTTTTGGTCTCTCTCTCACTCTTAGGTAGATTTATGAGATTTTTTCATTTTTGTAAATATCTTCGATTATTTGTTTAATGGGTAAAGAAAATTTGGGTTGAAAAAATATAATCTAAGTTTTCTCTCATGTTTTTTCTCTTTTGATTGGAGATTGAGATGATGGATTTTGGGGTTTTGCCCCGTATAGAGATGTGTTTTGGGTTGTGTTCATTTAACTACCCTGTGAGTAGTTTTGGGATGAAAAAATGGAGTTAAAAGCTAAAACTCATTATAAGAGCATAACCGTAACTCCATAAATTAAATTATATTAATCATTATTTTTTTTGAAATCTGACCGCGTAGCAAGGTCCATCTTTTTAATGAATTTAAAAGCCAAATCGATTTGCATTCAATTTGACGAGCTTTATGTGCCTTATTGTATTCCATGGAAATTTCTTCCTTCTTTTCCAACCGTATTCATGAGCAATGGAAAATATCAGATCCGTTGCTATATGGAGAAATGATTGGAGAATGGCATGACTATGGGGAGGATGCTGAATCTAGAAACAACGCGAAAAGAAAGAGTGAGGACGTCCACCTGCCACCTGCCACTGGGGAGTTTGTGGGGAATGGCTATGCAATTTTTGAGAAGGAAGGACGGTAAAAGAAAGATGGGCATTTAAGGAAAAATTTAACAAAAGTGTACTTATGGGATTGGAAAAAAAAAAGTATTTAAGAGATTAAATATTTAAGAAAATGGATCGACCTGTAATTTATCCAGAATAGTACTGGTTTTTCAGTCCAACATTAGATACTATCAAGACTAACTAAAGACGTTCACTTCGGAAATCTGGAAGGAAAAAAAAAGGTGGGGGGTGAGGTTAAAATTGAAGATGGTCATTTGTTGAAAATGTGTGGACGACAAGAGTGGGAGAAGATGGTAAATACAGAGAGAGAGAGAGAGAGAGAGAGAGAGAGAGAGAGAAAACCAGAATCCATTAGTCTTGGAAGGAGAACATAGTTCGTCCTAGACTCATAGTAATTCAAAAGAACACCTCAACCAGTGACTTGGTATTCATTATTCTAAGGGTGATGGTTCCTTTTGGAAGATATTCAACCGCTAAACTCCAACATAATATCATTTAACTGGTAAAGAACCGGTAAAGAACAATTGAGGGCAAAATGGTTCCTTCCGGTTCTTCGATTTGTTGGCTTGTTACCTAATAACCCAGATTAGAAAAGTCCTAAAAAAGATCTTCTCTTCTTGTCCCGCCATTGCTTATGCTTGCAAGCTAGTTCCAGTGCCTTCTCATTCAATTGCAGAAAACAAAAAGTATGTTTTCATTGATCCAGTTTCAATAGAAGTTGGAGGTTCGTGTAAGGCTAAAACTCTTGGTAGTAGTCTTCGTACCAACCAATCAAGCGGTCCCTTTCACCTTTCCCATGCAATCAATCCAGCAAGTAAGTTAAGCTAGACGCTAGTGAAAAAACAAGGCTCAATCCCACTTCCATTTCTAGGCCAGAAAGTAAACCAGTTCCTATTCCAAATTTTACATTTCCTTTCTTTACTTGAAGTCTTTCCATAAGTTACTTTTCGAGTGGTGAATATGGCAAGTAGAATAATTGATCCGGAGCTCTAAACTGCAATTATTTTCCTCGGGTTTAGTTTCAAAAAGATGGAAAATGAATAACTGTAAAAAGTTTCCAGTTAGATTGTAAATTTGATAGAGAGACAGAGGACGATGGTGTGGTGGGCATTTCAGGAAGAAATTAATGAAAGTTGATTTTTGTGTTTTAAAAAAAAAAGATACTTGAACGGTTACAATTTCACAAAATAGTATCGGCCGCAATTATTCCTTACTCTAAATATCTTCCCAGCCCCGGCCACAGCACAGGCACACAAGAGAAAACGATTAGTTGTATAACAAAATGTGCACTGTGCACATAAGAAAGGGGACCATGCCATCAGTCGGAGAACCAACCAATGAGGAACCTTGAAAGATATCTATTTATATTTATCTATTTATTCCTTTTTGAATATCCAGGAGTATATAACATTTCAACAGTTTCATTTCTCTCGACCTCCGCCTCCGCCTCCGCCTCAACACTTGAGCAGCTCTAAACTTGGCGAATAGTTTCCTGGGTAGACTTGCCCTCTAATCTTATTCTTATCAGTTGTCTCAATCGCTAGGGCTAAATTATATGGTTAGGAGAGGAGAGGGTCAACGGAAATCTTGACTGTAACCTCAATGGAACAATCTATCTTAGGGTAGGGTTATTGCTATCCTTACACCTAAATATGGCAAAATCAAAGCATAGATGATAACTCACAATCAAAGCAGTAAACTGAATAGTCCAATTACAAAAGATCATTATCTGAACACTAGATCATTCATTGCCAATAACTACACCACGACACATAATTGGTTCAGTTATCATACGTAACAGAATGGTTAAAAGCTAAAGAGAGAAAAATAGCAGATAGTAACATTGGGCTGGAATACAGCATCCTCATGTAACAGCAGTTAGGAAGGCGATTATACTATATGTGTGGGTGTATTTAACCATTTTCAACTTACATTTTCATTTCAAGAGTCACAGTTAATTTCTATATAGAAGAGACTGCGAACGGTCTTTATTACACACTCGTTTGATTGATCAAGGTGCGAAATACAGTCGAACCTGTCGTTATTAGTAGAGTTAAAGGGGTGTAAACGGTAGTACTCTCGGCTAGTACTCCCTATCATTATATTATACCAACCTTGCATTAGTTGATTTTCCAACTATCTGAAGTACGCAGTCTCTAAAGCTCTAGCCTGCTCACCTGCAGTTGAAGCTTCTTCATGCTTTCCCAACGCTGAATAACCCCTCTCCTAAATCAAGAATATCACAAGGTACACAGATCAATTTTTCAGAACTTCGTAAATCCCAAGTAGATCTATTGAAGCAAAAGGAGTTGTATATAATGTTATACCAGCAAACGCCACAAGAATGGAGCTCCTTCCCTCTTCTTTAATTGTTTCTCAATTGCTTCAGATGCTGTAAGAGCCATTTATCATATCAGACGATGAATGAAACAGTTGAGTCCAAATGCTACAAAGAAAAATGGTGATCATATATACCCTTGATAGTTTGTCCGGTATTAAGTAACATTATGTACCAGACCTCATTAAAGACATCAAGTTGTTCATCAGAAGCCCCAATCATCTGGGAGAGAGGTAAAATTTACATGTCATTTAATACCCACAACAATCCAGTGCAAAAATACAATTTATTCCTTCTGTCCCAAAAGAAGTGTCGTATGATAATTGATAAGTAAAACTTCTTTTTAAAGGGTTTTTTTACTTCTCTATATTCTTTAAATGGCACTAAAGTTATCTTTTTTGTATGACACATTAGAGATGTATCATGCTAAGAAAAAATTGAAAAAAAATGCAAATTAACCGCTTAGATTTGGAAAGGCTACTTTTTTCCTGGGAAAAACACAAAAGGAAAGTAGGACTTTATTTATTTATTTATTTATTTTGAGCGAACAGAGTATTTTACCTTGCAGTTATTAGCATCGAAGTCTGGACCAAGCAACTCCAAAGCTCGTGCACAGTTACCCTTCCCATACTCGTAAAGGGCTTCTGCAAGCTAATACAAAACTAAGACTGAAAGATGAATCAAAATAAAACTGTGCAACACAATATAAACGGGCGCATGAAAGAATGAGAACAAACCAGTAGTCCTCTTTGCATAGTTTTTCGCTTTTTCGTGGCCATCATCGAAACTCTGTGGAATAGAAAACTCTATTTACAATATAGAGAAGCTATATCAACCATCTAAAGGAGTTTATGCCAGAATTTCCCAAACCTATATTTTAAGCCCTCGAGTAAATCTTCAGCTTTAGAGAATTCTCCGGAACAAGCCAAAGCCCATAATGCCAACAAATCAAGATGCCTCTCAAGATACCAAAATTGCTGAAAATTTTAGTACATGACCGAACATGATGAACAGTTGGTTACACTAAAGATGATTGCAAAAACTGCTTTGATGGGGGATTGTATAGTGAGAAAGAAAGGCAAAAGGGAAAGAACAAAATCATGCCTCCTAACTCACTCGATCTGTCAATAAACCTGCTACGGTCTTCAGACGGTCCCCAAACACATGAAGCCCACCTCTTACATACACGCGCAACAACAAACCTACAGCATTTAAGTAGACCTGCATGAAAAAAGTTAGAATATTGCTAGTACATGGATATTAGTCGTAATGAAGAGCATAACGAACAGCATACCTCGGCAGCCACTGCATCACTCCTCTCCAACTCCTTCCAAATACACTGATCATAAACCTCCCGCACTTTATCCAAAGAAGAATTACCCTCCAAGTAACATAGGGCTACATGCCACCAATTGTGAGTTGTCCTAACATTATGGTTCATAATAATTAATACATAAAAGAATCAAAAAAATTGAGTGAGTATTATTAGCTATGTACATAGGTATTAGCTTATACAGATTTTCACGAGATGAATGATAAGTTTTGGAGAACCTCAGATTCAATGTTTGAAACAATATGCATTTACTTAGACAAAGATAAGTGAAAGAAAAAATTTCATTCCTCACAGGATATTCAAAATCCGATTCCTAGATACTCGATATATAATTGGTACAGGACTATAGCGGACACATATTAATACCCAATTACCATATCTTAAGTTGAAGGTGGGGGATAAATATGATACCCCTAAGTGACCAAGCCAGCATGCCAGTGAACTAAATGAGAGGTTGGTTTTGGCCCCATCTCAGCTGAGGACATCTACGAAGTACTCTAAGAGAGATGTGCCTTGGGATAAGGCAACCTAACCCCGTCTGGGAATCATGCAGCATGCGGCATGTATTGCAGGCGAGTAGGGACCTTTCCTACAGGAACCACCCTAACCATTGTCATTGCCACTAACGGAATATAGACCATCCCAGCATCCGCCTCCAGCTACCATTGCACTTACCGTAGCTTTGGTGATCAACTGTCTCCTGATAATTATTATCGATAGCTGCAGAGGAGCGCCAGAGATGCCTCCCCCTCAACAGCATTTCAGGCATTGTACCTCTTCACCTATAAAGCACCCCCCCCCCCCGGCGGTTAATATAGGGTCTTCACTTGTGATTTTCTCTACCATACATCAGGTTACCCTAGTGTGACTTGATTCAGCTTCAATTTTCAGAAAAAACAAATTAGCTTCTCAACATAATTTTGGAATGCTAGAAAGGAGCATAATTTTCTAAAGTTAGTTGAATTGCATAAATGAACACGAAAATACCAATGTATACTTGACGAACGAACGTTTAATCAAAGTTTACTTCAAGAACAAACATTCAGCTTGGCCTGTAAAAAAGATTGTCTCTCGTTTACATTTCACCAAGTACTGTAATTTCTCGCTTAACAATAGCATTATACTTCCTCAAGCACTCTTTTTGGCATTCCTCTTACTCAACTAACCCACCTAACTAACTAATTTACACAACTTCCAAAGGGGCATTGGTTTCTTGGCAATGGAGAAAAAGTAAAGACAACCCAATTACCAGCACATGTGGACTAAATAAGTTTCCTCATCTAAGAGAATGATAATTATAGGATTCGAGAAACTGGTCAAACTTCATCTAGTGAAAATGCTTACATAAAAGATGATAAAGGGCTCCATGAATTTGAGCATTCTTCCATAAACTCCACTGCTTCCTTGAAACGACATTCATATTGTAGAACGTGACACAACTACATGAAAATTTGGTGGCCATGAGAACCAACATAGGGAAGTGATTTAACCAAAAAGAAGTCAAGTGATTTAACAGTTCCACGTTTTATGGATATAGTTAAAGAATGGCTTACAGCATGCTGTGCCCAAGGATCTTCCTTGTTGATCTCAAATCCCTTCCTTGCAGCTTTCTCTGCGTCTTTCATTCGTCCAAGCTCTAATAGGGGAAAGGCATGCATTCCATATATGTAATTCTCATCTTGATTTTCAGGAAGAACCTAATAGATTCATAAAACAAAAGGTCTAGTTAAAATGGATAAACTGAAGCTTTTCAGCTGAACTAGATTACGCATTTTAAATAAACAAAGAACTACATATATTGAGGCAAAATACATTTCGTCGCTCATAAGTTTCTTCTTCAAATCTCTTTGAGGCCCTAAATCTTTCAAAAATCCAAACGGGCCCTAGTATCTTTCTTTCCATTTTCAAGGGTCCCTTCTGTTCAATTTGCTAACAAGTTCCATCCGAAAAAGGCATTACACATGACGAAGATTGGACGGAAAAGGTAAAGAGAATAAGATGGAAGGGCCCTACAAAAACTGAAAAGGGATTTAGTAGGCCGAAGGTTAAAGGTATACTTTTGACTTCATAGAGACTTGGGGAAACTTACTAGAGCCAAAATGTATTTACCCTCGTATTGTTATTGTTCTGTTTTGCTACTTCTGAACATAACCCAAGTATGCAACTAAGATAATGACAAATGACATACTTGAAGTACTCCACATAATTAACGAAAATAAGACATATAAGCTTTTTTTGGGTAGAACCTGTTCAACGAGTTCCAAAGACAAATCAGGTCGACCCATGTAAAAGGCTAGCACTTGTGCCCTCTTCAGAGATACCAAATCATTAGGGAAAGAATTCAATAGCTGCAAAAATAATTAAGGCAACACTGTTAGATGATGAATCACACATTCCCTCGACTCCAATCAAAGAGTCAACGGTTAAAAGTCAAACAATTTATGAAATTGAAAAAGTTTTCCATAAATATCCCTAGTTTTAAGAATTAAAATAATTTTTTTATTCAAAGTTTCATGTAGTATGGTAAGTTTGGACCTAATTACATTTATGTTTATTTTACAAATGGAAATACCAAAACAGGAAACTCTATATTTAAGAAAAACATTAGTACATTAGTTAATATTAGGTTCACTTTGTTATCACTATCAAACTTTCTACAAAGAGATTGTGAAGAATGTGATGTAGAGATTTTAAAGTCTCTCAAGCAAAAGCCTGCAACCATTATCACAGAAGTAAGTTACTAACAGACAGTAAGTATTATCAACCGTTCACAACATATAAGAAAATTTCTTACTGTACATACGACTTCTGGTGCAGCTAATATATCTGAAGCTGATTGATAAGCAATCTCGTATCAAAGCATATCCATTGAGCCAACTAGTAAGTATGTCGTTCTCCAGAGACAATGATCAAACATAGAAAACTTGTTTGAGAGGACAACAGTAGGACACTCAAATACTCCCTTTGTCACAAAACACAAGTCCTGCTTTCCCTTCTAGTTTGTCTCTCCCCCACCCGAAAAAAAAAAAAAAAAGGAGCCCCAATTCAAAAAATTTGCAAAGAAATTCCATCATTTTTTCTTTTTTAAAAAATAGATACTTTGCTTACATCATACAAAAGAAGATGTCAGTTTAGTGAAAATATTGAATAAAATACAATAATTTTGAAAGTACAACATTAAATAAGTTTTGTTAGAAAAGTAATTTGCAGTTAATCAAGTTTCTAGAAAGAATTTTGGATAAATGCATATGTTGGTTCAAGTTCTTGGGAAGGAGAAAAGTCTATGTAGTAATTTTTCAGTTCATATGAGTTCTATCTATAAATTGTAACTGAAGTGTTTTCATATAAGAAAAATTATCAAGAAAACTCATATTCTACTCATATATCTATCTAAGTGCAGCAGCACCAAATTTCTCAAAGCTAATCCTTCTTGTTATTGTCATTATCCCCAACAAGTTTGACTTTTCAAACGAGAATATTTTATTTTATTTTTTTGGAAGGAGGATCTATTTACAAAAACATTTATTGCATCATAAATGGGTCACCTATGTTGTACACTTGTACATATGAAACACTTTCTCCTAAAAACTCTTGAGCAGCATCCTGAGCCCTAGATCACCAGCAAATTTGACTCCATACAAAATGCAAGTATTGGCTAAAATCAGCCGGCGAAAAGCAAAATGCAAAATGTATGCTTATAATTCAAACTAATTAGTTGAGCAACAAGCCAACAAGAAAGAACTAGCAAGCTTACTGATATGCACAAATTCACAGTCGGGTATAATATATGATGACAAATGTTCAGATTTTCATCGTCAAAAAAGAAAAAGAAAACCCAACCTTAAAATGTAAGTCAAGAGCAACATCATCATCTCTATTTGTAGATATATAATAATTAATGGTATCAAAAACTGCTTTCTCGTACGAAGTAGCTTGTTCCTGAAAACATTTGCAAAAGCAAAAGAAATGAAAATATCACAAATCATTCCCAAAAAAGAAACGGAATCTTTTCCATCTATTCGAATTGATTCAAACTCACGCGCACACTCACACACACACACACGCACCACAGAGAGAGAGAGAGAGAGAGAGAGATTACTAGTTGGGACTTGGCAGCATCTAGGAAAGAAGGGGCACGGGAAGAACCGGAAGAGGTACAAAAATGGGCGGCCAAAATGTTAGCTAAAGCACAGTGGGGGTCGTGGGCAGGAGCTTCAAGTATAACCGATCTCTGTCTTCCATAACTAAGTACCTTTCTCATTCAAACATTTCATCGAACATTTTGGCAATCAAATTCAATAGGGCAAAACAATCTAAACAACTGAAAAAACATGGAGAGTTAAGAGGAAACCTGGAGATAATAAGAGTTAATTGCAGAGATACAAGGATCGGAACTAGTGTTCACTTCGTATCCCCATTTGTCTAATCTCACACCTCCTTGTCTTCCTTCCATTTCTTAAATCTTTCTCTCCTTTCTTGTTGTATAATTTGTGTTTGTGCGAGGTGATCTATGGCGGTGGCAGCTGTTTTTTTTTTCTTTTTGCCTTTTTGGGACGGGGAAAATGAGTATGAAATGTGTATCGCCAGGGACATGAACAATGAACATGAGAGTGAATTTGTCGTCATCTTTTTGCTAAAGAAAAATTCCCTAAATCGGCGATCACTTGGTCTTGTTGTACATGAGAGTTAAGTGTTTGGATAATTTAAAAAGACCAAAAAAATTTGCTAAGCCTACGGTACTTTTTTTTTTCTCAATTTAATGATTATATTTGAACTTTTCGATCAATAAACTCACTCAACCCATTTCGTCCATTATCTTAGATGAAAATCATCAAAAAGACTTAAATACTCCTCATATAATACTCAATTAAAGGATATTGAATAAAAGACACTCAAATGACAATAATACCCTCAACTCTCCTCACTAACTAAAATCAAAATCCAATTACGTTTCATCTCCCTCTCATCCCTCTCTCTCCTCTTTCTAACTCTAATTTCCATAAATTAAGCCGGTGTGGGTATGTGATGAACTTAAATAAGTATGATATTTAATATTGATTTTGTGTTTTAACTTGTTGTAAATGTAGCACTTTTTATCGGTATTTTGTATGTTTGGTGATTACAGGTCTATGGGAGAATGATAATAAAAATGTGGAAAAAAATATCAAGTTTAAAGAAAAAATTCAAATATCATGGTACTGAATGGGCATTCGCTATATATCTAAGGGGAGTTGGAGGTAAAGTTAGAAGCAATGTCACGTTTTTAAAAGAAATTTCAGACATTAGTCATTTCAGTAAATAGGGGATTATTATTTTTCTTAAAAGAAATTGTTGGTTATTCTTTTATTTCTCTCTTGTAATTAATGTAAAGATTAGGTTGAAAGAGAAAAAGAATAAGTCTAGAGACTTTGCCAACAACTTCCTAGAGACTTTTTAGAAGTGGAGATGGTTACCATTATATATTCTCTAGGAGGAAGTTACGATAAGGAGGGAAAATTCTCATATATAAGAGATGGAGAGAAGATTGATGGAGGCCTGGAGGGAGACCATACTGAACATCACAGTACATACACTGAAAATTAAGGAAGAAATATGAAGAAACTCTTCTCATGTTCTTCTATCACACTGCTGGATTTTGTTACATTTTGGGTTTTTGTAAGTAATCTTTAATTATGTTTAGTGGTTAGTTTTCTTTCTTTGAGTTAATTAACAAGTAATTCTTTACAAGTTTCTGTTGTAAGATCTAATTGTTTTCATTCTCAATTAAGCACAAGTATTTATTCATTCTCTGTTTGTTTGTTGCAAAAGGAATTGTGACTTAGAATTATTATGCTTAGTTAATGTTTGTGGCCAAAACCTTAATTAACCTAATAGTTCATAGCTAGTTAGTACCGTTGATTCGTAATTGTCATCGGTTTCTAACAAAGTAGCAAGTAACGCACCGTTTAGGCATCACAAGCATGTTCGGTACGTATTACGGGAATGAGTAATCTAAATTAAATGATATTGCTTCAATATGCACTGTTTAGAATCGGGTCTCTCACTCTTAATGCTTTCAAAACATTAAATCCTACGTGCGTCTTGGGATTGTCTTTTGATTAGGGAAATAGTTAATGAGCTTCTCTTAACTATCGAGTCAGTAAGGAGAGATTGGGTGTTTGGCGGTTGTCGAAAACTATAACCGGTTTATTTAAAACTCATTGAGTCATTTTTGCATCTATGATCGGTAGTAACTTTCGGGATTACATTAAGTTCATTGACTAGATTTTTCTTTTATTGAATTCAAACATCATTTTCTATTTTGTTTACATTTAGACATTTAATTTCAGCTTTTAGTTAATTCATTGTTTGTTAATTAGTTTATATTAAAAACCTCAATCATTGTTTTAAATTGTTTTGCTAAAATTCTTTAAAGAAGTAAATTCAATGTTCCCTGTGGATACGATCCCTACTACCCTACACTCGTTAGTCGTTATTGGGAAATAGAAAATTATTTTTTGACGGTTTGACACCCGCCAGTATGTCTTATGGATGTGGCTCATATGGGTTTGAGATCTAAAAACCTTTGATTCCCTTAAACTCTTCAGCCAAGTTAGCTAAGTTGAGCACGTGGGAAAAATACTTGGCAACTACAATCGAGTCCCCTGCATCCAAATTTTTCAGCACTCCACCAAACTCCTCCAATTTTCGGGGTTCAAGCTTCCCCTCGTACTCAGCAGAAAGCTCGTAGTAGTCTTGGATTGTTTGACGAATGTCTTCGCCGTGGAGGTCTTGAAGAATATCAAGAAAACGATCCAACATGAGAGCATCAAACTCCACTAACTTATCGTCTTTTGACACCTTCCCAGGCACCAACTGCCTCAATTGTGCATCAATTGAAGCCATCTTCTCCAACATCCTGCTCCTCATCATCTTCTTCTTCTGAAACTTAATTCAATTCCCTTGCTCTAATGTTGCTAACCTTTTCTTTATATTTTCTTACTTGTGATGAATTTTTCTTTTCCAATCATCAGAATCACGGGAGGATGAGCTGAGTAATTATGAATTGGGTTCATGTAATACCCACTTAAATATATCAATAAGAAAGAAAGAAAGATGGTAGTAGAGTCTGCAAATTGGTGTCTCCCCCAAAACCCAACAATGTGTCGACGGGAGCCTTGGGATTCCGACCCCAGTCACCACCGTTCCAGGTTCGGTTGAGAGAACCTAGGTACTTTCCTCTATCTCTTATTCAATTCTAGTGAGCCAAGTCCTTAACTTAATAGGCTAGATGGAAATCCCGAATTGAGGAAAGAACCGACCTAACACAGGGGGCTAATTCAATTAGAGAAGTCTCTAAGCCCGTCTCGGCGGCTTTCCTTCATACGTCATGCGTTTAATGCACGGTGCAAAAACTAGTTAGATTTTAAAGTTTTTAGGCTAAAGACTTTCACTCTTACAAGAGATGTATCTTACCTTGGTTACACAATATTTTACTATTATTACCAATAGAAGAGATTAATCTCATATTGGTTAGAAATTGATGTTTATTTTGAAAATACAATTATTAATTACCAATAGAAAAGATGTATACATTGGTTAGAAAGTGATGTTGGTTTTCAAAGTTTTTTGATAAAAGACTTCTAACATTGTTACCAATAGAAGATGAATATCTCACATTTGTTAGAAAATGATGTTGATTTTAAATTATTTTAGATTATATAAAAGATTTTTACTATTATTAGCAATAAAAGAGATTTATCACACACTTGTTATAAATTGATGTTAGTTTTAAATTACTATTATATATATATATATATATATATATATATATATATATATATATATAAAGATACATAGATGCATCTATAAAATGAAATATCATGCCAAAATTTTATTTCCAAAAATAGAATGTTCTCCATTCATTAATATATGTACAATTTTGCATGCTATCTGAAAAAATTAAATGTATCATTACACTTCACACTAATCCATATAAAATGACCTTTTATATTCATTGATACTTGTGTCAATCATGCTTATGATCATTATTCAAATTTCAAAAGTCTTATTGTACATGGGAAACATATATTGTATTCCTTTGTCCAATATATATGGTTTAGTTTTTGCATTTTACTTCAAAAAAAATTCTTCATTCACTGTTAAAATACCTTGACTCGGTGTTTACCCAGATCTTAAAAAAAATAAATTAAATCGATCTAGAAAGTTAGGATATATATTTATAATTTTATTTTCTTAAAAATAAAGTTATATACTTCTCATAGATTACATATCTAAAAATTTCGGATCTACATCTGTGCTTTAAGTAAGCAGGTCTGAAAAATTATAGGATGTAAAAATAAATTAACAAAATCGAAATAATTTTTCAATATATAATTTAGGAAAATTTCAACTCTAAAATTGACAAGCTCAAATTATCCTGATCTAATAAAAAAATTGAAACATAACTAATTAAAATGTTAAGTCCTATATTTTTAGATTTATTTTCTTTGAATTCGTGTCAACTCTGATGATTGATATTCATCAACAAGAGAAGGAGGGGCATTTTAGGAAAAAAAAAAGACTTATGCGGTTGGATAAAAATAATGCACCAGAGAGGTTATAATTTTCAAATAAAGAACCGGCTCGCAATTTTTCATTTTATTACTAATGGACTACTAAAAGTATCTTTTTTTTTCTTTCAAAAGTATTACTTTCAAACAATGACTTTTTACTTGAAACAGAGGGAGCACGTAATTAACATGGTATTTAATGACTTTTTTTTGGACCAACTGTACATAACTACATATTATTGCCTTTTTCTATTACATGATATTTAATAAACAAATATATACTTCTTCCGACCCAAAATTATTATTCAGCGTTCCCTTTGTGCCCATCCAAAAATTATTGAAATGAAATCTCCATCCGTTTTTAAATTATCGTATTCCTTTCTTTTGGGACGGATGTAGTAATGTTAAAGTTTGAATTATTTGATCCATGTCAAAATCATAGTGTGACTAAATGATCATTTTGGTGTTTACTTTTTTTTCAATTGAATAATCATATATAAAATTATGTTATAGAAAATGATTAATTTTCAAATTCTATAATGACTAATCTTATTTTTATATATTTTTAGTTAAGCAATGTCCCCTAATTTATTCTTTTAATTTTGTATGTATAATTTAGTTGAAAAACATATACGCCGTGTGTTTTATGCACGGGTACAAACACTAGTTACCAATAAAAGAGATACATACTACATTGCTTAAAAAATGATGTTGATTTTAAAAGTCTTTAGATAAAAAGATTTTAACTTTTATCATCAATAAAAGAGAAGAATATAGAAGAGAAGAGATGTATCCCATTTTATAGAAAGAGATGTTGGTTTTAGATTTTTTTAAGATAAAAAATTTCTACTATTATTACCAAATGATGAGATGTATTCCACATTAGTTAGAGATTGATGTAGGTATTAAAATTTTTTTTATAAAAGACTTATTAACAATATAAAATATGTATTTCACATTAGTTAAGAAAGTGATATTGGTTTAAAATGATTTTAGATAATGTATCTCATATTGGTTACAAAGAGATGTATCACACGTTATTTAGAAATGGATATTGGTTATAAAGGTCTTTAGATAAAATAATTTTTATGTTATTATTAATAGAAGATATGCATCACACATTGTTTAGAAAGAGATATTAATTTCAAAACTCTTTAGATAAACGAATATTATTATTATTATTTTTATGTTATAAGTTATAATCAGTAGAAGAGATGTATCCCACATTGTTTAGAAAGAGATGTTGATTTCAAAAGTTTTTATATAAAAGAATATTATTATTACTATAGAATGATATATCTCACATTTGTTAGATATTAGTGTTGGTTTTAAAAATACTATTATTACCAATTGAAAATATGTATATTATTATGACAATATTACTATTATTATTTTCAAACATTCATATGTGACTCTTTGTTTCTCAACCATTACCTATTAATAATAGGTATTAATATAATAATAGGATATTAATCTCTACTATTAATCTCGTCTATTTATAATAGTATAAAAATTTACAATCAACATTATTTTCAAACCAATGAAGGATACAACCCTTCTATTGGCAATAAAATGTTATAATTTTAATTTAATGACATTTAAAACAAAAATCAATTTATAATCAATATGAAAAACATCTCTACTAATAGTACGAATAGAAAAGAAGTATCTTACATTGGTTATAAATTGATATGAGTTTTGAAAGTATTTTAATAAAAGATTTCTACTTTTATCACCATAGAAGATGTGTATCTTACATTATTTAGAAAGAGATGCTAGTTTTAAAAGTCTTATATTAAAAATTTCTACACTTATTACCAATAAAAGATATGTATCTCACATTTTTTTAAAAAAAATATTGGTTTAAAAGTCTTTAAATTAAAGATTTTTTATTACAAATAGAATAGATACATGTATCTCACATTGGTTACAAACTATATTCTACTATTATTATCAATAGAAGAGATGTATCCCACATTGGTTATAAATTAATATTGGTTTTAAAAATATTATTATTACCAATAAAATAGATGTATCATACATTGGTTAGATGGTAATGTTGGTTTTCAAAGTATTTAGATATATGACTTCTAAAATTATTACAAATAGAAGATGTATATCTCACATTTGTTAGAAAGTGATGTTTATTTTAATTTTAGATAAAAGACTTTTACTATTATTACTAATAGAAGATATATTCTACATTGGTTAAAAAGTTATATTGGTTTTAAAAGTCTTTAAATAAAAGACTTCTACCTTTATCATCAATATAAGATAATAGATGTATCCTACATTATTTAAAAAGAGATATTGGTTATAATTTGTTTAAGATAAAAGACTTCTACTTTTATCATCAATATAAGAGAAGAGATGTATTTCACATTGTTTAAAAAGAGATATTGGTTATAATTTGTTTAAGATAAAAGATTTATACTATTATTACCAAATGAGGAAATACATCTCACATTGGTTAGAGAGTGATGCTGGTTTTAAAAGTCTATCATTATTACCAATAGAAGAGAAGCATTTCATATTCGTTAGAAATGTGATATTGGTTTAAAAAGTTTTTAGATAATATATCTCACATTGGTTACAAAGAGATATATCTCACATTATTTAGAAATGAGTATTGGTTTTAAAAGTCATTAGATAAATGCATTTGTATATTATTATCAATAGATCAAAAAATGTATCTCACATTGTTTAGAAAAGAATTTTGGTTAGAAAGTCTTTAGATAAAAGACTACTATTATTATTAATAGAAAGTATGTAAACCGTATGGTTAGAAAGTGATGTTGGTTTTGAAAGTATTTCGATAAAAGATTTAAACTTTCATTATCAATATAAATAGAAAATAAGTAACTCATATTGTTTAAAAATGAATAATGATTTTAAATTTTTTTAACAAAAAGACTTCTCATATTATTATCAAGTTATATGTTAGTTCTAAAAGCCCTTATATCAAAGATTTTTACTATTATTACAAATACATAATATGTATCTTACGTTAGTTAGAAACTTATGTTAATTTTAAAAGTGTTTAGATAAAAAACCGTTTAATATTAGTAACAATAATATTTTATTATTATAACCATAGATGAGTTTAACAATCCAATTATAATGTCAAAAAATTATATTATTATTACAAAAAATATATATCTCACGTTGTACCAGTGCGGAGCACAAGCTATATATAACTAGTTTATTATGATATTCAATGAAAGATTGATTGTGGCTACAATTATATAAATTACCTAATAGATTAAAAGTAAATACAGAAAAACAAAACAATAAAAACTGAACATAATGTTTTTGAAAAAAAACGTTTTAAATACAAGTTGTCAATGAACTGCTCAATGAAGAGTTAATTGAAGAGATCATTGAAGTAAAAGAAAGCAGTGAAAATAAAATAAATAAAACTGTAAAGGGAAGTAAAGAGAAATTGAACATGAGAGATACTTTTGATCAATATGTAAAATCAACATATTGATCGAGTCTTATGACTAAAAATATTCCACTAGTAAAACGGTTTAAGCTCATTACAATGAAAGACTAACAAAGTAGAATTTATGCAAAAACTCTATATGAAATAGATATAGATCTAAATAACATTAACACATCATACTACATAATAGCTTTTAACAAAGAGGTATGAGACGTTAACAGAAAACAGTGGTGATGACTGAATGAATGAACACTCCGATGAAACTTCATTCAGCAGTTCATTCATTCAGAATGCAGCAGCAGTTTCAAAATTTCTTTCTCTTCTGTCTATTGTGTTCTCTCTTTGTGATTTGTACTTCCGTTAACTTCAATGGTAAACGTTCTCTTGTATATATATGCACCAAGAGTACATAGAATCCTTGTACAACAAGAAAACAAACTTATTATAAACAATTAGTTTTGTTAACCCGTGAGTTAAACGCACGATCATTCTTCTTTTTCAACTAAATCGTATATAAACAAAATAAAGAGGATAAATTTTTTAAAGGATATAATAAGAAGAATCAGTTTATTAACAAATACATACACATCAGTATATCACTAATCATTATAGATTTTAAAAAAATTCCTTATACACAACATTTGTTGTTTTATTAGTTGGTTTTTCATCTTCACCGCATATCAATATCTTCAAATCAAAATAATTTGTTACTCTAGAAACTGCGACATATAATTGTCCATGGCTAAATATTGCTTTCTTCAAAAAAAGACATACATGCAATTATTGACTTTGACACTTGTTAATTGTCATTGCATATGATATCAGCAATGGAAATTGTCTTCTCTAGAACTTGAAAGTCAGCTTTACACTAGATGTAGTTTTATTTAAAAAGTTTTTTTTTGTTTTTTTTTATTTGTAGACCTTTTCCCTAAGGGGGTATGAGAAGTGATCGAACCTGAGACATCACATTTTGCAAATCCTCAACTCTACCACTGGGCCACCCCTTAGGGTCTACATCGAATAGAGTTAATGACAATATTCAAATAAAAAACCTTTTCTCGAACAAATTTGGATTTTTTCCGCATTGCAAATAGAATCTGAACTCAAATAAGTTATTCATTTTGAATGATTACTTTTATTAAATTATATTTGTATTTTACGAATAAAGGAATTTCTGATAAGAAAATAAGCTAAAATCAAAATAACAAAATTATTTTTACCGTTAACTATTATTTTTGTTCCGTAAATTATTTTTATTTTACTAACTTCCATTATATATTTTATTTTATTGACTTCATAACTATTATTTTTATTATTTTAGTAACCTCAGTTTAAATTATTTTTGTTTTATTGACTCTGTAACTATTATTTTTGTTCCATAAAATATTTTTATTCTACTAATGTATTTTTGCTTTACATATATATTTTTAAGAATTTGTTTTAAACTTTCGTTCCGTAAATTATTTTATTTTACTAACCTCCTCATTAAATTATTTTTGTTTTGTTGATTCTGTAACTTTTATTTTAATAGTGACGTGTTCCATAAATTATTTTTTATTTTACTAACCTCCTCTTATATTTTTTTTTCTTGACTCCGAAACTGTTATTTTTGTTTTAGTTACTATTTTTTATATTTAAAGAGAAAAATATTTAAATATAATTAAAAGAGAGGAAATGGTGGTGATGAAAGAGAAAATAGGGAGGAGACGGGAGACAGAAAGAAAAAGAGAGAAAATAGGGAGATGATATAAAAGAGAAAAAGTGAAATGGTAACTCAAAAGTTAATAATTCAAAAGTGAGATTTTGGAGGAAAAAATGTACCTTTGTCATTATAGATATATAGATTAGTAGGTTAATGTATTAAATAAGGAAACTAACTCCAAGTAATATTGACTTACCATATATATAGGATTCCTGGCCTAATTTAAACTAGGTCAGTCATAGGACAGCCGTGTAGGAGATATGAGGAAACACGACACAACCCCAGGAACACAAAATAATATATACAAACCCTAAACCAAAATATAATCAAAGTCTCCAAAATATCCTTTCTTTAAAAGGTGTAAATAATTATTAAATAATCAAATTAAATACTAAGAAAAATAAAACAATTAAATAATATATTCTAACTATATAAACAATTAAAATAAACTTAATTTATAAAATTCTAACAATATAAAAATATACTAAGTAATTATAAACCATAAAGATACATAAACCCTAATAAATAATATCTTCCAAGAATAATCTTTCTATAAAAGGTTTAATAAATAATTTCTCCCAAGAATAATTTATTTCAAGAATAATCTTTACCATTACCGGTTTAAAACAAAAATCGTGTATTGTAGCGGTTGGAAATTGTAGGAGGGGACCGACCCAGTTATCACTCTATTAATAATGAAATTAACTAATTTTGCCTTAATTTATGTGTTGGGTCAAATAAGATAATAATTTTAGAATGAAACGAGTATATATAATTAGCTGAGACTGGAGAGTTGGACAAAAATAAGAAATAATGCATTTTCACAAAGATATCTAAATAATGCGTTTTCACAAAGTATATATAATGCATCTAGATTCTAGAGCTCGGCACCTAGGCAATTGTAAGAATAAGTTAATTTACCATTTCTCCATCCACAAGAAGATTGGGGGTCCCCTAGTTAGCTGTTCCAGAAAAATCCAATAGAGATTTAAACTGAGTAACTCTGACGCCAAAAATAGCAAAGTCAACTTGGAGATTGATAAGTTGGCCAATACTATATTATCCCTAGCAGGAATTGAATGCAGGATAATCCTCCAAATCCAAGGCGTTGTTTACAGTAGATTACCCCATTATATATATATATATAATAATAATAATAATAATAATAATAATAATAAGAGAGCGATATTGTTGAAAATATGAGATTACACCGAATAAGACACGTGTTAAGTAAACTTTCATTGTCTCTCACATATTTTTACTCACTCAAAAGTCAAAACAAACCAAGTATAGTTTGACAAGAAACAGTTTGTATACATTTATTTGTTTATTTTGAGGACAAGTATGTATTGTTCATCCAAAGTTATGAGTGACATATGTGATCACGCCATGCAGGAAAATGGATGTCCACGTCAACAGACCTGATCAGTTGAGCTAGTGATGTATATATAATATTGATGTAGGAGTAGGACGATGTGCTTACGTGGGAATTAATGCAGACGAACTTGTCGTGAACCTGTGAATGTGATCAACAAAAAGGAACTATTAGAGTAAGCAACGAGTCTCGAAAGGTGGTTTCCAAATTCGTGGACTGAGAGAGCCACGATGCCGGTGAATCAACAGAAATCAGAGTAGAAAACGTGTGTGGTGAGAATCATGGTGTGCCACTGGGGATGACTCGATGTGCCCGAGGCGAGGTAGCTTCATGCTCAGGTGTTCCAGCTTATTCGGGAGGGGTAATGCTAGGGCCACTCTAATAGCATTTAATTTTGGGTACCAAATGATGTGGCATCTTATGTGTCATATTGTTAACATAACTTTTAAACTTATAGTGGAGCCCATAAAATGCCAAATAAGATGATACATTGGAAACCATATCATTTGAGTGTACAAATTTAAATGTTCATTGAGTGGTTCTAGCATTACTCATTCGGGAGTCACGTCATTAGGGGTGGCAAAATTGATATTATGGATAATCATGAGTTAGCTTATTATCTATGGTTATCCATGGATAATAAACTAACTCATGATTATCCATAACATCCATTTTGTCATCCATACACGTTATTATTGCTCAGTTTGGACTTTGGAGTGGGGCCCTTTACACGTAGGATGGGCCCGTAGGGTCCCTTCAATAATCAATATAAGGCTTTAACCAATTGGCATTTGGCAATGAGATTGGGAGCATCTTGACTATTCCAAGGAAGCAATGAGAATAAAAACTACTCACGCAAACCCAAGAAAAATGCATTCCAAACCTTTTTTTTATTTTCGATCAAGCCATCCAATAATCAATATCTTTCTCACCGCGGTGTTTTTATATTTGGACATATTTAGAGTATCTCAAATGTTAATGTAAATATGAAAAAATTTATATTTCCTCCGTCCTAAAATATATGATGTTAAAATTTATGACACTTTGTAATTTTCAAAGACCTTTTTCCTTCTTTTTTTTTTTTTCCAATTTTATCTATATTTATTGACTCCGTAACTTGTATTTGGCTTTTGGGCAAGAATATCAAGACACCTCATTAATGTTTGGATATAAGTTTTTTAGTCTTTATAATATGTTTCCTTGATATGTGTGAAAAACCCCAAAACATCATATATTTTGAGACAGAGGGAGTATACAGTAACTTAGCATTTACATTTTTTTAAAGAAAAAACTTCTCAAATGCAAGCGTGGTTCATGATTGTCGACATGATGTGACAATCAAATTTATTCACATTGTTGATAATAATGCCTATCTTTCACATTCTACTTGAGGGTATGGATATATTCTAGTAATTATTATTCTTTTTAAAACTCTTTTTATTAGTTGTTCTATTTTCTTTTCTTTTTTATTTTTTTGTCAAATATTATTTTAGTGGTGGATGCATGCCACATACGATTAAATCTACATTTACATGAGAGAGATCTATTTTAATTGAATGTGAATGAAGAGAGAAAAAATGACGACACATATGATTGAGAGTGTAAATTACCAACGGTCACGTAAAATCAAATCCACGTTTACATTTTTGTGTGTTAGGCCTCGTTTGGTGCATCGTATTAAAAACACATCTTTTTCAAAACGCATCGTTTCTAAAACGCAACATTTTCGAAACACAGTTTTATTTTTATAAATACGTTTGGAAAACTATTTCAAAACACTATTTTTCATAAACAAAGTAGTTATAAACACAACATATTTTAAAATGCCCCAAATTGGAATGTTTTAAAACGTTGCATATTTTTCAAAAGCTACATTAAAACACTTTTAAAGAGAAAACGCTGCGTTTTTTATCAATGTTTTGAGCAAAACGCTCCACCAAACAAACACTTAGCTTAATCAAACTGATCTAAAGAAAAGTCTTTACCACATGTATGTATATATATATATATATATAGAGAGAGAGAGAGAGAGAGAGGGGTACGTACAAAAATATTTCATAGTTTGTGCATCACGATCAAATCTCTTTCTCGTAAATCTTATCGATCCATGGCTTCCAGTGACATAAAGCTGTTAGGCTCCTGGCCCAGCCCATACTCGAATCGGGTTAGACTCGCTCTCAAGATGAAGGCCATTGACTATGAGTTCATCCAGGAGGATATACGTTCCAAGAGCAATCTTTTACTCAAATCTAACCCGGTTTATAAGAAAATCCCAGTTCTCTTTCATGGTGACAAGATCATCTGCGAGTCTCTCCTAATACTCCAGTATATAGACGATGTATGGCCTAATGGGCCATCTATCCTTCCACCTGATCATTATGATCGAGCCATGGCCCGATTTTGGGCTGCCTACATTGATGACAAGGTAAACTCAATCTTCTACATTTGATCTTGGATTCCTAGAACTACTGTATATATTACAATCAAAGCTCTTCTATACACGTACACATTTTTTACTTTCTTTCGGACATGGCGGGTGGGGGAGGAATGGGGAGGCAACATGGTTAGTGGGAGTAAGCCGAAACCGCCGTATTGCAAAATCGAATCGAATCGGTTGGTTTATTCGGTTTTGAGTTAGAATGGCTCGGTTTAGGTTTCAAAATATTATAAATGGATCGGTTTGGTCTGTGATTTTTTGTGCCAAATCGAATCGAATCGAACCACCATTTTAATATATATATAGTTACATAAATATATTTTAGTTTTTATGTAATAATAATAATTATTTACATACCAAAGTAACCAAATCCTTATTCACATTCACATATCACACTTCACACATAATCATACGCACACCTTGTTTTTGTTTGTTGTTTCTTCTAAACTTTCATTGTTTTTATTTATTTGCAACTTGTACTTCAATTTGTAAAAGAAGTGTGAAGGATAAACACTAAATAGTTAACGTTCCCTTTTTGGTGCGACTGGTAGCCTCTTAACGCTTATTGGAAAAATGACGATGTATTTAATTGAAAGTGTGACTATGTTATTTTTTTACAATATTATATAAGTTTATTACATTTTGTTTATTTAAAACCATAAAACATAACCAAATTGAGTGGTTCGGTTTTTCTCGGTTTCAATCTTATGTGGTTCGATTTGGTTTGGAAATTTTGGAATCAATGGAAGCAATTTAGTTAGCGATTTTGACGAAAATTAAATTGAATTGAACCACTTACACCCCTAAATTGGTTACGTGGTATATATGCATTGATAGAAAATTGATAGAATCTGATAATAAAAAGAAGTTAAATCTCTTTTAAAGTGTTGTCACTTGTAGACATGAAGTTATTTAAGGTTTTCCTTGTAATTTGAGGGTGTGTTTGTAGACACTAATAAAAGTTTAGGAATAATGGCATAGCCAATTCATTGATTAAATCACCTATTTATAGGGAGAGATACAATTAGGGTTACACTTGGAGTAGGGTACAAGAAACCTATACAAGGAAGGAAACATAATAAGGAAAGAACTCTACAAGGTAATTACCACTAATTACTAATTACAAATAAACAAGAATAATAACAAGATATTATTCTCTAATATGCCCCCGCAAGATGGACGTCCGAGAGAAGAGACCAATCTTGTGAAATAATTGATGAAACCGCTGGCGAACAAGAGGCTTGGTCAAGGCATCGGCCAATTGATCAGCCGAGGAGACATGACATACTCGCAGAAGCCCATCCTGAACTTGTTGCCGAATGAAGTGAAAATCCAGAGCCACATGCTTCATGCGAGTATGAAAAACCGGGTTCGAGCAGAGACTTGTGGCACCCACATTGTCACGATGATGACCTGGTTGAGTCGAGGTGAGTCCGCCAAGAAGAGACACAACCCAGAACCTCGGCCGATGGCGCTGCCCGCTTCGCGAGGAACGAGCCACCGTTCGTTGTTTCTTGGAGCTCCAAGAGATCGGGCTGCTTCCAAGATAGACAATATAGGCACTGGTGGATGTGTAGTCATCTTTGTTGCCCGCCCGACGCATCGAAAGGCATGTAGAGCGGGAGGAGGCGGCGATGAAGGAGGATGCCCGCATTGATAGTACCACGTAGATAGAAGAACTCGCTTGACCGCATTCCGGTGCTCGGTGGTCGGTCGATGCATGAACTAGGAGAGTTTGTTGACAAAGAAAGGCAACATCGTCGAGTAAGAGCAGGAAGACTCTCGACCATTGCTCGAAATTCTGTCGGATCTGTGAGAGCTGTGCCAGGGTGAAGAGTCAAGGTGGGAGAGGTAGCAAGGGGCGTAGCCACTGGGCGAGCATCTGTCATGCCGGTCCGAGCAAGGAGATTAGCTATGTACCCACGCTGGGAGAGCAGATGACCACTTGGACGCTTGACAACCTCAACCCCAAGAAAGTAGTGAAGATCACCAAGATCCTTGAGAGAGAAGCGTGGCCCAGCAGAGATGAAGGTCAATCTGCGGGCTGGTTCAGTGATAATAATGTCATCCACATATACTGAGAAGATAGATGATGGTGCTCGCGATGCGAAGGATGAGCAATGACGTGTCGCCCACCGAGTTGGTAAAACCCGAGGCAAGAAGAAACCGAGGCAAGAAAAGCTCATTATACCAAGCCCGAGGAGCTGTTTAAGACCATAAATGGCTCTGAAGCCGACACACACATGATGAGGTTTGTCCTTATCTATGAACCCAGGTGGTTGAGCCATGAATACCTCCTCGGACAGATTGCCTTGAAGAAAGGCGTTGTTAACATCCAGTTGGCGAATATCCCAGCCTTGACTAACGGCTAGAGAGAGAACAAGAAGAACATTAGTTGGCTTAATCACTGGGCTGAAAGTCTCGTGATAGTCAATCAGTCGTTGGTGAAATCCTCAGCCGCGAGGCGAGCTTTGTAGCGGTCAATGGTTCCATCGGCGATGTGTTTGATGCGGTAGATCCACTTGCGGCCGACAATATTGCGAGCATCTGCCGCAGTACAAGTTCCCAAGTTCCATTGCGGTAAGTGCATCAAATTCCTCGACATGGCACTGGCGCCACGCGCCATCTTTCGAGCTTGAGTGACACTTGTTGGTTCATGTCCGCCCGATTGGTAGAAAGACTTCGCTTGATGGGTTTGTAGATATTGTTTTTAGATCGGGTAACTATGGTTGAGGATCCGCAGGCGGCCAGACACGAGGCAGTCGTGGACATGAGCACAGAACAGGTTCAGTGCGGCGAGCAGAGCAGGGTCATCGAGGCTTTACGGGAGCAGAGCAGGGATCGAGGTTCGGCATGGTGCAAGCCGGAGTAGGGCCATCCTCCGGGAAGGCCGAAAGGGACCGCAGGCCAGTTCTGCGGCCTGGGAGGCCGAGGTATGGGTGGTGAGATCAACCACATTCGATTAGTGCGAGGAGACGCCGGCGGGAGGCAGCCGAAGCGGTGTGTATAGTGGCAAGCCGAGATCATGAGGAGGTAGCCAAGAGGTACTATCATGGGTTTCGTCCGGCGGGACTAGTGATCGAGGTGGACATGGGAAAAACAGACTCGACAAAGCGGACATGACGAGAAATGAAAGTTTAGTGGTGCTCGGATCATAACGAGATAAGGCACTCTAAGTGAGCGAGTAGCCGAGGAAGACACGTGGGGTGGAGCGAGCATCAAGTTTGTGAGTGGAGTAAGGGCGGAGCCGGGGGTAGCGCCCAAAGGCCCGAAGTTTGGAATAGTTTGGCGGGGAGCCAAAGAGTTTGTGGTATGGAGGCCACGAGCGGGTGTAGGTGAAGGCGATTTATGAGGTAGGTCATTGTTTGGAAGGCAAAGCGACCGTAAGGCAGGAAGGGATGCTCGAGAGAGAGAGAGAGAGGCCGCTTTCAACAATATGACGGTGGCGGCGTTCGGAGGCCATTGTGTTCGGGGTATGAGGAGGCGAGGTAAGATGAGAGATGCCATGGGCGGATAGATAGGCGGCAGGGCGAGTCGAGCAAGTCCCATGTACTCGCCTCCATTGTCCGAGTAAAGAGTGACAATGGTTGTTTTAAAAGTTTTCGACGGGGCTTTAAATTTGGGAAAGATGGTGGCGACCTCGGACTTGCGTCGGCGGGTATAACCGAGATGTAATGAGTAAAATGATCAACAAAGATCACATAGTATTTGAACCCATCAATAGATGGAAGGGCGAGGTCAAACATCAAGATATAAATTTGCGAGGAGGAATAGTAGACACAATAGTATTCGATGAAAATGGAGTTTATGACTTTTATAAGAAAGGCAAGCATTACAATGAAGAGGACAAGTGCTAGTAGTGTCTAAATCTAAACCTAGGCTAGATAGAAGCTGTCGTTGAATAGGACCAGACGGATGACCAAGGCGATGATGCCAATCTGGTGAGACTTTGGAGGCGACAGCCATGGGCGAGGTGAGGTAGTAGTGGTGGCCAGCCATTCATACAGATCCTTAGGCTGTCAGGTCGATAGTATTCTCCCTGTCGGCGATCCTTCACATGAAAAGAAGTTGGTAAGAACTCAATGGAGGTATTATTAGAAATACAAAATTGAGATATATATATAAGATTCTTTTTCATATCGGGAACAAAGAGAACATTATGAAGGGAAAAATTGTGTGTGGGTGTATGAAGAGTGGAGAAACCGGTTTTGAAATTGATAACCCAAGATACCATCACCAATTACTATGTCGTCCATGCGCGTAGGTGGAGTGAAGTGAGAGATTGCCAGGTCGTTGGTGACATGGGAGAAGCACCACTGTCGAGTAACCGGCTCGGTGTCCCAGTGTCGGCCGAGGTGGCGAGGTGAGTCCCGTGGTTGCCACTTGGAGCCAATGGCCGGAGTTAGGAGGAAGCGGGCGGAGAGTGGTGGCGACCGGTTGGAAGTTAGGCGGCCGAGCAACCAAGTGGCCTTGTTGGCGGCATGCTTGACAACTGCAGAGGTATGGTTGGTAGGCGGAGGCGAGGCAGGCGGCCGAGGTTGGGACGGATGGCAGCGTCGGAGGAGTCTTAGAAGCGATCGTCTATTGTTCCTCGGCGGCGGATTGGCGAGGGTGAAGAAGGGCCTTGATGCGTTTCAAAGCGGCTCGCGATTGATGAGTTTTCATGGAGCTCATCAAGCGAGATGGGGGTGTCGATCGTTGACCACATCCACGATGTGGCGGTGAGTCGTCATCCAAGCCTCAGAGGATGGTCTCAATGAGGTCCTCGTGATCAAGTGGTTTCTTAGAAGCGGCGAGTTCATCGGCCACTTCCTTTAAGCGCATGTAGTCGGAAATAGGCGAGTCCCTTGGAAGCTCGCTTGAGGTAATCTTTAATCGCTTGATGTGGCCACGGGTTGAGGCGAGCATACGTGTGAGCAAAGAGTTTGCCAAAGCATCACGGGTAGTGGCGGCTTTGTTAGATCGAGGGACGAGTGTGCGAGAGAGATGCAAAGCACCAAGCAAGTTTGTCTTGTCTTAGGATCCAGGGTTGGTAATGCGGGTTGGGTGTGAGAACGTCCTTGGATGTTTGAGCATCCTTAGTGAGGACAGTTGGAGGCGGACATGGATGTGAGCCGTCTACAAACTTGTAGAGGTCATACCAATGAGGGTGGCCTCAACTTGGAGTTTCCAAGTTATATAGTTGGTGGATGTGAGTTTGGTGATGTTGTGGTGAGAGATGTTTATGAGGTCGAAGGTTTGTGTGGGATCAAGAGGGTTTTTAATGGTGATGGAGTGATTTCCGTTAGCCATGGTAAAGAAGGGTGAGGGGCGGCGGCTAGAGGGAGAAGGCAAGGGTTTAGGAGCAAAGCTCTGATACCATGTAGAAACTAATAAAAGTTTAGGAATAATGGCATAGTCAATTCATTGATTAAATCACCTATTTATAAGGAGAGATACAATTAGGGTTACACTTGGAGTAGGGTACAAGAAACCTATATAAGGAAGGAAACATAATAAGGAAAGAACTCTACAAGGTAATTACCACTAAGTACTAATTACAAATAAACAAGAATAATAACAAGATATTATTCTCTAATAGTTTTGTGCAAAATTGCGTTATTGGTGTCCTTTTGCTGTAGTTAATGTTTGCTTTTGCCTATTTAATTTTATTAATGCTATTTCATTTTATATAGAACAAAAAACATTTATTTCCAACAATCAATAATTTAAAGCTAATTTTATAAGAAAGTATTCTCTCTAATCATAAAAAAGTTACATTTAATAAATCAAAGTTTATATTAAATATAGAATATATAATTTTTACGATGCCTTAGAAAAATATCATATCTTTGAAAAAGAATAAAATAGAATAAGTATGAAGATTTAGGCTTATAGTTTTGAAATGTGACTCTTTCCTAAAAAACCAAAATATCCCCTCCTCCGATAATGATTGTTCATTTTTAAAATTTTCTTGTCCTTAAACGAGTGACCATTTTTTATAAGTTTACTAATTTTACCTTTAATTTGACACATATCATGCGAACCTCGTATTCTCGTACATGAGCTACACAAAAGTCAATTGTCTTGAATTTAGTGGGAAAAAAAAAACACTCATATAAGGACACATACAATTAAGGGTGAGTATTTTTTAGGATGGTGGTGGGATTGTATGATAATTCACCGACTTTATGTACAGTTTTGGTAAATGAAATTCACCAATCTTGAAATGGAAGTAGCGTCGCAAACATATTGCCAACGATGATATAATAAGTTAAGGTTAGATATTAGAATAACTTCATTTAATTTTGGAACGAAGGGAGTAGATAATAGGGATTGCAGAGAATAGTAATTTTAATCCAAATGATTGCAGTGGCCTCCATTGTTAGGAGAGCTAAGAAAGGCACAAGGAGCAGAGGCAAAGGCAGAAGTAATAAAGAGAATACTGGAAGATATGGTGGTGTTGGAGGATGCATTTGTTAAGTGTAGCAAAGGAAAAGCCTATTTTGGAGGAGACAATATTGGGTACCTTGACATTGGTTTTGGATGCTTCTTGGGATGGCTGAAGATAGGAGAGAGAGTCGCAAGAACAAAGCTGCTTGATGAATCGAAAACACCGTTGCTGGTAAAATGGGCTGAGAGATTTTGTTCAGATGATGTTGTCAAGGATGTGTTGCCAGATACCGAAAAACTTATGAAGGTTATGATGAGGACTCAAGCAAGCGTCCTCATTGCTTAGTTATCTCAGTTGATGCATGCACACCGGCCGTTGGGCTACATTCACCTGGCTGTCATTCGGATGAAATGGTTTGGCAAACTATTGTGAGATTTTATTTTATTTGAGTGAAGTACTATCAATGTATCTATGACTGTCGCCTGTCGCCTGTCGCCTGTCGATATGAATATATGATTATGATCTTGCTTGCATTTCGTTTGGTGGACATATTTCAACATCTTCTTCATTATCCTTGTTACCAACATGGGGCGGGATGCTTCATAATAAATTCTTAGACTAACCCAACTTAACTGGCCCGTTCTTTCTTCTAAATCAAGTATATCTGAATAATCAACCACATACCAAACAAACACTGTTTATGAAGGTAAATTAGAGGTGATAAATGGGCGGGTATGGATGGGCGAATAAGAGTCTACTTGATAACATGGACATAAATGAGTAGATAATAAATGAGCATGGGCACCCATTTACTCACTAACATAAAATTATCAAATAATCCCAAAAACTCATTTCCTTCACAAAAATCACAAAAACTCATTAATCTTCCTTGAGATGAGAGCAGCTCACTAAAAGTACACACCAATGAACAACTTATATTAATGGGTTAATTTCATCATTGGTCCTTGTACTTGAGAGCTTTCTAGCAATCGTCTCTCGATTAAAAAGGGCTCATTTGGGTCCAAAGTTGCCTATTCTTGCACACCAAAGGTCCATCCATTAGATGCCGTTAAAAACGATCCGTTATGTGATCATGTGATGTGCTCATGATCATATTTTGGGGGTAAAACGAGAATTTTCCTATTTTTTCTTGTCCTCTTTTCATATTACCCACTCCATCATGACAACCTGTCAAGCACTACCACCACCCAGCACCACCTCTTCCCGCATCTCTCACTCACTCACTCACTCACTCACTCACTCACTCACTCACTCTCTCTTAGCATGTTTGGCCTCCCTTCTACTTTTCATGTTTCAATTTCAAACTTTTCCTTCTCTTGTTTTCTCCGATCTAATCCACAATCAAAACAGGGGGTGATGTATATGGTGTGAAATTTATTTGCTTTTGGTTGTTCAAAGTGCGGAAGTAGCAAAAAGAATTTTGTTTTTGATGAGTTTTTTTTAATCACATCTCCAACAATCATCTCTTGGGCAAGACTTTTGGCAATATTCATACTAAAAACAAAACCTTCATTTCAATATTTCTCAAAATAAATCATAACACCTTCTACTTGCTAGTAGCAATGAGGGACCGGAGCTACTATCCCAGGATTCAACCTGGTTAAAAAAAATGGTAGCATCAATGCATATAGATTTAGACTGCAACTTTTTACTCTCTATGTTAATAGCATATATAATATCATGCCAAATAATCATGCCAAATAAAAATTCAAAACTCTCAAGTGCACTAGCCAAACTTTCAACCTCACTCTTTGACTTGGCATCATCACAAAATCTAGATAATTCCACCAATTCCAATCTTATTTGAGGAGATTAAAACCTAATAGGTTTAACACTTTTTATTTGACTCTTCAATGAGTATTGGACAATGATTTCACATATAAACCAGAAACATTATCAAGCAAAACTTTTCATCTTTTTGGAGAACTTGAAAATAATACATATATACGTTGCACAACTCCAAAAAATGAAACATCTTTAACGCAAGAATGCGTCATATCACAAAGAATAAGATTAAAACTATGACAAGCACATGACATATATTGAAAGAACACGATGCCACGGAAACTCAATATGGAACGATGTTACAGTCAATGTTGCAGTGAATGTTGCAACAATGGCTGTAACAATGTGAACTGAAAGTGTTTCACAGAAAATTGCAGCGGAAGTTTTGTTTTGTGATTTGAAAACAAACAGATTTAGTAAGACAGAAAATCACACAAAAACAATCTACAAGAATCAATCTTGTAGATCAAGCCTCAAGGCAACAAATTATATTAAACTCAAAACTGTTTTTTTAAACCTTAACAGTTTACACAAAAATCTCACAAGATATAGAATCTTGGAGACCACAAAACCCACATAAACTATCAGACCAAACGTGGGAAGAAAATAATCAAGGACTAAAAACAGCTTCCAAACACATGCAAACAGGAAGCTTCGAAACAACAGCTTCAGGAAACACAAGGCTGTGTTCCTGAAGATATTAAACTGCAGCAGTATGTTCACGGCGGAATCGATCGTTGTATATGAGGTGTTGATCTCTCTTCTCTAATTCGACACAAGAAAAATCGGATCAACTCTCTCTTTCGCCACAAAGACTTCAAACCAATATCTTCTATATGCTCTCAGTTCTCTATATCTCCAAGCTGCTCGACTTCTGCTATATATATAGGCTGCAACGACTTGAATCCAAGACACCAAGGAATCCTGCATATTCACGGCAAAACAACACATCCTACTAGGAAAGAAATTAAACCAACAAATATACAAGATTTGTTTCCTAATTTGATACCATCAATAACTAAACACTTATGCAAAGATTTAATTACCAAAAATATCACCTAAAGCTAAAAAAGAATCCTAATTAAATCATACTACAATAATTCCAATATAAAATTCTATTTTGACCAAGAGAGTGAAGACAAGATAAATTAGGCAATGCCTAAATTACCCTTACAATCACCCCACTTTGTCCGAGCATTCTTGGTCAAATTCACAAGACACACAAAAGAAGATCATGAATGGACATTTCTGAAGCGAAGATCGAAATATAGAAGGCGAGATATGATCAACTAACAACGGTCACCATCAAACCATGTTACATGAATCTCAAATGTCTACCCTAATTATTCGAGACCAAATGAAGTAAATGTTTTACCAAGCATCATCATTAGTTTCATAAAATCAGAACCACAATACATCAAATTATCCTTGGAAGATCATTTTTTGCTCTCGGGAGCACTACAGTTGAGTTCACGAACATCATCACTTGCATCTTGACATCACAACCAACTCTTGTTGCGGACCTACTTTATTTGACGAGAATGTTGCCCGGCCGCCCGGCCGGGAATCTTGTGCGACCAAAGAAGTGAGAAAGGCGATGTGCGAGAAAGGTGAGAGAGGCTGGTCTGTATCAAGCGATTGCTCTTTGACAAAGACAACCGACATAGGAGGCGTAGGAGAGGCAAGCAGGGTGGATGTTGCTTTTGGATGTTGCAACATTCGGAGGAACAACAAACGAGGTGAAAGCGAGGCGAAGGAGATGTTGTAGTATCGGGGAATGGTAGGATCGGGGAGAGGTGCATCTGGGCTGATCGGAGGTAAAATTGATGAGCCTATCCCCTTTTAAAAGTTTGGAGGAAAAATGAAGAGGCTCGAGAATAGGTGAGCAGGCGAGAGGAAGGAGGTTTGTACCCTTGAGAGAGTAGAATACGGTATATGAGAGAAGAAGGAAAGATGAGATAGAGACCTCTTGTCACCCGGTTTCACCATGGATGCTATTCTCCTAAAGACATATAGTCCAAGATCAAGCGGTTTTTGAGGCCAGAGTAGATATAGGATTTTAGCATGCTCTTCGGTTACAACATTGGTGTTCTTTGGGGAGACCGGTTTGCCGCAAACTTTGTGCAAAAAGCGTAGAGAGAGACATCCGAGAAGTACTACTGGTACACCTTTGGTAGCCACAATGAAATCACGACCACAGAAAGTTCACAAATGCAGATTTAGGTCGACATTAAAATCAAGAATACGAGAAGGATGAGTACCAAGCATGGAATTTATGACTTTGGGAGAGAAAAAGAGTACCATCTACCTCTCACATAAACTTTCTCAAAACTAGAGTCACAAGAATCGACAATTCGTTTTCCAAATTTGAATAAAACTCATGGATTATTTCGCGACAGTAAAGGCGGCCAGATGAAATGGATGTCCGCAAGATGGGCGTTGAAACATAGGTTGACAGTTATAAGAATCTAACATAGAATCCAAAACATTCCTCTCATCAATGATATTGCGTGAAATATTGTATCTTCTAGAAGCGACTTTAGATATAAAGGAAGAGGAGAGGAGTACCAGAGGGTTTCTTCTGGCTGGATGTTGCAACAATCGGTGCAACATTGAGTCAACAGGCGTCTCCTGAAGATTTCACGGAGACTTATCATTCTTCACTAGCGGCGGGGGTATCTTTCGAGTAGCATAGTTACGTCGAGAACTATCGTCAAATCGATGAAGTCGATGGACTTGAGTGCGGTTGGAGGAGGAAGCGGAGGGAGAAGGACGATGAGGAAGCGAGCTGGCCTTGTCGAGTTAAATTTCTAACAACCTCTTCATCAATGGCGGATGGTGCAACTTTTGATGATTTCGAGCGAGGGAGGAGATTGAGGAATACTACCCTTGAGGGACGGAATAGGATAATCTTCATCCTCAGCTGGGTCTTGAAGCTGGAGAAGATGGTGGAGGCAGTGACGGAAGAAGCTTCGTGAGTTTGAAATGGAACTGCGGGAGGAGCGAAATCCTCATCATCGAGGAATCGCTTGCAGAATCGTTCCTTGAAGAAGCCAGCCTCAACTTTATTTTCTTCGGCGGCTGAACATCGGCGGGGAGGGATCATCATAGTTGGCCAGAATGCGCGTTGACGTTTGGACCGTCGAGAGCTGAGGGTTGCCTATTGAGGAAAAAGCGGACAAATCTCCGGATTTTCAACATCTATGCGTTTCCTTTTCCCTTTTGGGAGAATCATAGTAAGAGGTTCGGGGATTGGTTGATAGACAACCATGGCCTTGACAGAGTCATCATCGCCCAGAAATGGGGCTCGCCCATATCTTCGATGTTGCAACATTCGACCTCGAAAATTTAGGGCTTTTGGAAGATGATGCCATTGATGTCGTGAGAGAAGAACTTCGGGAATGATGGAGATAGAATTTTTGAGAGACGGGCGAGACAGACAGTCACTTAGGAAAATTTTGAAGAGATTTTGGAGTGAATAATTACGTCACGTTCTGTAAAGTGAGACTCACTAAACACGCCACTAATTGCAATTAGCCGTTGGTAATTAAAGGATGAAATAACAATCGCACACTTCACAAGGCATTCAAAATTCAAACTACACAAAAGGCGACCAGCACGATATAAGTAAGACATGAGTTTCTTGTTTGAGACATGAGAGATATAAGACCATTTTGAGTTACAATCGATTTCAAAAACATTCGTTAATTGATCGAGATATTTTTGGGTATACACAAAAACATCCTTAACGAGTGAGACTCCACCGGTATGTATAAACAGAATACATGCCCTAGTTCAAATCATGAAGAAACAACACGGTAGAGTAGGCGGCCACATAAAATCATGACTTTGAGAACAAGAATCCAAGAGGCATTAGACTTGATGGACGGACATTAAGAAGAGGCGATAACATGCACATATATGTCCTAAACGGTATGTCTAAAATATGCAAAGAAAAAAAACAATCGAAGGAATGCATAACACACAAGTGATATGTCTAGATCAAGCGATTGCGGGTTCGATATTTAACGACAATGAAATCCATTCACCCAAAAAATGCGTGATTTTATGTTTGAATTGCAATTTTCTTTCACCAAATAACACAATTTCTCCCAAAAACATTATAGGTACTTTATTTCCCTATAAAAACTAGCTTTACTTTATTTCAAGCCATAGACACCACTAGGAACCTTTTCACACTATTTACAAGGGTGCCAACTTTGCATTTGATCGACCCATGAAATTCGAAAATCCATAGTACCAAAAGAAAGGAAGCCAAACCTTGTTCAAAAGCTCTTTTCCGTTAGGTAGCTTTCACACTTTCAAATCGAGGAGTCAATTTAGTCAAGATCAACCCATGCAAGTCGAAACTTCATGGTACATTGACAAATTGCAAAGATCTAAAATTTTTAGTAGCTTTTCCTTTGTGGTGCGAGATTTCTCTCAAACACAACAACTTTGGAGAAGGTGAGAAGAATTTTTACAACATAATCACAATTTTGAATGAATCATTTATGTGCTCAAAGGGTACTATATACAAACAGATTTGATCTAGTGTGCCCTCTAGACAACAATGCAAGATGCCTTTTTTTTTTTTTTTAAAGTGAGTGATTACATGGCACACATACCGAGAGATTTCTAAGATTGATGAATCTCTCAAAATCTAGACTTTAGTAAAGATATCGCCTGTTATCCACTCAACATGTTCAATACACACAATGTCTTGTTCAACTAAGTCTCTAATAAAATGGTGTCTTATATCTATGTGCTTTGTTCTTTGTGTTGAACAGATTTTTAGCTATGCTTATAGCACTTGTGTTGTCACAATACATGATTAAAATGTCACTATGCAATCCCTTGAATCATTTGTTTCATCCACAAAGTTGTGTATATGCACTACCAACAGCCTATATATTCAGATTCAAATTGCTGATAGAGCCACACAATTTTGTTTCTTGCTAAACCAAGAAATCGATTGTTTAAGATAAAAACATCCTCCGTATGTACTTCATAATCATCAAACCGCCAAACAACAAGATCAATCAATCCTACCGTATTGGTGTTCGTATGTTTAGATAATATTGCAAACCCATGCCAAATGTCTCACCAACATATCGAATGATTCTTTGACAGACTTTTAGTGAGAAACTTTGGGGTTTGCTTGATACTTGCACACAAACACACACTGTACATGATATCTGGACGCAAGGGGCCAAATACAAACAAACTCCCTATCATATTCTCTACAAGGTAGATCAACACTTTTCTCGATTTCATCTTTATTAAGCTTATCTGATGTACCCATAGTTTTTATGTTTTCCATTCTCAAGATCGAATTTCTTCACCAAGTTTAGAGTACTGCTTGAGAAATGAACATCCCTTCATGTGATTGTTTGACCCGAATGCCTAAGAAATATGTCCATTCACCTACCATGCTCATTTCAAATGTGGATGTCATGCAATGCACAAATTCTTTTTCCAAGGATTTGGAGGTGGATCCAACACACCATGTCATCCACATAAATTTGAGCAATCAAAATATGTTTATCTTGTTTTTGAATGAACAAGTGTTTTATCCACCTCTCCCTTTTAAACCCACTTTGTAGAAGGTGATCCGTGAAGTCTACCATACCAAGCTCTAGAGCTTGTTTGGAGACCATACAAAGCCTTCTTCAATTTAAACACATACAGTTTATGGGTCCTCAAATCCTTTGGTTGTTCCACAAAACTTCCTCCTCAAGAACTCCATTTAAAAAGCACTCTTCACATCCATTTGTTGAAGAGTAATGTCAAGGAAACAAGCAATTGCCGTAAGTAGACTGATAGACTCAATACGGCCATGTGCAAAGGTTTCATCAAAGTCCACCCCCTCAACCTCATACCCTCGAGCTACCAACCTAGCTTTATTCCTCATTATTTCTCCCACTTCATTCGCTTTGTTTTTGAAAATCCATTTAGTTCCAATAACATTTATTGAAGGGTCTGAACAAGATACCATACATCATTTTTGAAAATTGATCTAGTTCCTCTTGCATGGCATTTATCCGCCTTTCATCTTTAAGGGCCTTGTGCCATTTTAGGTTCAACAAGGGAAACAAACACAAGCATGTATATCATCAAATTCAAGAGGTCATGCATGCTAGTTTCTTGTAGTCCACTTTACCTTTCTTTCTTGTTGACACACCATCTTTTCACATTACCTATAACTTGAGTGAGTGGATGGTTTCTCTTCGAATCTTGCTGAATGTCGATTTCTGATCGGGCCAATCGACGATCATCTTCCCCGATTTGAATCGCCTTCCGCCTTCTTCTCCCTGCCGCTTCAGACACAATGTTTCTCCGATGTTGCAACATCCGAACAACATCCGAACAACATTGGGTGACAACTCCTGAACTTTTTCATCCGAACAACTCAGATCTGCCTGAATCGTATTCCTCGCTCCCGAACTACCGATTCGCCGCCTAATTCGTGAAGTCTCCAAATCCAAAACCCCAAACGCCTTCCTCGAAGTTTTGAGACCAAGACCGCTTAAATCATCAAACACAATATTCATGGATTCCATAATAGTCTTAGTTCGAAGATTAAATACTCTATATGCTCGACTATTTGTGGAATATCCCATAAAAACACATTTATCACTTTTAGAGTCAAACTTGGAAAGTTGATCTCTATCATTGCATAACATACGCACTCCAAACACATGAAAATATTTCAAGGTAGGTTTCTTCCCAAGAAATATTTCGTAAGGTGTCATAGTGCTACCCGGTCTCAAGAAAACTCTATTTCCAATATGACAAGCAAGTGTTCAAAGCTTCATTTCAAAATCTTTTAGCCAAATTTTTGAATGTAACATTACTCCTAGCCATTTCTTGTAATGTCCCTGTTTCTTCTCTCCGCCACTCCATTTTGTTGTGGAGTTTTGGGAGCAGAGAATTCATGAGAGATACCATTAGAGGCACAATATTTAGAAAAAGATGATTTTCATATTCCGTACATGATCTCGATCTAATCCTAGTGAGTTTTAGATCATACAAGTTCATAACACGTACCAAATTTTGAAAGCCTCAAAGTTTCAGACTTCTCTCTTAAAAATATTACCCAAGTATATCTAGAGAAGTCATCCACGCACAAAGGTGTACTTTTTTCTCTTACCTAGGCTTTCTACCTCAATGGGACCCATAAGGTATGAATCATCTCCAAACATCTGGAAGTGGAGCATTGTGTTTGGGAGATGAGGCCTTGACTTGTTTACCTTTTGACATGATCCACATACCTTGAGTAATTCCTTTCCGCATTTGGTAACTTTTGACAAAGATCATGCCTCACAAGCTCATCGAGCTTACGAAAACTCATGTGACCAAGCTTCGTGCCGTAGATCCGTTACATCAATACTTGCTTTTTGACATGAATGGGTATTGTTGAACAAGTAACGCTTATCGATTTATCTTAAACCTGTCGGAAGACATTTGTTATTATGATCAAGAACCTCACAAGAATGTTTGTCAAATCTACCTCGAAGATCATCATCACACAACCGACTTATACCGATCGGTTTGTCTTGCTCCCCACATGATAAACGTTTTTGAGGTTTGGAAGACCAACGCTCAATGTTCCTTTACTTCCTTTTGCACCACCACCATAGGTCACGTAACCACCATTAATACTTACATATTCCTTCAAATTCTCACCGCACTGCCATATGTCTAGAACAACCACTATCGAAATACCAGATCCAACAACATGAGATTTTAAGGAAGTAAATGTAACATTGCATCACATGTGACATGGAGGCGCTGTATGATATCAAAGGTTCACAATATTTGGCTCGCATTTTTCATCACATGTCTTTGGAACCCACATTTTTTGATTTTGGGTTGAGGTTTTGGAAAAAATTATGATTTGCCTTGAATGAGGCTTCCAATGTTTCCGCTAATGTTGTCGCATTGGTCGGGCGCATTGTTGCTTCATCCGCTCGCCAACGAGCTTTTCCAAAGAATTTTTGCCTTTTCATTTCATACATTGCCTTTTCGAAAGCAAAAGGTCAGATGTGACAAAGCTTACGATTTAGTGACAAACATAATTTTTTCCTTCTACTCTTGGTTTTTCATGAAAAAACAGTCAGAAAGCTTTCATCTGCTTTTAGTTCCCGATGTTCCTTCTCCTTTCACAAACACCTAGGACA
>CM028377.1:47315532-47503666 GCA_013146195.2 Codonopsis lanceolata
AATTTCTTGTTTGATACTGACAAGCAGGAAGACGACAATGTGTTTTCCTTCATGAAGAGCGGTGTTACGATACTTCCGCAACTCCCACAAAATAACAGTGGCGTGATTAAGAAGATCAAAGATTTGTCTTTAAGCCACCAAACAAAACAAGTTTGTTGGATAGAAAGACTAGCTATAGGATGTACCCACAAAATGAAAGAAATTCCATATATATCGAGCGATGATGGAGAGAAACACATGTAAATCAGATTCGCAAGCTCCATCATTACAACAAGAACATCGAGAAGCAAGCGAGATACCTTTCCGCATTATACTCTCATGGGGGAGGCGATGATACCACGGCCGCCACGTAAATATGCTAATCGCTTTGGGATATATTTGTGCCATATAAATTTGGCTCAACCGAGATGAGGATGAGATGCACGAATCAGATCCCAGGCGAGGATAGCGAGGAGTCGGCCATTCGCTTGAAGGCTCCAACAGCCATATCAGCCGATCCGAAATATGAATGCGATGAGGCGAGATAATGGCGTAAACCGCAAAGATACCAAGAGTAGAAATAGCGGGGTAGTAAGCTGGCCGGAAGAGGAAAATAAATCAGCCACAATAGATAGAGTGCTCGAATCAGGCTGAACGAGATTTACATCTGGTAACCAACTATCCAACCAAATAGAATAGTTTCCCTTGCCTATAATCCATCGAATATGAGGATCTGCTATGTTCCGAATAGAACACATCCGACGCCAAATATGAGACCCGATCCCGCAACGAAGAAACAGGATGAGACAAAGAACAATATTTAGCTTTCATGAACCGAGACCAAAGGCTGTCAGTTGTCCGAAAACGCCACCAGATTTTAATAGCAAAGGACCGCATAACATCAGCTAGCGATTTAATCCCCACACCCCCTCCGAGCAAAGGCGGCGGCACAAAGCATCCCAAGCGATCCGATGCGCTAAGGCGCTTTGGCTTAGTCAATGGAACCCCAAAGAAATTGCTAGCAACCGTTAATCAGTTAAGAATCGCTTAACGCGGCGGATCAAGCTTAAGCTAATTGATACATCACTATAGAATTCAAAACATAATTAATTAAAGTGACTTTGCCTCGCTTGGTTAAGAAATGCTTGGTTAAGAAATGAACCGATCCAGGAACTAATCTTCATTTGAAGTTTTTCAACTAAGCAATCAAATAACACCTTTTTTCTCTTCCCTCAAATAAAGGGCAGCCAGTAAGTATTGTAAGATCTCGAAACGAAATCCAAGATGATTATGAATCGAGGCAATTCGAGATCTAGGCGTATGAGAAGAAAGCATGAAGCGACTTTTATGGGCGTTAATGAGAGCGAATCTCGAGCACTTTTCATAATTGTCAAGCAATCTTCTATGTTGGGACATGGAATGCCGATTTCCATTACAAAAGATAATCACATCATCTGCAAAAGCAAGATGAGAAATGATCGGGCGCCACTAAGCGAAGAAAAAGCGTAATGGGGATGCAAAGGCTGAAGTTTATTGAGATTCCGAGGACTTCCTGCGATGATAATAAGCTTCGGAGACAAAGGATCACCACGACGGAGGCC
This sequence comes from Codonopsis lanceolata, assembly GCA_013146195.2. Taxonomy (NCBI): domain Eukaryota; kingdom Viridiplantae; phylum Streptophyta; class Magnoliopsida; order Asterales; family Campanulaceae; genus Codonopsis; species Codonopsis lanceolata. The sequence continues at coordinate 47,317,113 of CM028377.1, forward strand.
TCGGGATGAGGAGAAAAACCCTCTCCCATTTATGAGAACTGAACTGAACCAATTTTCGAGATAGTACGCCAAATCAAATCAATGAATATTTCCCCAAAGTCAAATTTTTGCAACACTTTGATCGAAACAACCATGAGACCTCTATCAAAAGCTTTTGCCATATCGACTTTATAATAATATTAGAGCCATTAATTTTCTTCTTAAGATGTTGCATCAATTCTTGAGCTAAAAGAGATTATCTTGGATGATACGCCTTTGGTGAATGCACTTTGGTTGTCGGAAATGATAGAGGGAAGAACTAGCGAGCTAGCCGAAGAGCGTATAATAACTTCGAGATGATCTTATTGCAAAAGTTGCAAAGACGATAGGTCTAAGATCTTTAAACGATGTAACCTCGATCCGACTTTGGAATAAGAATGAGGAAATCTTGGTCCAAGATCGAGGCATAGAAAACCCGCAAAATATTCCAAAAGCTCCAGAGTAAAGATCATCCGCGATGATATCCCAACAAGAAGTAAAAATTTACAGTGGCTTAACCGTCTCGAACCCGGCCTTGCACTGTCGCCACTAAGAGAGAATACCGCATTCGAATTTCAATAAGAGATGGAGGATCGAGACAATAGAGTATTCCGCGCAGATCCTATACAGAAGGAATGACATCAAGGAGATCATTATCTTCTAATGTTGTTGCCAAGTTGGTCTGAAAAAGCTACATGCATCTTTGATGGCATCTTCATTAGAGAGCAGATTCCCATGCAAATCAACAATGGAATGAAGGTGTAATTTCCGTCGAGACTGCTGAACCGAAGAGTGGAATAAATTAGTATTGCCGTCACCATCCTTAAGCCATTTCAAATGAGACTTCTGCCTCCAATAATTTTCTTCAATCTTTAGTTTTTTCTTAAGAGTAGCCTCAGCCAAGTGGAGCGCTTCTCGGTTGGACATAGAATTGTCAAGCTCATAAGCTAATTCTTTTTCAAGAACCACATCTTCAGCCTCGCGAATTGCCTGGAAAATGTTTCCAAAAGTATGTTTATTCCAAGACTTCAAGGCATTCTTAACAGCTTTAAGCTTTGCCGAAAACTTCATCATTGGGCGACCCAAAACCGGAGCATTCCAAGCATCTTGAACCACCTTCAAAAAAGCGGGGTGATCAGTCCAAACATTTAAAAAACGAAATTTATATGGCCTTACCTCAGAACAGTGCTCGGCCACTATAAGAAGCGGAGAATGGAGTGCGATCAAAACGAGTAGACCATGCAGTATTAGAAAGAGCTCTATCCAATCTTTGGTAAATAATAGCCTGGCCATCTCGGTGATTACACCATGTAAATTTACTGCCATTAAAGCCAAGATCGACTAAACCCGCAGAAGTTAAACAATTCTGAAAATCAATGGCGCCATGTCTATCCCAACCCACTCCACCAAGTTTCTCATGAGAGCTGAGAATAATGTTAAAATCACCGCTGACAAGCCAAGGCAAGTCCTTTAAATCAGAGCTCATCTCAATCAAATCATCCCAGAGGCTCCGACGATCTGCAGCAGAAACATATTTTGCCATCAAAAATAGGAGGACCTATCCAAGTGTTGAATTATTTGAAATAGAATAATGGTTGTTTTCCAAACACGGAAATTGCTTACTGAATTCTATTGACTATTCCGGTTACAGTTGCATCTGGGGAAAGAAGTTTTTCGAAGTTGAAGTTGATAAAGAACTATCTTCGGAGCACAATGTCTCAAGAACGCTTAAATGGGCTAGCTATGATATCTATTGAGAAAAACATGGCTGAAAAAATTGATTATTCTAGTTTGATTACTGATTTTGCTTCTAAATATGTTAGAAGAGTGGCATTTAAGTAACAATTTGTAAATGTCTTGTGTTATGCCTATAACTTTGAAATGAAGTGTTTTTTTTTTTTAATTATCTTTTATATTTCTTTGGTTGTGTTTTTTAGTTTTTTAAAAAACAGAAAAAAAAAATTGCTACAAAGGAAAGGCCCCATTCAAGATGATCGCCTTAGGCCCCCGATTTCACAGGGCCGGCCCTGCCAACAACCCCATCTCCAATTACAAACAACTTTATTAGTATAGTACTTCCTCCATCCCAAAATTATTGTCTTACTTTTTTTTTTCGTCTGTCCTAAAATAATTGTCTTATTTAATTTTTTTCTTTTTAGGAGATCACTTTTACCACTTTACCTTTATTTTTTCTCCTTACTTTAATTTTGGGCCATATATTCATGGGTTTTAAAGGAAACCACACACTATTTCAATATTAATAATCAAGTCAAACGTTTTTTTTTAATCTGTGTGCCGAATCAAACTTGACAATAATTTTAGGACGGAAGGAGTATAGTACATCTACATCAGCATTATATGATGGGTAGAAATGAGCGAAAAAAAATTCAAAATTGAATCAGACCAATAGAACCGAACAAAATCATTAAAAATTGGATCGAACCAATTTATTGGTTTGGTTTCGATTTTGGGTTTCAGTAGAACCTGATGATTAGTTCGGTCCATGTTTTGATTCTAATAAATAAATAAATAAATATATATATATATATATATATATATATATATATATATATATATATATATATATATATTACTAAGTTAATATTAACCTAACTCTAAATATAAAGTATATTTCTATTTCTTTCATTCGTGGGCGTTAACATTCATCAAAATTATTATTGGTTTTAGAATGATTATATCTACTCTAATCTTATAGAAAATATCATGTCTAAGTATATTGCTTTCTTACACTTTTATTTTTCATTTTAGTTTAAAACAGAAACTTCATTAATTTTATGCAAAAATTTCTTAACTTTTTATTTTAGTATAAATAAAAAAACTCCATTAATTTCATGAGAAATATAAGACAGGCTCATACTTAGACCCAGAAAATTACTAATTTTTTTGCATTAAATAATTAATAATTGAAGTATTAGCTCGATTCTGGTTCTCATGAATTTTGGATTGGTCCTGGACCGAACCAAAGTATTTGTTCTCATACATGTTGGGTTGGTCCTGATTCTGAATTTTTTAAGAACCGAATTGAAGTATTGGTCTAATTTCGGATCTTCATTTTCTAAGTAAAAACTGGACCAAACCAGATCATGATCACCCCTAATGATGGGACCTAAGAACTACTGTCACTTGCACTTGTGGATGTATGTGTCTCAGTCCACTTGGCTAATTAAGTAATTTGTGGAGTCACAATCTAGTGAATGTTAACCCAAGCCCAATCATGGTCGCACCTAACAATTGATAAAATAAGATGTCTAAATTGCAGGCCGGTCAACTTTCCAAAATTTTCAACCTCTTTAGTCTTATATTTTTTTAATCGTTAAAGTTCATCTCAATAAAATTGTTCATAAACTGCCCACCATCGTCTTCTTTCACATAAACTGAAACCTACGTTTATGATTCTTAACGACCCAACAAAGCTTCCTCCATCACTGAAAGAATTGCAGAAAACATGAGAGATTTGTTGTTTTGAGAAGAGGTGAGGGTGCCCGTAAGATATGAAAATTGTGTGGGATAGTGACAAATGGAGGGGACGACACTAGCTCCACATTTCAAAAAGGATGGAGGAATTTGGAGGGAAAAAAAGCTAGCGGGAATTACCGAATTTCAATTGATAGACTAAGAAAGGTTTAATCCAGCATCGTTTTGGTTTGCGATGCAACTATTTTAGAATTGCGATGCATCAATTTGATATTAGAATACAAAAAAAATCCCGATGCACAAATTGGATTTCGCAATGCACCCATCGGATTTACGACTCAAGAATTGGATTTCTGATGCAAAAGAATAACATAAACACATCAGGTGAGAAGCCATAAACAAACAATACAAATTAACTATAGGGGGCATGATGAATTTACTGAATGAGATCAATGTTGTCAAAAAAAACTCACCATTACAACAACAAACAACTCCTCACCTATGAGAATTAGTGGGTTTCTTCGACTTCTGCGGTCTGGACTTCGACAACTTATGTTTCGTCTTTGACGAGGGAGGGGCTTCAATTTCAAAGACTTTTGGAACAACGAGTGATTGTTGAAAAGTAGGTGGTGGTGGTGCTCAATTTGAGGGAATGATGAGGAGAGAGAAATGAGAGAGGGTAGTTGATGCAGTTTTGTCGTGGGATAGATGCATCGATTTGGAATGTCGATGCATTGATTTGAGAACCGCAATGCATCGCTATGTTACACAATTAAAATTCATGCATTGCAATGCATGAACGGAAGCTTTGTGGGCTCGCCTTTTTTATTAAAAGTATACTTGTCATTTTGCACAAAAAATGTCTTCTACCAGTTGAATTAAAATATATATGACTTTAAAGGTTGGAAATTATCAAAAGTGGATCAGCTTGTTAATCACCCTAATAAGATTATTCAGCCCAAACTTAAAAAACATGAGACCCAAAATCTAAACCTAGAATCCATTTAGCTTTCACATATAAATACACGTAGAGCTGTCAAGGTGGGTTGGTGGATTAGGTCAACCCATGGGTCTTAAAACCCACATTTTGGTAGGGGAGGTAGATTGATCCACTAAGGTGATGGGTCACCAAAATGTGAACCCAAACCAACCCATGGTTTGTGGGCCAGATGGTCGACTCACAAATTTTTTCTCACACAACTTTTCAAAAATAAATAAATAATAATAATAATACAAAGCTTTTCTCAAATTATCATAAACAACTAACACAAAGTACTCCATGATTTATCAAAAAAATTAGTACAAAGTCTTCCACAATTAAAAAATAACAAAGTTTCTCACATATCACAATTAATTATTCATACATATCATTTTCCTCATCCTCTTGAATAATCTCAAGAATATTTGACCCTTTACGTGATACACTTGTGCTGTTATTGTCGCATGAGGTGCCGCCATATCAGTTGATTGATGTGAGAGAGACTCAAGGAGAGAGAGAGAGAGAGAGAGGGGGCAGAGACAGTGAGAAAAGAGAGAAGATGAGAAGATCTAGTACAAGATTGTGAGAGACAGTGAGAAAAGAGAGAAGATGAGAAGATGTACAAGATTGCAGTCTGATTCTTTGAACAAGAAAAAGAAGCAATGGCTATAAAGAGAAATTGAGAAGAAGACGACACTAACTCAAAATTAATTCGAAGCAGATGCCGACTGTGAAGATTATTATTTTTTTGTTTATATTTGTGTGATATTAGTTTATTAAATTACTCTAGAAGACTAAAACCTAATTTCCTAACTAAGTCAACTTGTGGGTCAGCCCATCCCAACTCATCCCAACCAACATCAACACGTGACCCGTATGTATCCAACCCAGATGACCCACATTTTAATGGATCCATGTTTTGGGTAAAATTCAAGTCGGTCCACTTTCCCAAATTTATAATCGTTAAAGTACATCTTTTAAAAAAAAACTGAAAAAAGTCACTTTTGGATGCGAAAAGACTGCGATACACTTAATGAGCAATAGACGTGCTACGTCAAGTTTATATATCATGGTGTAAAGTTTATAAAGTGCAAGTTTATATATCGCGGTGCAAAGTTTCTTTCATCAATTAATTTTTCATATTTTTGCACCGCGATTCAAAGATTCATTTTTAAATATTTTTTACAGTAAGTTTATATGTCGCGATGTAAAATTTATAAAGTGCAAATTTATTTATCGCGATGCAAAGTTTCCTTCATCAATTAATTTTAAATATTTTTGTACCGTTGTTCACAAATATATTCACCGCAATTCAAAGATTTTGAAAGATATATCGTGGTGCACATATGTTGTTAATCAGTGTTCATAACAATTAATATTTATTAGTTTTTACATTATTTAAATTTTAATAGAAAATTTGAAATAAATAGATATTTGTATCGCGGTACAGTTTTTTATATATCGCGGTTTATAGTTTTTATATATAGGTTTTGCACGGCGATATATAAAAATTATACACTGCGATACGAAAATAGTAATTCATTCAGTATTTGAATAGAGAAATGTAAATAAACATGAATTTATATCGCGGTACAACATTATTATACATAGCGGTACAAATTAAATTTGAAGTATAGCTTTATACCGCGGTATATACAACTATGAACCCCGATTCAGAGGCTAATAATCTGTTACACACATCTCGTACTCATTAAGGGTAACGTAGGATTTTTCCGTTCAAAAATGATTTTTTGCGATTGAAAATAAAAATATGATACTTTAGCGAATAAAAATTTTAAAAAGGGGGCCGATCGCAATTTTTTCTTCCACCCTACCCACTCTTTTTAGGTGGTGGATTGGGTTAGCCTAATGAGTCAAAACCATTTTGAAGGCTCTTAATACGCACTCTCATTTTCTAACCTAGGCAAACCTTAACACTTCTCTCTCCACATACGACATCGATCTCACTTCTATTGGAAACTCAATTGTAAAGTAAAGGGAGAAATTTTGGCCGGTCCACTTTTTCAAAATTTTAATTGCTTAAGTGCTCATTTTTTAACTAGAAAAAGTCACATTTTGACGCAAAAAGATTGTGCTACCCTTAATGAGTAATATACGCGTAATGAATGATTGGATATACCGCGGTTCATATGTTTATATATCGCGGTACAAAACTATCAATTTTATAAAACAATAAAATTATTATTTTGTATCGCGGTATATAAATATCAACAGATATCAACAACCAGCATTAAAAAGAAACAAACTACCCAATACGTATATCAGCAGTCATAATTAAATGACAAAAACTCTTATTTTCCTTATTTCGTCTTTAAATATTGTTGTCATTTTTCTTTCTTTATTCATAACAACAATAACTTCCTCAAAATGCCTTTTTTTAGTCATTGTTTATCATCAATTTTTTCTCAAGTTTTATGATTCTCTGATTCATACTAATCTTAGATCAAAAAACCATCATTTTCTTCTTTCATCATTATGAACTTGATGATAAACAACAACATAGAGCTGATCTATGAAGATTTCTTAAGATGAATTATGCCTAACACTTCGATCTCTCCTGCATCCTTTTTACTGATCTCATCTTCAACGACTCTTTTAACTTTTCTATATTTCTTGGTAGAGTTCAATTAATTTTGATATATAGTATTCATCTTCATTAATTTTTACAGACATTAGTTTTTACATTATTTACGTTTAAATACAAAAATTAAAGTAAACATGTATTGTGTATCACGGTTCATTTGTTTTTGTATCACGGTTTATTTGTTTTTGTATCGCGGTTCACTTGTTTTTGTATCGCGGTTAATATATTTGTCAACCGTTGTTCAACTAATTTTTATGAAGGGAATTGTTGATAAACAAATATATCAAAAAGTTGAATACTGTTACCAAATAAGAAAATTTACACTACGGTATATAAACATTTAAATACAAAAATTGAAGTTATATATTGCGGTGTAAAGGCTAATATACTCTATTATGGTTGTTTGTTTTTGTATCACGATATATAAATATTATGAAAAACTTAGGTAAGACAGTCTTATAAGTTTTTTTTTTGTAAGACGAAGATTCTTTACCCGACCCACTGAGTGTTGGTGGGTTAAGCTGTGAGAGAGAAAGAAGTTCGTCTTACGAATTAAGATCCGTAAAACGGTCTTACAAGAGACTTACTCAAATATTTAATATTGACTTTTTATATTTAAATCACAAAAAAAGACATGTACATCGCGATTCACGTGCTAGTCATTCCTTCGGCGTTCATTAAAGATAGCGTAGTTATTTTTCTCTAAAAATGACACTTTTCGTTTAAAAATAAAAATAACGGATTAGAACGATTAAAATTATGGAAAAGTGGGTCGAAGACAATTTCTTCTAAAGTAAACTTCCTTTTTGCACCATTGTTATCCAATGGTTGAGCCTTGGATTGGACCCGGTGCTCCAGAAAATTACTAATATGTTTGTTCGAAAAAATACAAATATTTGTTTGAAAAGTAGGTACATGTATTGGTTCACGAGAATTGGTGAAAAGGCTTGTCCAGCTGCCTGGTTGCCATTCCCCTTAGGCTATCATATTCCTTAATTTACGTTCATTTGTTTCTTCAGTCGAGCTGTGAACAAGCAGAGATCAGTAACTATCACATGAAAGAGGACATTACTCCATCAAAATGATCCCATTTACAAGAAAATGATTTAATCTTCCAAATAGTTCCACCATTGGCTATGCATATTCAACTCCAGACAGCTTACACCAAAATCCTTACCTTGTTTATATAAATTACAGTAATACAGATGCTTGATTAAGAACGTACGACTTTCTAAATTCAGATCTTATGTTTGTTTCTTACTTGTGAATAAAATCAAATTCAGAAGAAAATCAAGTCCTATTTCAGGGGGATATTGTTTTAAGTGAGCAAAAAACACGAGACAAATTTGACGATCAAAACTATGAAGAATAAATAAGCACAGCTAAATATTCCTCCAAAAACAAGAACAAATCTTAGCCTACCTCGGAGGTTCAAGAAGCTGTCGGTCTCTTACGCACTTTTCGTTGCTAACTATAAACCTTCTCTCTGTTTTGTCCTCTCTTTTTTCTCATAAACATTCTATATATAAACTCTCTACCCCAAGAAAATAAATTCCAATAATTTCTTAAAACATTTTAAGTAATTCTTGGGTGGATTAAGGAAGTCCAAAATAAATGGATTTGAGAAGCTTCCGAACGGTTGAGAACTGTGACTCGACTAACCGGGAGAAGCACACTGTCGTTGCTGACCTCGATGGAACCTTGCTTAGAGGCCGCAGCTCTTTCCCTTATTTTGCATTGTTTGCATTTGAGGTTGGCGGAGTTCTCAGGCTACTTTTTGTGCTCTTGGCTGCACCACTCGCCGGACTTCTCTACTACTTCGTGTCAGAGTCGGCTGGGATTCAAGTTCTCATCTTTGCAACATATGCTGGCATGAAAGTTTCCGACATTGAATCTGTGGCACGGGCCGTGTTGCCAAAGTTTTACACCAGTGATATCCACCCTGAATCGTGGCGTGTATTTTCCTCATGTGGAAGGCGCTGTGTTCTTACCGCGAATCCAAGAATTATGGTGGAAGCTTTCTTGAAAGATTACTTGGGAGCTGATTTGGTTTTGGGGACAGAACTACAGACCTACAAGGGTAGGGCAACTGGGGTTGTTCTTAAGCCGGGGGTACTAGTAGGTGAGAATAAGGCTGATACTCTTGTCAAGACGTTTGGAGAGAATTTGCCAGAAATCGGGCTTGGTGATCGGCATACTGATCTTCCTTTCATGGCATTATGCAAGGTTTGTATCATGATTTCAAAACTGACACTGGGGTCTTTCATTGAGATATCGAAACTGGTTCAATAATTTTCACGATATGATATTCCTATAACGTGCAGGAGGGTTATATTGTGCCACCAAAGCCAGAGGTTAAGGCAGTACCAACTGACAAGCTACTTAAGCCCGTTGTTTTCCATGACGGCCGCCTGGTCCAAAAGCCAACACCCCTCATCTCGCTCATCATTGTTCTATGGCTCCCCATTGGGTTTCTCCTTGCTTGCTTGCGAATCGCAGCTGGATCACTGCTCCCCATGCCACTAGTATACTATGCATTTTGGGCACTTGGCGTTCGTGTCACTGTGAAGGGCAATCCGCCTCCCCCTGTCAAGAAATCTACAGGCCAATCTGGTGTACTCTTCATTTGCTCCCATAGAACACTCCTAGACCCAATCTTCCTCTCCACCGCCCTCGGGCGCCCTATCCCAGCGGTCACATATTCGGTCTCCCGTCTCTCAGAAATCATCTCACCTATCAAAACTGTTCGCCTTACCAGGGACCGCGCCACTGACGCATCTATGATAAAGAAACTTTTAGAAGAAGGTGATCTAGCCATATGCCCCGAAGGCACCACTTGCCGGGAGCCCTTCCTACTTAGATTTTCAGCCATGTTTGCCGAACTAACTGAACACCTCGTTCCTGTGGCAATGGTCAACAAGATGAGTATGTTTCATGGAACTACAGCAAGAGGGTGGAAAGGGATGGATCCATTTTACTTCTTCATGAACCCTAGCCCAGCCTATGAAGTCACTTTCTTGAACAAGCTACCCATGGAATTGACATGCAGTTCAGGAAAGTCGAGCCATGAAGTGGCTAATTACATACAAAGGGTCATTGCAGCTACTCTTTCTTACGAGTGCACCGCCTTTACCAGGAAAGACAAGTATCGAGCACTGGCCGGAAATGATGGAACAGTGGTGGAGAAACCTAAGCTCAAGGCCGAGAAAGTAATGGGATGCTAGTTTGTGTAATAAGATCCATTTATGATTCAAGGATTTAGTCATGTACCCTCTTCTATTTTATGATGTTTCAAGGGTACATATTAAGGAAATTCCAGATCAAGGGTATGTTTGCTTAAAGAAGACAAAGAATAAATGGAAATTTCTCTATTTCAAAGCATTATAGCCGAAGAGAATAATATATTTAGTATTTATTCTTGATTGTTTGTAATTATTATTTAGCAGTAATTATCTTATATAGTTATTTTCATATTATGATTCTTTTCTTGTTATTTCTTTCCTTATTACTATCATTTATTATGACAATGTAGGTGCCACTAATCTCTACTCCAACCCGGTCTTCCATATTTGCATGAAGCATGTGGCCCTGAACTTTAATTTCATCCGACAACAAGTTCAGGATGGGCTTATGCGGGTTTGCCATGTTTTCTCGACTGATCAGTTGGCCGATCCACTGACCAAGCCTCCTCCTCGTCAACGGTTTCATCAATTACTTCACAAAATTGATCTCTCCTCTCGACCATCAATCTTGCGGAAGCATATTAAAGAATAATATATTTAGTATTTATTCTTATTTGTTTGTAATTATTATTTAGCAGTAATATTACCTTGCATAGTTCTTTTCTTATTATGATTCCTTCTTTGTTAGTTCTTTCCTTATTATGATTCATTCCTTGTAAAATTTTCTTGTACCATACTCCAAGTGTAACCATAATTGTAACTCTCATTATAAATAGGTGATTCAATCAATGGAAAGATTATGTCATTATTCATAAACTTTATTTGTTTCTACATGATATCATAGATTTGCTCATAAACCCTCGTATTCTTCTTCTAGCCGCCCTAATCACTCATAGCCAAGGCTAACGGAAATCACTTCATCACCATTAAAAACCCCTTTGATCCCACACAAACCTTCGACCTCATCAACATCTCTCACCATTACATCACCAAACTTACCTCCACCAACTACATAGCTTGGAAACTACAAGTTGAGGCCACACCCATGTCCGCCTCTACCGTCCTAGCCAAAGATGATTCATCATCCAAGGACGGTTCAACACCAAACCCACACTACCAACCCTGTATCCGATAAGATAAAATTCTGTTTGGCGCCCTTGTCGCTTCCTGTCTGCTCCCTTGGTCCCTTGATCCAACATGCTGCCACTACCCATGAAGCTTGGCAAACCCTTGCTCACACCTATGCTCGCCCAACTCGCGGTCACATAAAGCAGATCAAGGACTATCTCAAGCAAGCTTCCAAGGGCACCAAGTCAATCTCCGACTACATGTAGTCAGTTAAAGGGCGTGCTGATGAGCTCGTTGCTCTTGGAAAACCTCTCGATCACGAGGATCTCATTGAGATCATCCTCGGGGGTTTGGATGATAACCATCGCCATATAGTTGATGTGGTCGAAAGACGAGACACCCCTATCTCGTTCGATGACCTTTATGAAAAACTCATCAACCGCAAGTTGTTTCTCAAACAGGCACATGTTGTGTCCTTCTCGCATCCTGCCTCAGCCAATCCTGCTACCCCGAGGACCAATAGCTCGTCTGCTTGGCAACCATCCTCACAAGCCCGACAACTATCCTCACAACCTCGACTGCCTTCCCAGTCCTCGGTATCTGCTCCTCGCTAATAACGACCATATTTGGGCAATTGTTAAGGATGTCGCCAATAGGGACACACGGTTGCTCGTTGCCCCAACTTTCAGCTGGTCACTACCATATCTCTTCCTACTACTCCTAACACGGAAAATGGCTCTAAGTGGCAACCACGGGCACACCTCGCAACCACGACAGACCCAGGGACACCGAGCTGGCTACTTGACAGTGGTGTTTCTCAACGTGTCACTAGCGACCTTAGCAACCTATCTCTCCACACCCCCTACACAGGCACAGATGGCATGGTCATTGGTGAAGGTACATGGTTATCTATCTCCAAAACTGGTTCCTCCTTGCTTTCTACACCATCCCACACTTTTTCCTTGCATAATGTTCTCTTTGTACTTGATATGAAAAAGAATCTTATTTCCATATCTCAATTTTTCATCTCCAATAATACTTTTATTGAGTTCTAACCAAAAAAAATTCATGTGAAGGATCTACGGACAGGGAGCATTCTGCTAACCGGGCAATCTAACGATGGTGTGTATGAATGGCCGACCACAGCTCCTTCTGCTCACCCCTCTGCTTGTGTCGGTTCTAAAGTCCCTCATCATGGCTGGCATCACCGACTTGGCCATCCTTCTGAACCCATCAAGCGTCAGATTCTCTCTAGTTTAGGCGTAGCTTTAGACACTCCTCAAATCAAACAAAAACATTGTAATGATTGTTTATGCAATAAAAGTTACAAACTTCTTTTTTTGCAATCTACTATTAAGTCTTCCTTCCCGCTATAAATTATTTATTTTGATGTTTGGACCTCCCCCATTCATTATGTTGATGGATTTAAATACTAAGTTATTTTTGTCGATCACTATACCCACTATATATGGCTCTACCCGCTAAAGAGAAAATCTGAGGTTGCCACCATCTTTCCCCGATTCAAAGCCCTTGTTGAAAACTACTTCAAAACTACCATTGTCACTCTTTACTCGGACAATGGCGGCGAGTACACGGGTCTAGCCCGCGATATTAGCTTGGCCACCTACCTGTTTGATGTGCGCAAAACGCAACTCGGGCAAGATTACCCGGCCGTATCAAGCAATAAAGTGTACCTAAGTACCAGTTATCGATCCTACAGAGAATGCGCGTAATTATCACTCCAACTAAGTACCAAAATTAGGCTAACTAATTACATGTGAGCGAAAAGAAAATGAATTAAAATATAAAAATATAAACAGCCTAGAAAGCAATTAAATCTACACTACTGCGGAGGTGGTTTGGAAACAACAAATCAAGATAAAAAGATAGGAGTGCATTATTTCTAGTCTAGCCGGTGTTTAGTTTAATCCTCTTTTTGCTTTTCTTTAACTCAAGTCTTAGTAGTCGAACGCGCTATTTTATTCACTACAGGCTTTTGCTACATATAGCAAATCTAGCTATCCCTCAACCTTGCTACGGGCTCATATCATCGCAACACATAACACAGGGGAGAAAATAACCGCATGTGTAAACAAGCATCCAAAGACTATCTACGCACGATCTCCTTTCGGTCTCACGCCACGCAAACTACTATTGTGATTTTCGGAATAACATGAAGGGCTTTCGCTTCGTATCCTATCATTCTAGTGATCATCTAATGGTTCGCTACACCATTAAAAACATGAAGAGCACACAATAATAACCAAGCGCATGGGTAATACTTCGCAAAAAAAAAAAACTCTCTATATTATTCTACAATTCATGTTGGTAGCCGAGACAGCTAAAATTAGTTAACTACGAGCTCTCGCATCTTATAGTCAACCCTAACCTCCCCAATGCGAATGGTTAAGGTGGTTCGATCGCTTGTCAAATCTAGTCTCATAATGGCTATCGGTGCGTGTCACAAAACACCAACTATTAAATAGATTGGTCCGAAATATAAAGGTAGCTCTCGCGGATCCTAAATATTTTTAAAATCATTTAATTATTGGCCAGATAATTAAAATCATTAATTTCACAAAATAATAACCAACTTGATTGTGTACTAAATAAAGAGATAAATTAAATTAAAACACTACATTGGACATAGAAAAATAATTGCATTTTCATAAATAAATTAAGCACAAACCAATTCAATATTTACAAAATAAATCAACCCAATAAAATATAACAATATCTCAAAAGATAGGTTGAAAAAATTAAACCAAGTGTTGCTCAAATCCGGGGTTGAAATCTTTTGCAAATGCGTCTTTGGCTCTTGACTTGAAGCTCCAAACCTTCAATGGTAATCAAGCATCGGAGGAATTGGTGAATTTTTTGGTGAAATGGGGCTAGTGCCCCATTTTGGGAACAAAGTCCCAAAATGGGGACTTGTATTTCACAAAATGAGGGTTGGAAGAGATAAAAGGAAGAAGGCAAATGAGAACTAATAGGCAGGGGCAAAATAGGAAGATCCAAGGAGAATTGGGGGCTAAAAGATAAGGAAAAAAAGCTATGGGCACGGCTGGGAACAGGGGCAAACCATGAAGAAATTCGCGGGTCAACCCGGGGAGGAAACGGGCTGATGGCAGAGATGAAAGTGGGCAAAGACACGGGCAGGTGGAGCGATTTTGGGCCGGGTGGACTTGGGTCCACTAAGGAGAAGACGCGGGTCAGCTTGGTGAGGGGGCAGCAGATGGTGACAAGTGGTCCACTAGTGGGCCGACAACTCAAAATGGGAGTTTCAGCTTTTATGTCGGCTCCCTGAACTTTTAAAACTTGCTCCAGTGCCCCTGATGATCTGAAGAAGGCTGCCGTTTTCCTTCCCTTAGCCAGCTCTTCATTTTAGTCCTTTGTTAGCACAGTCAGCCTCCGTCAGCCCCTGTTAAGCCTGATTTGCCTTGAATACCTTAACGGACTTAACGGACTTTGTCCAAATAATTCCCAAAACAACTTTTAAGCCCGGAATTATCTCGAACTTCGTGCTAAACACTACATAATTACTTCATTATGCATGGAAACCTACATTAAGTACAAATACACAAATAATAATATTTTCAAAGCATAATTAACTCAAAAATAGCACAAAATAAAAGAAAATTCCCGGGAAAATTCGTGAAAATCTTGGGCTCATCACACCCCCCAAACATAAACTTTGATCGTCCCGAGCAAAGAAAATGAATTATGGAATTGCTCGAGAACAATATGAAATGAAGGCGGCACTCAATTATGATCCCACAAGCATTACCATTTAAGAGATCAATCCAAGATTATAAACATACATAATAGAGGTATGAATTGATTCATATTCTATCAAACAATCCTCAAATAGTCATTCATACCATAAAACATTTTTTTTCTATACGTAAAAGTAGCAATGCTCTAGCTTAGATTGAACGGCCAACTGAGATACCAAATGCAAGTCAAACCGAAAAAGTCATCAACTAATATTTTCTCACAAGACAAGGTAAGAACACACGGTATGACAATATCAATAGGACTTTATAAAGCTTGTAATGTTCGGTCAAGGTTTGGGCTACAAATGAAGGATAGGATAGCAAGTTAAAAGAGCAAAGAATTTGAAATCTTCACATTATGACTAGCTTCATGAAAGCACAACTCTTCAATACCATAACCTCACTTTAACAACCCCTTAAACGTTAAACTTTGGGTTGAAAAAGAATGTCTCATCTACCACAAACAATTAAGCTTCATCCTTATATCTCCTTGAGAAATTGAAGAACAATGACATTTTTTTTCTTTCTTTTGTGGCCACCGTTTATTTTTCTTTTCTTTTATTTTCTTTTGATTTTTCTTTTCACTGCTTTCCAAGGGAGCTCTTTTCTTTTTCATTTCATTTTTTTTTCACCACCATTCAACAACAATTTTCAAATTCCCAACATCAACATTAATAAGAACACAACTTTCATGAAGCACACACTTCCCAACGAGATTACAAAAAAAAAATAATTCATTCCAAATCATGCTCTCTTGAAGGGTGACAGCAAAAGTGCATAGGTTCACGGGATAGGATAATGCGTGTGTAAGAAATGAAGTCGAATGGGGGTCATTGTGTGTTCTAGGCACACGCCATTCTTTAAATGAGCTCAACGGGAACACTAGGGATTTTTGTGAGATAAATGGGTAGGATAGAGAAAGGCATAAACGGTCCAAAGATGGCCTATATCATACTCTTGTCATACACACATGCCCAAACCAAGCTTTTCATCATCAACATATAACTCTCGGTATTTAAACTCACAATATGGCACTCTTAGACATGCACAACCATCACTAAAGCAAAGCATTAAAAATATTTACATCATCAACTTGGGCATTATCTATCATGAATGAGGTGATGCTACCACATGAATCACAAACATATCCTCAACTATGCATATAATAATCTCAAAATTGACTCCAAGAAAATAATGTAAGTACAACTCAAAGAGCGCCAAAAATGGAGAGACGAGCGATCAAAGCATAAATAATTTGGGGCATATAAAGCACAAGATTTTCAGAATTTTCAAAGTCTACCAACCAAACCATACTCCCTAAACTTAAAATAAAAAGAGAAGGAAAGGAAGAAAACTCCCTCAAAGTTGATTTTTTATGAAGTCCAGGCCGAAAAGATCCACTCTAAGAATCTCAACAAGCAGCCTTCTACTATAAAAGCGCTAAACCCCTGCATCAAATCAAGCTCAAAAGAAAAGAGTAGAAATGCAATTATCGAAATAAAAATGAAAAGAAAATCTTTTTTGTGTGGGGACACTATTTACACCTCCCTACAAACACACAAACTCGGGAGGGCTTCAAAAAGCGACTCAGTACACAAAACATATAAATACAAAAACAAATAAACTAATTTTAAAAAAACATGATCAAAATACAATCAGCTTCGCTTGGTGTCGATATTAGCATATAGGAGCAAAAATTAAATCATTCTTCGGCAACGGCGCCAAAAACTTGATGTGCGCAAAACGCAACTCAGGCAAGATTACCCGGTCGTATCAAGTAATAAAGTGTACCTAAGTACGAGTTATCGATCTCACAGGGAATGCGCGTAATTCTCACTCCAACTAAATACCAAAATTAGGCTAACTAATTATATTTGAGCGAAAAAAAAAATGAATTAAAATCTAAAAATATAAACAGCCTAGAAAGCAATTAAATCTACACTACTGCGAAGGTGGTTTTGGCAACAACAAATCAAGATAAAAAGATAGGAGTGAATTATTTCTAGTCTAGCCGGTGTTTAATTTAATCCTCTTTTTGCTTTTCTTTAACTCAAGTCTTGGTAGTCGGATGCACTATTTTATTCACTACAGGCTTTCGCTACGTATAGCAAATCTAGCTATCCCTCAACCTTGCTACAGCCTCATATCATCGCAACACATAACATAGGGAGAAAATAACCGCATGTGTAAACAAGCATCCAAAGACTATCTACGCACGATCTCCTTTCGGTCTCACGCCACGCAAACTACTATTGTGATTTTCGGAATAACAGGAAGGGCTTTCGCTTTGTATCCTATCATTCTAGTGATCATCTAATGGTTCGCTACGCCATTAAAAGCATGAAAATCACACAATAATAACCAAGCGCATGGGAAATACTTCGCAAAAAAAAAAAAAACTCTCTATATTGTTCTACAATTCATGTTGGTAGCCGAGACAGCTAAAATTAGTTAACTACGGGCTCTCGCATCTTATAGTCAACCCTAACCTCCCCGACCTCATGAATGGCTAAGGTGGTTCGATCGCGTGTCAAAATCTAGTCTCATAATGGCTATCTATGTGTGTCACAAAACACCAACTATTAAATTGATTAGTCCGAAATATAAAGGTAGCTCTCGTGGATCCTAAATATTTCTAAAATCATTTAATTATTGGCCAGATAATTAAAAGCATTAATTTCACAAAATAATAACCAACATGATTGTATACTAAATAAAGAGATAAATTAAATTAAAACACAACATTTGACATAGAAAAATAATTGCATTTCCATAAATAAATTAAGCACAAACCAACTCAACATTTACAAAATAAATCAACCCAAGAAAATACAACAATATCTCAAAAGACAAGTTGAAAGAATTAAACCAAGTGTTGCTCGAATCCGGGTTGAAATCTTTTGAAAATGCGTCTTTGGTTCTTGACTTGAAGCTCCAAACCTTCAGTGGTAATCAAGCATCGGAGGAATTGGTGAATTTTTTGGTGAAATGGGGCTGGTGCCCCATTTTGGGAACAAATTCCCGAAATGGGGACTTGTATTTCACAAAATGAGGGCTGGAAGAGATAAAAGGAAGAAGGCAAAGGAGAACTAATAGGTAGGGGCAAAATAGGAAGATCCAAGGAGAATTGGGGGCAAAAGGGAAGGAAAAAAAGCTATGGGCATGGCTAGGAACAGGGGCAAACCATGGAGAAATTCGCAGGTCAACCTAGGGAGGAAACGGGCTGATGGCAGAGATGAAAGTGGGCTGAGACGCGGGCAGGTGGAGCGGTTTTGGGCCGGGCGGACTTGGGTCCACTAAGGAGAAGATGGAGGTCAGCTTGGTGAGGGGGCTGCAGATGGTCACAAGTGGTCCACTGGTGGGCCGACAACTCAAAATGGGAGTTTCAGCTTTTATGTCGGCTCCCCTGAACTTTTAGCACAGTCATCCTCCGTTAGCCCCTGTTAAGCCTAATTTGCCTTGATTACCTTAACAGACTTGACTGACTTTGTCCAAATAATTCTCAAAACAACTTTTAAGCCCAGAATTGTCTCGAACTTCGTGCTAAACACCGTATAATTGCTTGATTATGCATGGAAACCTACATTAAGCACAAAAACACAAATAATAATATTTCCAAAGCATAATTAACTCAAAAATAACAAAAAATAAAAGAAAATTCCCAGGAAAATTCGTGGAAATCTTGGGCTCATCACTGTTCGCTAATGGCATCTCTCACCTCACCTCACTTCCTCACACTCCAGAACACAATGGGTTCTCAGAGCGTCTCTATCGCCACATTATTGAGACTGGTCTCTCTCTTCTCTCTAAAGCTTCCCTTCCGCTGTCCTTCTAGTCGTTTACCTTCCAAACAGAGTCCTACCTCATAAACCGACTACCAACACCCACTCTAGACCAGATATCTCCCTACCAAAAATTGATGGGTTCTCCGCCCAACTTCTCTAAACTTCGTGCCTTTAGTTGTCTTTGCTACCCCTTGGCTCCACCCACAAACTCGCTGCCCGTTCCACTCCCTGTGTCTTCCTTGGTTACTCGCTCACTCAGAGTGTCTATCTCTGATATGATTCGAGCACCACCAAGCTATTCATTTCGCGTCATGTCGGTTTTTTCGAGCCTGTTTTTCCCATGTCCACATCGGTCACCCATCCTGCTTGCACGGCTACCTACACTTGTGTCTCCTAGTTCCCTCCATATAAACTGCTCTCGGATTCATACACACCGTATGCTGCCCGCTTTGATAACTCTCCATCCGTAGCTTCTAGCACTAATCAGAATGTGGTTGATCTCAGCTCACCCATACACTACCCTCATTCACCAGCTACTATGACCGAGGATAGCACTGTGCCCGCTACATGTCATGGGCCCGCATACTCCACCATCCTCGGCAAGCCAGCTTTATGCCCGAGGACAACACTTGCCTACTACTCAAGGCTCCTCGGCACCCAATACCATGACCAAGGCTAGCCCTGTGCCTACCAGTCCTGTGCCCGTTGCATCTATTCACGTGCCCGCTACATCTATTCCCGTGCCCACTGACCCTGTTCATGTGCCCGCTGGCACCTCCTCCATGGTTATCCGCTCCATGAACAATATCTTCAAACCTAAGATCAAAATGAGTCTCTCGACTCAACTAGCAGCGGACAACGAACCAACATGTGTCACTCAAGCTCTTAAAGATTTCAGGTGGCGCCATGCCATGTCCGAAGAGTATGATGTTTTAGCTCACAATGATACTTGGGATCTGGTTCCCTCGGCAGATGCTCGTAATATTGTTGACTGCAAATGGATCTTCCGCATAAAACGACACCCTGATGGAACCATTGATCGCTATAAAGCTCGTCTTGTGGCCAAGGGGTTTCACCAGCGACCAAGAGTGGATTATCACGGGACCTTCAGCCCGGTGGTTAAACCGACCACCGCTCGTCTTGTTCTCTCGCTGGCCATATGTCGAGGATGGGATCTTCGGCAATTGGATGTGAACAATGTCTTTCTTCAAGGCAATCTATCTGAGGAGGTGTTCATGGCTCAACCACCATCAGCCCGGATGTGAACAATGCCTTTCTTTAAGGCAATCTTCGGTAAGTGGTCTCTTGCTCTCACAACATGGATACATTGCCGATCTCCTTGCTCGTACGGGCATGATAGATGCTCGCCCGGTTCCTACTCCACTCCCTACCTCTCCAAACTTAACACTTCAGTCGGGCACTGCTCTGATCCAATAGAATTTTGGGCAGTGATTGAGAGTCTTTAGTATCTATCTCTTACTCGCCCATATGTTGCCTATGTCATCAACAAACTCTCTCAGTTCATGCATAGGCCGACTACCGAGCATTGAATGCGGCCAAGTGTGTTCTCCGGTACCTTTGTAGGTCTATCAATAATGGAATTTTACTTCATCACCAGTCTCTCCCAGCTCTCCATGCATTCACTGATGCTGATTGGGCAGGAAACAAAGATGACTACACTTCCACCAGTGACTACATTGTCTACCTTAGTAGTAACCCAATCTCGTGGAGCTCCAAGAAACAACGCACTGTTGCTCACTCTTCAACTGAAGTTGAATACCGGGATGTCGCTGCCACATCGACTAAAGTCCGCTGAATAGTGTCTCTGCTCGGCGAGCTCGGTGTCACCTCCTCCATTCAGCCCGTCATTTATTGTGACAATGTAGGTGTCACTAGTCTCTGCTCCAACCCGATCTTACATACTTGCATGAAGCATGTGGCCCTGAATTTTCACTTCATCGGGCTACAAGTTCAGGATGGGCTTATGCGGATTTGCCATGTTTCCTCGACTGATCAGTTGGTCGACGCACTGACCAAGCCTCTTGCTCGCCAACGGTTTCATCAATTACTTCACAAGATTGGTCTCTCATCTCAACCATCCATCTTGTGGGGACATATTAGAGAATAATATAATTAGTATTTATTCTTGTTTGTTTGTAATTATTATTTAGCAGTAATTACATTGTATAGTTCTTTCTTTATTATGATTCCTTCCTTGTAAAGGTTTCTTATATCCTACTCCAAGTGTAACCTTAATTATAAATCTCCCTATAAATAGGTAATTCAATCAATGGATAGGCTATGCCATTATTAACAAACTTTATTTGTTTCTACACTACATGTGTTAGAGAAGTAAATATGACGGAATTATATATATCAAAGAAAAAGGAATCAATTTTCCTTGTAGAAATACAATTTTCAGTATTGGTCATCCAATTTGAGGTTGAATGACTCGCGGGTATCCAAAAACTTTTCAGGTTTGTCAAGTAAAATAGGTAGCACTTCAGTATACTTTATAGATCAATCAAAAAATTTATTTCAACTGAATGACAAATATAACTGAGACATACATTGTGTAAGGAGATGACCTTTGACTATATGCATGAAATCATTCCCACTCAATTGTAGACGGTGGCTTCAGTGTAGCGTCTAGCTAGTATAAAAATACACAACTTAACAAAATGAGAAAGGGAAGAAAGACACAAGAGAGGTAATGTGAAGGACACAAGAGAAAGAAGAATGACAACCAACCTGGCTTGAGTTGGTGCACGTGTTCCATTTATATAGACAAGTCTCAATGGCTACATGAACTGTACAATGGGAACTAAAGAGACCCTGTTGACTAACTTACAAAAATTAAGAAATGTTGAAACTAGATACAAGGTTACACTAATTACAAGGTAACTCTAGCACCCTCCCGTAAACCAATTGGAGCTTTGGTGAGCTGCAGTTTGGTGGAGAGCAAAGTCAATCGAGGTTGAGCAAGAGCCTTGGTGAATACATCCGCTAATTGGTCTTTGGTAGACATATAATCTAAACGAAGAAAGCCATATTGTTGTAGTTCACAAACAAAATGATAGTCGATTTCTATATGACGAGTACGAGCATGGAACACTAGGTTTTTGGACATGTGAATAGCAGAAACATTATCATAGTATAAACTTGGAAGGTGTAAGAAAACTCCTAATTCACGAAAAAGAAAAGAGAACCACCGAAGCTCCGCGGCCGTGGTGGCTAAGGCTCAATATTCGGCCTTACTACTTGAGCAAGCCACTATTAATTGTTTCTTTGCAGTCCATGCCACGATGTTAGGACCAATAAAAACACAAGCGCCAATGGTTGAGCAACGATTATTAGGATCACCATCCTAATCGGCATCGGGGTAAGCTGAGATCAACATATCCGAAGACACACGGTAAGTCAATTCGAGAGAAAGCGTACTCCTTAGCAAAGTAAAGAATACGTTTCGTAGCTTGCATGCGAGATGTGTGAGGCTGATGCATATACTGGCACACTTGATTGACGGCGAAGGCAATGTCAGGGCGGGTGAGGGTCAAGTATTGAAGACCCCTAACCATGTTGCGATACATGCTAACGTCCGGTAAAGGATCCCCCGAAGTAGAGAGAATGTGAGATCCTTGTATCCTAGGAGTAGATACTGGCTTGCTGGTGGCCATGTTAAATTTCTGGAGCACGTCAGTCGCATAGCGAGTTTGACTTAAGGTTAACAAGGTGGGTGATCGACGTGCCTCAATACCAAAGAAGAAACCAAGATCTCTCAGTCGTCGATTATCGAATGTGGCATAAATATCATCAAGGACACCTAAAACCTCTTGTGGATTGGAACCTGTGACAATAAGGTCATCCACATATACTAGGATGACTATGATATAAATAACGAACTATCAGCTTTACTATTGAAAAAGTCGAGAGACAACAGGAACTCATGTAATCGTTGAAACCACGCCCGAGGGGACTGTTTCAATCCCTAAAGAGCACGGTGGAACTTGCACACATGATCCGGAAGCTGTGGATCAAGAAATCCCAGAGGTTGGGCCATAAAAACTTCTTCATTGAGGGTGTCATTAAGAAATGCATTTCACGCATCCAATTGTTGGATTGGCCAAGCACGAGAATGAGCAATAGCAAGAATTTTTCGTATTGACGGAGGCTTGACAACTGGGCTAAAAGTCTCATCATAATCGAGACCCTCTTTTTGCGTGTAACCTTGAGCAACAAGTCGAGCCTTATAATATTTGATGGTTTCGTTCCGCCTTGTGCTTAATTTTGAACACCCATTTACTTCCAACCAAGCTCATTGATTGTGTGCAAGGGACAAGGGATCATGTGCCATTTTTACGAAGAGCACATAATTCTTCATCCATAGCATATTTCCACTATGGAAGGGAAGCATCCTGCTTGTAATTGCGAGGTTCAACGTCCTGAGAACCCATGGTAATAGCCGACAAAGCTATAGGGGAAGAATTACCATAGACCAATTCATTAAGGCTACGAAACTTACGTGGGGGCGTTGAAGGTGGGCTGGGAACCGGTGATACTGGAGAAGTTTGCACATGAGATGAACCCAACTGAAATAATATTGGGCTAGTGTTGGAGCTAGGAAGCTGGGACTACCCAATCAAGTCTGAAGGAGTTGTTGTAGGTCCAGACTCTTGTTGATCATGGCCTGTACGAGTCCAATGTGGAGCTGGGTTGTTAGTGGCAGAGTGACCCAGAGAGAGAGTAGGACCCAAATTGGGGGCGACAGCTCCTAGGTTTGGAAGGATGGTCATGGGGCCTGAATGAGAGTCCAAAGGGACGAATTGTGATGGACCGGAGGCAGAAGTGGACTAGCAATAAGTAGAAGATACTCTTGAGTTTAATGACTGGTTGGGGCACTTGTATTATGTTTAGTCCCAAAAGGAAATATATGTCCGTCCCATCGATTGATCGAGATAGCGATATCCTTTCCGTAATTGATCATATTCAAGAAAGACACACGACGTAGATTTTGGCATCAATTTGTGACGATTGTAAGGCATGAGGTAAGGGAAGCATAGACACCCGAAAGTTTAAAAAAAACGATAATCGGGAACACGTTTCAGAAGCTTTTGATAGGGAGAGATATATTGCAACTGACGCATGGGAAGACGATTAATTAGGAAGATTGCCGTAGAAAAAGATTTGAGCCAGTACTTTTGGAAGTACATATGATTGAGCAAGGAAGCATAGGCTCATCTTAACAATGTGGCGATGCTTGCGTTCGACTACTCCATTTTGCTGCAGAGTGTAAGGACAAGACGATTGGTGTCAAATCCCTTGTTGAGCCAAGAACTAAGCAAATTTTGTATTAATGAATTCTCCACTCCCGTCTGTTTGAATTGTTTTGATAGTGTGGATGACCGAAATTTTCCTACTTAATTGGTTTTCCACTTGAATCTTGAATGTTGAAAAGACTGAGAGGACATTTGATTTATGCATAAGAAGGAATAACCAGACATAGCGCAAAAAATCATCTACAATTGACAAGTAAAATTTAAAGCCTGACACAGAAGTGACCGGGGAAAGCCCCCAAACGTCCAAATGTAATATGTCGAATGGATTTATTGAATTAAAAGTGCGGGGGTAAAAAGGAAAACTACAAGACTTGCCCAAGGGGCATACATGACATGAACCATTGGATTTTACTGGTCCAAGAACTGGAATTCAAAATTTATTCACTAAAGACTCAAAAATGTGTTGCGAAGGGTGACCCAAGCGAGCATGCCAAGTCTGGGATGTTGCGCGTTCACCGATGAGTGCGAGAGGATTAAGAGCATAAGAATGCATGAAGGATAAGTTGTAGAGTCCGTCGATACTATTGCCAGAAAGAATAGTTTGTCTCGTGCGGTGGTCCTTCACACGAAAACCAAAATGATCAATTTCAAAAAAACAATTATTATCACGAGAGAATTGACGAATTGATAATAAGTTTTTATGAATAAAAGGAACATGTAAGACATTATGTAAATTAAACGAGCGGGAACCGGAGAAAAAACTGGACTGACCGAAACTAGAAATTGGAAGATGCGAACCATTGACTATGATTATGGAGTCCTTACCAGAATATGGAATGGAGTGAGAGAAGATATATGGGGAATGAGTCATGTGAGAAATTGCACCAGAATCTAGCATGAAGGAAACCGGGGACATAGATGATGTTGGATGAGTTGGATATTAGTGAGGGTTTGGCGGGGTGAAGGTGGGTGGCAAAGTGTAGGTGGACGGAGTAGGGGATTGGGGTGAGTACTGGAAAATATAGGCTTGGTTTCATCTGTTGGGGCATGTTGGGGCCAAATGATCAGGACGATAGCAAAGTTGGCAAAGAGTTGTTGCGTTAGTGACAATGAAGGGATTAGGATTCGAATAAAAAGATGGGTTTGGTTGGGGAGAAGGGTTGTAGTGACGGTGTGGTTGTTGAGACATGGGATGTATGGGTGGAGTAGGGAGAATTCCCCGACCATTACTATTATTGTTTACATGCCTGTTACGGTTTTTCTACCAATTTTTACCACATCCACGTCCCCGGTTATGTTGTGGATGGTAGTAACCCCCATTAGTGTTGCCCTCATTATCTTAAGTGTGCTATGAGAAAGAATGTTGAAAAGGTCTTGGAGATGGATTTGAACTAGTTTGAGTAGCAACGAGAACAGTTGTAGGATTGAGATTGAGAATAGAAAACTTTTACTGAAGATTTTCTTCTTGAATAAGGAGGTCTTGGAGATCGTTAATGGACATTGCAGGACAGGAATTTTGTACCATGATGAATTCTTTAAAGGATTCCCCCAAGTCACTGAGAACACGACGCTGGAGATCTTCGATTGAAACAATAACTCCAACAGTAGCAAGGGAGTTTTGAATGGTCTTAGCTCGAAGGATTTGAGAGGACATACCAAATTCATATGCTAGTAATGTCCAAGCTTCTGGCCCAGTTTTACAAAGGTTAACATATGGTTGAATGTCAGTTGAGACGGTTGCTTTAATCCAACCAAGGACGAGTCCAAAAGTTTGATGAAAGCGGGTCATGTGATGGGTTTAGGGTAACACCATCTCATAACAGTTCTGGAGGAGGAATGGTTTGAGTTACAGTGTCCGTGATTTTGTGGGTTTGAAGAAAGGAGTTAAAAATTGAACTCCGGTTGAGGTAGTTTTCATTTGTGAGATGGGTATGAGACATATAGGACCGGAATGTTTAGATAGAAAGGGAAGAGGTTGGAGGTTTGAGATTGCGGAGATATTGGTGGTAGAGGAACTAGCATCATCTAAGGTTGTTATGTGCTCTGATACCATATAAAAATACACAACTTAACAGAATGAGAAAGGTAAAAAGATATAAGAGAAGAAATGTGAAGGACACAAGAGGAAGAAGAATGACAACCAACCTGACTTGATTTGGTGTACGTGTTCCATTTATATAGACAAGACTCAATGGCTACATGAATTGTACAATGGGAACTAAACAGACTGATGTAGCGGAAGTAACTAAAAGTAACCGATAAATATCAAAGCTATTGAGATCGCACACGACTACCAGCGTTGATCTTCCAAATCCTATTGAGGTTCGCAAACCTACCACGATCTAAGCATCAATTCACGTTGATTCAATGAATACCGGAATTGGGAAAAGTAACTTGTTCATAAAATGGTAAAAACTTCCTCTCAAACAACCCTAAAAGTGTTTAAATATGTCTAAAACCCTAAAAGCAATAAATAGTTGAAATTACAAAAAAAAAAACCTGAAATTGACAAAAAAAACTTCAGTGGCCCATAACACTATCTAAACGACGTTTTTTTGCCTTAACAAATGCTCATAATTGAGTAAAACTCAGTTAGTTTTGTTCGTTTTTTGAGAGCTTCGTTTTGATATGTGGCGGGCCCCGTAACTCCACCCGAGTCAAAAGTTATGCCATTTTCCGCGTGCCCGGTCCAAACGGTCGAGATAATCAAGCGCGAGACTGCCTGCATCAAAGACCCTGTTGACTAACTTACAAAAATCAAGAAATGTTGAAACTAGATACAAGGTTACACTAATTACAAGGTAACTCTAACAGCTAGAACAATCAACAACACCTTGTGTTGCTTGGTCAAATGGTTCACTTTTCTCTTGTTACACTCATTCGGCTCCCATTTCATATTTCATGCTGCTAGATCTATGCTAGCTCCAAGTTTTTGATTCATATTTTAATTCAAGAATTCTAATTTTATGTAATGTCGGTGATATCTAGATATCTTGAGGATGCTCTTCGTGCTTTGAAGCAACTTTGTGAAACTGCAATTTTTACATGGGATATATGTGGGAAAAGGTGTGTTCTTAGTTCACTGAAATCCATTATGCCCAAATCACATAGATGGCCTTTTTTGTGTGGTTGTGGTGGGCCTATTGGACCCAAGCACTCTTTGGCCCGTGGGTGGTTGCATTGTCGGACTCGTCAACCAACTTGCCTCCTTCCTTCAACATATTGGCGCTTGTTTGCCACTTGAGCAAATGTGCCCATAGAAAAGGATGAGATCGAGAAGATGATTAAAGTAAGAAGGAAATGAAAAAGTTTATGTAGCAATGTATCAGTCACTCTCAGTCACTTATCACATGTGAATTGTGTTTCTTTAAGAAATCTTGTAGGTTTAGGACTTATTCCAAAACTTGATTCCAAGAAAGATCACAAATGCGAAATTTGTGTTGAATCAAAGTTTGCAAACAAACTTTTTAAATTAATTGAAAGGAGTAGCCAATTGTTGGGTTTAATTCATAGTGATTTATGTGATTTAAAGTTTGTCCCAACTCGAGGCGTCAGAAATATTTTATTACTTTCATTGACAATCAAAGTAGATATTGTTATGTCAATTTGTTAAGTAGTAAAGATAAAGCAATGGACACTTTCGTCACTTACAAAAATGAAGTTGAAAATCAACTTGAAAAGTCAATTAAAGTATTAAGGTCCGATAGGGGCAGTAAATATGAATCGGTGGAGTCTAGCGACTTATGTTCCAAATTTGGAATCATTCATCAAACAACCTGTAGAAACTCACATACCTTATATTTACTTAAAACCATTAAGTTAAAAACAGTTAGTATAAATACTTTTCCAAAATCCTTAAAATCGGTTTTTAACTTAGACTTTGTAACAAGTCTAAATCTATATGCTGAAACACTTCAACAGATAAGATGTCATATGTTGTTCATACAGCTATGAGTGCCCCGGTTTTTTTGCATCTTCGTTTTCCATTAAAGGAGAACAAAAATCAAAATTGCTTTAAGGCGCGTGGAATACGTCCGGCCTCATTGTGGACTCAAAATGTTAAAACATAGTCGTCATCTTTATTTTAAGGAAAAATAAAGAAAAACCAAATATAACCAGATTTGCAAAGGGTTCAGAGGCTAAGTTACGAGATGCGAAGGTGTTAGGCACTCAACTCGCCCTTTCGGTCTCAAAATAGTTTTTGGCTAAAATATGTTTTTTTATATTTATTTAGTAAATGAAATAAAGCATTTAAAATATATATATATTTTGTACATATAGTATTACAACACTTGCTACAGCCTCCTTTCGGGAGTTACAAATACATTTATAAATATTTGACCATAATAATGACTCTTTTTAGTGTTATTTTCTCTAGAACTTCGGGCAGCATAACTGCTTATTTTGCTTATATTTTGCTAGTCTAAATAGCACTTTTTATATAATAAAACTTTAAATAAGCTACCTCTTGAAGCGTGGGGGTTTTATCTCGTACCAACTAGCTTCTAGCAGGCTTAGGGTGCGCTCGCTCTATCCTTCAGGGAGAGAGAGTCTTTTTTTTGCTATTATTTGGTTGTTGCGGGGATTCAAGCAGAGTAATGGCTTCCGAAAGTTGCTTTCTGGTCTCGGGAACCGGGCAGAGCAACTGTTTGCTTTTTTGCTGTTGTTTACTTGCTGACTGCAGAAATCGAGCAAAACAACTGCTTGTTTTTCGCTGATTTGGTGTCTGGATTCGGGCAGAGCAACTGCTTGCTTTGGGATTTTTGGACCGGAGGAATAGAGCAAAATCCTAACATGGCAGCTAGGTTTCACTTTGATCAGCTGATTTTAGTGTTTGGGGAGATTTGGCGGAGCTTCGGGGCTTTAGAGGAGGAAATCTCACAACGCTCTCGATAGAACTCACAACTGCGTAATGTGTGTTTTGTGTGTGAATTCCTGAAGCCGGGCACCTCTATTTATAGGTGAGAGTGAGGCTTCCTTCGCGGTTAAGATTTGTCATTATGTGCTTTATCGGCTTGTACCGCGCACTTGAGATATTGCACCGAAGGCAAACTGCTATAGTGCAGGGAGCACTGTTGGGCGCCACCCATGGTGGGGGCTAGCACAACGCCTGGGGGCCATATGGGCAGTGCCAGGGGGCTTTCTTTGGTCTTCTTTTTGGCACTTAGGCCCCTGCATTTCACTATTTACGCATCCTGCCTTTTCTTTTGCACTTTTAACCATGTAACTTGACATTTGTTAGTTTTTAACAGGTCTTGATATCTCATGTTATGTTACATACCATGGGTACGAAATTGGGGTGTCTACAACAACAAATACCTTTTGCCTTTGCTTGGCAGCCTACTTTTAATTTCATTCTATCTACCTAAAAGCATAAGGCATCAGCAGCTGCATGATACACTGTGCCAGCATCTGCTTATACTCTAAATTTCTTCCTGCTGAAATCACTGTAGTTATCTGGAAAAGAATATGACCTTCATGCGCTTGGTATAATTTATTATTTAGGTAAACTTTTTCAAACGAAAGAACTATGCTCATGTCACTTGAATAGAAGACTTTCGTGCATGTTTTAAATGTTCTTTGTTACTCATACCTAGCTAACCACTCTCTTTAATATTTTATGCTAGGAAATGTTCTTTGTCTCTTATAGTCTTCTTGAATTTCTGGGCATTCAATGGAACATCATTTCATCAAGAAATTCAAATTCAACTTCACTCTCTCAAACGGCTACAATTCTGGATTCTTCTATAAAACATTTGAAGCAAAGATGGAAAACGACACCCCTTGCAATTTTACGTGCTCAAGCTTTCATAAATCAAACTCTCTCTACAGGACTCAAAAGAGACAATCTAGTCGAAGCTCTCATTCATATTAAGAACTTCAAATCCTTCTTTAAAGAGCTTCTTCTCCAAAACATTACTAGACAATTTCATTCATAGCTATTCTCTTCTAGTTTCTATTTTTGTTGTACACTGATCTATTAGTAATTACTTAACATATACACAATCTTAGTGCACTTCAACATACAAGTTTGACCACCTTGGTAGTGGACATAGCAGTTTTAACACTGTGAACCACTTCAAATTCCGTGTTCTGTCTATCTGATATTTTTCACTATTCATACAGTTCTAAGCTCTTTACATATTTGATCTTGTATGTTGTACTTCAATTCAGTCCTTATACTCAAGTGATTAAAAGAAAACCAAACTAAAACTCGTTTTAGTTTAGCAGCTGCTACCTACTGATTTATCAATCAGCTGCTGAAAACTTCAATTTTCCGATGCATCTTTTAAAGGTTTTTAAAACAATCCTCAAAGTTTTTAAAAGGCTACTCACCCCCCCTCTAGCCTTATTTAGTTTCCAACTGGACTTACACAACCACACTCTATACTCCACAGAAAATGGTATTGCTGAGAGGAAAAATAGAATATTAAAATACATGGTCAATTGCATGCTTATAAATTCTAGTTTACCATAAAACTTGTGGGAGAAGCAATATTGTTTGCTAACTTTGTGTTGAATAGAATTTCACACAAGAAAATTGGTTATATACCATATGGATGGAAAGGAAGAAAGTCTTCCTACAAATTCCTCAATATGTGGGGGTGCCTCGCAAAGGTTGTCGTTCCCCCTCCTAAACGGTCAAAGTTAGGACTTAAGACCGTTGATTGTATATTTATTGGGTATGCAATGAATAGCAGCGCATACAGATTCTTAGTACACAAATCTGAAATAAATGACATTCACGTCAATACAACAATTGAATCTCGTGACGCTGAATTTTTCGATAACGTGTTTCCTATGAAAAAGGATATTTGTGAAAATACTTATAAGAGACCACGTGAAAGTACCTCTGAAAATAATGAGAATGTTGAACCAAAAAGAAGTAAAAGAGAAAAAACTGCAAAAAATTTTGGTTTAGATTTTATCTCTTATATGACTGAAGATGAGCCTCAATCATTTAAGGAAGCCATGAACAACTTAAAATCTACATCTTGGAAAGAAGCTGTAAATAATGAAATTGAATCCATTTTAAGTAACAACATTTGGCAAGTGGTTGATCTTCCAAAAAGTTTTAAATTAATAGGATGCAAATGGATTTTCAAAAAGAAACTAAAATCGGATGGCTCCGTAGATAAATATAAGGCTCGTCTTGTTGCCAAAGGATATCGTCAAAAGGAAGATTTGATTTCTTTGACACATATTCTCTTGTTACTAGAATTACTTCAATTTGAATCTTAATAGCCATTGCAGCATTGTATAATCTACAGATACATCAAATGGATGTGAAAACTGCATTTTTAAATGGTGATTTGAATGAAGAAATTTACATGGAACAACCAGAAGGCTTCAAAGTAAAAAGACAAGAGCACAAAGTATGCAAACTTGTTAAGTCCTTGTATGGTTTGAAGCAAGCTTCTAAAAAATGGCATGAGAAATTTGACAATGTCATGACTAGGAATAGTTTTAACACAAATGAATGTGATAAGTGTGTATACTCAAAATTAACAAATTGGTAACACATTTGTTTTTTTTTATATGTAGATGACATGCTCATATTTGGTCATGACATTGAAATTATAAATAAAACAAAGAAAATGTTTACTAAAAACTTTGATATGAAAGATATGAGTGAAACAGATAATTTTGGGAATGAAAGTCTCTAGAACTTCAAATGGAATTAATTTATCTCAAACACATTATGTAGATAAAGTGGTTAAGAGATTTAATTCTCATGGTATTAAAGAGACTAGTAATCCATTTCTGCCCCATATAGTTCTTCACAAGAATACTGGGAAAGCGAGACAACAATTAGAATATTCCCATATCATTGGAAGCCTAATGTACTTGATGCAGTGTACAAGGCCATATATAGCCTACGTTGTAAGTAAGCTAAGTCATTTTTCTAGTAATCCTAATAATGAACATTGGAATGCATTGTTAAGAGTATTATGATACATAAAACAAACTAGAGAGTATTCATTGCACTATGGAAATTATCCTCGGTAGTCAAAGGATATAGTGATGCGAATTGTATATCTGATACAGATGAATCCAACTCTACTAGTGGCTATGTATTTAGTCTCGGTGAAGGTGTCATATCATGAAAATCATCTAAGCAAACTTGTATAGCTCGATCAACGATGGAATCTGAGTTTATTCCTTTAGATAAAGTTGGAAAAGAAGCTGAATGGCTTCACTTCTTAGAAGATATTCCTCTATGGCGCGACCAAAACTCATACCTGCTATATGTATACATTGTGAAAATCAAGCAGCTATAGCTAGGATGGAAAATTTTATATACAACGGCAAATCTCGACACATACGTCATAGATATAACACCGTCAGACAGTTACTCTCAAACAGAACAATTTCTATTGATTTCATGTGATCGAAGGATAACCTTGCGGATCCATTTACTAAAGGTTTATCTAAGGAGGGAATAAACTGTGCATCGAAAGCAATTGCGCTAAAGCCTAAACAAATCTAAGTCAACTTGACGAAAACCTAACCTGGCGACCGGAGATCCCACAGACTATGTTCAATAGGAATACTAGTCATGATTGATTTGAGAGACGCACTTGGAAGATTATCTTCATCTCATTTCTATGATGCAAAAGTGATGCCTACAATATGGTAGAGATTAAGTTATTGTTTTTAATAATGACTATATCTTGTAAATAAGTACTAGTGGGCTAATTTAGGATACTCTTTATCATACGTCACCTATGTAAGTGTGAACTCTTACGCAAATTCTTTAAGGCACTCACAGAACCAAGAAAGTTAATAAACACAACAAAGAACCAAATTTGATATGAGAATTAATGTGTTTGGTCTATTATCTAAACTTACAATAACGACTGACAGTTTAATACGTTACGTACACTAATTAGCCAAGTAAGTTCGATAGATTTTTACTAAAGAAGGTTCAAAGCGAAAGCCACCTATCTTGATGCATTGATTTTCAGTTATGCTCTTCTTCTTCTTCTTCCTTATCTTATTCGTGTCGACTTCTTCCATTCATGTCGTGGATTGTTGGAATATTGGGGTCAATATATGGGTGAATTGTAAAGTCACCACAATAGAGTCTAAACTCACATTGGAAATATACTAGAAAGTACAATAGTTTACGGAAAAACGCTCTAGCTCTACCTCTAGCACTCGCTTGAGCCTGTGCACGTTAAAAGGGTTTTGGCAAAAAGTGATCTTTTCATTTATCAACATTTCAATATATAGTTACAAATGAGAGTTTAAAAAATGGGAAGATATATACAATCATGAATACAAAAATATTGATATGCTAAATCACTTAAAGATGAATAGAGATATGTGTGAGGTTCCCGGGGTGCGACCCGCGCCCCGCGCGCCCTTGGTTAGGGGTGCGCGTACGTGCGGATGCGGGACACCACTGCTCTCGTTCCACCCTCCCTTGTTTAGGGGAAGACAAAATCCAAAGTGCGAGAGAAGTGCTGTCTATATTAGCACGTTGGAATGTGCCTCGGTTGCCTTGAGTGGATTTTGTATCCAAAATGGGAACTAATGGTTTCCCATGTCAAGTTATCCCTTGTTCAGGCATAACAGGATATGGGAATGCATTACCCTTCCATTCCCATTCTCCCCTGTTTTCTTTAGGGGAAAACGGAGAAGTGCAAGAAAGGATATTGCGACGCCCCCACTATGGATTTATTGAAAATAGCCTTATGGCCTGTTCAGATCACTATGGGAGCTATGGGTTTCCCGCATCAAGTTATCCCTTGTTTAGGGGATACCAGGATATGGGAATGCATCACCCTCCATTCCCGTATCTCCCTTTTTAGGGAGAAGGAAAGTGCAAAGAGGGAGTGTTGCGAGGCCCCACTGGATCTGAAAGTTTTAGAGTCACCATCTTTATTTTAAGGCAAAAATAAAGAAAAACCAGAAAAAGAAAACCAGAGATTTTAAAAAGTGGGTTCGGGGGCTAAGTTACGAGTTGGGAAGGTGCTAGGCACCCAACTCGCCCTTTCGGTCTCAAAACATTTTTGGCTGAAGTATGCTCATTGTTATATTTATCTAGCAAATAAATAAGGTCTTATTTTGACAAGGGAAATTTAAACAGATACATTCGTGGCTACATTATTCACGGACTCGCAGCCGTCTCCTTCCAATAATTACAAACATATTTAAGAATATTTGGCCATTATAACGGCTCTTTTACATAATATTTCCTAATCTAATCCGGGCAGCACAACGGCTTATATTGGCTACATTGCGCCGGATTTAAAAATACAACTTTTAAAAATAATAGAAAGACAAAAAGTAAATAAATAAATAAAAGCGCCCTTAAAGGCTGTTACCTTTTAGAGCGGCGGTGAGCTCGCTCTGTCCTTCTCGGGAGAGGGAGACTTTTGTTGTTTGTTGTGTATTTGTTGTTTTGATTTTTGAAGTTTGGGCAGAGTGACGGCTTAGTTTTTGTGGTTTTGGCCTTTTTGGTTGGGCGGAATAACGGCTTAGTTGGGGTGTTTTTCAGCTCGTTACTCGGGCAGAGTAACGGCTTACTTTGGGATTTTTGGGCCGGGGAAATAAGGTGGATACCTAACAGCTAGGCTAGGGATTACGTATAACTAGTGGATATTTATTTTGGCAGGGTTTGGGCAGGGTTTGGAGACTCTAGGGGCTTCCACTCACCTATCTCGCACCTCTCGTACTAATGTTTATCGAAGAAACGAAGCAGAGCTTCGCTGCGATCTAAAAATCGCGGAAGGATTGATCCGCTCAAATAAGAGGCTGGGGTCTCTATTTATACTGAGAAATGAGGACACGCTGGGCATTTGTTGATTTCTTCTTCGTGCATCAGCCGCTTGTACCGCGTGCATCAAAACTTGTACCTTTTCCAATCTGAGAGAGCGCACAGTGAAGAGCATGGTGCCGCCAAGGAGACCCTTGGTGCGGCACCAAGGGGCCTT
Organism: Codonopsis lanceolata; assembly: GCA_013146195.2. Lineage (NCBI taxonomy): Eukaryota > Viridiplantae > Streptophyta > Magnoliopsida > Asterales > Campanulaceae > Codonopsis > Codonopsis lanceolata. Next base: position 47,352,180 of record CM028377.1, read on the forward strand.
GGTGCGGCACCATGAAGCTTTGTAACTTTCAAAATTTTGCACTTTACCCCCCTGCAGTTCACTGTTTCGCGCATCCTGCTTTTCCTTTCGCATTTTTGACTTCTGCAACTTGACATTTGTTAAGTTTTAACAGTTCTTGATATTTTATGTCAGTCACATACCAGGGTTACGAAATTGGGGTGTCTACAGAGCCCCTCAACGATGGAGTCTATGGGTAACCCAAGGCTTACTGAGTAGACGAACATCGTTGATAAACAATAGACCCTCCAATTTCGTTCAATTATAAAATGGGGAATGAGATGCAACAGGTAGTGGTTATAATGCAACAGTATATGACACAGACCAAACTCCATAGCCTAGACATATTTAGTCGGTTATGTTATCGTAGTTTTAAGCAGATATGAATTGAAATGCTCTAATGGTCGGACCTACTAGTGTAGGCTGCCTACGTATCCCTTAATAAAGGAACTCAGACCAAAACGTAGTTCAGGCCAAAACCTAAACTATCACTCGTACAACGGTCGGGCCTACCGTGATAGGCTGCCTACGTATCCTTAAACAAGGAATCAGACCGAAACGTAGTTCACACAACTGGGGACTAAATGTGGCGGTGTAAGTGTTGTGGTGCAAGTGTGGTAATACTAAATGAGCAAGTGTAGCAAAGCTTTATAAAATGAGTACGACAAGGGTAAATATGTGCTATGATGGTCGCGTCTACCGTGATAGACTGCCTACGTATCCTTAAACAAGGAATCAGACCAAACGTAGTTCGTCTTGTGGCTATGCAGAGTGAATTGTTTCCTAGGAACTCAGCCTCTACTGGAGAACAAGACATTTCCCTATAAATCCGGGGCTGTGTACCCCTTAAAGGAAAGTTTCCCACATAGCCAAAATGTATGGACTGTATTGCCTCCTCAGGAACTTAGCCTTCAACGGAGAGCAAAACCTTTCCCTATCAATCCGGGGCTGTGTACCCCTTAAAGGAAAGTTTACAAACATCAAACAAATGCACTGTTAAAAAGGAAAATACCTTCCTTTCCTTTACCGTTTGTCGTGTTCGTGCAAAGACAAATTCTGGCCGATGTTGCTTTGTTGTCGCTACGCTTTACTGCTTTGTTGTTGCACTTTGCTGGGGATTTTTCTTTTTATCACTGTTCCGGCCTTTGCTGGAAAATCTTTTCCCCTGTCCCGCTTTGTTTTCGGCTTTAGCTGGAAAAAAATTTTGATGCTGCTGCATTTGTTCTTGTTGCTCCTTCTAACCTTGGTCAGAAGCTTCTTTTTTTCTTGCTGTAGCATCGTTTGGTATCAGCTGATATCATCTTTTCTTTGCTGATGTTTTCTTTTCGCTCCATTTTCTAGCTTCAGTCGAAAATTTCTTCTTTTGCCGCCGCATTTTTCTTGTTGCATGTACCTGAAAATTTTTCTTTCTTGTACATGCATTTCCCCCTCTCCCGATTTTTTTTGTTTTTTCATTTTTTTTGTTGTTTTTTTTTCTGCATGCCTGTCACTTTTCTTTATTTGCATGCTTATTACCTCTTTTTTGTTTTCTCTCATTTTTTTTTTGTTTTGTCTTTTTTTTTATTTGGTCCGTCTGGAAATACTTCTGATCTGCTAGATTTTGGCACTGTTTGGCACTTTTGAAGCATTCCTGACTTTATTAATGATGCTTATGCATGTTCTATTTATGCCTAAATGATGCAATTAAGAAATGATGCATGAAATTTATTTTTTTATGATGCATTCTTAAACTAGTGGTCATTATTTGACCTTATTATGCATGATTTATATTACAAATGCAAATGGGGCTAAATGATGCATGTTTATGCTGCAGGGACATAGTAAATGACATGAGGATATTTATTTTCATGGTTGGTGGCATTTTATTTTCTTTTTAGCACACCCCTAATGCAACTTATTGGATACTAAATGCACATGATGAATGCATGTACTACTTTATTTAATGTAAATGTGATGCCTAAAAATTATAGGATGCCTATTAATTATGATGCATGAGTACTTTCCTATTCTATCATGCATGCAATAATGTAAAATGTAGTATGTATTTTTAAGATGCAAAATGCATTTTTATGATGTCTATAATGCAAAAATATTTATCTAGATGCCAAACAATACATAAAAAAAATTGTTTTGTTTTGTTTTGTTTTGTTTTGTTTTGTTTTTGTTTTTGTTTTTGTTTTTGTTTTTGTTTTTGTTTTTGTTTTTGTTTTTGTTTTTGTTTTTGTTTTTGTTTTTTGTTTTTTTGTTTTTGTTTTTTTGTTTTTGTTTTTTTGTTTGTTTGTTTGTTTTTTTTTGTTTTGTTTGTGTTGTTGAAAACCTGTACAAATATTTACAATGCAATCTAATTTTATATGATGTAAAATAAATAAAAAACACGTGCAGACTCAAAACACACGCACAAAGCAAAGCTATACCGACCTAATGGGTAATGGCCCGTTGTATTTCCAAAATGGGTTTTAAAGGAAAATACCTTCGGGTTCGAGCGGGCTTCCCCTTCTTTTTTTTTTTATGAGTATATGCGGGGAAAGGAAAAGACAGTCACCTTCCTTGGCCATATATTTGTTGCAGGGCTATATTTGGCATAAGGTTATTCTCACAACTCCTGCATTTTCCTTTGTAATCAGACAGGGCAGCCGTGAATGATCGGAATCCAAGTCGTCTGGCTGTTTCAGGACAATGGCAACACAGATGATGAATAGGACGAGGACATTTCTGGTTCTTCTCCTTCTGATGAGACTGAGCCTTTCCTGTGCCTTGCAGAAGAAGTATATGGGATCGGCCGGGCGGACGCCGCAGGCACTAATGGACTGCTCCGGGGCTTAAGCTGCAAATGAAGGATAGTTTTGGGGGAAACAAAGGGGGTAGAGGCAATAGTAGATATGTACAGGCAATTAATGCATAACCTAAATTTCTTTAGCAATTATTTCTAAGTTGCACCTTAGGACCCGTAATATTTTAGTGTTTTATTGTGAGCTTCTTGTCGTGTTTTTTTTTTCTGTCAGTCGAGCCCCCTTGCATGCTGAAGACTGGAGGTAAGATGCTGAGGTTTCAAAGAGTGTCTTCCCTCTCCTTATTCTGATATATATTTTTATTTAGCTCTAACTTTTGCCTAGGCCGCCCTTTCGGGTTTTCAACCTAACGAGCCCTTATTTTTTTATTATGAATAATTTTTTTTTGTTTGCTCTAATTTTTGCCTAGGCCGCCCTTTCGGGTTTTTAGCCTAGCGAGCCCTTATTTCTTCTTTTTCATTTTTTCATTTTTTTTAAATGCCCTAACTTTTGCCTAGGCCGCCTTTTCGGGTTTTCAATTTAGCGGGAGAGGAAGCACTTGTTGGATAGAATGGATCGAGCACCATACCTTTTGAGCTCGTTGAAATTGGAGGGCTGAACAAGGTCTTCTTTCCTGGCTTGTGGGGAGTACGACATCTTCTGACAGGATCTCTTTGACAATAGACGGCTCATCGTGGAAGAGAGGGGTAGCCTTTGATAAGAGCTCCCCAAAGATTTTTAGCCAGCACGGCACGCATGACATGATAGCAGTAGGTCTTCCAAGGGGTGGGGTCTTTTCTTGGTCTCCTGCTGCTTTTGATTTGAATATAACCTAGCATGCTGTTGATAAGGAAACTGTTGGGCTCGGGAATGATCATTATATTGGACAGCCAGATCGAGTATTTTTTCTTTCTTTTTTTTTTTTTTACTTTTTTTTTAATTTTTGTATTTTTTTTACTACCTCTTCTCTTCTATTTTTTTTTTGCTTGTATTTTTTTTTTTTTTACCCGAATGAAGTTGACGTGTGGCTGTTTCATGCTTTCTTTTTTTCAACTTGTAGTGACCATTCTCGACTTGATGCGCTGGAGCTTTTGTCCGATTAATGAGCATCCTGACATATGAGGGTCCGTGTTTGACTATGACTGGTCTACCCTTGACACATCTTCATAGAACCTGTAAGCATGTCCACGAACTTTTGAAAGGATCCATGGGTGGTGTTCTTTTGAGCCTGCAGGTAGTTGCCGATTCTCGACTTCTTTTGATTTCCTTGTCCAAACCCCGCATTGATAGTGGATCGCCTTCGCTTGTTGTTGATGATGTTGTCCTTGGCTCTACTGACTTTACAAACTCTAGCAAACATTTTTTATCTTTTGGGTCCTATTAAATGACTCATCATTATAATTATTTAATGTGTCTTTTAATGCAAGTGCAACTAAGAAATAAGCAAAGACGTTTAGATTATTATTAAAAGCACATCGTACAGGGTTAATTACATTATTGAGGACCTGGGGTTTGAGATCCTCAATTTTAGGGAGCGGATTGGTAGATGACCAAACTGTAAGGCTGTGGAAAGGAATAGGGTAATATATCCAAGTAGTCCACCGATCTCGGGCGTCCAAGTGGGCCGGTCGTAGTATACTAGTTCTGCAGAGGTTTATTAGAAGTAGACCCAAACTCGCCAGGATCTCCTTGTGATTAGTACCTCTGCCTATCATGCCCAGGAAGCTGTCCTCAACCTCAATCATGTTGATTTGAGGTAGAGGGTTATTGATTATATTTGGTCTGGGAGTGGGTTTTTCAATAACCTTATCAGCTATAAGATCCTGAATAGCATTTTTCAGATGATAACATTTATCGGTAAGGTGACCACCGCAATGATGATATTCACAAGATCGGGCGTGATTCCATGTTCTCAAGGGGGTCCGTGGCTTATAATTTTCCATAGGCTTTAACACTCCTCGTGCCATTAGCCCCCGCAGATTACAAATCGAGGCTTGCAGCCATCATAATGGCGTTTTGATTTAAATTTCGCCGGACCATTATTTCTCCGACTGTTGACAGACCTATTCGCTTCCATAAGACCATGGAACACCGCCATAATTTTGGGTAGAAAAGGGGTCGATGAATTTCCTACCGCATTAACACCGTGCGGTGTGGATGCGGCCGTTTTCCCTTTAGAGTAACGGAAAGAGGTAGGATGCGTATTGGCTTGTAATTGGCCATCCGTATATCATCATCAATACGAGCCTATCTCTACTATTTCTTTAAAATTGGTGTAGGGAAGGTACCGCATGTGTTCCGTAAACGGGCCGGAGGTTTTGATAAACATTCGACATGACTCACCGGATCAGTCCGCCAAAGGTCCGGGCCAACTTTTTTTCCACTGATCGCGAACTCAACAGTTTTTTCCTCTACGGGTGCACGACTCAAGGTCCCTTCTATTTTCTCGGATCGGTGTTGTCTTTTGTACCTTTCTAGGAATGATTCAGCCTATTTGGTCCCACGTATTCATGGTGCCGCTATCGACAACATTAGCCATTGTTTTATTAGGGTATTATTAGGGTGAGGTGAAAATTGGAAGCCATAGCCTCAAAGCTAGCTCCCCTTGATCGCATGCCATGGAATAAGATTTTGTGGGATATAGGGCATCCAGTCCCATCAAATTTTTCTATGTCGGGCATTTTGAATTTGAAAGGCAATATAGCGCGCAGTTGTAATGTCGGTGCCCGTAGAAAATTCCCTTTGTTGAGAAGTTTGAGCATCATAGCCTTTATATTTTCCACGTCCCGCCTCTACTGGTGGTGGGGAGTTGGCTTTTGTATATACCGGCCGGATTAGGGAAGGGTTAATTTAATTTGGCCGTGGTGTCCGTGAGGATTTTGGGTTGGTAGATTTTGGGTAGGATACGGATTTTGAGTTGGTGGATTCTGGGCTGGTGGAACTTGGGTAGGTGGATTTTGGATGGTTTCGGCTGAGCGGCCAGATCATTATAAGGTAAATATATGGTAACTTGGCCTCGGCAGTTATAAGTTTGTGGGTCCATATTTGGGCTGCTCGAGTTCTGGGTTGGTCATGGAGGACAGGGAGGTCATGTGGGCTTTGGGGAATTTTGGTGTTTGGAGCAGATATGAAGGATATGACGTAAGGGCCGATATTTGGGTAGTAGGGATTTGGTGGAGGATTGGGATTTGGGGGAGTGGTCATATTTGGTGGGTTAGTGTTTGGCTGGGGAGTTGGATTTGGAGGCACATGGGATGTTGATGTTTCCTGGGGGATTGTAGGGGAAGAATTCACCTCACCATTGGGTTTTTGACCTTGTATGAGACTTGCTATTTGGCTTAGCAAGCGTTTATCTCGTACCAAATTCCAGTCTAGCCAACTTCTGAGTCGAGCATATCACAGGAGCCCCCGAATCTGCACCCATATCGATCGCTTCATCTAAGTTGCCATACTTGCTTGGATGCATTCTTTTCTTCGAATCGATTCGATACCTTCGATTCGATTTACGCACTACTTTCCCGTATCAATCGGCCAGTACTATCTCTGCCTTTCCAAGTTCGGGCCAGGTTTCTGAGGAAAATGGGTTTTGGATGTATCAGAAGGCTGGCTGAGGGTTTTCTGGGTTTGGAGTACAGCGTGCCTTTATTAGTATATTTTATTATTTTTGTTTGTTCCCTACAGCTTGACCTGATAAGCACTGCTTTTATTTTGACGGCCTCAGACTTTCCCGAACAATGGATTCTTTCTCCGCAGTATAGACCAACGTATTCCACCACCTTTCGACTCTAGATCGATCGGTCCCAGGGTGGCCTATACTTTTTCCAGGATCCACCATTCGAAATGGTCTAGGTCGAGCATCAAAGAATAATAAATCAGCCCCCTGTATATATATATATTTTTTTTTTGTTGTTATTATTTTTTTTTTGTTGCACAATTTATTTTTCTTTTTTTTCATCATTTTTTTTACTTGCGCATTTTTTTTTCATATATATATATATATTTTGACTTTTTTTTTGTATATATATATATTTTGACAGGGGCTGGCTCACAATTCAGAGATGCAAAAACCGGTCGGTCATTGAAGTGTCCTGAGAATCTATATGTATTCTAACGTTGGCTCATGCAGGGGGTAGGCTGGCCATGGTGTAGGGTAACAGTTCGGAATATAGCTATATGCATGCAGTGGCGGACACAAGGCAAGGACTATGGGGGCAGTTGCCCCCACTTGGGAATTTTTTTGTGAAGGAATTTTTTTATAAAAAAAAAAAAATATGTTATATTGTACATTTTGCCCCCACCTGAATCAAATTTCTACAATTTGCCCCCACCTAAATAAAAAACAAATTATAATTGTGATATACATTTTAAAAAAATTAATAACCCTAATTTTAAAATAGCCCTAATTTGAAATAATCATAATTTTGAAATAGTCCTAATTGAGTATTTAATTTTTGTAATTGTTGTGAATTGTGATTTATGAATTTGTGGTAAATGATATATTGATATTATGATAATATTGTTTTATTTCCTAAACTTGTGTGTTCAATTTCTTGGTAAGAAATGTATATTTATTTAATTTGAAATTAGAGCATTTTAATTTGGGGGTTGAAGTAGTTGATTTATGAGAATTTTTTTTAATTTGTGTAGATTTCTAAATTGTGGTTGATTTGAAGGAATTTGGTTTTAGTGATTATGGAGAAAATTTTTAAACGGAAACCAAATTTATAATCAATTTATAAATGATTGTCTTGTATGTTTTATTGAAAAATATCTGCTTAGGAACGATACAAATGATGATGTAATTAAATGTTTTCAAACTATGAAAGCGCGTAGGGGACAATGATGATTTATAACTTTATTAAATTTGTGCACCCAGTTGGAAAAATTCCTGCGTCCGCCACTGTATGCATGTGCGTGTGTGTGGTATCTAGAAAGCAGTAAAATCTTTATTTATTTACAGATATATAAACATAAAAATAAAACATATATGACCTGTCTTGCTGTTTGTATGGATTTTCTCGGCTTTTTTTTAGTTTGAGCGCAAGCAAGCAAGCACATCATATTAAGAAATAGAAAGAAAAGTGGGGAAACTATCTATCTCTATTAATTACAAATTTTGGTCCTATGCCCCCGAAATAAAATGACATAATGAATACAGATATGTATAAATGTACAGAATAAAGTGAAAAAAGAAAATGAACTGAAATAAATAATAATATAGAGCCGGAAGTAAAGCCCCAGCTCTTTTGTTGTGCTGCCCGGAATTTATTGTAATATATAATAGATATATATTTATATATATTTTTTTTGAATTTTTGAATTTATATATATATATATATATTTTATACTCTTAAACATATCCGTAACAGGTATCGGAACGAGACTGCTGCCAGATGGAGGATCATATCCACAAATATAGCCACGGCCGTAATGGGAACACTTTATTGAAATGCGTAAATTAATATAACGAGCATACTGCAGCCAGAAACAAAGAAAAACAAAAAAAGGTTTTATTTTATGAGTCTAGCCCTCCATTTTATTTAAAATAAAACAACTCCCACAGAAGTCGCCAGTGATGTTCCCGGTGCGACCCGCACCGCGCGCCTGGTTAGTGGTGCACGACGGCGGATGCGGGACATCACATCGCCTCGCTCCACCCTCCCTTATTTAGGGGAAGACGAAATCCAAAGTGCGAGAGGAGTGTTGTCTATATTAGCACGTTGGAATGTGCCTCGGTTGCCTTGAGTGGATTTTGTATCCAAAATGGGAACTAATGGTTTCTCATGTCAAGTTATCCCTTGTTCAGGCATAACAGGATATGAGAATGCATTACCCTTCCATTCCCATTCTCCCCTGTTTTCTTTAGGGGAAAACGGAGAAGTGCAACAAAGGATATTGCGACCACCCCACTATGGATTTATTGAAAATAGCCTTATGGCCCGTTCAGATCACTATGGGAGCTATGGGTTTCCCGCATCAAGTTATCCCTTGTTTAGGGGATACCAGGATATGAGAATGCATCACTCCTCCATTCTATCTCCTTTTTTAGGGAGAACAGGGAAAATGCAAAGAGGAGTGTTGCGAGGCCCCACTGATCTGAAAGTTTTAGAGTCGCCATCTTTATTTTAAGGCAAAAATAAAGAAAAACCAGAAAAAGAAAACCAGAGATTTTAAAAAGTGGGTTCGGGGGCTAAGTTACGAGTTGGGAAGGTGCTAGGCACCCAACTCGCCCTTTCGGTCTCAAAACGTTTTTGGCTAAAGTATGCTCATTGTTATATTTATCTAGCAAATAAATAAGGTCTTATTTTGACAAGGGAAATTTAAACAGATACATTCGTCGCTACATTATTTACGGACTCGCAGCCGTCTCCTTCCAATAATTACAAACATATTTAAGAATATTTGGCCATTATAACGGCTCTTTTACATAATATTTCCTAATCTAATCCAGGCAGCACAACGGCTTATATTGGCTACATTGCGCCGGATTTAAAAATACAACTTTTAAAAATAATAGAAAGACAAAAAGTAAATAAATAAATAAAAGCGCCCTTAAAGGTCGTTACCTTTAGAGTGTGTGCTCGCCTGTCCTTCTCGGGAGAGGAGACTTTTGTTGTTTGTTGTGTATTTGTTGTTTTGATTTTTGAAGTTTGGGCAGAGTGACGGCTTAGTTTTTATGGTTTTGGCCTTTTTGGTTGGGTGGAATAACGGCTTAGTTGGGGTGTTTTTCGTTACTCAAAGCGCAGTAACGGCTACTTTGGGATTTTTGGGCTGGGCCGGGAAAAAGGTGGAAGGTGGATACCTAGCCTAGGCTAGGGATTACGATAACTAGTGGATATTTATTTTGGCAGAGTTTGGGCGGTGGTTTGGAGACTCTAGGGGCTTCCACTCACCTATCTCGCACCTCTCGTACTAATTTTTATCGAAGAAACGAAGCAGAGCTTCGCTGCGATCTAAAAATCGCGGAAGGATTGAGCCGCTCAAATGAGAGGCCGGGGTCTCTATTTATACTGAGAAATGAGGACACGCTGGGCATTTGTTGATTTCTTCTTCGTGCATCAGCCGCTTGTACCGCGTGCATCAAAACTTGTACCTTTTCCAATCTGAGAGAGCGCATAGTGAAGAGCATGGTGCCGCCAAGGAGACCCTTGGTGCGGCACCATGAAGCTTTGTAACTTTCAAAATTTTGCACTTTACCCCCCGCAGCTTCAGCTGCGCGATCCTCGCTTTCCTTTCGCATTTTGACTTCGCAACTTGACATTTGTTAAGTTTTAACAGTTCTTGATATTTTATGTCAGTCACATACCAGGGGTACGAAATTGGGGTGTCTACAATATGCTAAATCACTTAGTCAACTATCTAAATTATAGGAAATATTCTAACTATCTAAATTATAGGAAATATTCTAACTATCCGAAATTGGTGGAGGATCATTGGGATCCTTTACACGCCCCCGCAAGATGGACGGTCCGTGAGTGAGGCCAATCTTGGAGATGAGAGAGACAAACCGAGCCCGGGAGAGCGGTTTTGTGGAGTGGGTCGGCAAGTTGGTCTTTGCCGGATATATGTTGAACACGAAGGTTTCAAAATTGAACTTGCTCTCGCATAAAGTGGAAGGCGAGAGCTAAATGTTTCATACCTGAGTGAAAAATGGGGTTGGGAGTAGTTGGTGGCGCCAAGATTGTCACCGAACACTACCGGTGGTGCCGAAGGGTGGATGCCGAGCTCGGCTAAAATGTTGCGAACCCGCAGGCTCGGCGTGGAGGCGGCAATGGCACGGCACTCGGCTTGAGGAGCGAGCAATAGCTCGTTGCTTTTGGAAGACCAAGTAATGGCGGATTACGACCTAAGTAAACAATAAAACCGGTGGTTGAGTAGAAGTCGTCTGTGTCCCCTGCCCAATCGGCATCGCAGTAAGCATGGAGAATGGGTGGGGACTGTTTGAAAATCGGAATGCCAGGTGGATGGTTCCATGAAGGTAACGGCAACCGAAATGACCAATGGTTTTCTTGTGGGTGGTGAAGGAATTGAGCTAGCTTGTTAACTGGGAAGGCAATATCCAGTGAGAGAAAGATATTGGAGGCTTCCTAGGATGGCTCGGTATTCGAGGGATTGCGATGGGAGTACGAGGGGGCCGAGAGGAGAGGTAGGTGGACATGGGTGTGGGGGAAGGTTTAGAGTTGTCCATGTTATGGCGGGTGAGGAGATCGCTAATGTATTTTGTTTGAGAGAGGATGATGCCATGAGGATTGGGTGTAATCTCGATTCCAAGAAAATAGGAAAGAGGACCTAGATCCTTTAGAGAGAAGCGAGAGGCAAGATGATCAATGAAGGTTTCAAGAAAGGAGGTGGAAGGGCCCGTAATGACAATATCGTCAACGTAGACTAGAAGAAGAAGGTGGTGGGAATTTTTGTGGAAGGTAAAGAGAGATGGATCAGCAATAGAGGGGTTGAAGCCGAAGGAGATGAGGAATTGTTTGATGGTGGTATACCAAGCACGAGGTGCTTGTTTGAGGCCATAGATGACTTTGGAGAGTCGACACACATGAGAGGGTTTTGTGGAATCTTGAAAACCGGGGGGTTGGGACATGAAGACGGTTTCGGAGAGTGGCCTTGGAGAGAAGGCGTTGTTCACATCAAGTTGGCGGAGGGGCCAACCATGGGTGATGGCTAGAGAAAGGATGAGACGATAGTGGCGGGTTTGACTACGGACTAAAGGTTTCGAATCAATCAAGGCCGGGTCTTTGGTGGAATCCTTTGGCAACAAGACGGGCTTTATATTTGTGGATGGTGTTGTCGGGTTGTATTTGATCTGAAATACCCATTTGCACCGACAATGTTTGGTGCTTCATGGGAAGGAACTAAGGACCAAGTTTCATTACGCATGAGAGCGGTGTACTCCTCACACATAGCATTGTACCAATGAGGGGTAGAGAGGGCCTGTTTAGTGGTGGTGGGAAGGGAGGAAGGAGAGAGAGGCGTCGTGAGATTAGCATACTTAGGATTAGGTTTTCGGATGCCATGGGAAAGGCGGGTTGTGATTGTGCGGGTGATTTGGGGCTGATTTGTGGTGGCTGGAAGTGGCTCGGCCTGGGCAGTTTGGTTTGTGTTGTTTCTTGGGTCGAAAGAGGTAGAAGGGAATGGGTTGATGTCGAGGCGGAGGCAGGGGGTGGATCGTGGTTCGGAAGTAGTAGGAGAGGGAGGTGGCGGAGTGGGATTTTGAGTAGGAGGCTCGGCTGGAGGATGTGTGGGCTGTGGTAGTATAATAGGGATAGAAATGGAACACCATTCAGAGGGGGTAATGGTTTGAGAAAGAGTGGGTTGCGTGGTGAGAGAATTGTATGGAAACTCTGTTTCGATAAATCGTACGTGGCGTGAAGTATATATTTTGTGAGTTGTGGGATCAAGACAGTGGTAGGCACTTTGGGTGGGGGAATAGCCTACAAAGATGTACGGGGTTGACTTGGGAGCTAATTTATGAGGTGTGTAGGGTTTAAGCCATGGGTAGCAAAGGCACCCAAAGCTTCTTAATTATTGTATAGTTCGGAGGGTTTGAAAAGTCCTGAGATAGGGTGAGTCATTGTGGAGGGTGGGAGTGGGTAATCTATTGATGAGATAGGCGGCAGTTGTGAGAGCATGGGACCAAAGAGAGAGGGGGAGTTTTGCATGGGATAGAAGGGAGAGAGCGGTTTCAACAAGATGTCGATGTCGCCTTTCGGCAAAGCCGTTATGCTCGGGAGTATGGGGTGGAGTGGTGAGGTGAGTGACTCGTTTGAAGCAAAGAGGGAGTGAGTTTTAGGTATTCACCACCATTGTCGGAGAAAAATTGAATGATGGGTCGGGAAAAGTATTTTTCGACAATAGCTTTAAAGCGAGTAAAAGTGGCGAAAGTGTCAGATTTATTTTTGAGTGGGTATAGCCAAGTATATTTGGTAAAATGGTCTACGGATATCACATAATATTTGTAATTGTCATATGAGTAAAGTGGTGAAGTCCACACATCAGAAAAAATGAGTTCAAGAGGAGCATGAGTGACAAGAGAAGAAGTAGAGAATGGGAGTTTGTGGCTTTTATTAATATTGCAAGGATTACAAGAATTGAAATTACCAAACGGAATGCGTAAAGAAAATTGCTTATTTAAATGGGAGACAATAGGGGAGGGTGTCCTAGTCTATGATGCCACGATTGAAGAGATATTGAGGTGCTTAGATGAGCTTGGGCGGTTGAGGATGCAGAGATAGATTCCACGATCGGTTGTTCCGTGAGTAGAATGCGGTGAGTCGAGATTTCCTTGATAAGAAAGGAAGAGTGTGAGAATTCAATGAGTGCATTATTTTCTTTGCAAAATTGAGAAACGGAGAGAATATTTCGAGTGATAGAGGGAACATGCAAAACATTATTGAAACGAATAGTGGAGTGGGAACAAGAAATAGAAAAACTACCTATATTGGCAATCGGAAGGGATGATCCATCACCAATAATGACTTCATCGCTTCCATCATAAGGGTGGTGAAGGGAGAGAGTGGAGAGAGTATTTGTGAGATGGTGCGTAGCACCGCTGTCGACTAGCCAAGAAGTCGGAGATGAGGAGTGAGGCGTAAGCGTGTGAGCTTGGGGCTGATTTGGAGTGTGGATGTTACAGGCGGCGGCCGAAGATGGGGGTGGAGGAAAGACAACACTTGGATAGTCGCGTTTGAATTGACGACACCGAGAGATCACGTGTCCAACAAACCGCCAAGATATTGGCATTTGCCTTTGAAAGGCACGGAAGAGGAGGAGGAGGGTGCGGGTTTGAGTTGGTGTGGGCGAGAATGGGCGGAGGATTCGGCTGGCTTGAGAAATGGCGAGAGTGAGCATGGTGGGATAGGGAGGGTGCATGGTGGGCGACATGGGCAGACATGGGAAGGATAGGTTGAGTGGGTTGTTGTTTTAAGGAGAGCTCATGGTGAATGAGCTTTTCATGAAGAGCTTCGAAGGTGATAGGATTGTCTCTAGCACGGATGGAGTCGATGATTGGTTTGTAAGAGTCATAGTCTAGGCCTTTTAGAACTTTGGCAATAACATCTTCGGAGTCCATGGGTTTGCCTAGAATTGCAAGTTTATCGGTGCATGATTTTATGGATTGCATATAGTCTGTGATGGAGAGAGAGGATTTGGTGATAGAGTCGAGATGGTCTTTTAGTTGAAGAATATGACCACGCGAAGGGTTTGCGTAGGTCGTTTTGAGGATATCCCAAGCTTGATGGGAGGTGGTGGCTTGATAAACAAGAGGTGCGACTGATGTGTCAAGGGTTCCTAAGAGGGCACTAAGTATGAGGTGATCTTGCCTATTCCAGGTACTTAGAGCAGGGTTTTTGGTGTCCTTGCCATCAACTTTGATGGTTTCGGGAGGGGAGGGATGGGAGCCATCTACGAAGCCTAGGAGGTCCAAACCAAAAAGAAGGGAGGTTACCTGGGAGGACCAGCAGAGATAGGTGAGAGGTGTGAGCGTCTTGCATTGAGAGAGGTTAACGAGTAGAATGGGGTGGTTTGGTTCGGCTGTGTTAGGGATGGTGGAGGAGGACTGATTTGCCATGGAGAAAAGGGTGGTGGGCGGCGGAAAGAATAGGGAGGCAGAAGGAATTTGAAAGAGAATTTGGATCAATCTGCTCTGATACCATAAAAGGGTTTTGGCAAAAAGTGATCTTTTCATTTATCAACATGTCAATATATAGTTACAAATGAGAGTTTAAAAAATGGGAAGATATATACAATCATGAATACAAAAATAGAGATATGCTAAATCACTTAAAGATGAATAGAGATATGCTAAATCACTTAGTCAACTATCTAAATTATAGGAAATATTCTAACTATCTAAATTATAGGAAATATTCTAACTATCCGAAATTGGTGGAGGATCATTGGGATCCTTTACACACGTCACATTGGGCGCTTACATGTGCACCATCGCGATTGGGGCCTTTCTATTTTGTGAAGGTGCGCGGCAGTAGGCTTGAAGAGGCTCAAACTCGGTGGCAGGCGTGACTTGTCACTGAACAAACACACTTTTTCGAGTTGTGAGCTTGGAAATGCTCGATGGGCAGTCGTCACACAAACATGCATGACTCGGTTCACGGGTTGCATTTGTTGTGAACAAACTCGTCCTATACTATATAAAGACTCCCTCTTCCAGTCCTTCAACACAATAAACGCAGAATTCTTTCTCAAACTATAATCTGAAATTATAGTCCTCCTCTCGAAAGAAATCTAGTTTCTTTCTGTTTCATAATTCTTCCTCCTTTTGAAAGATTGAAGAGCAAGTCAGTCTTTGGTTCACCGGTCAATGTTAGTATAAGTGCAAGTCTAACTTAGGAAGAAGTGTTGTATCTTGGGAGATATTCGCCACTAATCTGTTTTCACCGTTACGAAGGCGAAATTTGTTTTTAGGAGATTTGCCTTCGGCATACCTCGCTTCCATCTTCGTTTAATTCTTTGATTGCAAGATAAATAAAATTCAATCTAGCTTGGATCCGGTTTGTAGACTAAGAAGACAGAAGTGAAACTCTTGTCGAGCATCATTATTGCATCTAATTATAAATGTTTCTTCTGACTTAGTCAAATAATCGGTAGTTTCCACTCTATTTTCAAAAGTTATGTCATTTCGGTTTTGGTATTCAAGTAGTCAGTATGAGTAGAGTATAGTGGTGACTACTTTCTAAAGGCATTTTGATTTTCCCAATTACATATGCTCTTGGCCTCTTGAGTCTTCACCAATGTGGATAAAGGAAACTCAATGGCCAATGGTTACGCGTTTATGAGAAAAAGTTTGAAATGCTCCGTGAAATAGTTTACAACTTCATAATCTTATCGACACAATCTTTACTTTCTTTTTTAAGTTTTTCCAAATGAAATTGAAAACATAAGATACTTCTTGAAGTTCCACAACAGTCGGTCCTCAAGTGCATAAACAAGTAACTAACTGAATTCTGGGCATTGAAGATTGAAACCACTGAGATCTAGAAACATGGAAGTTGTCAGTACAGCACTGACCACTGACCACATGGAAATTGTCAAAGATTCTTCTTTAAAACCAGAATATAATTCAAAATTTTACATTTAAATTTAGAAAGATTTTGCGTTTTAATTTCCCTCCAATATCCCCGACACCAATCAAAACACAAACTTTTGAAATCTTACTTTGTTAATCACCTTTTGGCTTTTCTCCTCAATGTTCTCATCAAGGAGTTTAATCAACCAGGGAATTGCTATATATTAGCACTACAATATAATACAAGTAAAATAAAAGCATAAATTGGAGTATCACAGTTTCAAAACCAGCATGCTTTTTAGCACGCTACAAATTGTAAAGGAAAAGGAAGACAAAAGACAAAAAGGCATTTCCAGGTAGATCTTTGACCACCAAAACTTCTTTCCCTTGTTTATTCATTCCCATTTCCCACCCCTGGCCCTGGCTATGATCTAACACCCTGCATTAATGTCTGTTCAGACTTCAGAGTAATCAAACCCTCATTCATCTGTTGAAACAACATGGCTTTTCCGCTACTGTGTCTTGCAATTTTCTCTATCTTCACAACTGGAGAAAGCAACCCAAGCATTAGCAGGGAGGCATGCAATCAAAATGACCTCAAAGGTTTGATCAGTTTCAAGGCAGGAATTCGATCCGACACTTCAGGCCGACTACAGGGTTGGACTGGCCTTAGTTGCTGCAAATGGGATGGTGTTTCCTGTGATCAAACGACAGGTAGAGTGGTAGAGATTAATCTTCCAGGTTTCATTGCCTCAAACGATGCTCCTCTTCAGACTAGCATGGATGGCTTTCTCTCTCCTTCCATAACCCTTCTCACCTCTCTCCAAGTCATCGAACTTAGCGGTCTTCTCGGTCTCACCGGTCAAATCCCTCCCACAATCTCTCGCCTTCCAAATCTTCGAAAGCTCACTCTTTTTGGCAACAAATTCAGTGGGCCATTACCAGAAAGTATAGGTAAGCTATCACAACTCGAAGAAATCTCTCTCTATGACAATAGCTTCTCTTCCTCTCTGCCTCCTAGCCTAGGAAGGCTCAAAAACCTAACAAGACTTGATCTACATTCAAATCTATTTTCAGGTTTAATACCCGAGTCTATAACAAACTTAAGAAAGCTACTAAGCTTAAATCTTCAAAATAATTTTCTGACTGGCCAAATACCAGCAGGAATCGGTAGTTTGCAGTATTTGAAAGAGCTTGATCTTTCCAACAATTCTCTAAGCGGGAAAATCCCACGTTCAATAACAAACTTAACTGACGTTTCAATAATATACTTGGATAACAATCATCTTGAAGGAGAGATCTCATTTCCTTCAACCACTGGTCAACTATCTTCCCTAGGATTTCTAAGATTGAACAATAATCATCTCACAGGAAGAATACCTTACAGTTTTGGATATCTGACCTCCCTTCAAAGAGCTTCCTTGGCAAATAACCAGATTGATGGTTCGCTACCTTCTAGCTTAGGAGATTTACGGTCTTTGTCAGAATTATATCTTAGTGGCAACCTCTTGTCTGGTAAAATTCCAAGTTCGATAGGTAACCTCTCTCAGCTTCTAGCTCTAAGCCTCTCTCACAACATAATTAATGGACCATTGCCTTCTGAAATATCTTTGCTTCAAAATCTTCAAATACTCGATCTTTCATTCAACCATCTAAACCTATCTTCCATCCCTAAATGGCTTTTAAACTTGCCTTATCTTTCTCAGATTTACTTGGCTGGATGTGGAATCCAAGGTGAATTCCCAGAATATCTGAAAACATTATCTAGCTCACTACAAGAACTTGACTTATCGACCAACCATTTGACTGGAAACTTGCCTGTTTGGCTTGGGAGCTTTACTCAGCTCTACTTGTTGAACCTCTCGGTTAATTCACTTGTGTCCGAAATTCCTAGCACAATCACAAACTTAGCAAATCTGGGAGTGCTCGATCTTCATTCAAATAATCTAATTGGCTCTATTGAAATGGCTTTCGAGATACAAAGCAGATTTGGAGGAGGATCCTTGACATACGTAGACCTTTCAGGTAATAGATTCTCCAGTGGTATCGAGCAGATAGGCACAGGGCAAAGTGGGTTACAATATCTCAGTATATCGCAAAACTTTCTCACAGGTAAATTACCGACTTCCATTGGAGAATTGGGATCATTGCGAAGCTTGGATTTGAGCTACAATGAGCTGGGTTCTGTCCTGCCAGTATCTCTGGCAAATATAAGCTCCTTGGAGAGGCTGAGGCTGCAGAGAAATCATTTTATGGGAAATATACCTAGTGAATTTCTGAAGTTCAACAAGCTGAGAGAGTTGGATTTATCCTATAATCTTTTGGTGGGGAGAATTCCTTCTGGGAAGCCTCTAAGTGATTTCCCAAAGAGCTCTTACTCTGGAAATATCGGTTTATGTGGCAAACCCCTTAATCCCTGTATGGTATGACCTTTTGAGTGCAATCTACCCAGCTCTCGGGTGTATGTGTGCATGTGTAAGTGGTCACATGCAAATAGACTAGCAAACAACTATGCATGAGTCAAATTTTCAGAATTTCAAGATAGTTTGAGAGATGCATAAGGGGGGGAAAAACCCGAAGAAAGGCCTTTCTAAAAATTGATATTTATTGACTAATAATTTTACACTGTTCGCAAACTTATTACAGACTATCTTGATTCACTCCCAACTGTTGGTAGTTCATGTGATTGATTCCGTTTAACCTAACACAACATAAGATCTGCTCTGGCAACTCTTCGGGTTTGTTTCCCTGGTTCACAGAAGCAACAAAAGTTAACAACAGCTTCCAATGCCCAAAAGTGGATAAAGTAAAGTGCTTAGTGTAGAGACTTGCCTGAATTGTGAGGCCAAAATCCAAGATACAGAGCTTTAGTCTATCTTGGAATGCTTCAAAACCCTTCCTTGAGATGTAACTGAATCTGTGCATATCCAAATCAATCTCTAAGTAATTCTCTCCCTGTAAAAATATTCACACCAAAATCTAAGTTAGACTGGTACATTACTAAATTTAAAGTAAAATTGCCCCAAGGAGGAAGAAATTGGTCATAGAATTGAATCAATATGACAACCAAGTATCAACTTACCAAGTAGAACTCATGTTGGGGACGTGAAAGAACAGGCTTTTCATTGTAAGCATGCATAAGTTTTCTCTCTGGTGCACTTAACTGAAGGTCTTCTACATTTACCACACGACCCAATATCTTCAGTCTCTCTCGAAAGGGTACAAGTGTGTCTACTGGAAAACCTTTGACTTTTTCTATCTCGTCATCCACTAACCTCTGTATGAAAGAAAAATAAGTAGCAATGAACTGACAGGCATTGAAGTAAAAAAAGATTATCATATATGAGGGCATTTCCTCAAAAGGAATAATGAAATGCATTTTAGAAGGGCTGCTACTTACTCGCATGTTTTCTTGAAAGTGGGATGGAAGTTCCTTATAGTAACTATCAGAAAGTTTGAAGTACATGACAATATGAATTCCTTCTCCATCAGTTTCACCTTGGAAAAAAGCGGCAGGATACAATGGAATCTGTAGAAGCCCAAATAGAGTGTCAGGGTAAAGAAGAAAAAACCTCAAATTAGAATAATAATTACTTTAAACTAATATTAAAAAGGTAAAAGGCTCAAGAATCATATAGCTTCCCTGATAGAATTCTTATCAATCAAAGATGAATATTCATCAGTCAGTGCTCTAATAATGCTACCGTCAATTAATCAAACAACATTGCAAGTAACATTCGATTACCTGACACTCAAATATCAACCCTTTTATTCTTATAGCATGTATAAGACACAATCTTGTTGGAACCTTAACCTTTTACTAAAAATGATTTTGGACGTTTTGTTTTGACTAGATTCAATATGAACGTGCTTATCGATAAGAATAATTTGACTATATGCATGGATGGGTTTTATGCTTCGACTCAAGTTTTTCACTAAAAGTAAGAGGAAAGTAATGCTGTGGGTATATACTATATACGGACTAGTTACTCCAGGATATTCCCGATTATGAATCATTCGGAAGTCTAAAGTAGTTTAAACGTTAGTATTGAATTGAAATAACATATCCCCTAAAGGGTGGCTCAGTCTTGGACCTGGTTCTCATATAGATTGAATTGTATCTAGGAGACAGTCTATAACTCAAATGAATGAGAATGCTTAATATGGAACGTGGGAACACCTGAACATTTACAACTAGAATTGAGGGAAGTTCTCCAGAAGAATTGACCAGAGGAAGTTCCACAAACCGAGCAATGTGATCAATTTTCCGCTGAGATAAGAAGACATCAACACCAAATGGATAGTATGCAGCATAATTAGGGGCATGGTCCTTCTTTTTGTCTCTGACAAACAAATAATTAACGCCAAATGTCAAACATAAAATTAAATATTTCAAGATAAACCACCATCAAACTCTTAATTATGGGGTTCTCCATAACTACAAACTAACTGACAAACAAGAGAGCTATATTTAAGCCCCAATAAGCTCGGTATAATCCTGTTACCTTAAATAATTCTCTCCCCGAACTCTGAACACACTCGGCTCGATATGTGACCATGAATCAAGCATTCTCTTTTCTAATGGGCAGAAAGGTACCTGTGAACCAGCAATAGGTCTTTGCAGGAACGTCTTTGAAGAAACTAGGAGAAACACAGAAAATGGCAAGTGTTATTGACTAATCTCAACTGTTTCAATTAAGTAAAACAAGGAACTCAGTTTTCGACTCGTAGGATCAATCATCAATTATAAGGTGATATCAGGAACAATATTTATAAACTCCTTGTAATAAGAAATCAACAAAAAATGTATAATGATGGAACAATCGACAATTTGGTCTCATCTAAAAAAATAAAAAATCAACAAAAATGTATAATGATGGATAGCTAATCTCTTTGGTGGGCAGATCGTGCTATATAAGTAAGGATCGTTATTTTCCTTTCTTTTATCCTTTTCTTTTCTTTCCGATTTCTGCTAAAGAAAAGAACAAAGTTATCTGGCTACTCTTTTATGTCCAATTTACATACTATGCTAGACTTACAAGAAATAGGATCACTCTGTTGGTCCAAAAAAGGAATGATGTGGTTCCCTTGCTTTGACTGGGATCAGCCTCTCACTTTGACATACTATTGACTCCACATGTTATACTTTATCAACACTAAATTTTAAGTTTATTTGCTTTAATTTTTTACTGATAATCCACTGTAGCATCTGAACTTCCATTTCCCCAATAACCATAGTACAAAACCAGAAGCAATGGTCAGCCTAGCATTTCAAATGACCAAGAAAATGGAAATAGTAATAAAATTGGGGAACAAATAAGCCAAACAAGAAGCCAAGACACTAGAATGTGGATGTCAACATTAAGATGACTGCCCCCAATTGTAAAGCATAAAGATGCCACAGGAAATAAGAATACACCGATTGCATTTTAGTCCCTTCCATGTCTTAGGATGCAAATCAAATAAAAAGGCCAACGAAAGCTTGCTCTAACTTTTTCAGTTTTCTCATCCTCCTAAATAAGTAAAGCTTCTTCTTGCTTTCAAAATCACAAGAAGTCTGCTGGACTGTGGACAAGCATGCTATACAAAGCAGTAGATTTTGTCCAAGTTTAGTCCACGCTTGGTGTGAAATGCCAGTACACCATTCCCCCTCAATTGTAGCCTGTTACAGCAATGTGACCACAGAGAAGGGCAGAGCTCACTGAGATTTAAAATATAGGGTAACATAATACAAAGCTTGCCTATTTATTATGAACGGAAATATAAATGTTCAATATTGTGGCAGTAGTTTGGTCAAAGTCATTAAATTCGTAACAGTACTCACGTATTGTGGCATTAGGATGTCCATCCTTCCATTTGAAGGAAAGTTTAAGAGCAGCCTTTTTCCTTGCACTTGGTGGACTAGAGCTTAAAGATCTTCTCTTTTCAACTGAGGGGACAGCGGCAGCAAGACATGGTAAACAATTACCGGGAATGATTCCACAGTCATTTAACAAACCATCCTCCCTTCCAGCATTTTCATCTACAGATGAGGATATTTCATCAAGATAAACAGGCTTGGCTTCACTAACAGGTCCATCAGATTTTAACCGGGACTCCACATCCTCTGGATTATTAACATCTCTAAGAGATGCAACACTTGGCCTGGATGCTCCTTCGGAGCCATTTAAAGACGTAGCATCTGCATAAAATGGAAATAAGCAAAACTGATTACTTGAAAGAGAAGAAGATAAAAACACATCAGGATAAGTAATTCAAAAGATCCAAATATAAAATACCATCAACGACACTTTGGAAGTCTTCATCACTACAGTCAGATTCAAGAATTACAGCAGAGTCATACCATGACTCCTCGGTACTTCCTGCTGATATCATCACATATAAGTAAAGCCAAGTTAGCCAGCAATTATAAAACATTTTCAACTTCAATCAAATGAAGACAAAGAATCACCGCTATAGATAGTTTCAAAATAATGCACTGGCAACAAATAGGAATTTTACAGCATATTTAAAACACGAAACAAGATAGAAGATGGTATAGAATGCCAAAGCCAGATAATTTAACATGAACCAAGAACATCAACACGGATGAAAACGCAAAGTCATTATTTATAGAATTGAAAAGAAGTTGAGAAAACCAACTTAGAATGTAAACTGAAATGTTAGTCACTTGGACAATAACAGCACCGTTAAAGCCTCTGCTATTTTTGTAGTATTTGAACTTCTATTCAATGAAAACTAGTTAAAATATTGATTAGTCCCCTGATGCAGGACAAGTGTGGGTAACTAAGAGGTCGAGGCACAATTAATGTAGAACATAGCGGGAAAAGGACTTTTAGAAGGCTGTTCGAGTGATTTTATTGGCTAGAATGAGAGAGCAAAACTTGGGTTTTTGAGACTTATTTATTTGACAAAATAGGGTCAGGATTCAAAGGTTTACTGATGGACTTACGGAATGAAACCAAGTATATAGAGGATGTTGGACCGTATGAACAGTACCCAAGAAGAGTGTCTTCATCGGAAGGTCACTGGTCCGGACGTTAGAGTTAATTAAGTTTTGTGAGTTGTGATTTTATAGCATAGAGAGAAGTACCTTAGATCAGGAGTAATGTAATGAATGAAGAAAATCAAGAAAGAAGGAGAGATGAAAAAGGATAAAACCTGGTATCACACCTAGGCTCCCTTAGCCCTTAGGTATCAAACTTACAATTTTTAAGCATCACCATCAAGGTTTTTGAGCAGACATGGGAATTGTATCAAACACAATTAAAGGAAATCAGAGCATAATAGCTGCTGAAATTCTATATTCAATAATCTCTATATACATCTCGAATCGAAAACATTACAAGCAATTATATAGGCTAATACTAATCCTAAGGATTCATCCCCAAAACTACACAACTACAACACAAATCTCATAAGGATTTCACCTCCATTAAATTACAAAATTTGTAAGTAAGACCCATGAGTAAATATTGCAACCGATTCCTGACCAACTGGAAAATCACCAAAATAACCCAACTCAAAAAAATTAAAAACAAGAAACAAAATACTAATACTAAAAGGGTTTGTATAAGCTTTGCCCAACGGCTAACGCACTTGAATTTATTTTCCCTTGGACCCTTTTATGGACTGCATCCTCCCCTACAATTCATAACACTCAAAGTGAAATCCTTTTCCTCCTTGTTCTTATCTTTTTGGCGTGGTCCAAGGAATATAACAGAGAGCAACTAATGGTTAGGTCTCAGCCAAAATATTGGGCAAATACAGATGTCAAATTAATCTTAAGCAGACATATCCAGAATTACTGAATGTAGAATGTAAGTGTGATTTGTAAGCCTTATAATGCAAATTACAACTTTACTTAATCCATCACTGTGACATTTGCAATGCAGCAATATGAATCTGCTTTGAGAAAAAAATAGTACCATCAAGTCATCAACTAATCGACCTCATTATCTCCAAGCACATGCACGTCTACTAGGTAGTCCTAAAGTGAATCATCTCTAACTTCCAACACCAAGACATTAGGCAACTCCATCAAGCACTACTCACAAAAAATAAGAGGACCACACAGAAGCAAGAATTTGAAAGTGACGTTAATCATTCAAATGATCAAGCTCTAGCACTTTAATCTGCCGCCACTTCATAAATCATACATTTCCATCAACAAAAACAGAGCCAAACTTTTATTATACGATATCAGAACTGGCAAAAGTTGATTACCTCCGGAAAATCTTTAATATCATACATTTAGCAACGAAAAGGGAGGAACTCCAAAAGACTTAAAGATTGATTTACTAAAATCGTACGTTTAGAAAACAAAACCGGAGGAACTCCAAACGAGTCCAGATTATTTGCTAAAGTCACGCACGCGCGCGCGCGCGCACTCACAAGCGCGCACACATTTGTGTTAACCAATTAACCGTTTCACACGAGTGCAGCTTCCTTACTCCATTCCTCTCTCCAGATATTCAAATCTAAGCGCAACTTAAAAACAATTAATCATCAAAACTACAACAAAATATACATATACACACATATGGAAATAGAGAACCTTGGAACGCGGGATTGGTGAAGGCGCAATCGCCGACGACGGGTTTATCACCTTTCCCCAACGTAGACCGATCTGAAAAACGATTCGCAACGCGCCGCTTTAAACCTTTCCTCCGCTTCCTAAGCTTCCTCCTCGACGAGCTCAATCTACCTCCAACGCAACCCTCCGGCGCCGATACGCAACCTCCCATCCCTCTCTTCTCTCTCTACACGCACAAAATCACCAACCGATCACACATTCCAATATCCACTCTCTCCAAAAATAAAAAAGAAAGTCTAGAGAGAGAAAATCACCACCGAACAAACGTGAACTGGAAGACAGGTAAATACACACACAACTTTCAATTTGCTATTCCTTTCTCCCTCTAAATACCCCCTCCCAATTCCTCAACTTTCAATTTTTTTCTCTCCCTGCCTATATCTAATACGCATACGTAATTTATATATCTAATACGCATACGTAATTGATTTTGTATGATTTTGAGAGAGCCGAGTCTCCTGAAAACATAAAAGTCAATTGTGATGATTTTCATTTGCTGAGACGGCAGTTTGGGGGGCAGATGAAAGGAGGAGGGGGGAGAGAGAAAAATGGCATCTCAGCCGAGAAAATTGGGCAGGACCCACTAGTTAAATCCTTTCAAGTGTAGAAAATAGCCACGTGGCCAATTCATGATTAGTACTGTATGTGAACGTGTGTGGAGATGACCCGCTGGAGTGGGGTGGGGGTCTTACATGAGCGGGTGGTTTCGCTTAACGTTACTGTCTCAGCTTGTCAGTCACAAAATCTAAAGGCCTTGTTTGGATGCATTTAGTATACCGTGCGTTAAAACTTAAAAGACGGACTTATGTCTTTTTTTTATTTAAATTTTATAATACACAAAATAATAAAATACATAAAATGATAAATAAAATTAAAAATTGAATTACAACTACTTAAATTGAATTATTTCATTATATCGGTAATATAATAAACTATAAATTTATTATACACAATTTTTGTTGTGTTATTTTGTTGGCTTTCCTTTTTTGTCTCATATTAATCAATATTTTTAGACCACAATAATTTGTTAACCTAAAAATTATGATCTGTTTTAAATCATACTTCAGGTGTACCCTACATGCGACAATGATTGTCCTTAACTTTTGTTAATCGCAATTATTTATGATACTATCAATGATTAATCTTAACTTTTATTTGACCTATAAGTTGGGGTTGAAATTATAAATAACAATTTGTTACTTTTGTCTTGTTTCTAATATTTTAATAAATACACATTTGTATGAACTATCTTACTTTTACATAAAAGTAAAACTATACGATTTTTAGAATAAATGTTGGCTTAAAGCCGGTCGTTTAAGTTCATCATCTTTTATTTTTTAGAAGATCACAAAATTTTAATGTATAAAATATTATTAAAAAATTGATCTCAATTTATTAACATGTAAAATGGAAAATAAAATTAAGATCTTGATAGTATTGAATATTTTGTTATATTAAATTCGGGTCATATGAAAATGGAAAAATATTTGTCTATTTATACTTCTTTATATTTTTTTTATAGACTTGTTAGTGTATTATTTTACTTTTTGTCTATTTATTAGATGTGTAATTTAGTTTCAAATTAATATGTCAATAAGTTGTCTTTATAATTGTGATGAGGATTTAGGTACGTTAAGTAGTATTTCGATACGAATTATATTTTGTGATCAAGTTTTTTTTTTCCTTTTGTGATTTTCTCATCATCTAGATATGATTTTCTCGTTTTTACTGATTAAGACAATGATATTCTTGGGATAAAAACGTGTTTCAAACATTGCTTACAATCAAAATGTAGCTCCTACAATGTGATGTTTAAACTTTTTACTGGTTAGTTGGAAAAATATTAGATTTTAGGGATTGAACATTAAAAACCGAACAAATAGTAGTATTTTTACAAAAAAATCTAGTTTAGATTTGTTGGAACTTGCTTCGTTGGTTAATGTTCAAGGTTTTTTGTTTGACCTACATGCTCAGGTTGAATTTAAATAATAGTTTTTTTTATGTTTCTAATATTTGAATAAGCACACTTTTGTAGGGACTATCTTGTTTTTACATAAAAATAAAAATTTAAAATTTTTATAATATATATTAATTGAAACTTGTTGTTTAAGTTCATTATCTTATATCTTCTATAAGACCACAAATTTTCAACGTATAGAATATTATAAAAAATTTTGATATCGGTTTTTTTAACATGTAAAATGGACAATAAAATTAAAATATTGATAGTATTGAAATATTTTTAATTGTATTTTCAAATTATTAGAAACTTGTTAATATTCAAAGGGAGTATTTTGTTTCATGTTCCAAGGAGTATTTGATTTTCACATTTAAAGTCGTATTTAATTGATTATGACACATTTGATAAAATTAATGTATAATCAGATTTATGTTTTCAATAGTCACCACTTTTATTACATAAAAATTGATTTCTATTTTAGGAAAATAAATTTTGGCGGGATTTTATTATTTTTAGACTACTTAGGCTTTATATATATATATATATATATATATATATATATATATATAATGGTAAATCCAATGGTGGTAGTTGCTCATAGATATCAAAAACAAATTTTGATACATATTGGTTACTATTCATGCGTATCAAATAATCATCTTCAATCATAGGTATCAAAATTTAATAGAAAAAACTGAAAAAATTATATCTAACACATCATAATATAAAAACAAAATTAAAATATTAATATACAATAATGTACTGACACATATTATGACATAAAAATATAGTCAAAATAAAAAGTATTAAAATTAGGTATGGTACTAGAAAATGTATCAAATTTGATACAATCTTTAATTTTGATATATTTTACTTTAACCATTAGAGACTCTAATATTCATATTATTCATGGATTTATTTTGACCCTAATTTAATATAATTTATCTATTCGAGCAAGATTAAGAGTACATTCCTGTTGCTCGGCCTATGCATCCGAAAAAACGTCAATATCGATAAATAGCTCTCAACCACCACACGTGGTTAAAAATTAGGGGGATACGATTTAATCGTGTTTGGCTACCACTTGTTGTCTAGTTGTGGTAGGAATAATTGATTGCGTGAAGATTAGAAAAATCTCACAACCAAAAATTACCTAATGTCTTGGATAAAAATATCTTTGATTTTGTTATCTCATGTGAGGAGTTTTTTTTTTTTTAATCACTTTTTTTTAGAATTGTGATTTTTGTGAAGGAGGCTATAATTGAGTCTTGAGAGCAAGCTGTTAAGAGGAGAGTTAAGAGCAAAAATGGAGCCAAGTCAAGTCAAGTTTTAAGATTTTATTTTGGTTTAATTAAGAGTAAAATTTTTATTTATCGACGGTGTAAAAATTTTTTTACACAAATGGTCATTGAAATATGACACTCATCAATCACAATCGTTATCTTAATTTTTTAAGATTTTAGTTAATCATATGTAATATTTCAAAAACCGCTTGCATCAAAAAGATACTACTTGAATTAGATATAATCACTCTGGTCAAGCCTCAATCAAATTGAACTCCAACTAAAAGCAAGCCTGTAGAACGCCACTCCCTCCAATTGGAGGAACAAAAAGGGAATTGTCTTTAAAATATGCAATGTTTAGTGTTTAGTATTTTGATACTTGTTACGTTAAGTATTACTCTTTCAATTTTATGTTCCTTGATCCAACAGTGTCCTCCTTTAAATGTGGATTTTTTTGTAAAGCTTAAGTCATCTCCAAAGCAACCCCCAAATCCCATTTTGGGGGGTTTTTCCAACTCCAACACACCCCCAAAACTTATACCAAATTTGGGGATGTGAATAGTTGTGCCCCAAATTTGGGGTTGCACTATTCATCCATCCCAATTTTGATATTGGTGGGATCTATGCTATATATTGATTTTTAATAAATTATTAAATACTTAAAATTGTTAATAATATGATATTATTTGAGTGACCCTAAACGCAACACCTAATTCACTAAACGCAACACCATTTAAAGAATAAAATGACGTAAATACCCTTATGGATAATTAATAGGAAATGTTACAATTTAATCCACTTCATTTACTCTTTCAACCAACCAATCAGACGCAAACAACCGGGGCTTTTAATTTCTTGCCAAATCTGCTCAACTCAACTTCTAGTGTGATCCTTCTTACCGGGATTTCTTCGAACAGGTTGTGTGCAAGAAAAATCCAAAGATTCAGACAATTTATCAAAAGATTCAGACAAATTATATATAAAACATTATATATATCTACACAATATTTAAATTAAAAAACATAATTTTATCAAAAAAAAAAAATCAGAACATCCGCTACACAGCGGCGTAGGGGTGTAAATCGGAACCACCGAACCACGGAACCGAACCAAACCAAACCAAACCAGTCGGTTTGGTTCGGTTTTGGTCGAAGACGGTTCGGTTTCGGTTTCAAGAATTGAAAAACCACGCGGTTCGGTTCGGTTCACGTTTTATGGTATCGAACCAAACCAAACCGAACCGAACCAAACCACCTTATATATTTTTATTTATTTATTATATAATATATATTATATTACATTTATTAACGATTTTGAACCTTTGATTTATTCATTATATATATATATATATATATAGACGGACACTAAACCAAACAAAATCTTGATTATTGGAGAACTGTTATTTTTCCATTGTTTGTGTTTATTTTAGAATTTGTATTGTTTTATTTATGATAATTTGTTGTTAGTAGATTATTTCCTAATTTTGATGTTAATTCCAAATTAAAATATTATTTTTATTGTTATTTTTAATGTTGGTTAATTTAATTAAAATAATTTATATAAACCACAAAACCGAACCAAACCAAACCAAACCGAGTGGTTCGGTTCGGTTTGGTTCCAAGTCTTACTCGGTTCGGTTCGATTTGAGATTTTTGAAACCACTAGGAGGCGGTTCGGTTTGTGGTTTTGGCATAAACCAAACCGAACCACTTACACCCCTACAGCGGCGGATGTCTTGTAATATATCCGCTACACATCGGCGAATTTCTTATAATACTTCCGCTACAAACAAACGGATGTATTATAAAACATCCGTCACAAACAAACGGATGTATTATAAGACATCCGCTACAAAGTAGCAAACCTTTTGCCAAAATCCCGGTGCCTTGCGTATTGGGGGGAGGGATCCGCCGTGCGTATTGGGGGGAGGGAGGGATCTGCCGTTCGATTTCTGAGAGAGAAGAGAGGTTGCTGCCTTGCATATGGCAAGGGAGGGATTTGTTGTGCACAAAGAGAGATGGAGTGAGTGATTTGCAGAAGGGTTGAGGGAGACGGGCGGCTCCTTGTTCGAATCTAGGGGAGAGCTTCTCTGTCTGGGAGCAGAGGCTCCTTGTTCGAATCTGGGGGCGAGCTTCTCTGTCTGAGAGCAGAGAGGGAGGGAGGGGTGAGAGTGTGGGGGGTGGGGGTGGGTGTTGGTTTAGGGAATTAAAAGAGGGGTGTTAATTGTAGGGGTAGTTAGGTCATTTTATTCTTTAAATGGTATTGCGTTTAGGGTTTTAGGTGTTACGTTAAGGTGTTCTGTATTAATTTAAATGTATTAAAAACTAATAAATATCTAATATTAGATAATATAAATAATAATAATATGTATTTTAAATTATTGAACATTATTAATTCAATAATTTATAATTAATTAACATTTTTCAATTATTTGTATATATTATATACAAATAAATAAATAAATTATTACTATGTTTATTAAATTATTTTCTTCAATTTAGTTGTAAAATTACTAATTTTTAAATATTTTTAATGACGTAAATAATATTACTAACATAAAACTATTAAATATACTAAAATTATTAATTGTGCAATCTTAATAATTATTATTTAAAAGGTTAATATAAAATTAATATACATGTTGATAAATAAAATAAAAAAAATAAAAATAGAATACGTTAAGAAATATTTTATTTGAGGTGAGCTTTGGAATTGTAGGTTAGAATTTAAATGATATTTGACGGTAAAATAAATTAAATTTGAGATAAAATCTGATTCAAAATAAGGTATAATATTGGAGATGGTCTTAGGAAGGCGTGGATTTTAAATTGTTTTCCTTGGAAAGATACACCCACCAGATTTGATTAGGTGGACAAGGAGCTGTGACAAGAAAGGTACTATTACCATTTGAAGTTACTTCATGGTATGTGGTACGCAGCGTGTTTTAAACTTTTAATTAACAGTAATATGTACTATAGTGCCAAAATAGTATGAAATGGAATTTTGTTTGTTAGAGCATCTCCTATGCTCATCTTCATATACCATCTTTTTAGTTGAGTTTCATTGTCACATATACATTTTTTTTTATTTAACAATATATCTTCTCAATGCTAATCTTTTTGTACATCTTCTTAGTTGAGTCCCACTGTCATATCATTAACTTTACACTTCAATCTTATTTTTATATTTCTCAAACAAATAAATTACATAAATTATAAATAATGACATTAATTAATTTATAAATAATACTATTACTCACAATTTAAATAATTTATAATTTAATTAATAAATTATCAATAAAATACATATTATACATGACGATTAAAATAATATAACTAGAAAATTACATAAAACGTTAAAATTGAAAAAAAAATACATAATCATAAAGTTACATAAAAGATAAATACTTAAAAATTACATAAAAACAAAAAAACTTAAAATTAAAATTACAGTTCAATAATTAAAATTACATAAAAACGTCACCGTAACGACGTCATATATGCTCAACCAAGTTGGATCGAAGTTCATGATGGGTGTTTCTATCTCATACCTCTGAATTTCGTTGCATATATTCTTCAAATGCTTGTGTTGGCCCATGATTTACTTGTGGAAAGTCATATACGGTATCATCAGCCCAATTCGTAATGTAATCACCCTCGGCCTCCACAATCATGTTATGTAAAATAATGCATGTGAGCATTATTTCTTTCAAGTTATCTATATACCAAAATCTGCTAGGACCTTTGATAATTGTCCATCTTGATTGGAGTACTCCAAATGCTCGTTCGACATTTTTTTCTTGCAACCTCTTGCATCTCTTTGAATTTCTTTCGCTTAGCATCCGACGGGCACGAAAAACTCTTAACAAAAGTAGCTCAATCCGGATAAATTACATCGGTTAGGTAGTATCCTTTTGTATACTGTTTGCCATTCACTTCAAAATTGCACAGTGGTGCATTTCCTTCGAGTACGTTCTTGAACAAAGGTGATTCATATAACACATTCAGATCATTACGAGAAGCTGCGTGATAGGAGCGCAAAAGTGTGATATTATTAACTGTTTTTATGATTAATTATAGAGTAAATATTACACTTTTGGTTGCTTTTGGTTGTTAATGTTTGTAGGTGTGAAGGGAGCTGCAAAAGAAAAGAAAACTAAGGAAAAAGTCTTTGGATTGCAAGAAAATGAAATTCTGTGCTGTCACGTGGGCATGTGATATTCAAATTTCGGAGCTGAAGCTGTTGTCAAGTTGCTGAATTTTCGAACAGATCTGTTGGGCAGTCAGGAAAGCTGTTATTTCTTCCTAATTCTATTTATTTATAAAAGGAAAAACCTGATTTGGAAGTTGTGGGTGGTTTTAGGAAGTTATTGGTAGTTTTAAAACTACCAAGTAGTGGCTTAGTGGGAAAGTAAAGTGGTATTTTATGCTGGAATCTTTGGCAGATTAGGGGGACTTTTTCGGCCAAGAGTAATAGAGAAAATCAGGCAGTAACTTTGAGGAAGAAAAGTCACTAACAATTGCTAGAGGAGAAAGGGTAGAAATAACTTGTATTCTTTCTTAAGTTCAACACTTGCAGGAACATTAAATCTTTGGAATTTTGTAAGTATTTTAATTATGTTTAGTAGCTAAACTTCTTCTTCCAGTCAATGAACAATTAAGTCCCCAACATTCTACTTCTGTGAGATCTAATGGAATCAACTCTTGTTTCATTACAAATATTTATTAGTTCTCCGTTTAGCACGTTGCAAGAATATTGTGTTTAATTGATGTTTGTGGCCAGAATATTAATTAACATAATAGTCTATAGCTAGTTAACGCTGTTGATCCGTAATTGTCATCGGTTTTAACAAAGTGGCGAGTAATGCACCTTTTAGGCATCACAAGCATAATCGGACCGTATTACGGGAACGAATAATCTTAGTTACATGTTATTGCTTCAATATGCATGGCTTTGAATCGGGTCTCTCTCTTCTTAATGCAACCGAGTTATTAAATCTTATGAGCGTCTCGGAGGTTGTAATTCGATTAGACGATAATTAACGAGCGTCTCTTGATTATCAACACAGTAAGGCGAGATTGAGTGTTAGGCGTTTGTCGACACTTATAACCGGTTTATTTGTAATTTAACAAGATATTTTTGCATCTATGATCAGAAGTAAAATGCGAGATGAAATTTGGTTCATTGACTGGTCTTTAAATTTATTGTTTTAAATCAAGCTTTAGTTTGTTAGTTAAATTAGAAGCATTAATTTTCAGTTAATTAGGTAATTAGTTTATTTTTAGTTAATTAAAAATATAATTTCATATGCATTTTTTTTACTTAGTAAAATTCTAAAAAGGAATAAGTACAACGTTCCCTGTGGATACGATCCCGACTTACCTTATACTCGTTATTAGGGAAGTAGGTGAATTAATTTTGACGAATTGACACTGTCAAATTTTGGCGCCGCTGGGAACGCTTTGTTATTTATTTCCTTTTAAGAATTTAATTGTAATGTTATGGCTGAAAATGCTCAACTGTTTGGGACAAGGCAGTATGATCCAAGCAAGATTAATGAGGTAAATGTTTTTTCTATTGATCGTAGATTAAACACTTTAACTTCTGTTTTGGAGAAATTTGTCTCAGGGCAAGTTCAGCAAATCAAGGCGTGTGGAATCTGTGTGAATGTTGGTCATCCAACTGATATGTGTCCAATGTTACAAGAGGATTTGAATGAACATGTAAATGCTGTAGGAGGGTTTCAATGGCAGCAACAAATTCGGCCACCATTCCAACCATCTCCACCATCACAGCCCTTTACTAGTTCAGGAACTCCGCTTGAGAGTTTAATCCAAAGTTTGGCTGACACGATTCAACAAGATAGACAGGAAACCAAGGCTAGAATAAAATATCTTGAAAATCAAATTTCGCAGCTAGCCGTGTCCATGAGCAAGATAGAGGTAAATCAAGGAAGATTGCATTTTCAAGTTGAAAATAATCCTCGAGAAAATGAAGAAATTGCACAGGAGAAAAATTCAGTTGATAGCAACAACAATGAAGAAAGTGTGCAACAACATGATTCGTCGAAGAAAGAAGCTGAAGAATTTGGTGCACAAAATCAGAAAATTGTCATTCTTCAACCTTTTCTAGGAAAATTTTCACTACAGAAGAAGGAAAATGATGAGAAGCTGGAATTAGTGCAGGTAAAATGTTTGACAAATGTACCTTTCCAAGGCAGTGAGGAGGTACAAGGAAATACTATGGCACTATATTTCACACTGGAGGTAACCCCCATGTTTGATTTTGCTTCTTTTTCATTACCATTTTCAAGTGAAAAAATTCTTCCTCCATTGCCAATTATTATTGGTAATAATTTGACCGAGTTGTAGGAAGAGTAGGCGTTGGGTCTAGCTACAGACGTTAAATAGCGGCGCTAATTGGGAGGCAACCCAAAGTTTTTTTTTTATTATTTTTTTTGTTATTTTAATTTCTAGTTTTCTTAGTTTTAATTAATTTCTCTGTTGTTTTAATGTTCTTTTAAGTTTGGTTTGTGACAGCAGGTTTTGAGCTTGTACAGAAGGAAGTGCAGAGTGAATTGGGTGAGATACTGAGAGTAAAAAATTTCTTTAAGGCGTGCAGACTAACTACAGGGGGTTAAGTGTCAAGGTCACAAAGAAGGAAAAGAAGCGGCTGAATAGTGGACGTTAGGCCGCTCAAATAGAAATCCCAAATTCTATTTTGGGGATTTTTGACCTAACTCTCTTAATTCCAAAGAAATTGAGCGCCAAAGTCCATCTTTTTCCCGACATCGTGCGAATCCTTCGTCTTCTCCACGCCGTCGGCTGCCATTGTTGTGGTTGTCCATCTGTTTCAATGGCTCCCAAGCACCACGTCGCTCCACCTCATGCTCCACGACGACGGTCGAATTGGTTGCTCGCGATTATGCCGCGTCGAGTGGTCGTCGCATCATCAGAGCCGGTTGAAATTTCAACCACTTCTTCATCTTCGGTGGCCTCTTCGCATTCATCGCCGGAGTCTTATGCGCCGCCGGCCTCTTCAATTTTTCTTCGATTGGCGAGCTCTACCCCATCGGGTGTCCCGCCGGTCCTCGCATCAACGAACACCCCCGCCGCCGCATCCTCCTCCGTCCTCCTGATTAGGGAAGTTCTTCTCCCTTTGTATTTTGATACTTATTTGTTCATTGGGGACAATGCACAGTTTTGGTGTGGGGGAGGGATTTTGGATTTTGGTGAATTTTGGTGAATCTTGGACGCATGTTTTATTTTTTGTTGTTGGGTATCCTTGTTGGATATGAGGATATAATTCATGGTGTTGATTGAGATGTTTGGTATGTTAATGTGCATTATCATGGTAAAAGAAGAATTTTTGATACGTGATGGAAATCTTTTTGAAATGTTTCTGTTCTAATTTAAATTGCATGTTTTCAGAAAAAAATTTCTTCAACCTTTGGATATGTATGTGTTGACTTATAGCCATTTAAAGTGAGGTTTTGGGCCATTTTTGGAGCATTCAATTCATTGTGCTCTCATTTTTTTTCTTGTGTGGTTACTCGCACTCGGATGCCAATTCTAGAACTTGCATGTTTGTTTACATTTCGAAATCACATAAATGGGTTTATGCACTAACATGATTAAGGCATTTAGGAAATACCAATTTTGGCTATCTTTTTCTATCCGACCCTTTTTAACATTACCCCCTAGTTAACCCCTTTGAGCCCTACCTATTTCTTTGACTAAACCAAGTTTTAATTGAACCTTAGCCTTTTTAACTTTCTTTTTCATTACCAATGCCAAGAATTGTGGGAATTGCATGTGAATTATAGTCTTAATACAGCCTGTGAGTTGGACGTTAGATGAAGTATGTCCTGTTTAGTTCAAAAACATGAGATGTTTGATGTTGAGTAGACATTGAATGTGGTTCTGCTTTTGTAGCATACCAAATAAGAGCTTCATTTCATTTAGTGGCTGTAAAACCAAAGCAGAACGAAAGTAGTGGCAGCAGGCCAAGAGTTTGTAAAAAAAAAAAGAATAAAAAAAAAGAGAATAAAAGAAAAAAAAAGGAAGAAAAAAAAGAATAAAAGTTTGAAGAAATGAAGGAAGTGATTCAGGAAAGAGAAGTAGAATTGAAGTAGAAACATTACTTCCCATTTTCAGTTGTAATCTTGTGTGACTAAGGATTTGAACTTCATCAGAATATTAATTAGTGATAATTAAGCTGTGAGTAATGTGTAGTTCTACATTTCATTGGCATTTTATTTCACCTTATATCCCTATAACATACCTGTTTAACCCCTAGCCCCGTTACAACCTTTAAAAGACCTTTTGATTGGTGCTTTAAACGCATACTTAGTGATGGAGATTTGATCAACTTGCAAGCTTATGGTAATTGCATTCCGTTGTGCTGAGTCGAGTGCTTAATTACATATCCTTATCTAAACACTTGAGTGGATGAGTGTCTCCGTGAGGATGGTTGAGACATGCATATGTGAAGGTTGAAGATTCTTTTGGAAACATGTTAGTTAATTTAGATGAACATTTTTAAAGAATTCCATTACTTTAATTGAATTTTGATTTTTCCTATGGTCATGCACATTGAAATACCTGCATTCAAGAAAGTTCATATCTTCATAAGTTGTACAGATAAAAGAACATGCATTCTTGTCTTGTTTGAAGATGCTTGAGGACAAGCATCGGTTTGGTGTGGGGGAATTTTGATGGGAACCCAAAAGTGTGATACAATTAGCCGGTTTTATGATTTATTTTAGAGCAAAATATTACACTTTTGGTTGGTTTTTGTGCTGATTATGATGTAGGTACAAAGGCAGCTGCAAAAGAGGAAAGTGTTGGAATTCAGGCAAAAAGGGAAAACTTGGGATGTCACATGGGCACGTGATATGCACATTTCGGAGCTGAGCTGTTGGTGAGTTACTGAAGTTTCAAGCAGACCTGTTGGACAGTTAGAAGATACAGTTATTTCTGTCTAATTCAGTTTATGTATTAAATGGAAATACTAATTTGCAAGTAGTGGGAGGTTTTTGGAAGTTATCGGTAGTTTTAAAACTACAAAGTAGTGGTTTGGTGGAAGAGTGGAGTCATATTTATGTATGGATTTTCTGATCAGTGAGGGGGGGATTCGATCAGAAAATTGGAGGCATCAAACAGTAGCTTTGAGGTAGAGAAAAGTCACTAACAAAGGCTAGGAGAGAAGTGTAGGGAACTTGAATTCTTCTTGTAAGTTTAACACCTGCTGGAACATTAAACTTTTGCTTGTTGTAAGTTGTTTTAATTATGTTTAGTAGTTAAATTATTTCTTCCAGTCAATGAACAATTAAGCCTCAAGCATTTTACTTTTGTGAGATCTAATAGATTTAATTCTTGTTTTATTTACAAATATTTGTTCGTTCTCCGTTTAACACGTTGGAAGATTGTTGTGTCTAATTAATGTTTGTGGCCAGAATATTAATTAACATAATAGTCTATAGCTAGTTAACGCTGTTGATCCGTAATTGTCCTCAGTTTTAACAAAGTGGCGAGTAATACACCTTTTAGGCATCACAAGCATAATCGGACCGTATTACGGGAACGGATAATCATTGTTATATGTTATTGCTTCAATATGCATGGCTTTGAATCGGGTCTCTCTCTTCTTAATGCAACCGAGTTATTAAATCTTACGAGCGTCTCGGAGGTTGTAATTCGATTAGACGGTAATTAACGAGCGTCTCTTAATTATCAATTCGGTAAGGCGAGATTGAGTGTTAGGCGTTTGTCGACACTTATAACCGGTTTATTTGTAATTTAACAAGATATTTTTTGCATCTATGATCAGAAGTAAAATGCGAGATGAAATTTGGTTCATTGACTGGTCTTTAAATTTATTGTTTTAAATCAAGCTTTAGTTTGTTAGTTAACTTAGAAGCATTAATTTTCAGTTAATTAGGTAATTAGTTTATTTTTAGTTAATTAAAAATATAATTTCATATGCATTTTTTTTACTTAGTAAAATTCTAAAAAGGAATAAGTACAACGTTCCCTGTGGATACGATCCCGACTTACCTTATACTCGTTATTAGGGAAGTAGGTGAATTAATTTTGACGAATTGACACTCGTCACTGCGACCCCAAAAAATGCATGCCATATCCATAAATCTGCCGACGCAACTGCTTCGAGCACAATTGTGGGCTTCCCATGACCTCTTGCATATTGACCTTGCCAAGCGACCGAACAATTTTTTCATTCCCAGTGCATACAATCAAGACTTCCTAACATACCTGGAAAGCCATGCCTTTGCTCGTGCATTTGAAGTAGACGTTGAGTATCATTAGCATTTGGTCTTCTCAAGTATTGACCTCTGAATAATTCAATGATACATCGACAGAAGTTGAACATGCACTCGATGATTGTTTCGCTAATCGGAGGTACTGCCGAGATGATCCCGGAACTCCATAAGCCAATTGACTCGGGATACCGCCGCGGCATTTTTGAAGTGGTGAGAGACCTACTTTTCCTACATCGACCTCTCGCCGAAAATAACTTGAATGATTCTCCAATGCATTAACTATCCGAATGAATAAGTTTCGATGCATTCGGAAGCGTCGCCGAAATATATGATCGGGATACAATGGCTGAGATGAGAAGTAGTTATTGCCAAGTTAAGTATTTTCCGCTACACGCTTTCGATCTATATACCTCCTCTTTTTCCTTAAGCGGCGTCTCTTGATGTTGGCTCTCTCCGTTTCTTCTATTTGTTGTTATAATACAATTATCTCCAAATATATTTTTTCACCTTCAGACATGTTGGATTCGTTGGATTCTTCAGTATGACTGCTTGTGTTAGAGCTATTGGTAGAAGAAGATGAAGAATTAGACATCTTCAGTCGTATGTTGATGATTTGTAGGTATTGGTAGAAGAATATGACATCCCCTTATCTATATATACTTCTCAACAACGGCTACTTTAAAACGGCTATTTTACAACGGCTACTTTACAACGGATACTTTAAAACGGCTACTTTTACAACGGCTACTTTAAAACGGCTATTTTAAAAACATTAATAATTAAAGTTACATAAAAACATTAATAATTAAAGTTACATAAAAACATTAATAATTAAAAGTTACATAAAAACATTAATAATTAAAAGTTACATAAAAACATTAATAATTAAAAGTAACATAAAAACATTAAAGTTACATAAAAACATTAATAATTAGTTACTAATTAAAGTTACATAAAAAATTAAATAAAAGACAAATAAAATTTAATACCAAACGGCTATAATTAAAATCCAAAATATAATTACAAAATGTAATACCAAAATTTAATACAAAATTAAAATCCCAAACCCCCCCCCCACACACACGGTAAAGTTGCCTTTTATTTTTTAAAAAAAATTAATCAAACAGACACAAAAACAGAGCTGGGCCCCACCATTCCGCGCCGCTCACTCGCTCGCCCCTCGCGTGAACTGCACGCGCCACACACAGGCCGTGTGTGACGCCCACCTTCCTGTCTGGCGCGCCTTCTTCCTCCTATTTGGCCGCCTTCCAATTTTGAAAGAAAATTTCTTCTCTCTCCGCCACCTCGGCTCCACCTCACCTTTGGAAGAAATTTGGGAAGACTTGCCATTGCATTTCAACAACTTCCAAATTGGAAGCCATTGCAAGAAGTCTGCAATGGTGTTGCTCTTATACTCCCTCCCTACGGGGTAATTATTTTTAGTGAATAAAATATAAAAATTAAAAAATATCATTAATGATGGGTTGCGACAATAATACATATTATACACATACCTTTTCATTAAATATGTATTGAACCCTTACACTAATTCTCTTTTTAGGATGTATAGTAATGATAGTGATAAATAAAGGGATATATTAAGAAAAATGGTAGAAAAGTTGTACATCAAAAGTTTTTAAGAACATTAGTTGGGACATCTTAAAATGGAAAATATGAATATTTATTGGAGATGGATTGATATTTTTTTAGTAATTCCTATTTATCATCGTGATGTACTATTCCATCCGTCCCGAATAAATATTTCTAGTGGACAAGATATAATAATTAAGAAATATAATTAATGATGTATTGTAAAATATATTGTAACAATAATAGTACTCATTACACATACTCTTTCTCTTTCTTTTCATTAATATGTACTCATTACACTCACTCTTGGATATGTAATAATGATAATATTAAATGAAGGGATATATTAGAAAGAATGGTAAAAAATTTGTGCAACAAAATTTTTAAAAAATATTAATTGAAACATCCAAAAATAAAAAGTAAAAACATTTATCCAGAACAAAGAGATATCACATAAATATTCCAATTGATATTTTAAAAACTTGAATATTTTCTCTTCTTAGTTACTACATTTCTCAACTGCCAAATAGAGTATAATGATCCTTCAAAAAATCTACATTACAATATAGCTCATTTCAAACATATACAATTGACTAAAGATATTTAGAGGTTGAGATTAAATTATTTTAAAAAATTTAATGGTTGAGATTCACTCTCACATTCACATGTGTAAGAGTAGTTATCTACTTTTAACTCTCTATTTTCTCTCACTCTATTACAAAATCACCCTCTACAATTAATATTATGAGCAGTCGCACCCTAAGATTAATCTTCTAAACCATACCCCTTACAAAACATTAACCTTACATTAATATAATCTCACAATAGATCTCAATTGATTGACTGCGACTATCTAACCATGAGGGTTGA
This sequence comes from Codonopsis lanceolata, assembly GCA_013146195.2. Taxonomy (NCBI): domain Eukaryota; kingdom Viridiplantae; phylum Streptophyta; class Magnoliopsida; order Asterales; family Campanulaceae; genus Codonopsis; species Codonopsis lanceolata. Next base: position 47,392,577 of record CM028377.1, read on the forward strand.
TTCTGCCGCAAAATCAAACGTTCATAGGTCAATTACATATAACTTCTTACAAATAACCTCCCCCAAAACTATTTGTAGAGTTCGAATAGTGTCCCTCAACTACCATTTGAAGTAATGTACCCCTCAACTGTAACATTTTTTTTAAATCGCACATTATATTTAGACGTTGGCGTTTCAATTGATGAAATCAGATATATTGGCACCGTGCCATAGGCACGAACACGAAGATCTAGTTTCTATTATGACAACTTTATTTCTTTATTTTTTGATCAAAATATTTTACGTAATATCTATATTATAAAAGAGCTCATGGTCTAACTGGCGGCCCTGATCGAATTGTGTTAAACACAACTGATGATCCAGATTGATTCGTAAATATGCGGGTTAACAAATAAACCCTTCAGTTATGAGTTATGTTTGAATTACCCCTCTTCAATTATATATAAAACCTTCAGTTATGAGTTTTGTTTGAATTACTCCATCATTTTTGAATTTTATTTATCCTGACCATTTATTGAACTGATCACATATTGACATCATGTCAATAGGAGAAACATGTATACTGATATAATTTTATTTCCACTCAATGCATTTTACACCATGTAGTAAGAAGTTAGCAGGAGATCCGTGCCTACTACCCACGAGGAGCCACTCCCACAAGAGGATGAAACCCCTATACTGCGGTTGCTAGGACTTGATCCTTGGTCATGTATCTAAATCTACTGGCTCTTAATCAACTGAGCTACGCCGTAATTATTAGCCTAGGTGTGACCTTTCAAATCATACCCAAAACAGTCGGTCACATGCCCAACTAAGAGCATCCCCAATGTTTATTTTTCTAACACAACTTCTTAACTGGGTCTCACTGTCACATACATACTTTTCTCTTTTTAACCACTTAAAATATATCTTCCCATTGTATATTATTCTTAACATATTCTTAACTGGATCCCACTACCACCTCATTAACTTTACATTTCATTTTTATTTTTATACTTCTCAATAAATAATTTTATTTCACGTTATTTAATATATTTTATATTTAAATATTTCATATAAATAATTAATCTATAAATTAAGATATAAATTAATTTAAAAATAATAGTTATATTATTATTTTTAAATTTTATAATTTATAATTTAATTAATAAATTATCTATAAAACATAATACACAAAATAATAAAATACATAAAATGATAAAATTAAAAACTCACCTACCCTCGCCCCCCCTCACAAACAAGCTAAGAAATTGGGCTTCTTAAGAGCACCGCCAACGTCCAATTCTTCACCAATTCTTTGGTGAAGAATCCATTAATTCCCTCCATTGTACAATTCTTGTGCAATTCTTTGAAAGAGAGAGAAAGTTGATTTCTTTGTTAAGAATTTTTTATCATGGAGGAATCACAGCCGCGAGAGAGGAAGTGTGGTGCACCTTCTCTTCAAACCTGGCGCGTGTAGGACACGCGCTCAACAGGCGTGTCCAAGGCAAAAGGCGGTGGGTCCCGGGCTGCTCCACAAAATAAAAAAAAAAGGTTTTTTACTTTTTAAAAAAAAAACCAAGATTCTGACCGTTTTTTCAAAAGAAAAATTGAAAAAAAAAATTTTTTAAAATCAAATTGTAATTTTCTATTTATGTTATTGTACGAGTTATGTATAATATGTGTTTTATAGATAATTTATTAAATAAATTATAAATTATAAAATTTAAAAATAATAATGTAATTTATTATTTTTAAATTAATTTTTGTCTTAATTTATAAATTAATTATTTATACGAAATATTTAAATATGAAATATATAAAATAACGTGAAATAAATTTATTTGTTGAGAAGTATAAAAATAAGAATGAAATGTAAAGTTAATGAGGTGGCAGTGGGACCTAGTTAAGAATATATTAAGAATCGTATACAATAGGAAGATGAATTCTTAAGTAGAGAAAAAAAGAAAAATGTGTAGGTGGCAGTGGACCCAGTTAAGAATTTGTGGCAAGAATTCCTACAATGAAGATGCTTTAAATAAGATTTTTTTTTTCTCTATCCTAATTGGCATCTACATGGCAAGTTAAGAAGTTTCTCATCATTGTACACTTGCACTTCTTAATAAGATTTTTGGTTAAGAAGTGTACAATGAGGATGCCCTAATAAAAGATGGGTTGTTGTAAGTTATTAGCCTGAAACTCTTTCAAATGAATTTACCGATCACTAATAAATTAATAAAAACTTTTGAAAAATGATTTTATAGGTATTTTATTTAAAATGAATCTTTTTATCTGATTAATTGTATATTAATAAATTGAGCTGTGAGATCGTAAGGTTCCATTTTACTTGTGACTTGATAATTTTTTACTTTGTTTTCGCAGTGGCTAAACTTTGTAATTAAGAAGAGAGCTGAGTATTTGTTTTGTTTTTTTTACTCAGCTGAGTATTTGTTAAACTGAATAAGAAGTCAAAGAATTGTTTGTCAATCTTAGTGTCAACGTATTGTCTGAACAATGTTATTCAAATTAAAAAAAAAAACATATCGTCAGAGCAAGGAAAATAAGTACTACTCACTAAGAGCATCAACATTGTGTAAATTATTCCCCTAAATTTTTAGTTGGGTTACAATGCTGCATACACACTAATCTATTTTTATCTGCTTAAAATTATATATTCTTATTATATAATATTCAAAAATATATTTTTACATAATAAAAAATAAAATTAACATATCTCAATAAATAAAAAATTTCCATTTGCCGCCCCTACCCAAAACCTTACACCTGCGGCTAGTGGGAAACATTATTTCTTTTGGTTTATTCTTAGCTTAAGAATAAAACAATTTCTCTCTCTTTTAAGAATAAGTGTAAGAATTTCTCTCATTATTGGTTTTGCAATTCTTAACTAAGAATAAGTCTAAGAATTGCAAAAACTCAACAATGGTGATGCTCTGTCTTGGATTAGTATCCTGCTTACTATCTTTTTTCTCTGTCCTAAAAAATTGTGTTGTTCGCAAAGTTTCCTTTTAGAAAAATATTTACTATTTTACTCTTATTTTTTATTCTTATTTTTATTATGGATTGCTCATGGGTTCAAACTAAAATGCATTATCTGTATTGTACTAATATTAATATTCAGGAAGATATATAATCATGACAATAATTTAGGAAGGTGTATAAATTAAGCCAAAGATGGTTGACATGTTTTTGCATATTCAGCCACTATTTTGAGATGACAAAGACTTTTGTAGCATGGTCTTATGGATCCTAAATCTGTAAAACGGAGCCCCATTTAGAAATTCACGGGTTAATAACAAAACATGTTAATTAAAATCACAAAAGTTGGTCAGCCGAGTTGGTGAAGAGCAAAGTGTAGCTCAAGGCGGTGCAAGGTTTGACACACCCAAGCTTCAAATTTAAGTTTTAATGCTCATTTCCTATATTTACTCCGGTACCCCTCTATTTTCAATGTTTGTCACCGAATTCTCACACATTGCAGTTTAATCCTTTGTCAGCTCCGTTAGCCATCCGTTAGCATCAATTGCCTTGGGAAAGCTTGACAGATTCTAACGGATTTTTATGAAATGCTAAATGACACGTTTAAAACCAAACGTGACACATTAAAAACACAAAAGTGACACATTTTAATGTTAAAAGTAACGCTATAAATGAAAATTTATTATATTTTTTATTAAAATATAAAGTAACACTCTTAATACTAAAAAATGATACTCTTAATACTAAAAAGTGACACTCTTAATACTAAAAAGTGACACTCTTCCTTAAAGAATTTACCGGACCAAAATGAATCATCTACTACATGCTCTAGATCCTGCTCGCTCTGTTACGAAGGAAAGGAGAAAAAGAATGAAGGGAAGTATTGAAAATGGTAAGAAAAAGACTACTGATTTTTCTGATTCCCATCAAGTCAAGAAATTTGGTTCCAAGACTCCTAATGTTCAGTTATTTTAGACATATTTTCAGTAAATTTTGTAAGTTTGAGTAATAAACATATATTTTACCTTGAAAAAGTAATGATTTTGTGTTTTTAATGATTGACACTTGGGATTATATACATTTCTATGAATGAGAAGATATATTTCAGTAGTGTTCAATTGGTTATTGCTGTTAAAATCACTAGCCCAAAAGTGACACACTTTAGTTCTAAAAGTAACACACTCCAAGCCTAAAAGTGACACTCTTATTGATACAAATTGTATGATTATAAAAATGAGTTGTTTTACCAAAAGTGACACACATAATGCCTAAAAGTGACACAATTAATACCTAAAAGTGACACACTAAACGTGACACAATTAATACCTAAAAGTGGCACACTAAACGTGACACTTATGAATAAAAATTAAAAGATGAAAAGTGATTTTTTTTTTGGCCAAAACTCACCAAAAGTGACACACGTAAAACTTAAAAGCGACATATTCTATGTTTTAAAGTGACACTCTGATTTAAAGTAACTAAGTAAAACTTAATCAGGCCTAAGGTAACAATTATCCAAAAATGACACACTTTTGTTCTCAAAGTGACACACGTCAAGCCTAAAAGTAACACTCTGATTGATCGTAAATGTAAATAATGCAAAAATAAAATATCTCTGACAATAAAACTTAAAAACAACCCTAGGAGATTTCAAACTTAAGACCAAGCGCGCTAATTCCTACACCTTATGAAATGCGCTGTGAACCATCTCAACAGATTGGTTTTTATGACTTTTTATAATGGTATTATTAATTTATTATGACCCGCAAATTTCTAAATGAGACTCCATCTTACGGATAAGGACCCGTAAGACAGTCTTACAGGAGAGTGGGAGACCACCTCTTTTGAGATTACTATTTACTTCTACATATAATTAGTTTTGACTTTTACTACTTCCTCCGTTCTCAAATAATTGTCATGTTTTTTTTTTCGTTTCATTTAAAAAAAATATTTTTATCACTTTACTCTTACTTTATTTTTATTTATTTTAATTATGACCACAAGTACCGAGGCATTAAAGAAAATCATACATTACACTAATATTTATAATATAATCAATTATTATTTTTAAATGACGTGTCAAATAAAAAAGAATAATTATTTAAAAACGGGGGAGTATTAATGTATTATACCAATCTCATACATACAAGATTGATTTTATAACTTGAATTCTTCTGTCCTTAATTTTATTTTATTTTGCATCTTTTTTATACCTATCTCTTATTTTTCAATTCAATGTTTGCAAATAATAGATACCATAGAGTTTGTAAATAAAAAAATCATAAAAAATTATTATATTTTATTTTTAAAATTAATATGTTTGAATAAGTGTATATTTTAATACATAATGTATTTTAAAAATGCCTTAAAGAGCATTAATTAAAATAATATTAATTTGTTTCATGTAAAAAGCTCAATATTCTACATTAGAATGTTTGAATAGTCAACTTGTGAAAAATCTAATAATTAAGTGATGTATTAATTTTATTAGAGTTGATTATAATTACAAATATATTTAAGTACAATCAATATGTTTATAATATGTAGATAAAAAAATGAGGTTATGTAAACATTCAAATATAGCATAGTTAATTATTTCATGAAATGGAAGGACTCATTAGAGGAATGGGGTATATCATTAAAAGAGTTCATCTTATATGAAGAGAAACTATCATGATCTAATCTTCTATAAATAAGACAACTTCTTAAAGATAAAAGTGTCATCCGTTACTGAATAATTGACATTCTTATTTTTGTTGTCCATTCTAAAAAAATTGTCTCTTTTCTAATTTTTTTAAAAACACTTTTACTAATTTTTTTTTCTTATATTAATTATGACCACATATACAAATATATTAAAGAAACTACATATTATATTAATATTCACTCCCTCCGCATGAACACGTTTATTATCTTATAAAGTTTGTAGACCTCTCAATATTTAGCATTAAATTGAATAAATGTTTAATTTAAGTTATTACTTTTACATGAAAAATAAAAATAAAAATGCTAAACTTAGGCAATTGTATTACGAGTCTGGTTAACAAGAACCCAGATTCACAAGTTATAATTTTACTTATGAAATTTATTACAGTGGAAACCATTAGAAATGTATTAGGGATCTTATCCAATACATGAGATATTTTTAATGCAAATATTTATATTAAGAGAACCTTAAAAATTAAGTGTCACTTGTTTGCAAAATCCACTTATATTATCACTAGATTTCGGACTCTACTTATAACACGATGTCAGTATAAGACGTGATCAATATATGAAACATGATGCGAATAAATTAGCATATATATGTTTGAGATTTTGGAAGAATCGGATCATCCAAATAAAAGTACTTACTAATCTGATGTCCTAATCCTCCTATCAATTGTATTGAAACAGATAATATAAGGGGGGAAATTTAATTCCTCAAGTCACAGAAATAGCTGGCTGGAATATTAGCAAGAACAACAGAAAAGAAGAATCCGACTGACCAATCCATTAGATTGATGATGATGTTGGCTTAAGCTTCTCCTTCAGAAACTGTATTATGTGTTCACGCTTCAAGTTATCAATTCTGATGGTTTCCTTCTATTGTCCGTCATCATCCAGCATAATCAACTTTGGTGGAGAATTAAATGCATATTGAACTTTTACCGAGGTAAACTTTTCCTTCTCATCATCTTCTATAAATCCCACAATTTCAGGATAGAACACCAGTTTCCTCATGCAGACCTCTAGAACTGCGCCAGAATATATAATCTTGCTTGTAGAATCATCAGAGTCTTCTGCGCAACACTTCAAACAATCAGATACCAATTCTTGGTCCTTGACATACTCGGCGAAAGTATTGCAGTCGGAACAGAGAGCGAGACCAGTAATTAGTTAACCCTAGTTTCTCACATTCTTTGGAGCTCAGCTGTTGTGCTCTCAACGCTAATGGCAGTGCAAATGCAAACAACAATAAGAAATCGTAAATCAATCTCAACCTCAATCTCCCCTTCCCCATCGCTTCTAACACAGATGCAGTCTCTCTCTGACACACACACAACCACATAAACTCATTACTTTGTTAAATGAAATAAGCTCAAAAGTAAAAATTATAACAAACAAAAATCATAAAATAAGCTAAATGAAATAGATTGAACTAACAAAAGACTATCCGAAATCAAAATCACAAATATTTCAAACCAATAAGAGAAACTTAACACAAATTTAAAAAATGAAATTAAAATACAAAAATTTAGATTTAAAAAAAATAATAAGTCAAGGCTAAAAAAAATTAAATTGAGATTCTATTGATTACGATAAAAAATGAATTAATAAACTACAAACTAAATATTTTTAAAACAGTAAATCTTACTCCCTTTGTTTTTAAATTATCATCCTCTTTGATTCGACACATCGTTTTAAAAAAAGTAATTGATTAAATTATAAATATCGATGAAATGTAAAAAAATTGAATTCGAAAGTAAAAAAAAAAAAGAAGGTTTGAATTTGGTTGATGGTTAAAATGGTCAATTTTGAGGTAGGGGTGGTTGTATTTGTAAAATAGGAGATGTTGTATAATAAAGTCTCTGCCAATCTATATCTATATATATATATAAAAGAATAAGAGCAAATAATAAAAATATCTTGTCAAAATACACTTTTTATATTTGGAAACACTTTTGTTTTAATTCAAGAGTCATTTTTGTCTTGGTATTTGATACTTGATATTGTCATCATTATTTTAAGTACATAAATTAATTCAAAAACCTTTCACATTTCTATTTATCTTTAGTCAATTGAATTTTTTATAGTAATAAACTTCCGACCTCCTTACATTCAATATTCAATAGTATAAAAAAATATGAATTTTTTTTCAAACTATAGAAACTGCAAGGAAATAAACATAGATATTTATTTTAATGAATGGATTATACAACAAATTATCATTGAATTGTGAATAAATACAATATTGAAAAAATTACAAGAACTAACTGTCAAATTAATAAATTTATTTTGTCATTTAAAGTTACATTCAATAATATAGAGGAGAGTTTTTTTTAATGAATAAATTATATAATAGAATATCAAATTAATAATAGCAATATAAAAACAATTACAATAATTATACATCAAGTTAATTAATTAATTCGGTTTACATGGATGCATTGAGAGATGCACATCCGTATGACTATTCAAATATCAAGCAGTTTACAATGTTGAAACCACTATAAATTTGTTGCAAAGAAAGTGTTGTTCATTAACAAGATCAATAGAATAAAGAATATCCAACTGCGAAATGAAACTCTTGTAAGTATGACTAAGTATATCTGTCCGACCAATCAATGTGGAATCAACATTGAAGTTGAGACAATTGATAAAGCACATTATTCAGAGATTAGTTCGACTTGATAAATGAGATTATTTTTTTGAGATGAATGGAGCATAATTCTTTTTTAGAGTTATTATGACAATACTTATGGTGATTACCTTCAAAATAAAACCAAAGGTTTTTTGTTGGACCAATTTCTAATGATGAGTGTTCCATATTAATAAGTGATACTGATAGTAATCGTACATGTTCGATGACCAATGTTGTTTCCAAAAAAATAAATATTTTTTACATAATGTAATTTTTTATAATTAACTATTAAGTTACATTTTTTTTGTCTTTATGTTTTAATAATTTGTTCAACTTCCATACAGTGTTATCACTAAAATTTATTTTTTTTGTATTATTATAGATTTTATATACTGTGCATCACACGGGGACTTTTCTAACACAACCCTTAAAATTTAATTTTTTTGTTTTTCGCTTTATCTAAAATTACTAATCCTAAGGCATTCGAATTTCGTTATATGGCAGTGATAGTTGTGATAATCATACATTTTCAATGAGAAATATTGTATATAAAGAAATATTTCAAAATTTATAATAACATGTTCAAATTTATGTGATTTTCATCTTTAGTTTTACTATTTATTATTTTTTGTTTAGTTTATTCATATTAAAGTTTTTAAATGTATATTACTCAACTTTAATGGAATATATGAATTTAAACTCGTGTACAAATTATGCAATGCACGAGAACATCACTAGTCTATATTATAAAACAGATGATAAAACATGTGTAAAACCTCTCCTATTTTCCAAATACAACCACCTCTACCTCAAAACTGACCATTCTACCCATCAACCAAATTCAAACCTTTTTTTTTTACTTTCAAATTCAATTTTTTTTTCAAATTCAAACTTTTTTTCTTTTTAAACAAACTTAAACCATCTAAAAATTAAATTGAGTAAAAAATGATTTCCCCTAGGAGGCAACACTAATTAAACACTAGTGTATTTCAAAAAAAAAATTGGATTTTTCTTTATTAAAAAAAATTAAGTTACTTTGAAAATATAACATTTTTAAAAAATAAATACACGAGTGTTGGTCCTAGAAGGCAACACTAAGTTGCCCCTAGCTAGGAATTAGTATTGTATTTCAAAAAAAATGTGGTAACATTAGTGCATTAAAAAAACATTAGTTTTTCTTACACAATTTATATTTAAAAAAAATTAAGTTGGTTTGAAAAGAAAACAATTTTTAAAAAAGTTGGTTTCAGTTGGTTTGAAAAGAAAACATTTTTTTTTGAAATACACTAACACTCCTCATAGGGGCAACACTAGTGTATTTTTCAAAAAAAGAAATGGGTTTTTTCGTTTTACACAATTTATAGAAAAAATAATTTAAAGTTGGTTTGATTTTTTTTATTTTTAAAGTTGAATGGTTTAAGTTGGTTAGTTAAAAAAAAGGTTTGAAGAAGGTTGACACAGAAGGGCAAAATAGTCATTTGGGAAGGGAGGGTGATAGTATTGGAAAGAAAAAAGAGGTTGTAGAAAGTAATTTCCTTATACATGAAAGGTCTTAAATGGACATATTATTATTGCAAGTATAGGCTAAAACATAAAAATTGAAAAAAATACATAAAATGAATACTGATTTGAAAAGAAAGAAAGAAAGAAAAAGAGAAAGCGTAGTGAAAAAGGACATTGGTGAATGGCGATAACCCGATGTTTATATACTCCCTCCGTTCCTAAATTATCGTCCTCCTTTTCTTTTTCGTCCGTCCCAAAATAATTGTTCACTTTGAAACTTACCTTTTTAGAACATCACTTTTACCACTTTATCTTTACTTTTTCACTCTACTTTAATTATGAGCCACATATACATGAACATTAAAGAAAACTACATATTAAATTAATATAAATAATCAAGTCAATTACTTTTTTTAAATTGTGCGCCGGATCAACCCAAATCATTATTTAGGGACGGAGGGAGCATGTGTTTTGTAATAATGCATATATGTTTTTCACAAGAAAAAAACAAAATTGGTTCAGCGCTTTCCCAGGCCAAATCAAGTAATCAACTGAAAAAGTTTCTACTGTTACTATCTTTTTTCTTACCTTCCATTTGTTAGATATTAATCCAATGTCACTGTCAATAGTAGCTCACCAAACTTTGGTATAACCTAAGCCCACATGTCTCACAGATACCTAAACCAATTTTATTTTAGTTTGACCATTGACTTTTAAATATATATATATATATATAAATATTTTTTTTGGTACGACAAAAAAAAAAAGAATAGATAAATTGTTCCTTAAGCATGGAGGGAGCAGTACTTACTACTATAAGATAACTTGACCAGTCAAATAATTTGTATAAATCTGTTTTTACATATTTCTCCAAATTGAGTAGGCAAATATTTGCATGAGATGATTTAATACATGTTTTTTGTAAGACGAATTTTTTTTACCTGATTTATCATATATTAATGAGTTGAACTGTAATATTGTAAAACTTTATTTTATGAATTAAGATTCGTAAAATGATCTTTCAAAAAACCTAATTAAGTGAGTAATAGGGATGTCCAAACTGTTCGTACTACATAGGATGGCTGTGTGAATCAAATTCAAGTGGACTTAAATCTTGTTTATCAAGAGAGACAATTGTTTGGTAATATTGAAATTGCATGGATGGTCATGGAAATTCTTGTTTGAATTTGAAATAAATTTAAGATATATTAATGCAATTAATGATAGTTCACAATTCCCAAGACCAATTCATTAGCATACACTACATTCAAAGTAAAATTTAATATACTTGTCCGTATTTAATTTCTTGGAAAATGGTAACTGGCCATCATCATTTAAATCCTCCCTACTCATAAACTAGCTTTTATTTAGTGTGACTAAACAACTCTGACAACATTAAATGAACAGTAGCTATTATTCTACGCCAACTCTTAGTAAAACAGAGTTGATACCTTTTTTAAATTTTAAAAAATAAAATAAAAAAGATATATTTATACCACAATTTTTATTCTGATTTCTAAAAGATCATTTATTTGAGACGTAGATGTACTACAGTAATTGAGTAACCCAAGGCTTCGTTTATTTCACATAAAATGATTTTTGAAAAACATTTTTCTCATTTTTTAATGTTTAATAACCTTAGGAAAATATAGTTAACGTAAAAGTTTTTCTTGGTCAACAGAACATGAAATCTTTTTTTTTTGGAAAATGACTTACGAATTTATTTTTCGTAAGTCATTTTCTAAATGTTCAAGCACCCCCTCAGCTCCTTCCACAATTACACATATTTACATTACACGTGTAATATTTCATTCAACAAATAAATTGTTTAGAAAAATAAATTGAGTTTGAGCACACTATTTATAAATTATAATTTTAATAAATACTCACTACTATATGTTTTAAAATTAGTTTAAACTATATTATTTAGGGACTTCCCAAACATTGTTCATTTTCTTTTTAAAAATGTTTTTATATCAATTATCAATTTTTTATTTGTATTTGTGAGATAAAAAATATGGACCTTATTGATTTGACACAACTAACGATAAATTGATGATTATTAAAGGACAATTACTTGATGTTCAACACTATCTTATAATTAATATGATCATAATATTATAATATATTTTTTGTATTTATACATATATTGTTTTTCGTAATATTTTTCGTGTTTATCAAACACCAGAAAATGTTTTCTAACATATTTTTTGAAAAGATTTACCAAACACCTCAAAATGAAATCTTCTTATTTTTCATAAATAATTTTCCATAAAATAAATGGAGCTCAAGTCAAAAATTACCTTTGAGAAAGAAAATAAGATTAATTCTACTAATGGAATTTTAGAAACCAATAGCAATCGGTTTGAAAACTGAGTTTTTTTTTCCTCCAAATATTACCCTCCACCACCCCCCTCCAAACAAAATTTTAAAAAAAATCAATAATATACTTCTTTTATTCAGAAAAATAATCATACTTTACATTTTGGCTTGTCTAAAAAAAAGTTACATTGCTAATACTTTAAGAATCAACTCTTTTTTTTTCTTTCTTTAAGAAAATATAACATATAAAAAAACTTATAGGCAAAACGTATATTTGGGTCACTGTACTTTTTTAAAAGTTACAATTAGACTACTAAAACGTCAAAATTTTCGATACAGACACTATACCAGACTTATCTTAAATGTTAATCTAATTTTTGTATGAACATTAACTTATGTTAAATATCTATTTTGCACTCGTCTCTCAGCGAGAACTCATCCTTGAAGGTAACAAATCCAAAACCCTTGGATCTGGCCGTCTCACATTCATTGATGATTTACACACAATAAAAACAACAAATATTTATCAGATCTATAATGAGTTCAAGAGCATCAACGTCTAATTTATAACTAAAAGCGAAATTTGGAAAAATAAAATTGAAATTTGAACCAAACATAGTAACATAGAGAAACAAACTGTGTTAGCCGAATCGGGTTGACAATGAGCTCGGTGGGTATATTAGAAGGATTGGGAGGACGAAGGGTCATGAAGGAAAGAGGGGTTTTGGGTGGGTTCTAGGGAGATAGTGAAGAAAGCAGTGTTAATATAGTGCAACTATAGAGGAATGAAGGCGAAGCTGAAGGGATACATCAACGACGTGAGGAAGATGCAACGTTGCCTGGTGGATCACTTCAGATTCTCGGAGGACGATATCACCATCCTCAGACACCGGCAACATTCGTCGTGCCCTCTTTGATCTAGTTCGATCCGCGGACCATGATGACTTTCTCTTCATCCACTATAGCGGCACGCCACCCGTCTCCCCGCTGAGACCGGTGACCTAGATGACACCGGCTACGATGAGTGCATCTTCCCAACCGACATGAACCTAATCTTCGCTCCAGCTTCGTCCTCTCTCCCCCCTTCCGCCTCTACCACCTCAACTTCATCTCTCTCTTCCTTCTCCGCAACCTAATCACCGGCCTCCTTGATGTAATTGATGAATATGAGCCTTTTGGGTTTGATTTATTCAGATCTATTCCGATCTGGGTTTGATTCTCTCTATAGGGTTTGATGATTGATCTGCGTTTGATTCTCGCTACGGGGTCCACAATGACTTTGCTTTCTTTCTCTCTCTACAGGCTTCTTGTTCGTCATTTTTAGTTTAAGAAATTGTATTTTTGAAAAAAGGAATGCACTTAATTTCGAGATTCAAATCTGGGTTTGATTGAAGCATTTAAGGAATCGAAATGGATTGGCACAAAGGTATTTTTATTTTCGTTTTAAATCTGAGTTTAATATGGTTTGCCATTGCCATCTACATTTCTCTAACTTATTGACCTTTTGATTTGATGAGGATGAAACTGACCACCGTGGAAGATGATGATGATGATGACGAGGGTAAAATAGATTTTTAACCTAAGTTAATGTCCATCCAAAAATTGAGCTAACATGCAAAATAAGTTTGGTACAATAGTCACACCGAAAATTTTAACGTCTCAATGACCTAACTACAACTTTTTAAAAAGTAAAATGACCCAAATATGCCTTTCGTCAAACTTATACTCCCTCCGTCCCTAATTTATTGTCCTGATTGACCCGGCACATCGTTTATGAAAACCTATTTGACTGGATTATTAATATTGGTTTAATGTGTAGTTTCCTTTAAAGCTCATGTGTATGTGGCTCATAATTAAAGTAGAGTGAAAAAGTAAGGGTAAAGTGATAAACGTGATGTTCTAAAAAGGTAAGTTTTAAAGTAGACAATTATTTTGGGACGGACGAAAAAGAAAAAGATGCCGATTATTTAGGGACGGAGGGAGTATAACTTAGTGAAATTGAAGAAAATATAGATGAATAAAAATATAATATTAAAAAAATTAAGTCGTATAGAATACAATGCTTACATCTTGTATAAGAAGTATCATTGACTTTATTATTCATTAGGTCGACGATCGTTTCTCTATTTATTTTTATTTTACTTCATTTAGGACAAAAAAATCTATATATATATATATATATATATATATATATATATATATATATATATATATATATATATATATATATATTTAAAGTTGGTGATGAGCACTATGGTTGTGTCACCTCACCACCTTTAGATAAATCTTCATTCTAAATCATCAATGTGAAAGTTTTAAAAACCTTTGGTTTTCTAGCCATTAGAAAATAATAATACCTAATAACAATCAATATGATAAAGGATATTAGTATTAGTATATATAACTTCTTCTATTGTCAATAGTAGAAGACTTATATTTAAAAAAATTTACAACTAACATTACTTCTAACCAATGTGGGATAAAACTCTTCAAAGTTAGATATTACTTCTAATGACTCACTTTTAACATCATACTTTAAGCTTTGATATCTTATGCATCCAAAACTTGATTTGGACAAATAAATATATCATTTCGATGTTCTTGCCGAGTAGAACACATTTACACAATTGCTTTTATCAACAAACAAATGACACGTAAAGAAATTTGTGCCTCAAGTTGCACAATTTCTTTTACTAAAAACACTAATTTTTTAATAAGTATTATACTTTAACTCTTGATATCTTATTCATCCAAAACTCAATTTTGACAAATAAATATATCATTTCGATGCTCTCACCGAGTAGAACACATTTGCACAATTACATTTACCAACAAACAAATGACATGTAAAGAAATTTGTGCCTCAAGTTGTACAATTTATCTCACTAAAAACACTATTTTTTTTAAACAAGTATTATACTTTAAGTCTTGATATCTTATTATCAAAAACTCAATTTGGACAAATAAATATATCATTTTGATGCTCTCGAGTAGAATACATTTTGCGCAATTACCTTAACAAACAAGCGATACGTAAAGAAATTCGTGCCTCAAGTTACACAATTTCTTTCACAAAAAATACTAATTTTTCAACAATAGAAGAGATGTATCCCACATTTGTTAGAAATTGATGTTGGTTTAAAAAATTCTATTATTAAGTACCAATAGAAGAAATGCATCATGCATCATACATTGGTTGGAAAGTGATGTTGATTTTCAAAGTCACTAGAAAACCAAAAGTTTTTAAAGCTTTCACATGGATGCTTTAGAATAAAGTTTTATCCAAATGTGGTGAGGTGGTACAACCATAGTGCTCCTCATCCAAAAATTGAACTAACATACAAAATAAGTTTGGTACAGTGGTCACACCGAAAATTTTAACGTCTTAGTGGCCTAATTATAACTTTTTTGAAAAATAAAGTGATCCAAATATGCGTTTTGTCAAACTTATATAACTTAGTGAAATTGAAGAAAATATAGATAAATAAAAATACAATATTAAAAAAATTAAGTCGTATAGAATACAATGCTTACATCTTCTTGTATAAGAAGTATCATTGACTTTATTATTCATTAGGTGGACGATCGTTTCTCTATTTATTTTTATTTTACTTCATTTAGGACAAAAAAATATAAAGAAAAGAAATGCATACCTGCACGCACACAGTTTTAATTTATAAAATAAATACAACCCATAATATGAGCTAAGGTTTCCCACCAACCATTACCTACATGAAGAAACTATCGTATATGAAAATGAAAGAAAGAAACATAAATAGTAGGTACTGTAGTTTTTTTCCTCCCCATCTGTTTTGATTTGTTTATGATAGAAACTGAATATTATGATTGAGACCACCGATAAAATTTGGTCCACTCGTATTTATTGGAAAATTTCTCTTTTTCCAGAGTCAGATCAAGGACAGACTGTATTACGAATGTATCTGGATTATCTCAATAGTATTGGGCCCAATACCCTTAAGTTTGATGGTGACAACAGTATATGCCCCCACCAAACTGCATCCAGATCCAGATGACAAATACTAAGGCCCATCATTGGAACTATACACGTTTCTTTGAACAATTTCAATCTATGTTGTAGACTAGTAGTCTTTGAAGAGCTATGAAAGAGCAGTTTGTTTGATAACATCTTGTAGTTAGCTCGGGTAACAAAAACTAAAAGGTAAAACACCATTTAGATTAGTCATATGGGTGAGGGTTGTTGCATTATTGCATATGTAAATACACAATACTTAATCATCACAAAATAGGAATATTAATACTAGTTTACTACTACAACAACAACAAACAACAAAGGAAACAAACACAATGTAACATTGTAACATCAGTATATATATATATATGTATATACCCCACAGCTGTCCTGTAATCTGTTTATGTAGATTTTATTCCTAAGAATAGGTTAGCCAATCTCATAGATTGTCCTAGTTGCTGTCTTAAAACCTAATCAAACTTAATAGGATCCGCCCTAATCACCATTTAGGGAATTGAAAAACAAAGAAAATGCCATTTTTGGACTGCAATCTGAGCTACTCAGTCACCATCAATTCATTTCCCAAATATTTAATTCTTAAATCCTCTTCGTTTCGGGCAAAGAGTCTACTATTCTATTTTGGGACGTTTCAGTTAAAGTGTCCACTTTTTAAAATCAAGGCATTAAAGTGTTATTTTATTACTAATGAACTACTAAAAGTGTCAATTTATTAAAAAGTTTTACTTTCAAATAGGGACTTTTTGTCTAAAATGGAGGGAGTATCTATTAAGAATCCTCTGGTTGACTTCTTGAAACTCATTTACCAAGGACTACATGAGTGAATTAAATGACGTTTCCTCTTTCGTGATTTCAACAAGAAAAAAACAGAACAAACCCTTCAGATTAAGGCTTTGCCATTTCTAGCAAAGTGCAGATGTATCGCGCTTTGCAACTCTGATGTACTCTCTACAATAGCTGTTTCAGCACATATTAGACCTTGGTCAATGCCACAAAGAAACTCAAATCAATAGCTATTTGCATTCAGTGCCTTCAAACATCTAGTCTTGTCTCTCTCATCAACTCAACCAGGGATCTCTCTTATAAATATTGTCATTGAAGACTAAAAAAACTAATGCTTTGAAATATTCAACAACCTTAAAGCTCTTTATCTTCAATGTATTCAAGTCATTCAAGTCAGAACAATCAAAGTTTACCAAACATCGAAGAAGCTCCTCAGAATATTCTACATTTCATCTACTTCTTTATTGTTTGTACATTAATTTATTTTCTTAGCACACACAGTAATTATTTTGTGCGTACATAATTACTCCACCCACCAAACACTTGGTCAAATATTTTGTATATCATCCATTATTGATTCTTATATTAGATCTCTTAGTGGATAATATATGGCACATTTAAAATCCATGGTTGACCGTTTTGGTGGTGAGCGTAGCATTTTTTACTGTGCACACTATCTCAAAATATTTGAGTACTTTTCTACTCCTTTCATCACTCAACTATTTGTATTAATTTACTAGTTCTTGTCTTTAGCTTTATATTGAGCAAGAGCAAAGTCTACCGATAGCTCGTACTAGCAAAACTTTACCTTCGGCTCCTTGTGTATTATTTCCACTACTGCATTTAATTTCATAAGTTGTTAGTATATATAAAAGATACATAGCTCAAAAAATTTAAATGTACCTAGACTATTCAGCCGCCCTTCTTCTAGCTTGGTAAGTGCCTTCTGGAAATTATAAATTTCATTTCAGTTTTCAACCGCTTTTCTTTTTTATATTTTTTTGTAACTGAAAAAAGACAATTCATGCATTGCGACATATCAATTGTACATTGGGATGCATGATAGTGCCTTATTTTGTGCATCACGATGCATGATGTATCTTTTTCCAAGTACAAAAATATATATAAAGGTGTAAAACGGTTAAAATGATTCAAAGGAGACCTCCCTGAATTTCTCTCATCATTTTATTTGATCACGGCCCGCACTGCCCATGTTCAATACAGGCTAATGCCTATTGAAAATGTCCCAAATTTAAGGGGCTCTATTAAATTTGTCATCTACCTTTATAGATATGAATATAGAAATAATTGCAGGTCGGTCACTTTTTAAAGTTTTGTAACCGCTTAAGTCTCTCTTTTTTTAAACTGCATAAGTCTACTTTTGTTCCCTTTTACCTAAATTGCTCCTTTCTCCGAAGGCGGATAAAAACAGAAAGCAAACAAAGCTGTGTTGAAATATGAAAGAAAATAAAAATAATATTCACAATTGAGATACTCAAAGACGATTCCCACATCACAGTAAGAATAGATAGCAAGAAAAGTGTGGTGGTTATGAATAAAGGGGAAATAAAGTGGGAAGTCTGGGTAATGAAGAAGAAAGGTGGTTATTACATAACTGTATTTTCACCTTGAATTTGATTAATTACTCCACCACCCTAATTTCTCACTCTCTTCTTTTTTCATCTATCGATGTTTAGGTGGTCACGAAAACCAACGCAAAAAGGAGAAGACCAAGGTGAGACTAGCTTCGTGAATAAACATTTCAACTGTCTCGTTCTTCTTCTTCTTCTTCATTATGTTTGTGTGTGATTCAAAATAGATTCACGATGTGTGCTGTTGATTAAATGTCCTAACAAGAATTTTTCGTTGTTAGACACTTTTTTTAATCGAAATGCATCAATTTTAAATTATGATGCATTATTTGTGAATCATGATGATTGAATTGGTATTGCGATGCCTCACTATGTTACCCAATTTGAAATCATGCCCGGGCAAAGCTTAAGGGCTACTGGTGTGAAAGTTTTGGTGGATATTATTGTACAAAATTGGTTGTGGCTTTTAAATTTGGTGTTGACTTTTTTAGTTTTTTCCGGTATTGTTGCTGGTGGGTCTTGCGTGAAACTCCAGAATTGGTTGATAAACAAGGTTTGGGGTTAAAGTTTGTGATGTTGATTCTTAATGTTGTTCAATTTCGATCTTTAATTTTGTGTGTTTAAATTAGTTTGTGTAGACCTATGTATGCCTTCAATTTCCTGTTTTAAAGGGATTTATGTATTTTGTGGGCTGCTGGTTGAATTGAGTTTATGGTTACTGGTTTTAATTATAAAATGTTTTAATGAGGGATCAGATTCGAATTATATGTGAATCGTGATGCATCGATTCAGATTTAAGATGCATCTAATTTGTATTGCGATGCATCCCTATGCTACATAATTAGAAATCATGCCTCAAAATACATATAAGCATGCATCGTAAATTTAAAATCATGCATCCAGTTTCATGAATTGAAGCTCCTAAGCATGCATGTTAGGTTTTTTAAGGGTATAAATAAATAATTTTTTTGACCAAAAAATATCTTTTACCGATTAAAATAAAATATTATGGACTTGCTCGTTTAAAAATTCATAAAAAGGGACTATCGCAATTTTTGCCCATGTATATATTAGGATAAATTACAAGTCGATCTTTTTTCCCAAATTTTTAACCGCTTTAGTATCTTTCTTTTTTTTTTAACCGCATGAAGACACTTTCGTAAAACGTTTTCTAATATGCCCCCATAACACGTTTGATTGTTTCTTCCTACTCTTTCAGTGAAATCCTTCTTTCCTTCAAATACAATTTCCTTCCATATTGTGTATCATTCAATCTCTTCCATTGTAAATATCCTTCATGATTGACAATCAAACCATTAATTAAGACTATTAAAGAAAAGAAAATTTGATTTATATGTGATTGGTAATCAACGTGTATGAAGCAAATCATGAAAAGTTATGTACTACATTCAAAATTAGAATTTCGTTATCATTATGCTCTTGACGCCATCGAGTAAACTCATGTTCCCTTTCTAATGAGTTGTTGGAAATACGACACGGAAAATACTATACAAATACAGAATAATAGAAGTAAGAAACAAAGTGTGCTGAAGTGCTAAGCTAGATAGACGAAGCTTTGCAAGGCTGCTGGTGGACAAGTTTGTTGTTGTCCAAAGCTAGGAGAAAGCTGTTGGTGCAAAACAAAAGTGTGTTAGTTTGAGGCATGTCTTTCATATAATTTCTTTATAACAGATTCGTCTATTCTTCGTGAGTGCTTAGAAGCTAATATGGATGTTTGTTTCCCAAGTTACAACGAAGAACCGAAATATCTTTGCACTTAAGATTCTGACAAACTGAATATGCGTTCAGACTAAAACTAAATGACCAACTTGCACGAGGCCAAAGAAAAACGATAACAAAATGAGATCCGGGATATCTTTACACTTAAGATTCCAACGAACTGAATATACATTTAGACTAAAACTAAATCACCAACTTGCACGAGTCCAAAGAAAAACAATAACAAAATGCAAAGTGTATTGGGCCAATATTTGCACCCTAGCATGCGACACACGAGAAAGAGCCTCTACTCTACACAAACTTATCCCTTACACATAAGGAGCTTATATTTAAACCATTCAAGCTTTTGTTATTTTTTCAATGTGGACAAACTCACTTCCAACACCACACTTTAATCATCAATAGCTTATTCAAACACCAAATTCAACAAATAAATACTCCCTCTATTTTTAAATTATTGTCTCCTTTGATCCGTCATATCGTATAAGAAAAAAAAATGACTGTATTATATATATTTGTAAAATATATGGTTTTCTTTGATGCTTTGAACATATGGTCATAATTAAAGTAGGCATAAAAGTAAGAGTAAAGTGATAAAAATAGTTTTTTAAAAAGGAAAATTTTGAAAAAAGATTATTATTTTAAAACGGACGAAAAAAGAAAAAAAAACCGATAATTTGAAAACGAAGGAAGTACATGATTTCGATATTCTCACATTGGAAGACATATTCACAATTACCCTTATTAGCACACAAATACTCTACAAAAAAAAATTATACCTCAAATTAACACAATTTCCTTCAGAAACACAATTATTCCAACCTGAATAAAGCACCGAAGTCTAGGGGACTCAGGCTAATGATAGTTAGATGAGTCTTCCACCTTATGACCCACTAGTGTCCTTCCTCTTTTTTTTTCTTTTTTTAAGCCTTTCTGTGGTTTTTGTTTGTATTCAAAATAGATACTTTAGGTATATGTATGTAAACTCTTCAATTAAATGCCCAAGAAGAAATTTGTTGGTTTTCAAACAAAATTTGAGTCGCAATGCACAAAAATTAAATTGTGATGCATCGAATGTCAATCGCGATGCATCAATATAAAATTGAATGACAGCTACATCATTTGGAATCAAGCATCACAACTCAAAATCATGCATTGTAATTCAAAATCAATTCGACGCATCAGTAACGTAATTTCTAGCTTTTGCTGTTATGTGACTAAAAGGATTGGTGTGAAGGATTTATTGCTAATGCCGTATTAAAGCATTTACCTGGAATGAAGGATCTTTATCATATTCTATATCAAAATAAGATCCTTCAGCAAGATACGGTTCTTTTCTATAAGGACATGTATACGATTCGGCTTCCAAGACCTCACAAGAGTCGTCACAGGTGAGGAAGTCAAAAATCGAGCATCGGGCTTCAAATTATGCTTAAACCAAATATGTGCATTGCAATTGAAAATCATGCATTACGATTAAATTTTGTGCATCACATCTGTGCATCACCATTGAAAAATCACGTATTCAATTCATTAAGGGTATAATCGTTCTTTCACTAGAAAAGTGCATTTTTCCGGTTAAAAATATATTGGGGTTTGAAGCGGTTTAGATAGTACCGATCGGCTTTTCACCCAAACAATAACAATAAGCCGAGACAGATATTTCATTCAGTGGCTGGCATCTGTGATCTTCTTATTAACAGTCAAAGGCACTTTGGACCGTTTTAAGGATGCTATCCCATTTATCTATTGCTAAGACTGTTGGACTCCCCTAGCGGGGGTGGACAAGAAAAGAAAATTCAGCATGTAGAATTTGATTGAAACCGAGGGTCTTCCCAGCAGTCAGCACTCCCTACAATTTGAATTGGGTGGGAGGGGGTCTGGAAGGTTTCACTTGTCTGATCCTCTTAGAGACTGCTATATATCAACCCACATTTTGTGTTCGACGATAGTGGATACCCAACAAATCACACAAAATAGGATTGGCTCGTCTTTAACTTGTTCACCCTGTACAGTGGCCTTATTTGGCCCACAATGTTTGTGGTATGTTTGGAAGGAACGTAATAAAGAGGTTATTGCGAAACCTGTGATTCAGCCACAGGTAGCTATAACGAGCATAGTGTTGTGTGCCAGCCGAAGCTTTTGATGCGGAGCGCAAAGGTAAGGATAAAGACTTAGCTTCTGTGTAATAAGTTGTTCTTAATTTCTGTTGTGTACTTCATTCCCGTCGTTTGGTACGTATGATTGATGGTGGAAATCTCGTTCATAGAGTAGAGCGAGCATCTCCTTCATATTCCATTTCTGGCCTCTTTTTATCAGCAATGCATTACAGTATTTTTAAAATCTTCTTCTCTTTCCCAAATTAACAATTTAAGTAGATTCCAGGGTTATATTCATGTCATCGTCCAAACGCATGTGAAGTATAAAAAAAATCTCATTACTATAACATAAAATCACACTATTCTAATCCATTCTTGCCTTCGTGATGGAGCCAAATAAATGTTTTTATTTGAATGTAAAAACTAACCAGCAAGGCGTCTCCAAAATTGCAGCAGAAGGAGGCGACGGTCAGAGACACAGGACAACCTATATGCCATGACTCATGAGAGAAGCAATCAGCATCTGATATTGGAGTAATATATACCATTTCAAGAGGTTTCTTTTTGTGTAGTCGAGCACTCTGAATCTTGCTGTTGTTCTAACTCCATGCAGTGATCCTACATAGGAAGATATAACTACATGAAATGTGACTGCTAAAAACAGAAAAAGGAGAACATTGTTATTATATGGTTGCATTTGGCTCGTTGGAATGAATATAGCCGGAATGGAATGGTCAATCGGACTTGGGACTGGAAATGAAAACTGTCAAAACAAGTGTGGGGTTCATACTTGGGAGCAGTGCACTGTTCTTTTGCAAGGAAATTTTGTGGTTGGTATGCGGGAACAGAAACCGGAAAGGAAATAAAAAGGTGGTTCGTGAGAGATGAGGAGAGTGGATTCCGTTTGGGTTAGTACAGGAATAATAGAAGATTGGTAAGGTAAAACTTCTCAAAGAGAACACTTCCAACGTAGTGATTTGGGGCTGAATCGCTGTCTCAACCCCAGGGAAGTAATGTCATTCCCTCCAATATAGCCTACTAAATGCAGGAATCGGCTGGTCACGACTTACGAGACCCACATTTCATTCCGGCCCGATCCCATATAGCAAACACACTCACCATATAGTCTAAATCAAGTTTAAAGGAGGTCAAGAAAAGACGTGGTTCCCCAACCTTTGCTTGAGAACAAGATATGCATGGAGTTTTGGCCGCAGGTTGAGTCTCCAAGCAACCTGAGTGCGGTGCAGAGCAAGCTGACTGCCATTGAACAATTGCAGATATCAATTTTTTCGACTTTCTACAATATACCCACAGATTATCTTATAGCATTTATTTGCAGATAGTATGTGGGAAAAAGTAGCTAGCCTCGGAGACACAAGAGCCAAAATTGTTGTTCTGCCTCAGAGTGTTGCTTATGGAATTATTCTCCTGAAGAAGTGGTGTAGCTGCATAACAAGAACAATAAATCTCACTCTCGTCAAGTACTTATCGAGTTAATTTAATGACTAAACGTTTAATTGTCAACCTGCAGTATTGTAGAAGAGTATCCAACCATAACAAACAAGTGCATTCTAAATTTTCAAATTCTTGTCATTTGATTGAGTTTAAACACAATCAAAAGCTGCATGCATGAGATCACATTCTTGAAATTTTCCAACGGTTTTCTACTATTTTGACCATCGTGCTACTTGAAGATCATCAATTTGATAATCATACTTCCACGACAACAAATGCATTCTATGTACTAAATTACTAATAAGTTACTTGTAAATGTAATCTAACGGTAGTTAACTGTTATGGATTTTGTTGTGGCATATGCTAGCCCCCCCCTTTGCTTAAGTGATGATGTGAAATAATTTCACCCAAAAACTAATTGTAAATAAATTTCTCTCTTATTTTTTTCTTTTTGGTTTTTTGAATTTTTTTTTTCATTTATTCCATAAAAATTTCCAAAATTATATTTTGAAGATAAATATATATATAGTCATTTTTCTTACATAGTTTTTTTCAATAATATAACTTTTGTTTTTTTGAATTTCTTAGTAGTTTATACACATATATATACTAATAATTAGAAAACTTTGCTTTACTTTTTCTGTTTTTTATATTAAAATATATTTATTAACGCAGGTTGTATTCTACCTTTGTTTTTACTGTTTGTACTTTTTCTTATTATTTTATGTTTATCTTCTTCTAATTGGTTATGTTTGTGATTGTTTGTTATTGATGATCATATTTATAAATATATATATATATATATATAAATCTTAAAAAATAAAACAATATGCTGTAATTATATATATATATATATATATATAAGGAAAAAAAAAGATTTTTTTTTATTCAGAATCAATTTTTGGGACAAATCATGCCATGTCAGCACTTGCAAAGGTGGGGCTAACAGATGTCACATCATCGAAGCCCGTTAAACACTTATGACTTAACAACCTTTATCGGATTGGATACATTTACTATTAAATTATTAGTCCAAAAGATACATTTGCAATCTTGGAAGTACGATGGTCAAAGTGATGATCTCCAAGTAATACAATGGTCAAAATAATTGAAAATTTATTTATCAACTGACAAACAATCTTCCACAGTAAAATGTGGTTGTGGCTCCATTCTACTTATGAACTCAACTACATTCACGGTTCTTGTGAATATCTAAATGAATAAAAGTTCCTCAACTCTACATCCAAATGCCTGAAATTGCAGGAATTCACCATTTTAGCATTTTTCCTGCACTTATTTGTCTTTATCAATATTAATGCATAATAAAGTTCTTCATTTAGCAGTAGCCACAGGCTATTTGCAAATTCTTATAACTGACTGTTAATGAAAATTCAACCTTCTAGCATGATGTAGCAATTTTTTCCTAGGTTTCTTTTCTGAGGATGAGTAGCATGAGTAAAGAAGTTAACACATTCTCTCCGTCAATGCAGTTTGCTAAATATGAGATTAACCTATGAGAATTTGCTCAGTTCCTCTAAGACTAAGCCAAAAAGGATGGAAATGCAATAAAAGCAAGCAGTATTTACCTGTAATGTCTGCAACTCTTCTCTCAGAAGCCTCGCAATGAGAGATTGCTCTACTATTTTGAACCTCATTGTTGGGCCTGGTTATATGTAGTAATGTAGATAAGAAAATAAAACCTACCAACAGAAGCATGATTCACGTGCAGCACTGGTATTTCGCAGATATGAATGGAAAACAATAACATATGATGAAACAAAACAATGGTGTTTATGCCGTTAGTTGGAGTCCATAAGAGGAATTCTATTCTGCCACTTATACTGCATTGTAACAGGATGGTCTTTCTACAATCATTAGGAAAGTTCATCTTCAAGGAGTATACTACTTACCCTTCATTGTCCTTTTCACAGGCTGTTGCATATTCTTCTTGGCTCAACAGCACTGAGGATAATGCAATTCTATTCTGGCTCAGAAGAAAGAAACTTAATGATTAGTAGATGAGCAACTCAAATAAACATGTACAAGTAAAACAGCATAAGTTGGGGACTGAAAGGTGCTTTATTAGAAGCGCAATAAGGACGAAGCCAAAGACAATGCAAGTAAACAGACAAAAAGCATCCTGGTTCTTCCTCGTTTTCTGATATCAATAGGCGATCACATCCTAACACGTTACACCTGCCTAAGACCAGATGCAGTCTCATGGACTCCACATCATGTTGAAAATTAACAAAGGAAATTATAATCGCAGGTTATTGAAATGTACAATATCCATCATAAACCAACATGTACCATTTCCTCTGACCTCTTCATTCATATGTGTGACAGTCTCTTGAATCTTCTTAATAATGATTTCTAAACTCCCCACTTCAGAATGCAATGCCTGGTATAGAGTATTTCAAAAAAGAAGTTACACAATGTCTAACAATGACTTTATGTGAAAGATAAGAAGACCAACCACCACTAGGCCTAGCGCGAACCTTGTTCTCTGAGATCAAATTATGCATAATCCATTCTTTCGCTTGCAGACTTTCCTGAAGGTTAGTCTGGTTAAGGCAAAATGGTACCTTAGCTGAAAGTTCAACTGGTTAATGTAGGGTAATTAAAATATTAAAATTGTGTTGGGATATCTCTTTGATCTGTGAATGGCATTGATCATTAATTTTCGCTGCCTCCAGCTGTGTTTCCAGCTCCGCAATCATTCTGTCCTTTCTTCGGAGCTCATTACCATTACCTCTCAGTTTACTTTCCAGGCCACTGATTTTTTCTGCATGGAACAAAGTTAATCCAGACCTCAATAGACATTAAGCATCAGAAAGGTTCCTCCTTCAAATACTCGCCGTAATTTCTACAGACAGCAATTTAGATGCAAATATTCTTAGATCACGAGATAAAGTTATGGTATATTGCTACTGGTACAATTACAGCATGATATATGCTATCCATAAATAAAAGCTGATGGGCCACGTACGCAGAGAAATGACTTGTAATTACCAATAAATAGCTTTTCAAATGTAGAAACCTTATCCAATTTCATCTTTAATCCAGCGGCTGAAACAGTAGGAAATGTTAGAAACAGATTAGGAAGATACTGCATCTCAGTGGATTATTTACAGTAAGAAATCAGTCAGAAATTTACATGCCTACTTCCTCTTTCTCATTGAGAACACGTTGTGCATCATCTACAACCTGCTTGACCAAGGACGCCTCCTTTTCTATTGAGTAGAATAATAACTGATGTGCATTTATCTTCTCGGAAAGGACAGAAATCTTTCTATCTCTTGATTCAATAGCTTTTTTCATTGCACAAGTAGAGTCCTGCATAAAAACAAAACAAAAACAAAATCCATGGTGGTCAAACACAGTTCAAGATATGAATAACCATTGATCATAGGCGTCAACAAAATAAGAGGTCTATGGTAAGATGACTGACTACGAGAAAGTAAAAACTGATTAAGAATGAAAAGACTCAAGTAAAAGGAAATCTAGTTAAATTTATAGCAGTACAACCAAGCTTTCAGATCATACAGCGTAAAGTCCAAGTCATTTCATAAATCATATGAAGTTGATCCCTATCCACATGCAAAAGCCATCACTCTTCGCCCATGACTTAAACTCCATATTAACTCGAGTCACTAGTTACTGACATCATCACCTCAGATTCAACTTTCAAGCTACCACAGCCAAAAAATCCAAACAATTTCTATCTACCAAAAAAACAAAACAAAACATTTCCAAGTACTCATGAAACAGTAAAATGGTGTATTTATAGTTAATTCTTTCATTAAGGTCCTCAATCAAAATTCTAAACCTCCATTCACCTTGTAACTTGATAGTTGATACCAGTTTACTCAACTCCAATCTCACACTCAATCAGGATGGCTAATTTACACAACAAGGTATCCACTTAAAACAACTCATGTGACTACGAACCTCATAAGCTCTGACAAAACTTTCTTTAGATTGCACTAAGCTGTTTATAGTTTCCTTCAACTCTTTCTGCTTGTTTTCAAGCAACAAATTGTCGTCCTGAAGGTATTGCACCTGTCACACCACGAATCCCAAATCATAAACACCCATATAACGCCAAATCACTAATCAATCAATCCAATATTACAAACAGAACATTCGCAAACGATATAACTTGACTTCTAATATACAAGAATATTCACAAATATCTAATCCGCACACCTTCCTTTCGAAATTTTTTCGAAGTTCATTTGATGAGGCTAATTCTGCTTCCAATTCCGTCAACGTTCTACGAAATTCTTCCTCCGTCTGCTTTTGCTTCTATAATTCAAGTATCGATAACATTTATGGCATTAGTCTAACAATATTTTACACAAACAAACAATCACAAAGATATAGGTGTAGGAACCTGGACCAGAAGGTGAAATTGAACCGACGAAGAACGCTGTTTTTCCTGAAATCATAGGACATTATGGAGACGAAGATGATGAATTGATTGAACGAAATGATCGAAGAGAGAGAGAGACAAAATACCCTAAGATCACGAACTTCGGTGGTTAGGGCTTGAAGCTGGAGTTTGAATTTAGATAGTTTAAGAAGTTCCATTTTCCCGCCAAACTTTCTACTGCTCCAGGTATCCAACCGTTAAGGCAACAAATAAAGTTGGATAAATTCCAAATTTCCAATATCTACTCACCGTGTAAGTACACTTTCTTTTTCTTCGTAAATCTAATTTCATACATTTGTTTCAATAATGGCCAATTTTCGTCTCCCTCTTCTTAAGATCTCAAACTTCAACCAACAATTTATCACTTCTTTCTAAAAATTCCAAATCTCTCCGTCTACGTCTTTCGTCCAAAAATCTTTCTCCAGCAATTTATCAAGTGAATCTCTTTTCCAAAAAAATTTCCGACAAATCTTTGTTTCCATTCCAAATATCTTTATCTTCGTCTTCACAAATATCTCCAACTTCGGTCTACAATTTATCTTTTCTTCCAAAAATTTCTCTGGTTAATCTCCCTTCCTAAAATTTATCCTATAAATCTATATTTTTATTCCAATAGCTTGTAGCGAAAAAGTTAACTTTTGTGGATATACGGGAGTGATCGATTGCCGAGAATCAAGGCTCTCTAACTTGGGAGATAAATTTAAAGAAGCAAAGTGTGAGAAAAATCAAAGTCATACATCCTGGTGCACAAACTGATGCATCCTGATGCATGATCTTAAATTATGTTTCCATCGTGATGCATGAAACTCCTCCCATGTAATCCTGATGCAAAATTGGATTACCATCGCACACATTGAAATTACGATGTATACATCACTCATCTTAGTTAAGAATGTCGTAAATGTCCCACAATAACATATACGTTAACTTCTTCCTAAAACTTCTCCGGTGAATCTTATTTTCTTCCTGAAATCTATCTAATGAATCGTACCGATAACTTCTTCCTAAAGAAAATCACGTGAATCTTCTTTTCTTTATAAAATTTATCTGTTGAAACTCCCTTTCTAAAAAATTTCTGACGAATCTTTGTTTCCATTCCAATAGCTTGTAAATTAATTTTCGTGGATATGCATGTGTGATCAATTGTCGAGGGTTAAAACTGTCTAACTTTGGAGATAAATGTGAAGAAACATAGTGAGAGAAAAATCAAAGCCAAAATGATGCATCTCAATGCACAAATTGATGCATCTCGATGTATGATTTTGAATTATCTGTCCATCGCGATGCATGATTTTTCAATTGTGACGCATGACCCTTTTTCTCGGATGCAAAAATTGGATTACCGATGCACGTATTGGAATTACGATCCCTCGATTTTGATATGTCGTGCGTTTCTAATATAATTGCATAAAGGACATACTCGTCATTTACTCTAAAAATGTCATTTACCGATTAAAAATAAAAATCATGTCATTTAGGACAAGTTCAATGGTGGTACTTGCATATAGGTATCAAAATCAAGTTTTTATACCTATTGATTATTATTCATGGGTATCAAATAATCATCTTCAACTATAGGTATCAAAATTTGATATAATAATAATTTTGAAAAAATTATATCCAGCACATATCATAATATAAAACAAAATTAAAATATTAATATATAATAATTTACCAACACATATTATGACATAAATATATGGTCAAAATGAAGGGTATTAAAATTAGGTGTGGTGTTAGAGGAGGTATCAAATTTGGTTCATTCTCTAGTACAACACCTAATTTTGATACTTTTTAATTTAGGGTAAAATTATGGCCGGTCCCTTTTCCAAAGTTTCTAACCCTTTCAGTATCCCTTTTTTTTTTCAACCGCAAAAAACCATTTTTCGAAATATTGTTCAAAAAATGTCATCGTCTCTTTCAACAGCTCCGGCAACACATTTTGAATTCTAAAATCACCATTGTTGGGCAACGAAACGAGGATCGACCTGCTTGGTTAGGTCGTGGGGCAGCACCCCGTTGTGGGGATTCGGGCCCCCGAAAGGTAAACGACTTTTTTATTCATGAAATACGAAAATTTTAATGGATCCGTGCTGGTTTGAAGAATTTTTCAGTTGGGACGAAGGTAGAGAAAAATGAGGAAGAAGAAGACTAATGACGGAAGAGATGGAAGAAGCAAGTGGAGGACGTGGTCTGGTTCGTTATGATTTTGTATCGCGGTACAAACTTGATTAGATAATATTTTATGTATAGTGGTTCAAAAATTAATTAATCGTTGTAATAAAAGTTGCTACTGCGGTGCAACTTGGATTACATATATGTATTGCGCTATATAAAAGTTGGTACTGCGGTGCAATTAGACTAGACAATTAAACTATTGAACTGCGGTGCAAAAATTAATGCAATAAAGTTGATGAATCGTGGTGCAATAAAACTAGGAAATTAAACTATTGAACGGCGGTGCAAAAATTAATACAATAAAATTGATAAATCGCAGTGCAATTAGACTAGGCAATTAAACTATTGAACGGCGGTGTAAAAATTAATACAATAAAATTGATGAATCGCGATTCAATTGTCACCGAATTCATTTATGTAGCGCACATCATGCTCATTATGGGTATCATAGTCTTTTTGACCTCAAAATTGCCTTTTTCCAGTTTGAAAAAAAAAAACACGGTACTATAGCGATTAGAAGCTTTGAACAGTGGACCGGCCTGTAATTTTTTTTTACTTTAACCATTGGAGAGCCTAATACTCCTACATATGTATCAAAATTTAGTTTTGACCGCTACCATTGGACTTGCCCTTAGAGGTTTGAAATGTTATAAACAGTGTTCTAAAACTCCCCGCCTAGCTCCGCCTATGCGTTAAGCCCCTCTCTACCGCCGCGACTTTCTTAGTCGTCGCCTAATCGACCAAGTCGGTGCTTACTACAAACCTCGTCAAACTTAATTTATTTTTGTAGCTTTGATTTTTGTGGCATGCGGTGACCGGAGAAGGAAGGGGGAGTGGTAATGGTGAGGCAGAGAGGAAGGTGGAAAGAAAATGAGTTTGATTTTGTGGATATTCGGTGGGATGAGAGAGGGGATAGATTAAAGGGTTAGATCTAGGAGGAAAGAGATTGGAGGATGAAAAAATGAGGAGAGCCGATCTGTCGGAGAGAAAGAGAGAGAATAAAAAAAAGAAAGGAAGAAATAAGGGTCGTCGGTCTGCCAGATAAATAGAAAAAAAAAAGATGAAGAAGAAGGGGACTGTCTTGAGACTTAGAATTTAGAATGAGAAGAGATTAGGGAGGATATGTTAGACTGTGGGTTGTAGGGGCAGTAGGTAGGTGGAGTAATATTTTTTTTGTTTTTAGTTATAAACTTGGCTGGTTTATTGCTTTGGGGTTGTTGAGAATTGAGATTAATGGTAGGTTTGTAAATTTTTCTTCATTTTACAAATATAGACAAGTGTTTGATAAAATGACAAACATAAAAAAATTAAATTTGTAGTCAATGTGTTTGATCTTTGATGTAAATTAAAAAAAAAAAGTAATTATGTCTTAATTTTAGGCCTCGATTACACCCCGACTAGTCCCCTAGGGGCTAGGTGCTAGTGTGCCACCTAACGACCGTCTAACGATTTTTAAAACCTTGGTTATAAAAAGTACTGACTCGGTTATCATCCAATAAAGTAAAATTGATCGTGGGCTAGAATCGGTTGATGGACCTTGGGCTTGTTAGCTCATTATAACCCATTAGATCATATGTTTATGGCCCACTTTGGCGTTTTCCTCAAAGGATTGCGTGCCTTGCCTCAGCTACAAGTAAATTCGTTTTTATGCATAATTATGTAAGTAGTTATTGCTTCTCCTCCCTCTTAACTGGGGGTTATCTAAGACTTATTTGATTTAACTTATCTGAATGTATTTATAAATTATAATTTATCATAAATTGTTTTTCAAGTGTTTGATTTCACTTATGATAAGATAAATCATAAATCATGTACAAACCACTTAAAACACATGTAAGGTTATAAGTTGTAAGTACTAAGCATAATAGCATATTACTTATTTCTACTTTTCAAAAAAATGTAAGTCCTCTTGTTTATTGAAATTTTATATATTCCAATATTACTCTTCTTAATAATAGTTATAATAACAAAAAGTAATATTAATAATAATTATTATTAAAATAATAATAATAATGAATAATAATTATTATTATAATAATAAAAGGAATAATAATATTAATAAATAATATTATATGAATAATAATAATAATAGTAATAATAATCAGAATAAAATAATAATAATAATAATAATAATAATATAAATAATAATATTAAATTTTATATTAATAATAATATAGTAAAAATAATCATAATAATAATAAGTAATTATAAAATTAATATTAATATTAATATTATAATAATAAAGGTAATATTAATATTGTTAAAATCAATAATAATAAGAATATACAAAAAAGTAATATTATTATTAATATAATAATGATAATAATAATAATAATAATAATAAGTCCAATAATAATGGTAATAATAATTATTAATCATAATTATAAATTTTCTATTAATATTAATAAAATAACAAAAATAATAATAATGATAAAATAAAAGTAACAATAAAGATAATAATAATAATAATTATTTAAATAAGTAATAAGAATAAAAGTAATTATATTAAAATAATAATAATAATAATGTAAATCACATTTTGTAATTAGGCTATTTGTGTCTTTATATTTGAATTCAACACTTTTTCAACTTACTAATCAAACACACACACTAATTTATGAAAGTTGATCAGCACTTTCAAAAAGTTAAATAAAACAACACTAATTATTAGTCATTAGTCATAAGTTATAACCAATAAGTTATAAGTACATATCAATAAGCTAAATCAAATAGGCCTATAGTGTTTCACGCTTGTAGACTACGCTTAGCGTTTAACATGAAATGCCTTGTTTGTATCAACAAAAAAGATGACGTGAAGGCATTTTGGCTATGTAAATAGAAATTGATCAATTAATTTAAAATTGATTGATTAAATTATTTATATTTATATTTTAAAAAATGAAGATGAAGACGACGCGATATTTAAAAGAGTGTACCATGATATTGTTGTGTTCAGAAATTGTTTCGCAAAGTCACACCGAGCCAAGTAGGAGAGGGTTGTAAGTTGTAACCAAGCGGGAAATTACAAGGAAGTTGTCTTCCAAAAATGAACCGATTGTGACATAACAAATCACGCATTACCTTGCCAAGGTACGAATAGTTTAGTTGTGCTATAATGGCATTATAATGACTGAAGTATTGTGGCAAAATATGTGGCGTTTATCAAGTATGGACTTATGGTCTTAAAACCTATACGCATTCCCAAAGAGGCCTCTCGACCAAAAAAATGTTGAACTTCCCAAACTACCCTCAACCTCCTTTGATGAACACAATAAGCTATCTCTCCCTTGATGAACACGATTATTATATTCTGTGTAATAATAATAGACTCTTCAATAAACAAGCCCCAAGGGACTGTATGACTGAGAAAATGATTTTATTTTATTTATTTTGGGAGAATGATAAAACCCTACAAAGGACTCGTTTGTTGTAGCTGATGGCTTATGACTTATGACTGATAACTTAAGCTGGTGACTGAATGACCCGTGGCTGATTGTATGATAAACTGTTTGTTACATCTATTGAAAAACTGCTTATGAGTTGTTATAATTATTTGTTAAAAAAAACTTTAAAATTAGCATTCATATTTTTATGTACATTTAATAAAATGATGAAATGTATGTAATCAAATATTTATTTATGAATAGTTGTCTTCATGTTTAAAAAAAAAAACTTAAAAAAGCTTAAAATTTTGGTTTTTTGGCTTTGGCTTTTCAATGCATAAAAGGTGTTGTACCTTACTTATTGGCTTTTGACTTATAAACTGAAACAAACACTCTAAATATGACTTTTTAAAAATTAAAAAGCAAAAATCAAATATCACTCTAAATAAACTGGAACAAACAAGCACAAAGTTGTATGCAATGAATTCTTCAAAAATATAATATTGCTCTCATCAGTCCATTTATAAGGGCAATAAGTAGTGGGTCATCTTGCTTTTCATATTAGGCTGTAGCTGTCTAGATTTTGGATTTAGTTTCGAGTTTTTATCTTCCAGTTGGTATTGGGCTTTTGTGGCCCCATTGCTTGCGGACACAAACTTAACATCTTTTTCTTATTTCAAATCAATTTTTGTTTTTCTTACAGGAAAGTTACATTTTATTAGATTTTCAATCACTTTAGTTTTCGATATTTTTTTTCAAACCACTAAAGACTATTTTTATGCATCACAATATATTATTTGATAAGGCTATACATTGTTTGATATCAGACAATGCACACATTTGTCATCGCAATCATGAAATTACACTGTAGTTGTTTGAAAAAAAATATCGAGGACTGCAACCGTTGAAAACCCGTCAAAGTGTATGACCCACAATTTTCCTGTTTTCTTACTACATCCTACGTTCGAAAGAAAATGTATCTTTGTCGTATATTCCCTTCGTTTTTTGAAAAAATATTATGTTTTACTTGACACTCGGATTAAAAAAAATAAGCGATTTTATTTTATATTTCTTATGTTCTACTCAAATAGTTAATGTTTGAAAAATTCTAATAATTAAGAAATATTTTATTAGCATTAGAGTTAGTCATAATTATAATAATACTTGAGCAAAATCAAATATGTTAATTTCAAAGATGAAGTATAAAGTTGAAATGTTATGCCTAGAACAGATTATTTAGGAGTATATCGGTATGTTATATATTTTCTTATAACCCCTTGTGCAGTTGGGACTCACTATTAAAGTAATTTTAGAAAGCAAGAGTAAAATAGATAAATGTAATTTTTTTAGAAAATAAAGATTGAAAGTAGACAATTTATTAGACCGGACAAAAAATAAACATAGACTAGTTTTTAAGAAAGAGGTGGGAATAAAAAAAATTGATAAAAACTTATATAAGACGGTTTTATGAATGTTTTTTGTAAGACGGTTTATTTTTACCCGATCCACCGTGTGTTGATGGGTTAAGCTATAAAAAGTGGGATTCCGTCTTACGAATTAGAATCCAAAATGTTCTTACAGGAGACTTACTAAAAAAAAAGGGGAGGGGGGGGGGAAGTAATAATTTTAAACTGAAAGCAATATGCTCCTTGCCCTTGGACTAAGTGCTCGTTTGTTGTAGCTTATTTTGAGTGACTTTTGGCTTTTGGCTTTTGAAAAATCATATTTAAAGTGTTTATTTCAGCTTATAAGCCAAAAGCCAATAAGTAGGGTACAACACCCTTTATGCATTAAAAAGCTAAAAGCCAAAAAGCCAAAATTTTAAGCTTTTTTGGTTTTTTTTAAACATGAAGACAACTATTCATTAATAAATATTTGATTGTCTTCATTTCATACTTTTATGAAATGTACATAAAAATAGGAATATTAACTTTCAATTTTTTTTTTAACAAATAATTATAACGACTCATACTTTTCAACAAATTTGTAACAAACGATCATGCAATCGGTCATCATTTTCACCAAGTCATGCCATCAACCACAACAAACGAGCCCTAAATACTTATACATAAATAAATTCAAACCCAGGGTCAATAATTTTAAACAGAAAGCAGAAAGAAATATGCTCCTTGCCCTTTGACTAAGTAGTTATACTGGAATAAATTAAAACCCGGCCAGGGTCATTCATATCATCATATGCAGTTATGCACTAGGATGGTACCCAACCAATCATCCTCTTTCACCAGGCCTATAATCAAATTGAATACAAATAAAAAATGAAATAATTTATGACTCCAAACCAAACACATCTTTTTTCAAAATTCAAATCGCCTTTAATTTTACTTACCACATCTACCATTTTAAAATAGTGTACTTACGGTAACTTTTTTAAACCCCATAGAAAAGTGATTATTGATACACCCTTTGGTTTTTGAATTAGTAGTTGCACGGGAATCAATTCTTGTCTACTTTAAAATCTCAACCTTCTAATTCTATAATCCCTCAATTTATTTCCTATCTGTTCGCAATCTCTTTTTCCCTTTTAAAATATATGTAATTATTGTGTACAACGAAAGCAATTGTAAATAATTAACAGACTAATGCATAATCAATCAAATATAAGAGAAAGAGATTGAGGTTAACGGACTCTTGAAATAATTATTGAGTTATTTTGTTTTATAATTATTTATTTTAATTAATTATTTGTTTTCCCTTTCTTGGTATTTACTTTTATTAATTGTTATTGTTACACCTTTTATAAAAATGTTATTTTGGAGATTATGCTTTAATTAATTTTTAGGGTGTATGTGAATCATTATTCTAGTAGAATTGTGTGTTCTTGTAACACAAATTAGTGTGTGATGTTTTGTCGTGCTTAGAAGAGACACGGCTGATCTAATTAATTAATATAATGAATCTTTCATATTTGGTAAGTCTATATTTAATAAGATTTAGTCTTTATTTATTGCACTAACCTACTAATTTTTTTATGGTAAGTAATTTTTTTATTCTATAAGGATTCTAGGTCAATGTTGCATGTATAAATAAGAGGAGACATAACTGTAAAGCTGAAGAGACGTTGATGAGTATATACTATACACAGATTGTTAAGAGAGAGAGATAGAAAAACTGCTACTATTTTATTCTGAATGAACTGTTGAGTGAAGCTGCATCGAAGACTTCATTCAACAGTTTTCAGTTTACACCTCATACCGTTTTGTTAAAAGTTATTGAGCGTATATCAGTCTAGATAATTTATGAATGAACTGTTGAATGAAGCTACATTGAAGCCTCCATTTATCATGTCACCAGCACACTTTTCAGTTTACACTTCCTATTGTTTTGTTAAAAGTTATCGAACGTATATTAGTTTATGTAATCTGAGGTGTTCGTATTATTCAGAGTCATATCTACTTCATATAGAATTTTTCATAAATTTCATTTTGTTAGTCTTTCGAATGTATTGAGTTTAAACATATATTTTACTAGTTGAATATTTTTAGCCATGAAGCTCGATCAATAAGTTGATTTACTTATTGATTAAAAGCTATTTCTTGTGTTCAGTTTTCGTTCTTCTTGTTTTGTTTTTATTTAATTCTGTAACATTGATATCTTAATGAAGTCTTCAATGCACTCTTCATTGTAAGTTTTATTGACTAGATCATATACAAAACAATTTATTTTTCGTTTATTCACTACTTTGTTTTTTATCCTTACTTTAATCTTTCTTTCATGGTCATCTTCTCTACCTGAACGCGACGACTTTAATTTGACAAATAAAATGATGGAAAATGGAAAAACAAAACAACCACGAATCTCATTGGCAAGCTGTACCTTCGGTTTTACTCGATCAATTGCAAATTCCCATCATGATATTTTAATCTGATAAATGAGTAATATGATTTGATGAACTTTTCTCTCAATTATAAATGGAAATAAAAAAAGAAAA
This sequence comes from Codonopsis lanceolata, assembly GCA_013146195.2. NCBI lineage: Eukaryota > Viridiplantae > Streptophyta > Magnoliopsida > Asterales > Campanulaceae > Codonopsis > Codonopsis lanceolata. Next base: position 47,430,345 of record CM028377.1, read on the forward strand.
AGAGAGACGATAATAATAAAAATAGAAGAAGATAGCAGAATAAATTCATTACAGCTTTGCAAGAATAGTGGAATTTTTCTAAAAGTAGAAGAAGATAGCAGAATTTGACACGAAATGCATAAAAGTAAACATATAGCACCTAACTTCCAAATCCTGCATACCCAATTCAAGTAATTTGTCACATGTTATGCTACTGGTGATAATTTTCTTGATGCCTGTTGCTATAAAATAAAAGCCTTATTTACCCATATTATTCACGTGTGGTATTGCAATATGCAAAGTGCTTTTTGATGGTGATGGTGCTTGTGCAGTTGTGCACACCACTCTATTTGTAATCATGACTATAAATCAAAAGCACGTTCAAAATGTTATGATAATTTTCATTTTCAAGGTGATTAGTTACACGTACGTGACAAAAGCAAAATAATAAAACCATCATTTTGTGATTTATACTATAGTTTGGTTTGCTATATTATTTAATATTGAGTAGGGTCCTGAAAGATTTTCTTATAGATTTTAATTTGTAAGACGGAATCATACTCTCTCACAACTTAACTCACCAACACACGATGTGTTAAATAAAGAGGATCTGTCTTACCTATGTCTTTAATATTTAGACAAAAACTTATATAAGATGGTCTTATAAATATTTTTTGTAAGATAGATTCTCTTTACCCGATTCACCGTGTATTAATAAGTTGAGCTTTGAGAGATTAGAGCTCCATTTTACGAATTAAAATCCGTAAGACGATGAAGACCTATTCTAATATTTATGCATAATTTCATATGTTTTCTCTAATAGTAAGAGCTTATCAATGTCTCTCGGCATTGGTCAAAAGCCGATTGTAGGATGAAGCAACTTTATTTGCTCAAACACTTTAAATTAATAGAGTGAAAAAAAAAAATTTCTAACCAATCAAATCAACCAAAACAAATGATGCAGCTACGTAGCACTTGCGATTACCATTAGACTAAAATAGAAAAGATGATTAATATATTGAATTGGACGTAACAAAGGGACCATAATATTAAACCAAATAAGTTGATGAACTACAGAACTAGCTAGCTGTATATATGCTATGATTTGATATGATATGAATTTGGTGTAATAAATTAAGTTGAGTAAATAGTTAAGGGCTCTTTATACTGAGCTTAGATGTCTAACTAAAATAGATAGGTGTAATAGGCAAGTTTGTAATGGCTTGTGTTATTAAGTAGCTTTCACTTTGACAAACCAACACTATGTACTTAAAATGTGTTATCATTGTTACCAAACTATGTTAGGCCAAGGCCAACGCCAACGCCAACCACATATATAAATACATAATTAAGCCTTCATACCCATTTATTTTCATCCCAACTTTTCATCAAGTTATTTGGCAAAATTTATTTCTTGACTTCGAATGTGTAGGAAATAATAAAGTTTATGAATAATGATATAATATTTTCATTGATATGATAAACATATATATATATATATATATATATATATATATATATATATATATATATATATATATGAGTATAATACTTGCTACACAAGTTTAATTTAAAAAATTTAAATACAAAAGGAATTAGGAAACTTAAATACAAGTAAATTAGAAAAATATAAACTAACAATAATTATAATATATTATAAATATATGGCAAACGCACCTATATATTTTCAAAACATTGCATTAGGCCAGAGACTTCAAAATTTTGGGATGGCCACTCTTATCTTGCACGTTAATCCCTTTTTGGATGGACGTTAAGTTTGACGTTATCTTCAAGTGAAATACCCGTTTAGTAATGCCCTTACCCATAATCTCCTTGGCCTTTCGTTAATAAAAAGAGATGAATCAAAGATCGCAATTTTATCTCTAGATCCATCCATGTAATGAAGAGAACAATTAAGGATGTTGACGGTGAAGATGAAGAAGTGTGAGGAGGAGGAGGCGGTGGTTACGGGCTCTATAGGATGGGAATTTCGCCGAGGCGTTTTTTGCCAATGGCATCCGGTGGCCTCAGCCGATCTGGCGAAGACAAACAATAAGCCGACTCCCGATATTTTTCAAAAAGAAGTCAACCGAAAATGAATCAAGTAATCTATCACCAATCTTGGTTTAAATTTACCTTCGGTTGGTGTTATGATTATCTACTTTTGAACTCGTCGTCTAGTTTGTGTTGAGATTAGAGGGGTGGGTTAGAACTGTATGATTGAAGATGGCGATCTTTGTGAAGAGATTGTGGCTCGAAGATCAAGGGCTCCCTTGAACCCGAGGATGATTTATTCGGGTTTTGATTTTGGTTTGATTCTCTGGGTTTGAACGGGTTTGATTCTCTTTTCACAGCTTTGAACGGGTTTGATTTTCTGGTTTGAAGATGAACATTATATATTGTGTATGCACTCAATTTCGAGATTCAGATCTGGGTTTGAACGGGTTTGATTCTCTTTTCATTGATTTTCTTGATTTTCTCGGGTTTGATTTTCCGGGTTTGAAGATGTTGATGATGAAGATGGGGGTAAAATAGACATTTAACCTAACTTAACGTCCAAACTTAACGCCCATCCAAAAAGGGTTAACGTGCAAGATAAGTGTGGCCATCCCAAAATTTAGAAGTCTCGTGGCCTAATTGCAACCTTTTGAAAAGTGGGCCCAAAGGTGTGTTTTGCCTAAATATATTATATTCTCTTCTAGAATGTTGAGTTATCTGTTAAGTTGACTAATCGTTTGGCATTTATATACATGCATATGAAATACGTAGGTGTTAGGGCTGGAAAAAGTCACGTTTTTCTCGACCCGTCCCGATGTTCGATCCAATTCCATCCCAATATTTTCCGATCCCGAAAAATCCTGATCATGACTTTGTCGGGATTTTTCTCCTCCCGACTTATTTCTGGACGGTATTCGGGAAAATTATCAATTCCGTTGGGATTCCCGAATCCCGACCCGTCTCGACTATTTTTTTATAAATATTGTGAGTATTAAACAATGTCTATTTTGTGTTTGTTAAAATTACTTAATGGTGTTTGTTAAATTTATTTTCACAATGTTGTGTTTTTTTTTTGTCTATCACGTTTCTGCACTTAGGCCTCGTTTGGTGCAGCGTTTTGTAAACGCAGCTTTTTCAAAACGCAGCGTTCCTAAAACACACTATTTTCAAAACACAGTTTTATTTTTGTAAACACGTTTGGAAAACTATTTCAAAACGCTATTTTTCATAAACAGAGTAGTTGTAAACGCAAGATATTTTTAAAACGCTGCACATTTTTAAAACTATGCGCTTTAAAACGCTGCATTGAAACCCTTTTAAAAAGAAAATATTGTGTTTTTTTGCTAGCGTTTTAACCAAAACGCACCACCAAAACAAACACTTAGTGTCGTTTTTTTCCTGCAAGTGAATGGTGCATTTTGTTCATAATGACAGATTCAACAATACTCACCATTAAGTAAATATGCAAGTATACTTATAAATATATAGTCTAAAATCTTAATTATGATGGAGACATTTTAAAAATATTTTAATGTCAGAAAATAATGTTCATAAATATTATAGTCGGGATTACATGATTCTTATCTCCCGAACTATCGGGATCTTGATTCGTCGGGTTCCAACACTTATCAAAAATGAAATCGAGAAGAAAATTGAAATCTCAAATTCTATCGAGATGAGATCAGGATGAGAGGCCGTCCCGATTCCACCCCTAGTAGGTGTGCACAAAAACTCCAGCTCTTTAATGTAGTTTTATTTAATTTTTCATGTTAATATACCGGCATGCATGTATTATGTATTATCTATTACTAGATTTCGTGCCTGTGCCTATGGCACGGTATCTCAGTAATTAATTGTTGTTAGAATTAACCGTTGTTCGCACGCTTGTGAAAATTAAGATTTAATCCTAGCCAGTAGTTATGTTTGATAAAAATGAATCCTGACCAGTAGTTAACTTTTCAAAAAGACTGAGCTAAATTATAATATAGATAGGGGATGCCTTGTAATAAGGAAATAAAAAATATGGCTCACACATGTGAGTGTGAGAGTGAATCTCAACCGTTAAATTTTTAAAGATAATTTAATCTCAACCTCTGATTCGCCCTAGTCAATTATCAGAATATTTGATTTCGTCAATTGAAATGAATACCTAAATCGAATGTATGATTTAAAAAAATGTTACAGTTGAGGGGTACATTGCTTTCAGTGATAGTTGATGTTTTACAAGAGGTGACTCTTCAGAAGATTAATCACATGGTGTAACTTTGTAACGTGAAGATAAAATATAGGCAGAAGAAAATAGGGTGTCTGCTCATAAAATTAATTGTAGGGAGTGATTTGTAATAGGGAGAGAAAAAACAGGGAGTTAAAAATGGATAATTATTCACACATGTGAATGTGATGATAAATCTCAACCGTTAAATGTTTTAAGAGAATTTAATCTCAACCTCTGAATAGCTCTAGTCAATTACCTAGCTATTTTATAATATAAACTAGATTCTGAGTCTGTACCTATAGTACGGCGCCAGTTTAAGACTTGATTGATATATGGAGTAGACAATATTGTAATAAATTAATATTTATTTAGAATTTTGTAAGAGTTGAATATATGTACACTATACAACGAAAATGAGAGAAAACTCAAATACCTAACAAAATAAAACATTTTACTTGGGCATTTAATTGTAATTTATAAAAAATAGACATGTAAAAAGAACATTGATGAGGTGTTTTTTTAAAAATAGACATGTAAAAAAATTATCGATTATATTCGGTCAATTTATATAATATAACTTTTGAAATGTATGCTGACCAATCTTGATCATGTATGTCAACGTATAAAAGTGTGAATCAACCTTATGGATTTTTGGGCCTGGTTATTGGCCGGATTGATGTAGCAAGGTTTTCTGTATGAATTTAAGTAATAGAACAATTGTCTTAACTCTACATACATGTTTGTTTGGTTGCGTGGGCTGAACTTGGCTCTATGACTATGATTCTGGCTTTCTAGTCAGTAGTCATTTTAATCTGTAATGGAGTTTGCAATTTTTCCTTTTAATTACTTTATTGCATTAAAAATAGTGCAGTCAGTCAATTCTCTCTTTAATTTTTTTACACCATGTCTGTTAGACTTAGCACTTAACGTTATATCATGGTTTGTATGTTGAGAGATGGCTGACCGAGTCCCAATCATATTGCAGCTGGGACATTTAGGCATATTAGCAAGCCTATTCCACCTCTTTATTAGGCCTATTCCACCCCTAAACTGCATATCTCCAAATTTTTTATCATTTGAAAACAATTAGTATTAGTGCTTTGTGTATGAATAAAGTAAACTCTTAAACTTTTATAGGAATATTACTTAGGCTTGGCAATCTCGATCCGTTATCCACGAACCCGAACAGCCCAACCCATTAATTTCGCGGGTTAAGATAGGTTACCCATGATAACCCAACAAATTTCCTAGGTTACCCATAATAACTCAACAGATCCCATTGAGGAGGGAAAATTTTCATTCTTGGTTTAGCGTATTATTATTATTTATTACCGTGAATGAAGAAAGAAAATCAGAGTGAGAATGAGAAGGAAAAACAGATCCCATAAATAATGGAATTGTTTTAATTATAACAAAAACAATACAGCCATGCAAATGATCTATCACTGTTGAGTTCTAATTAATAGAGATCTAAAAGAATTTTTAAACCAAAATATGGATTAACATAGGAGAGACGAAAGGATCTTGTGAACATCAATTAAGAGCTTGGGTTATTAACAAACCGGAGGAGAGGAGAAAACAGATAAAGAACGCTTCAAAGCTGATGAAAATCAAAAAATAATTACTTGAACTTAAAGAGAGTATAACAGTAAGGGCTGGAAAGAGAGACTGGGGAAGGAAAATTTTGTTTAAAGCCACAATAGAAATCTGCCACTGCCTGAGGACATCAATTAAGAGCTTGTGTTATTAACAAATCGGAGGGGAGAAGAAAATAAAGAAAGCAAGCTTAAAAGCTGATGAAAATAAAAAATTAATTACATGAACTTAAAGATAGTATAACAGCAAGGGCTGGAAAGAGAGAGACCGAGGAAGTAAAAAAAACCATGGTACAGATGGCGGGGGAAGGAAAAAAGGTTTGAGTATAAAAGGAGATCAAAACCTAGAGCATGGTTAATGGAAAATCTTTTACAAATCAAAACCCATAACAGTTGCATAAAAAAAATAAGAGGTGGTTTCCTGTAAGATGGTCTTACGGATTTTTATCCGTAAGACGGAGCCCCATTTAAAAATTTGCGGGTTATAATAAATAAATAATATGTTACAAAAAATAACAAAAATGGTTTAGTTGAATTGGTTCCCAGTGAATTGTTTAAGGTTTCTAAGTTGGTGCAGGTGGTCTTCGGTTCGATACTTACTAGTTTTTTTAAAAAAGTTTTATTGCCAGAGATGTGTCATTTTGACATTGTTTACATTTACGATCAATCAGAGTTTTACTTTTAGGCTTGACGTGTGTCACTTTTGGATAATTGTTACGTTAGGTCTGATTAAGTTTTACTTAATTACTTTAAATCAGAGTATCATTTTTAAACATAAAATGTGTCGCTTTTAAGTTTTACGTGTGTCACTTTTGACAAAAAAAATCACTTTTAATATTTTAATTTTTATTCATAAGTGTCACGTTTAGTGTGTCACTTTTAGGTATTATTTGTGTTGGATAATTGTTATCTTAGGTCTGATTAAGTTTTACTTAATTACTTTAAATCAGAGTGTCATTTTTAAACACAAAATGTGTCGCTTTTAAGTTTTACGTATGTCACTTTTGGCAAAAAAAATCACTTTTAATATTTTAATTTTTATTCATAAGTGTCACGTTTAGTGTGTCACTTTTAGGTATTAATTGTGTCACTTTTAGGCATTATGTGTTTCACTTTTGGTAAAACAACCCATTTTTATAATCATACAATTTCTATCAATAAAAGTATCACTTTTAGGCTTGGAGTGTGTTACTTTTAGGACTAAAGTTTGTCACTTTTGGGCTAGTGATTTTAACAGCAATAACCAATTGAACACTACTGAAATATATCTTCTCATTCGTAGAAATGTATATAATCTCAAGTGTCAATCGTTAAAAACACAAAACCATAATTTTTTCAAGGTAAAGTATATGTTTCTTACTCAAACTTACAAAATTTACTTAAAATATGTCTAAAATAACCGAGTATTAGGAGTCTTTGAACCAAATTCCTTGGCTTGATGGGAATCAGAAAAATCAGTAGTCTTTTTCTTGTCCTTTTCAATACTTCCCTTAATTCTTTTTCTCATTCCCTTCGTAACAGAGCGAGCAGGATCTAGGCATGTAGTAGATGAACTTGAAACACAAGATGATTCATTTTGGTCTGGTAAATTCTTTAACGAAGAGTGTCACTTTTTAGTATTAAATGTGTCACTTTTTAGTATTAAGAGTTTTACTTTTTAGTATTAAGAGTGTTACTTTGTATTTTAATAAGAATTATAATAAATTTTCATTTATAGTGTCACTTTTAACATTAAAATGTATCACTTTTTAGTATTAACTAGGTTATACCCGTGCGATGCACGGTTTTTAAGATTTTTTTTTTGCAAAAGTTGTTTAGAAGAAGAGAATTTTCTAAACTCGTTATATTTAGAATATTTTAAACTAATATGAATAAGTAATATAAAGATGCACATTCGAATTTGCTGCAAAAAAGAGAAGTTAAAAGACAAATGTTGTTGTTCATTATAAAAATAAAAGCATGATCGCAAATAAAATAATAAAAAAAAAACGAAAGAGATTTAAGCAAAGACAAAGTATATCCGAAATATTAAAAGCAAAAAAATATAAAGGAACAGAGCTTGCTATGAGAATATTATCCAATCAATTTACTCAAAGAGAGATAAAGGTAGATGGATATTTATATTTAAGTAGATAAAAAGATGAGATATGATTATCTCAAAGATTGCTTTTGGTAAGCAAAAATATATATACTCGTTAAGCTTAATTCACTTCTTTTTCACAGAGTCAATGTGGGGGATTTCTTAGCATGCAAGCAACTTTCCTCATGGTAGGACTAAATGCAGTCTTATTTTCAACCTACGTCAATGCAATATTGAATTGTAACATTTTCCAAATTGATAAAGTCAAACAGTAAGCCTTGAATCTAACATTGCTTGAGAGAATGGTTTTTTTATGAGAGTTTTTGGGTTGTATGTTTTTTTGTTCAAATTTTTGTTTTTGTTATTTATAGTGACTAAGGGTAATATAGTAATTTCACAATCAAAAGTGTTGTATTAAGTATTTTATACGTGTTGTGTTAAGTATGCCTCAATTAGAAAAGTAAGAAATTTGAGAGAGGTAGAGTTAAAATTTGAGAGATGTACTGATAAGTGGATTGAATTACGACAGTTAAAATCTCTTGTAGATAACGGAGGATTATAAATTTCAATTGTCTAACATTATTTATAGATCAAGGAACAAATGTTGTTTAGAGTAGATAAACATAATTTGAATTTGAAAGAGATTGTTTAAAACAGATAAACATAATTTGAATTTGAAAAAGATTTGTTTGTTAAAATTTCATCATTAATAATAATAAAATCATAGAAATCTGCTCATAGAGATTTTATCTTTTTTTTAATTATGCTTGGTTTATATGTGTTTATTGATGATAAAACTTTCATCAATAAAATCAAAAAAAATTATAAGTTATATGAGGGTGACACGTGGAAGTATGAAATTCTTTAAAAAGTTTAAGCATTTAACAGAAATACACCACGTGGTAGCATCGACTTTTGTTTTAGTAATAGTTAATAGATAGATAATTAATAATTAATAAATATAGATTAGTAGAATAACAAATAATGTGAAACCATCCCGCGAATAATTTGTATAAATTAAAAGGTAAAAGAGATGAGAATTGAAGAATTGAAGTCAAATTAAACTTGTATAAATTCCATAGAATAAAATCTAGTTTAATTAAGCAATATTTGAAAAAATATATATAAATGGGAAGTTGACACGTGATTTTTATCTGTAAAAATTTATCATAAATTTGTTTTAGGATTTTTTATCTTACCTAAGTAGTTTAGGATTTTTAAACTAATTAGATTTAAGATTTTTATTCTTAAATTAATTATGAGGTATGATATTAAAAACAAAATCATAAATCTCTATCATAAATTTGTTTTATCTTATCTAATTAGTTTTAAGATTTTTATCTTATCTAATTAGATTTATGATTTTTATCTTAAACTAATTGATTTGGGAAAAATATTTTTTTTTTACCATTTTGAATGTGACACATGACAGTACAAAATCTCTTTAAAACTTTAACTTTTCACAGAAAGCCGACACGTGGTAGCAATGGTTTCTATTTTAGTATTAGTTATAGATAGATTATAGATAGATAGATGGCTAGAAAACCAAAAAAATTTAAAGCCTCCACATGGATGCTTTACAATGAAGATTTATCAAAAAGTAAAATTAAATAAATATAGATTAGTTGAATAACAAAAAAATATAAAATTATCCCGTGAATAATTTGTATAAATTAAACAGTGTGAAAATGAAAAGAGATGAGAATTGAAGAATTTCGGAAAAATTAAATGTGTATAAAATACATAGAATAAAATCTAGTTTAATTAATCGATATTTGAAAAAATAAATAAATGGGATGTTGAAACGTGATTTTTATCAGTAAATCTCTATTATAAATTTGCTCGTAAAACTATATCCTAAATTTGTTTTATCTTATCAAATTAGTTTTAGGATTTTTTTATCTTACCTAAGTAGCTTTAGGATTTTTATCTTAAACTAATTAGATTTAAGATTTTTATTTGAATATATAATTAATTATGAGGTATGATATTAAAAACAAAATCCTAAATCTCTATCATAAATTTGTTTTATCTTATCTAATTAATTTTAAGATTTTTATCTTATCTAATTAGATTTATCATTTTTATCTTAAACAAATTGATTTGGGAAAAATAATTTTTTTTACCATTTTGAATGTGACACATGGCAGCACAAAATCTTTTTAAAACTTTTAACTTTTCACAAAAAATCACCACGTGGCAGCAACGGCTTTTGTTTTAGTATTAGTTACTAGGTTATTACTCGTGCGATGCACGATTTTTCAACTTGGGTTTTGTTTTTTAGCTTAATTATTGTGTTTGTAAGTAAAAGTAACTTAAAGAGCAAAAAATAGATGTATTTTTTCTACAAGAGTGATAAAATGATAATAGTACACTATAGAGTGAGAAACTATTGTCAAGTACTTTTATTTCTATAGTGGTTAATCAATTTTCTATAAAATCACACATGTACTAATCTAATAATTCACATGTGTGATGCACATAATCTATATTAATACAAATCTTTTAGAGACTTCAATGTATAAAAATTAAATAAATATTTAAAACGTAAAGATAAAAATGTAGAATTTAATTATACAATTACATCAATTAAAAAGCAACAATGCTAGGTTTACAACTAATTATCACTACAACTAAACCTTAGTAAATGACAAAGTTTTCTCTATTCAAAACACTTTTCCCCTTGCACCAACAGGCTTAGTAGTAACAATAGTTGTATAAACAGATTTAAACATAACATTATTGTAGTACAACGATAGTAGTGATAGTTATAAACCTAGTATTGTTGGATTAAAAATGTTATAGACATCAGTATTAATATCCTTCAACACAAACACAATATTCCAAATCTTCATTTTATAACATTATAAAAATCGGAAAGATAAATCCAACTCAATTGATTAGGTTTCACTTGACATTTTAACAATTAAGGCTCTAGTTGTCCTTAGATTTTTACGGCTCTTTTCATTGTTAAAATTTGATAACGTTCAGATAAATCTTTTTGTTCTCTTTTATTTCTTAATTTTGTGAATATAATCAATATTTGTGGTTGATTTGATAACATCATCATAAAGCGTTTAAGAACATAGATAAAAAAAATATTGGGCAGGTTGTAGTAACTCATTATAACACAAAAACCATTGACTATGTTGCCTGCAAGCAATGGAATTGCAAAAATAAAAATCTATATCGCGGCTTACAGTCTATTGCAACAATTATCATATAAACCTATACTCAAATGAGAAGATGCAACATTGGATTAGTCAACGTTAGTTACCATTTTCATAACTTTTTTCTCTTTTTCAGCCTCCTTTTTCACCAATTATTCCATAGTTTACTTGTCATATATTTACAACAATATCAGTTTATGGAACAAAATTGTCACAAAAACACAAAACAACAGATGAAGACTTATCAAAAAAGAAAAAGTCATTGAATTCTATTGAAGAATGAAAAAGAAGAATATCATTAACCTTGGAAAAAAAGTAAAAACATTTTAAAACAATTCAAATTCACGAATGGGCGTGCCCACGCACACAAAACACGTAGAACAAATTTAAATTGGCTCAATTTGAGTGAAAATAGAATATAAAAAACTCAATTTGTGATAAACTATAATATCACAAAATCCCAAACCAAAAAAAGCATAACTCCAAACTTTTCGTGGTATCACAAAAAGAAAAAAGAAACAAAAAAAAAATTTAAGAGCTAACTTTGTTTCTTTAACCTAATTTAATATCAATAACCGATTTTATCATTAAATCAAATGTGATAACATATATCCGCAAAAAAAAAAAAAAACTTATCATAAACTAACCGTATAAAATCAAATGTGATCAAGAATATCATATACTAATGTAAAATCAAACTTATCTTATCCGCAATTTTAAACTTTTATTAGTAAACAATTTTATCAGTAAATCAATTTTGATAACATCTATCAAAAAAAAATTTAATCATAAACTAATTGTATAAAATCAAAAGTATCGCATTTGATTTTACATATATAATCATCCTAAATTAACCGTATATGTGATAAAACTTATCCTAACCGTAAAAGTTATCATAAACTAACCGTATATGTGATAAAACTTATCCTAACCGTAAAAGTTATCATAAACTAACCGTATATGTGATAAAACTTATCCTAACCATAAAAATTATCATAAACTTTTATCATTAATTTTTATCGGTAATCGGTTTTGGCAGAAAAAAAAAGAAAAAAATTACAATTAGTATGAGGGTGACACGTGGAAGCATGAAATTCTTTAAAAATTTAAAGCATTCAACAGAAAGCCGCCACGTGGCAGCAGCGGCTTCTGTTTTAGTAATAATTAATAGATGTTACTTTGTATTTTAATGAGAATTATAATAAATTTCCCTTTATAGTGTGACTTTTAACATTAAAAGGTCTCATTTTTTGTGTTATTAATGTGTCATGTTTGGCTTTAAATGTGCTATTTAGAATTTCGTCAAAGTCCGTTAGGATCCGTCAAGTATCCCAAGGCAATTGATGCTAACGGATGGTTAACGGAGTTGACAAAGGATTAAACTTCAAGGCGTGGGAAACATAAGAATTTCGATGGCAAACATTTAAAGTACAGGGGCACCGAAGCAAATAGAGGAACTTCTCATTGATGAGAATTAAAACAAAACAATGTAACTCATAAGTTTCAAACCATTGATCTTCAATCCCTAAACCTTGGCACAGCGCCTCCAACCAACTTGACTAACAACATATTATGTTTTTTATTAACAGATTTAGTTATTAACCCGCAAATTTTTAAATGGGGCTCCGTCTTACGGATCTAGGATCCGTAAGATCGTCCTACACAAGTCTTTTCCAAAAAATAATTCAAATGTGTATCTAATTTGATTTTGTTTGATTTATATCAACTTATTATATAAATAAAATCAAAATCATCCACCACTTTTTGATTTTTAACTCTTTTTTGGCATTTTCGCAATTAAAAAAATGTTTTTATTTTTTATATTTTTTTAATAAAAATAAGTACACATTTTTATCTATAAATAGAGACTAAGTTTACTTCATCTGGACACCAAACCAATTTTCAAGATGGTAAAAACTTGTATAAGACGATCTTACAGATATTTGTTATAAGACGAATCTTCTTTACCCAACTCACAGTATATTGGTGGGTTGAGCTGTGAGAGAGTGAAAACTCTGTCTTATGAATTAAGATCCGTAAGATGGTATTACATGAGACCTACTATATATATATATATATATATATATATATATATATATATATGAGAAGTTATTTCTACTACAATTTCCTTGGATTCACCGTCAATTGTGAATTTTTCTGGTTAGTACTGTGGATTCTCCTCTTCTTTCTCGTCAATTCTCTCTCAATCTCTCTTATTCCTCTTGGGAGTTGCTGTCGTTGGGGGTTTACTGTTTCACTATTTCAGGGATCAGGATTCAGTAGCAGTTCTGCGTTTGCCATTAGGGTTGATTACATTGACGAGAATGATGTTTTGACTACTCAGTCAGTAAAGTTGCTCTGTTGCTGTTTAAATACATGTCACTAGTCTAATTCATTTAGTTGCTCTCATGTAATGTGTCTTTTGTCTTGTTACTTGTGACTTTTGAGTTGTTTATGATTGGACAAGTTGACCTTCAAAAATATGTCTTTCTTTTTATCTTAACAAGTTTTCTTTCATGTACGGTGTGAGCTAAAAATATAACCATAGTATCGTGTCTTTGATTAAAAAAATTGTTCATGTCTTAAAGGCCCCAATTATTTTTTGCCCTAAAGCCCCCAAAAGTTCAGGACCGACCTTGAATTGGGGTTTGAGCTGTTGTCGAACGGGTCTGGATTCAAGGAAATTGGGGTTTGAAGCAATTCCCATGAACTGAAAAAGGGGAGATTCTGGAAGGAGATGAGGAATATATATATCTATATATATATATATATATATAATGGCAAGGGTATATTTATCTCTCCAAAATTACACTTTTGAAATTTTGATTTTTAAGTTACCATTCCACTTTTTCTCTCTGATATCTTCTCTCTTCCGGTTGTATTTCTCTTTCTCTCTCTTGTGTTCTCCATTTTTTCTCTATCATCACCACCATCTTTCTCTCTTTTAATTATGTTTAAACATTTTTTTCTCTTTTTAAACAAAAAAAAAAAGTAACTAAAACAAGATTAATAGTTCCGGAGTCAAGAAAACAAAAATATAAGAGGTTAGTAAAATAAAAATAATTTATGGAACAAGTCACTATAAAAATATAAGTTATATAATCAACAAAACAAAATTAATTTAATGCGAAGGTTAGTAAAATAAAATAATTTACGGAACAAAAGTTTTAAAAAAATTCTTATAAAAAAAGTAAAACAAAAATACGTTAGTAAAATAAAAATATTTGATGAAACAAAAATAATAATTACGGAGTTAATAAAACAAAAATAATTTAAATTGAGATTACTAAAATAATTTCGTTAGTTTTTATTTTAGCTTATTTTTTTACCAGAAATTTATTTATTTCATAAAATACAAATATAATTTAATAAAAGTAATCATTTAAAATGAAAAACTTATTTGAGTTCAAATTTTATTTGTAGGCCGGAAAAAATTCAAGTTTGTTCAAAAACATTCATTCTACAGAGTTTTTGAATAGTATAAAGTGTTCAGGGTTGTCATGTCATGAATTGACACTTAAAATTTGTATTTCAGTAATGCTATTGAGAAACATTGACCATGCTGTAGGGTTGTGCAATGGAACAAGACTAATCATCATAAATCTTGGGGATCATATTGTTGAAACAATTTTTTTGAAAAGAAGCAATGTTTGAGAAAATGTTTTTATCCTAAAATTGTCATTTCTTTCATTCGATGTAAGATTGTCTTTCATGTTTCAAAGAAGATAATTATCATTGCTGGTATCATATGTAATAACAATTAAAAAGTACCAAAGTCAATAGTTGCACGTAGCCGTAGGTCTTTTTTTGAAGAAACTAAATATTGATATGCGGTAAAAAATGAAAAACCAACTAATAAGATAACAAATGTTGTGTATAAAGAATTTTTTTAGAATTTATAATGATTAGTGATATACTTATGTGTAATTATTAATAAACCGATTCTTCTTAGTTTATCCTTTAAGATTGTTTATCATCTTTATTTTATTTATATACGATTTAGTTGACATGCGTTTAACGTACGGGTTAAAAAAACTAGTTTCTTTTAAATTAACCGGTTCGCAACTTTGAATTTCCCCCATTTTGTTTGATTTGCAGCCTCTTCCGCTTCTGCATGCTTTTTGTTTGATTTCCAACCTCTTCTGCTTCCACATGCTTTTTGTTTGATATGTAGCATCTTCCACTTCCGCTACTATGAAGAAAATCGACATTTGCGTTATTGCCTGTGATTTTGTTGTTTCTGCTTCTTACACCGCCCCATATCAACATTAAATGGAATGGACAAATGTAAATATGGAATATATATATATATATATATACAACTGGTGTATAAAAAATTTGGGTCCCCTAAAAAATAGGGGCCTTAGGCGGCCGCCCTCCAAGCCCCCCTTCAGGACCGGCCCTAATCCTACGACCTAGATCTATTTTCAAGTTCACATGTGTGAATAATGGCTTCTCCTTTCGCCTCATTTAAATTTCTTTCTCTTTCTCGGGCATCACTTTTTCCCTCAATCAATCGCGTATGAATTCTATAATCAATACAAATGTGAGGGTAGTCTGAGATTCACTACTGTTGTTTCGACCACGACCTCGCTACGTGAGAAAGCAAGTGGTTTCAAAACTTAAGTGCGTGGAATACGTTTGGCCTCGTTGTGGACTCATAAAAAATATATGTACAGAGTCACCACCTCCATTTAAAATGGTAACTGAGAAAAAAAACAAAAAATATGAGTTTAGGGGCTAAGTTACGAGTTAGGAAGAAGTTAGACACCCAACTTGTCATTTCGGTCTCAAAATAGGTTTGATAACATGCTCAGTCTATTTTTCTATACATTTAGTTTAGGGAAAAAAATTGTATATACGGAAAAGAAAATAAAAAAGATATTTTCTATTTAAAAAGAAAAAAGAAAAAAGAAATGATAACAAAGTAAAAAAGAAACAAATGAAATAAAGAAAAAGAAACAATAAAAATGCTATATACTAATCTAACACAAACTGGACATTAAAAGAAAAGTAAACAGAGAAATAACTAAATCTATAACTTATTTATGTTGTATATAAAGAAAACTAACTAAACATGATAACTAATTATTTTACAACGAAGATACCAATAGAAAAGAAAACAAACTTTAACGATATATACAACGATATAAAATATATACATGTCCACAATATATGTATATTTACATTTTATTTACATGCTGAAAGAAATAGTTATGGAATATAAGAGATTCCTTACCTTTTGGAGCGTGCTAGTCTGTAACCGGTAAGCCTAGACTTAGGCAATCTCTGTGTGCTCCCCTTGTCTTCTCGAGAAGAGAAGTCTTTTTTGTTGTTGTGTGTTGTTGTTGTGTATGAATGTGTATTGTGTTGTGAGTACGTGTTTGTGTTGTGTGTGTAGTGGGTGAGTGTATGAGTGTTTGTGCTGAAGGAGTATTTTGGCAGAACTTCGGCGGCGTAACGACAACGTAGTGATGGTGATTCAATGGAAGAATTTTGACAGGGTAAGGGTAGGATAATTGTGGTCAGTCTTGGCAGAATTTTGGTAACTTAATAGTGGAGAGATTGTGGTGTGTTTTGTGAAGGGTGGAGCTCCTTTTATATAGGCAGTCGAGTGTCCTTTGAAGGCTGAAGAGGTAACTTCGGGAGGAAGTTTGGACTCCGCAACGGAATAGGGACTATTTAGGTGGCGTAGGGGGTCGGTCTCCCACGTTTCTTCGGCCAAGCTCGACGTATGTAGTGATTGAAGAAAGAGAAGCATGCTTTGCCAGAATAGTCAGAGGGGCACCGTATAAGGGAAGATGGGGGCGGTACAACCCATTTTGGTGCATGGCGCGCCGCGCCGCGCCGCGCCTCGTTTTGTTTTGTCTTCTATTTTTGTTGCACTTTCCCCTTTCTTTGTTATCCTTTGTCCTTTGGAGCCCTTCCGAGTTTCCTTTGACGTTTTGGTCCCTTGAAATATATAAAAAGTAATGTTTAGTCCATTTTAATTTGTAATAAAATTTTATAGGACACTTATAATAGGGGTATGAAATTGATGTGTCTACAACTGCCTCCACTTTGTTCCCAATGTCGATTTTCCTTCCGGGTTTCCCCAATTTTTCTCCACTTTGAATCATCTGATCAGTTCATAAAAAAATGTGAATGAATATGGAACCATCTTCTTGCATGCTTTTTGGACATTTGGGTAAAGCCTTAATTTTGTAGCCTCATTCATGTAGTACAATACATATAAAGTATTTTACGTTAAACAGTTCAACTCAAAAATATGAATATTTTTAACTAAGTTTGATTCGATTATGGTAAACGAGAATATTTTACAATTATTTGTATGTACGTGTATTATTAGCATATTACTAAGGCCTCTTATGCTGTAAATTTGTATTTGGGGTTAGTTAGTTTTTATGTTTTATGTTTAGCTTCTTGTGGTTGGTGTTTTTAGTTTTTTTCTTTCTGCAGGCTAGACATCTCTTAGTAGTTAGGGGGACCAAATATGTTAGGTTTTTGAAGGCGATTCATTAATTATAAGCTTTTTCGTTAATTAACTATGGTCCTAGATATATCGTTGTTGGTAAACCTTAGGTTAAGTAAGTCTTAAATGGCTAACTTTTGAATCAAGGTCAAAGCTTGTTTGGTAAATTGTATTTCTTTTGAAAATTGTCTGATATTAATGATACGTCCTTATTGGTAGAAAAAAAAAACTTATTGGAGAAGTCTATTGCTCAAGCCAATCTTATTGGCCTTTTATTTCCTCAAATAAAAAAAACACTTCTTAAGAAAATTATTTATGAATAATGCGAGGGACTTTAGCTTTCTATCAATTTAAGCAATAAATGGTGTCTGATTGACATGTGTTGTACACTTGTACAGTTCATGCAGACAACTTTGGACCCAAAAAGATTAGCTATCATTGCACCACCACAAATTTTATAAATTAAGAAGGGATAATATACAACTACAAGAGTACATACAATAATATTTAAAGAGTGGCCCTAAATACCACACAAAAAACACTAAATACCATATTTATTAAATAATTTATTTACTAATTACTCCTTTTATAAAAAAGAATTACAATTAACCCTAAACTCTAATTACTAATTAATCCTTATCATTTTCCTTTTATATAAAAGAGTTTTAATTAATCCTCCTATAAATATATGTCAAATCCTCCTTCACAATTAACTATAAACCCTAAACTTGTTCATTTCCAACAATTTATTTAATGAATTCCGATCCGAATAACAACGTTCATGATGATTCTTCGAATTCTTCTTTTACGGTAAGTTGTTACCTATATTGTACTCAATATATATATATATATCGATATTAAAAACCATGTTTAAAGAAGAAGAAAAAAAACCAGAAGAAGAAAACTGTAAGAAAAAGAAAACGGTAAGGAAGTTGGCGTTTTTTCAGACCTGACAATTTTTTTAGGATAGCGACTTTTTTACCTATTTTTTAAAACAACTTGGCGATTTTTTTCATTTTTTATAAAACCTAGCGATTTTTGTTAATTTTTTTTTATAAAAGCCTAGCGATTTTTTTACATTTTTTTAAAACACCATGGCGATTTTTTTTCATATTTTTTTAAAAAACCTGGTGTTTTTTGTCAAAATTTTTTAAAAAGGTGGCGACTTTTTTCAAAATTTTTAAAAAAACATGGCGATTTTGTGTCAAAAAAATTTAAAAAAGTGGCGACTTTTTTTTATGTTTTTTAAAAACACCTGGCGACTTTTTACATCTCCTGGTGTTTGGAAAGTGGAAACCTACTATTGGGTTCCCGGAATTTGCATTCAGCTCCTCGAGTGCTTAATAGGAACTGGAACTTAGTTTCTCCGTCGTCTTTGATTTTTTGGATATCAAAATATCTTTTTTTTTATTTGATTTTAATTGAGTTTTTAAAAAAATGGAAGGAGGGTAGTTTGGTAAACAAAACTATTTTAAAGTTTAATATTTTTTCTTTTAAAATCAAAGGAGGACAGTTTGGTAATTTAACCTCTTAAGTGATGTTACATTTATGATTTTTCGGTGTAACATTTAGGGGTTCTGTATTTAAAAACATATAAAAATGTGTTAAAGAGTGATTATGTGATATAATCATCAATATATCGTACTAGTCTGAAAATTATAACTCATTACTCATTAACACATTCAATTCAATCCACTATTTACCCAACCCAACTGAATCCATTAATTTTTTTGGATTGAAACATGTAATTCGTTTCGACCTAATAATATTAATGGGTCGGGTCGGGTTAAAATGGGTCAGCCCCATTACTCATTTCGATCCATGACTTTTTATACTATAAATTGATATTTTTTGGGTTGAGACGGGTTGATCCGCTTTAACTCATTACCTCTTTCAACCCGACTCATTCTGACCCAACTCATTTCAATCCGTTTGATATTTAAGTTCTAATAGGTTTCGACATGTTTTAACTTATTACCCAACTCAAATCCAATCTAACCCACCCAATTGTCAGTCTTTTATCATACCTATGTATATTACAATACAACTTGGATTGCACATGTGCAATTGATAAATGCTAATGAGGGGTTGAGATCAATTCATTCAGCGAGATCCTACGGTCTCAATTTCGTTTAGATTTCACATGTGCGAAGGGTGATTGAACGGCGGTTGAGCAACCCCTACACACCACTTCTCACATGTTCTCTCCACCTCCTCTCTTTGAATCGGTATAATTCAAACTGGAAGACACAATTCCATAATTGGATTTGTTATTATGGACTTGAAATGACAGCAGTTTTGATACCTCGAAGACGGCCACGTGGGAACAAATTGATGAGATCATAACCGTTGAGTTATTGTAATAATTTTGGACGACTAAATTGGATGCTCATGACTCTAAATTGTTGTCCTATATTCCTATTTAAGCATAAAAATAATTATTTTTAATGTTGTCTTATTTACAAAGTTAAGAAAAATACTAAAATTTTAAATTGAAAAATAGTCAATTTAAATCAATATAAGTGATAATAATAATTTAAATTGAGTGTATAAAACATTCTTCCGATTTTTAATGTTGTTAACCATTAAAAAATAGAATAAGTAATAATATGTATAATTACTAATTTGGAATTCTTCCAATTTTGTACGTTCTTAATAATATGTATAAAATATAAAATACACTTTTCATTAAACACATAGTCACTTTTTTATACCAACATAAAAAAGAGATATTAATTGTTTAGTGTCTATCTTCCACAGTAAATCTAAAATATAAAACAGGTTACGCAGTTAAAAAAAATTAAAAAAATTAATACCCTTGGTGTACATGTTAAAAAAAGTTTATATTTTAACGAAATATTATTAATTGTATAAGGGCAAAGCTGGTTGTCCTCCTCAAATTTGTAATTTTATTTCTATTAATAAAATCTAACAAGGTATCGCCTCTGTTTCCTTAAAAAAAATTACAAATAAATAAAATCTAACAAGGTACCGCATCTGTTTTCTTAAATAAAATTACAAATAAATGTTTTAATTTTTTCTCCACTGTTGAATGATCATAATGTTTTAATTGATTATCGAGAAGTCTTCATTTTCAATTTGTTATTTTAGACTTTATTGAAACATGATTAAAACATATATTGATTTATTTAAATATTGATACCCTTCTGTACTAACATCCTCCCTATTCGCGCCATTCCATAGGCACGGACACAAAGACTAATAGTACAATAATACAAGACCTTTGTAAATGTACGCCATCCCAAACAAAGAGTCGAATTTAAACTTTTCAAAATTAACTTTCACTTTTTTCAATTTCTTTGATGGAATATATTTAATTTTAGTGTGGTTTACGAAGGTTATAATATTACTCCCTATGACTAAGTAATAGAATGTCAAATTTGGGTTTCGAAAGTAATCAAATTAGTTATCGAAAGTTATTTTTTTTTTGACTTTTACTACTCATCTATAATCTATAATCTATAACTATTACTAAAATAAAAGCTATTATTACCATATGACAGCTTTTCGTAAAAAACTAAAAAATTTAAAGGAATTCGGTGCTGCCACATCACCTTCGAAATTGTATTTTTTTTCTTTTTTTAAAATTGATTAGTTTAAGATAAAAATTATAAATCTAATCAGATAAGATAAAAATTATAAACTAATTTGATAAAATAGATTTAGGATATAGTTTTACCAGTTATTACTAAAATAACTAGATTTAAGATGTCACGAGTCATCTTCAAAATAGTAAGTTTTTTTCTTTTTTCTTTTTTCAAAATTGATTAGTTTAAGATAAAAATCTTAAATCTAATTAGATATGATAAAAATTCTAAAATTAATTTGATAAGATAAATTTATGATATAGTTTTACGAGCAAATTTATGATAGAGATTTAGGATTTTGTTTTTATTTTTTTTCAAATATCACTTAATTAAACTAGATTTTATCTTATGTAATTTAAACAAGTTTAATTTGACTGAAATTCTTCAATTTCCATCTCATTCATTTTCTTACTATTTAATTTATACAAATTATCCATGAGACAATTTTATGTTATTTGTTCTTCTACTAATCTATATTTATCAATCATTAATCAATTCTATATTATTTATCTATTAACTATTATTAAAACAGAAGTCGTTGCTACAACATAGCGACTTTCTATTAAATGCTTAAAGTTTTAAAAGATTTATGTACTTTGACGTGACACCTTCTTGTGAAGTTGTAATTTTTTTTTCATTTTTTTGTCCCGAAAATTAAAATTGGATAGATTTTAAAACCGGTACCTCCTTTATATATGGTAAAAGTTTTTTTAAAAAAATTTTTTTGCTGCCAAAATCAGTGGTACGAGATAGATTTTATCAGATATGATTTAGACATGTTTCACTTGATTAGGACTTCAAATTTTCATGGTAAAAGTGTTTTTTTGACGATATATTTTATCAATTCTCATAGATTTTAATATTTCACTTACATATTTATATGATCAATTTTGAATATTTACCTTATTTTTCGTTTCTTTCAAATTATTCTAATTAAAAATTCTAATTATTTATTACAAGTTTAGAAAATCATCTCATTATAAACAACGTTTGCACACAAAAAAATCTATAAAAACCGTGCATGAATTACTATATATATATTTCTTTTCATGTCAAAAATTAAAACCGGATAGATTTTAAAACTAGTGTCTTCTTTATACATGGGAAAAGTTTTTTTTACCATATTTTGCTGCCAAAATCGGTTAATTCAAGATATATTTTATCACATTTGATTCAAACGAGTTTCACCTAATTAGTACTCTAAATTTTCACTGTAAAAGTTTTTTTTTGCTGGTAAATTTTATCAATTCTCATAGGTTTTAATCTTTCAATAACATATTCATATGATCAATTTTGAATATTTACCTTATTTTTTGTTTTTTCAAATTATTCTAATTAATTTTTTTATTATTTGTTACAAGTTTACAAATCATCTTATATTATAAACAACTTTTAAAAAAACTATTAAAAATGTGCAATCGGTACTATATATATATATATATATATATATATATATATATATATATATATATATATATATATATATATATATAAATTCTTTTTTTGCTGCGAAAAATAAAAACTAGATAGATTTTGAAACTGGTGTCTTCTTTATACATGATAAAAGTTTTTTTTTATTTACCATTTTTTGCTGTTAAATTCGGTTGATACCAGATAGATTTTATCACATTTGATTTAAATGTATTTCACTTGATTAGGATTCCAAATTTTTATTGTAAATGTTTTTTTGCGGATAGATTTTATCACATTTGATTTAGACGTGTTTCAATTGATTAAAACTCTTCAATTCTCGTGGTAATTTTTAAAACCATTTTTTACTGTCAAAATCGGTTTGTACCTGGTGAATTTTATCACATTTGATTTAGACAAGTTTCATTTGATTAGGAATCCTCAATTGTCATGGTAGAAGTTTTTAATTTTTATTATTTTACCAAAAATCGGTCAATTTAAATACATTTTATCCAATTTGATTAAATATATTCCACCAAAACCATAAACAACCACTGCGAAATACTTTCCCTCCATCAAACACTTCCTTGACGAGTTTGTCTTCATGGTACTTCCCCTCCCCTCCCTAAAAATATTTGTTCGATTTTGTAATTCGAATTTTCGGTTTGATCTCATGTTTTTATTTATTTATTAACTATGTGATCATCTTGCTATTGTTGGTTTATTCAAATAACTTGCAGATTTTATCTACAAAATTAAGTTTCAAAAACAAAACTAAATCAACCGCGTATCGCACGGGCAATAACCTAGTAACTATTACTAAAACAGAAGTTGTTGCTATCACGTGGCAGCTTTCTGTGAAAGCTAAAAGTTTTTAAGAGATTCTATGTTGTCACGTGTCACATTCGAAATGGTAAAAGTTTTTCTTTTTTTCAAAATAGATTAGTTTAAGATAAAAAAAAATCTAAATCTAATTAGATAAGATAAAATTCTAATTTGAAAAGATAAAACAAATTTATGATATAGTTTTACGATCAAAATTATGATAGAGATTTAGGATTTAGTTATTTTTTTTTTCAAATATCGCTTAACTAAACTAGATTTTATCCTATGTAATTTATACAAGTTTAATTTAACTGAAACTTTTCAATTTTCATCTCTTTTCATTTTCATAATTTTTAATTTATACAAATTATGTACGGGATAATTATATGTTATTTGTTCTTCTATTAATCTATATTTATTAATTACTAATCTATTAATAATTTATTAACTATTATTAAAATATAAGTCGTTTGCTGCCACATGACGACTTTATGTTGAAAGCTTAAAGTTTTAAAGTAATTATATGCTCCCACGTGTTACCTTCTATTGAATTTGTAATTTTTTTTCTTTTTTTGCTGCCAAAAATTAAAACCTGACATCTTTTAAAACCGGTGCCTCATTTATAGATGGTAAACTTTTTTTAATTATTTTTTGCTGCCAAAATCGGTTAGTACGATATAGATTTTATCACATTTGATTTAGACACATTTCACTTGATTAGGACTCCAAATTTTCATGGTAAAAGTCTTTTTTGCATATAGATTTTACACGTGCTCATAGATTTAAATATTTCGATTACATATTCATACGATCAATTTTGAATATTTACCTTATTTTTAGTTTTTTTTCAAATTATTCAAATTAATTTTTTAACTATTTATTACATTTAGAAAATCATCTTATTATAAACAACTTTTACAAAAAATAATATTAAAACCGTGCATACGACACTATATATATATATATATATATATATATATATATTCCTACCAACAAAATAAAATAGGATAGATTTAAAGCAGGTGCCTCCTTTATACATGATAAAAGTTTTTTTTAATCATTTTGTACTACCAAAATCGATTAATACCTGATATATTTTATAACATTTGATTTAAACGCGTTTCATTTGATTAGGACTCCAAATTTCTATGGTAATTTTTTTTACGGATAGATTTTATCAATTCTCATGGATTTTAATCTTTCAATTACATGACTATATGATCAATTTTGAATATTTACCTTATTTTTAGTTTTTTCAAATTATTCTAATTAAATTTATTAATTATTTATTACAAGTTTAGAAAATTATCTTATTATAAACAAATTTTGCAAAAAAAAAAAAACTATTAAAACCATGCATATGATACTAAATATATCTATATAAATTCTTTATTTTTTTGTTGCCAAAAATTAAAATCAGATAAATTTTAAAACTGGTGTCTCCTTTATACATGGTAAATGTTTTTTTTTACCATTTTTTGTGGTCAAAATCGGTTAATAGTTAATACTAGATAGATTTTATCACATTTGATTTTAAAATGTTTCACTTGATTAATAATCCAAATTTTCTTGATAAAAGTTTTTTTTTTGGTTTGATGTTTCAGTGTGATCTCACACTTTTTAATTTATCTATTAATTATGTGAATATCTTGCAATTATTGATTCATTCAAATAACTTACATATTCTATCTACAAAATTAAATTTTAGAAATAACACTAAATAAAATGTGCATTGCACAAGTAATAACCTAGTTAAGTACTTATCATATTGCATCCTCTGTTAGTCTATGCGATTTTGAGTTTTTATGATTTTTTTTTTGGTTTGAATAAAGCTAGGCACTTTAAGATTTTTTTCGCAACACACACTTCAATTTACGTGACAGTACATGTAAATATGCGATTGGTTAGACTATAACCCACAATTAAGTAATGAGAAGTCAGACCAATTGTAGAGCATCCACGGTGTTGGATCTCTAAACAACTCATCAAACACCTTATTTTTTATTTCAATTATAT
Source organism: Codonopsis lanceolata (assembly GCA_013146195.2). Classification (NCBI taxonomy): domain Eukaryota; kingdom Viridiplantae; phylum Streptophyta; class Magnoliopsida; order Asterales; family Campanulaceae; genus Codonopsis; species Codonopsis lanceolata. The sequence goes on from CM028377.1 coordinate 47,455,713, forward strand.
TTTTTTAACATTTTAAAAAAGAATTTACTCCAATAGGCACTCTCTATATATCTCTTTAAGAACTTAAAATCTCTCAAATATCAACTAACAAACCCAACTATCAATATATTTAATCTTTTTTTATTTCTATTTTCTCACCACAATTTGAATGAAATATTTATATTTTAAATTTATAAAATTTAAATAAAATATGTTTTTTTAGATCTATATAATTGATAAATAAAGTTTTACGATAATATGTAAGAACAATAGTAGGTAGGATTCACCAAACTGCCAATGCAATTTCCAATGTAGCTTGTGTAGAAGCTACAATGGAAGATACAATGATCAGAAAAATTAAAACAGAGGAAGACTTTAAAACTAAAGCACAAATTAAGCACAAACGTATACCAAACAATCTACAAGTCTATACTTGTAGCTCTAGTCTCATGGCAAAAAATATTTTACTTAAAAAGATGAATTGTTTTACAAAAACTATGTGAAATCATCAAACCAAACACTCTCACAAGACAACAAGTCTTGGAGAGCAAAAACCCACAGAAAAACATGTATAGAAAACGTGGGAAGAAAAAATAAGCTTCCTAGAACAGCTAGGAAGACAAACAGTTCCAGCAGTTTTCAATGTAGCTTCTGATGTTGCTGCATTTGAATTTACATTCAAATTCTGCAACAAACTGGAACTATGAACAGCTTCTTAATCTCTGAATTTTTTGCTCTCTGCTATGCTCTTTTGTTCTCTCTTAATCTGTGTGTATTCAGCTGCTGCCGAAGACCCATATATATACCACAAAGGAGACCTAGACATCAAAAAGGAAACAAACTCCAATATGGAAAATGATTAGAATTAGTAATGAAATCAACTTCCTTATTTACTAGATTCTCTTACCAAATAGACAAGGAGTCCAAGGCACGGCTTTAGGAAAGATTTTTACACAGATTTTGTTTCCAAAATAACTCCTAAGATTTAGAACCAAGAAACTTAAAATATAATGAAATATTTTGTTTCCAAAAAATGCATCTAAAGATTTTGTTTCCAAATATCCACCAAAACTTTAGGACCAAGAAAGGTGAGAATAAAACCAAAATAGGTCATGTCTATTTTGCCCTTACATAATGTAGTAACAAATATATATATATATATATATATATATATATATATATATATATATATATATATATATATATATATATATATATATATATATCACTTGTTTGCAACAACAAAAACAATAATAAACAAAATGTGGTATAATTAATTTTAAATAAAATCATTTTCAATATGGTGAAACATTAATTAAAAAAATGCTAGAAACCTTGTATTTTGAGAGAGAGAGAGAGAGAGAGAGTGACTATTCAAAGTAAATCACTCTCCTAATTAGAAAAGTGCTTTAATAGATTTTAGGGAAAGAAAGTGATTGAATGTGTTCATTGTGGAAACAAGAGGAGGTAAAAATCTCTAAAAAGGAGATAGAGAGTTGATAGTGGGTATCCATTGTCGATGCTCTCAAGTTGGATAAAAACATTAACATAAAGTATTGGAATCTAGCATTACTCTTTTTTTAAAAAAAATTCATATTTGATTAATTAATTCATAATAAGATTCATACGTCATGCAATATTTTTTTAGTCCAAAGGTAACGTGGGAAGGGATCGAAACAAAAATCTCACACTGTGAAGCTCCGGCTCTATCACTAGGCCACATTTTAGGAGCTTCATGTAATACTTATAATCTCACATCGTGTATATGCAATACCTGAATGTGTTTTATATGATGACTACACATAACTACTAGGCACTAACATTATCCATGAACTTTTGAGTCGGCTTGTAATAGGCATCAATAAATTATCATGCGACAAATTTTCATTGAATCCCTGGAGACCCAAGATGTTGCGTGCTTAGTGGCAGTGAATAGATTACGTGTAGCGAACCAGGCCCAGTGAATGGATTACGTATATACCTGGTAAAGCCAGAGGACCTGAGCTTTCTACATCCTCGTCGATCTCTATGAGACGGACATCTAAACCATTCGAGACTCTGCGACCCAGAATGATCCTAAGAATCCTTCGGATAATACGAGAGTGTTCCTTTGTATATACAACCAACCACGACAATACACAGACGATAGAAAAAAATGTTTGCAGAATGGCTAGAGGCATCGACCCGCGATGCATAACCCCTTTGCCATAAGCCTTACATAGCCCAGGGAATGTCGCCATCACTTGAACACAACGACATCAGAGGCCGACTCTGATACGGAACAACCTACTCCTGCCCGAACTGACAAAAAATTATATAGGGTAAATAGAAAGTTACCCTACCCAGACCCACCAGCACGACCTAGCCATACTATCTAATGTACTGATGAAAGCGGTGGATCTGCCAGTGTCTGACTACCCACATTATATCATCAAAATTCACATGCAGGAAGTGCTCCACCCAGTGCACTTTGTTTTCACGGTTCGTCCGATAAAGACCGTGGGACCCGTATCATGTAAGACCATAACTCTCATCCCTCTCTAGGACAGGAGGGAGAATGACTCTGAAATTCTTTTCCAGCCACATATGGATCAAAATTGGACTCCCGAATGGGAAATGTTCATCACCTGAAGAGTAAGCATCCAAGCCCTCCATGGTAGCAGCCAGAATAAGGGGAACAACATTCACCCGACTATCTCGAACCTGCAACACAATATCGATAGCCCTTACATCAATTGTCCTAAGATAACTGTTGGATTATGCTTGATTTACTTAAAACCATTAAGTTAGATAAATTAAACTAACTAAAGTTTTTAAGTCTTAAGTTCCTTCAGCTGGTATTTTCTTTTGAAATATATGAACTATCGGCTGACACTTCTAAGATAACTATAAAATCGATTATTTCCTTATCTATTCAAATAGGAAATATCTAATACGTTCATTGTTTGTGCTAGGATAAAATCTCATGTTCTTTATCATATGAACAATATCCCTATGATCTTGTAAAATGATCTCTCATCCGATCTGTTTGGATCTCGATTGCCTCCAACGGTTTGAATCCAAAAGCAACCCTATCTAAAGACCTTGGAAGCAAATATTTGAAGACATTGAAGCATTCATACTCTCACAAGCAGATTACTCTCTTGAAGTGCCTCAGTCAAAACATTAGCTAGACAAATCCTTTGATTTTTATTCTCTTCTAGTTCTTTGTTTTGACAATAATTGTTTAGATATTCTTTACTTCTTTCTTATTCTTCTCGAATTCAATTGATTGTCCCACGAGTGTGATTGACTCTCAATCATACTCCATAAACATCAGTCTTTGTTGTACACTGATCCATTAGGGATCACTTAGATTATTAATAATATTAGTGCACTTCAAAAATCCAAGTTTGACCAACTTAGTAGTGGACGTAGGAGTTTATAATGTGAACCACTTCAACTGCTTTATCTTTTATTTCTTCAGCTTTTACAAACTATCCTAACACTTAAGCAATTTCAATATGCTTAAGTGTCAGCCAATTAATTTCTCAAGTTGTCTACTTACTTGTTTTATAAATTGTTTTTCATATCTATCTTTATAACTTGTGATATTTTCAAAATATCTAACTGTATCAGCTAGCTATAAATTTTGTCCACGTTACTTCTCAAAATCCATTAGCCAGCTGACACTGTATAAGCTGACTGACAAACGATGTATTTTCCACTGCAACTTTTGAAGATTTTCAAAATGACACCTAAAGTTTTAAAAAGGTTTTTCACCCTCCCTCTAGCCTTATTTTGTTGCCTACTGGACTTACAATAACTCATTGAATAATTTTCCTAGAATGCACAGAAACAGAGCTGCCCTCCGCCTTTCCAGATACTCGACATCATCCCGATATGGCAAAAAAAGAGTTGGCAGATATGTCAAGACAAACAGATCACCGTGAACAAGCCTTTGGGTAGTCTCCAAGTCAAACCCAGACATCACTCTAGCAGCCATAGTCAAATTATGATTCACGTTGGGAACCGCAATCCATTCACCCACAGGTATGCCAGACATTGCACAGAACTCCTCGTAAGTGGGACACATCTCGCGCAGTGAGAAATTAAATAAATGGACTGCGTTGACAAAAACGGGAAGCCGCCATAATCATGTCCCAATTTATGCACAAGTCGGCCCAGCCCTAAACACACCAAATGGAGCAGCCATTTTTTGTTTACAGAAAGCAGACAAACAGAGAAGTAAATTATTTTGCTTAACGGGAATAACATGGATATTGTATATGGGCTTTGAAACAGAAGATAGCGGATAAAAATACAGATACAGTTTGCTTCCGGTAGAAAGGAAGACATCTGGCAAAAGCTTCAGGCTTTCAAAAAGGAAGCCGATACGAAGTTTGTGAAAGACAAAATGTTTATCAGTTGTTGGTGTAAAGAAATGAACGCAGCAAAGTTTCCTTTCAAAGGCAAAACACAGTAGAAAAGACAAGGAAATAATAGCGGACAACAACTCGACATTACAGAAATGGAAAGAAGAAGTAGCTAGGATTTGTAACCCAATATTTCCCTAGAATTGGCCCCGAAAGTCTTCATCTTGCAAGCACATTCACTACTGTCGGAAGGGTTTGTCAAACCCTATCCTACAAACCCGAAAGTCTTCATCTTGCATCATCTTTCGTGCATGTTGACTGTGAACCTTGCAGATGCAAGGTATGCACACCTTGTGACCGCAAGGCCCCCTTTGTAAGCCAAATCGAGGTAGTCACCAGATCACAGAATTTTAAAAGATTCCCATCCTCTCCAAACATCCGGTAATCTCTCTCTCTCTTTCTCAAGAACTCCGGCGAAGCTCTCCCCAATTCGGCCAAGTTCAAGTGCAAGGTGCTCTCCTCTTCAAGCATCCACGTCGCCTCCACCCTCTATCTCACTCCATTCAAGATTTGAAGAAGTTGCTGCCATTTTTGCCAACGTAAAAGCTTCGGAATTCCGGTAACCTTCCTTTACAACTAAAGCATTGCGATCCACGTATCTTCTATCCCCCCTTCTATTTAAAATTTTGATCTGTCAATTTTTTACATACTAGGGTGATAGAAATATTTTTAATTTTTTATGTGCATGCTTTATTTGTTTTAGTTAGGTTAGTTAAATTTTAATTTTTTAGAGAGCAGATTTATTTTTTTGTCCCTAGAATGGCCTTCAAGCGTAGAAACTGCGGACCTTCTTTGTCCCACTCCCAAGAGGAGGAGCAAGAATATGACCCCTATAGGTTTATATCTTTTGAGGCTTCGGAGAGCTACACTAGGAAGCTCTCCAAGAGCATAATCCCTGATAGGGGATTTAAGGTTATGAACTTTGCTCTCCCCGTCCACTTCGCCCAGCGAAGGTGGGCCCCTCTTTGTACGACTTCGGGTGTGGCCATCGTGGCCATTGTTCGTGAATTCTACGCCAACGGGCGTATTTCTATTTCTAGTGAGGTTCTTGACACCAGTTCCGCTAGGGGTAGGGATGTCGACTTTTCGCCCTATAGTATTAATCGTAATTTCGGCACCGTTAATTTTGCGAGGGGTACTGACCAGTACAGTATCCACATCGCCAATTTTGTCCATCTCGAGGTGTTAAATGCGACTATCGCAACACCTGACACGATTTGGGCCTTTCATCAAGGTCCACCATTTGGCCCTCGCACCATGGACGAGTCCTATTTGAAGAACACGGCCAAGGCCGTGTTCAAATTTATATGTACACATTTTATGCCATCCAGCCACCAGCACACGGTGTCTTGGCATAAGGCCGTTTTGATCTACACCCTCCTAACTGGTAGGTCTGTTGATGTGGGGCATCTCATCAACTCCTAGATTCAGACCCTCATTAGAGGTAGGACAAGCTCGGGATTCGTTTTCCCGAGTTTGATTACTGTAGTGGGGTTGGAGTCGTTTGGACTCCAAATTCTGAGAGAGTTCGGGAAGTACCCGACATTACTACGGCACTTCTTTTTGATCACCCACGCTAGCCACGTAAGAGGGGACCACGTGAGGAACCTTAAGGGGAGACTCATATTAAGGAGGAGGTAGATCCCTTGAAGGCTATCTCCAATAGACAAGAATAGATCTCGTTAGAGAACCAGATGATTAGTCAACAGTTGGCGCAAATGCGTATCGACCAGACTCAATTTTTTGGTTGGGTTAACCAGGTGGGGCACAATGTTTCCACATATTACGGAATGCCACTTAGCACGATCCCCGAGTTTCGTCCTCTTCGTTATTCCCTCTCGACTCACCATGAGTCGAAGCCCAAGTTTCTTCCTCTTTCATTAGGCGGACCATATATGTCTTTTTGATATTTCTCTTCCATCAATCCTCTCATAGATAATCCTTAATTTTGAGGACAAAATAAAATTTAAGTTTTGGGTGGGGGGAATTCTAAGCCCAGGGCCTTTGCAGGTCCCAGCCTAAGGAAGAGTGGAGTTGGGCCACTTTTTTAAGTGTGAGGAAATTTTTTTGCCCCTCTATTGTCTCTTCTCCTCACTCTATTTTCTTGCTTTTTATATTTTCTTATTTTAGGAGATGTTTCCTTGACCAGAATACACTAATATTTGGTTCATTCGAGGACCCATCAAAGGAGTCATCGTCATCGCCCATCTCCATTTTCTTTATATATAAATTTCAAATAAAAAATATTTTAATTCAAAATTTTCATTCTCGAGTTTGGAGTGGTCATTTCAGTCGATGAGGAGTTAATGCAATGAACCACATAACTTTTCCATAGATCATTCTGAAATTTACTTGATTTTGCAAAATTCTTGATTTTCTCCAAATCTCTGTGCACTTTTACCAGTCATGATTAAGGATTGATTTGAATATTTTTACTAAGTTTATAGCACACAGTTCATTTTAGCAACAAATTAAGATATGCACAAGAATATGATGCATAGCCATTCTGACATGATTGTTGCATTAAATTGTAACTTAGGGTCGATTGCATGATAGTTAGATCCCTTGGATTTTTCTTGCTAATATTTCTCAAGTACACTTTTGAACCGTGTCTTCATGTTAGTCTTGATTGCCCCTCCCGCTTTTCTAGCGAATGCTTATGTGAAATCCAGTGATGTTAAATCTTCAATTCCACAACCTTCATGATGGATATGATATTTTATCTGTTTTACTTTCTTAAAAATTGTTGGCATTAAGATATGATATAGACCATCTTTGGATCGTTTGAGCCTAAATATTTCCCGGCCTTACTAAAAATATTCCTAGTGTCCCCTTTGAGCTTTATTAAAAAGAATGGAGTGTGCATTGAAACCCCATTTGACTTAGTTTCTTTAACCTACATTAACTTAACCCCTAAAGCTTATACAGTTTAGCCTACCCTTTGAGAGAGTAGGATGTGGGTGGGAAATTAATTTTATGGGACCATTTTTTCGTAGAAAAGTTTTTCCGAAGACTTCTTCTTCCCCGTCGTAATCGGAAAAAAAAAGTGATGGAAAAGAAAAAAAGAAAAATATATATAGGAAGAAGAAGAGTGCAAGAAGATTCAAATGAAAGCATAGCTTTCAATAGAAAAATATGATAGAAAAGTTCTTCTGAAAATGGAACACTAGTTATTTTTAGCTTGATATATTGTACAAAACAAGTTTGGGAGAAAAGTCCCCACTTGTGGTCTTTGTAAGTCCTAGCCTAATTAGGAAAAACTTCCTTTTGTTTGGAAGTATTTGGGGAAAAGGGTAGTCTTGCTCTCTCACTTTATAGTCAATTTCCTTTCATTCGTATCCCTCAACACCAAGGCCTTACATTACAAACTTTAAAAAGACCTATGGATCTTCTTGTCAATGCTTGTGTTTGTTGATTTGATTGTAATACATGTAAATTGATCCTCACTTCATATATTCATTTTATTCGCAAGCTCATTGTGTTAGCATAATCTTAGCTATTGCAAGTAATTGGGGTATGAAAGTATTGTATGTCATACATAGGAAGTGCATGAGATGGATGTGTAAGTATTCGAAATCCTTGGTGTTCTCTCTTTCTGTGATAGACCGGGTTCGGATGGTAGATTGCATACTCTGTCTTGCATTTGATTTATTGAAAAATTCTGATTTTTAGAATGAATGTTGTGCTTAGCTAAGTAAAATTGTTTAAGTTAAGATATTTTCTATGACTTGTTATCACACACACATGGAGAAATTAAGACCGGTAGCAGTTTGAGTATAAGTCAATTTGTTTTGTAGATAAGTTTGCACATATGTGGTGGGTATCTTTCTGAGACAAATATGATATGTCATACCTTGGTGACTTGAGATTGAAACCAAAAATATTTTGTTATTTATTTTGTATATATTGTTTTTAGTATAATTTTTTCTTGTTTTTGTATTCAGTAGTTTTTGTATTTATCTGCATAGTCGAGTCGCTCGTTAGAGTCTCCTTGAGTTTGTGGGTTTCCAGATGAGTGTAAATAGTGTCACCCTCCAAAAAGATTTTCTTAATTTTTGTAATTTTAATTGTTTTTGTATTTATAAGTATTGTTTACTCGTGAACAAGCAAAGTCTAAGTTTGGGGGTATTTGATAGACGTATTTTATACATCTCTATTGGGTACTTTTATAACTTAGAAATAGTCATTCCACGAGGCTTTTGGATACTAATATGTGTTTTTGAGCTATATTGTGAGTTTTAGGGTTTTAGGTGAAAATAAGTTTTAATTGAAGTCTGAAGACCCTTGCGGACGCAAGGGTATGAGACCTTGCCCCCACAAGGTCTCCAGCGTGCATCATCAACTGGAACAAGGCCTTGCGGCCGCATGCTATGAAGACCTTGCCCCCCGTAAGGTACCCAGAAACTGCCTTTACGGGAGTTTAAGCCTGACTGAACCTCCTCCTTCACCTCAAACACCCTGATATATATAGAAGACTGTAGCCAAAGCCAAAGGACGTCCAAGAAGTGGAAGAATGCTCGGAAACGTTCAGAATTAGTTTGTAATACATAGTTTAGTAGTTGTAATTATAGTTTGGAAGATCAATTCATGTATTCTTTCATCCTGTTGATTGGTTCATCTTCAAGGATGAATTAACCGTTCATTAATCTAGGAATTGGGAGGTAACCTGTATCAAATCTATTGCTCAATATATTTTTATTCATTTAATTCTTGTTGATCATGCTGTTTATCAACCTCTTTACTGTCCAGCTTTGACCAAATGAATGGAATCGCAAGTAGTAAAGACCTAGAGGTGCGGATAGTTGCACGGCCAAATGCATATGTCGTACATTGGCTCACCATCGTGATAAATTGACCTTATCGATGCACGAGAGTGATAAGTTAGAGTCAGGTTCATATATATGTTCCTAAGTGACAGATATGAATTTCATATGTTCTTGTTCTTAGGATATAGATTGGATGAATTATTTAGGATGGAGACTGAATTATAATTTGACGATCTATATCAATCTTTTGTGAACGAACCCAAGGTATTGATTGATACTTTATTTAAGAAAGCAATAGAGTAGATACAAGTGAAACTCCAATACTAGATTTCCCTCTTCCATAAAATCTTCATAACTGTGATTGCTGCTTAACTTGTTAAATTAGATTTCATGTTTTATTATAATAAATTAGATTAAATAAAATAAAATAAAAACCCCCCTTAGTTTAATTGCTACCAATTTACCTGCTACTTGAATTCTTCTTATCTCTGTGGTTTGACCCTTGCTTCCCAAACTATTATGCAATAGTCTTGTGCACTTGCAAGGTATAAATTTAAGACACGGTCACGTAACTTCACAAAAAAATCATCATGATGTTTAAAAAAAATTCTCTGTCACTAATCATTTCTATTAGGGGTATATACCCCGAAAATGGTACAACAATGTTGGTTGAAAATCTCTGTCACTAATCATTTCCATTAGGGGTATCTACCCCGGAAATTGTACAACAATATCGTTTGAAATCTCAGTCACTAATCATTTCCATTAGGGGTATATACCCCAGAAATGGTACAACGATGTTGGTTTAAAATCTCTGTCACTAATCATTTCCATTAGGGGTATATACCCCAGAAATGGTACAACAATGTTGGTTTGAAATCTATGTCTCTAATAATTTCCATTAGGGGTATATACCCCGGAAATGGTACAACAATGTTGGTTTGAAATCTATGTAACTAATCATTTCCATTAAGGGTATATACCCCGGAAATGATACACCAATGTTGGTTTGAAATCTCTGTCACTAATCATTTCCATTATGGGTATATACCCCGGAAATGACACAACAATGTCGTTTGAAATATTTGTCACTAATCATTTCCATTAGGGGTATATACCCCGGAAATGATACAACAATCTCGGTTGAAATCTTTGTCACTAATCATTTCCATTAGGGGTATATACCCCGAAAATGGTACAAAATCTTGATACAAAAATCTCTGGTCCCAAACCAATTTCTAGGGGGGTATATACCCTGAATCCTAGCAATTGTATAAAATCTTGGTTGGAATCTCGGACGATGTAATGAATATTACAACGTGAAATTTTAGAAAAAAAATTGTCTATTGGATGTCGCAATGAATATTGCAACATGGTGATTGAAATGGAATCTCTAGACGTTGTAATGAATATTACAACGTGATATTTCAGAAAATATATTTGGGGCATTGCAATAAATATTGCAACGTGGTGTTTGAAATGGAATCTCTGGACGTTGGAATGAATATTACAACGTGACATTTTTTTAAAAGAATCTCTTTAGGGCGTTGCAATGAATATTGCAACGCAATGTGACTTTGAAACTGAGTATAATGTCGTTTTTCAAGAAAAAAAGAATAAAAAAAAAGAAGAAGAGAGGAGGGAGGAGATCATGATCACTGTCTGAATTGCATCACAAAACACCTTCAAATATGATTTAAATCTCAATTTGGTCACCCTACTTTCGGCCAAAATTCATTAAGCTCACTTTACTTTTTTCTTCCTCAATTTAATCACTCTACTTGGCTCCGAAAGTCAATAAGGTTACTAGAGTCATCTCCGTTAGTTAAGTTGGATGGAAATCTTTGAAAAAACAATAATGCCCCTTACCATTGAAAAGTGTGTTGACAAATTCAAGTCACACAATAAGAAATTATGTTTGAGAGGAGAATGAGACCCTCAAAACCCCCAAATTTAGTAAGGATATTTTTTGATTTTCCTAAAAAAATTAAACTTTCCATCCAAATATATGGATGGAGTGATGAACGTGTTAATTATGTGAAAGTATAGTGATTAAATTAATGAGAAAAAAAGTAGAGTGAGCTTAATGAATTTTTGCCGAAAGTAAGGTGACCAAATTGAGATTTAAACCTTCGAATATTCAAAACTTTCACTAGTGATACAATGTCTCGAAATTGGGAATCTTTTTTATCAATGACGTTTGTTTGTTTGTGGACTTTGCGTTCACTCACAAACTCCGTCGTCGAGGGGCTCTATAAACACCTCAATTTCATAACCCCCCCCATTTCTTAAAATGTCCAAAAATATACTTGTTATATGAAAGGACTAACGGACGTTACTTGCTGTTAGCCTTTCGGGGGGCAGAATGATCAAGATGAAATGATGACTTGACATGGGAGCAAAATGAAAAAAAGCTCAAATTGGTGAAGGAAAGCAAATCGGGCCGTGGCGCCCAATCTTGCATGTGTCGCGCCCCGTTTTGATTTATGCCTTCTTCCAGTCAGTGCTACGCTGCATGGACGAATTTTCTTGCTCAGTGTACAAGCTTCTCCTGCCCTGCTTCCGCGGTTGCCTGGCTTGGGTTTTTCCTATATAAAGAGGCCTCAGCCTCCTCATTTCACACACCAAGATAAGCCAGGAGCCCAACTCCCTCTCTTTCTTCCTCTTCGTCCTTCCTTGTGAAGCGAGCTTATGACATCAGCATTCTGTAGACACCCCAATTTCGTACCCCTGGTATGTAACTTTGACATGCGATATCAAGACCTGTTAAAACTTAACAAATGCCAAGTTACAGGGTTTAAAAATGCAAAAAACAAAGCAGGATGCGCAAAACAGTGAAATGCAGGGACTAAAAGTGTCAATAGTGGCTGAAGATTGGAGGGCTGCCGTTGCCACCTCAAGCCCTTGGCGCGGCGCCCAAAATGGGTGGTTCCGGTGTCTAGATTGCTACAGTGGCACCCAGATGTGCTACAGTGTGCCCCAAACTTAACGTATTGCACAAATCTTGCAGCACGCGGTACAAGCAAAAGCAGCACAAAGAAGAAAAAGTAATGACCGCGATGTCCCTCACTCAGCCTATAAATAGAGGCCCCGTGTTCGCTTTCAGGGACGGAGAAATTTTCACACAGTTCACTGCATCGCACACACCGCTTACACTTTACGCAGAGCGATCGTCCTGAGAGTTCCCCTCCTCCAAAAAGCCTCGAAGCTCCGTCAAATCTCCCCAAAACACAAAACCAACCGGTCAAAGTGAACCTTAGCCTCCCTGCTAGGTTTCCACCTTATTTCCCCAATCCAAAAATCCAAAAAAGAGCAGTTGCTCTGCCCGAGTAAAAGCGTGGTGTCCGCACCGCACGCCGCATTCCCCTATCTAAGGGCGCGAGCGATTTCCGGGGCACCCACACATTCATCCTCCCTTGCCTTGTGCAAGCGAGCCCTCCTACCCCCGCGGAAGCCTCCTCCCTTGCCTGAGCAAGCGAGCCCCCTCATTCCTCGCCCCGAACGAGCCGATCTAAAAGTCAAAAGGCGCGGTCACGCTGTCCGGATAACAATGATGATGATGATACAACAACAATGATGTTGATAATGACACAATGATAATGATAATGACACAATGATGATGATACAACAACAACAAAAAGACTTTCTTTTTCGAGGAGACGATAGGGAAAGCACACCAGAAACTACGAGCGCCTATTGGGCTAAAGCCTAGGCGTATATACCGGAATCAGAATTTCATGCTACAATAGGTATGTACCCTTTTATTATTCGGTCCCGCAGTTAAAATAATAATAATAATAGATAAATTATATTATTAATATCATCCGTAAATAATGTGATAATTAGCTTATATATCCTGTTTATATATCATAAATAAAGATAATATTATTATCATGTTTGTACATGTTATGTGTAAATACTATAGTAGATAAATTAGTATTTGTATATAAATGTACATAAAATATTGAAACAATTAACAACATGCTTACATAACGTCTAATGCACCTAAAATGCTAAAATGACAAAGTAGTCATTATTATGTCCAAACGACATCCTGTATATATATATATATATATATATATATATAAACAAAAATCTAAACCAAACCAAAAATCTAAACATGTTAACTTAGCAAAACTCAAACGAGACCAATAGGGCAAGTTGGGTGCCTAACCCTTCCCAACTCGTAACTTAGCCCCCGGACCTACACTTTCTTATATTTTTGGTTTTTCTCTATTTGTCCTTAAAATAGAGGTGGTGACTCTATAATGACAGTTGCTAGTCCACAACGAGATCTAATTGTATTCCACACGCTTCAATGTTTTGAAATCACCCGCTTTTCAGTAGCGAGGACGCATCTCGAGACAGGGTTCTCACACATGCTACCCGAAAGTCAGTCAAGGGCAGCGTAATTGCAGACCACCTAGCAGATCTACCGCTAGAAACATAAAATGCCAAGGAGTCAGACTTCCTAGATGAAGACATTTTTTAGATCACAGATCACCGATACGAAATGGCGACTATTCTTTGATGGAGCTGCCAATAAAAGAGGTTTCGACATAGGGATACTGCTCATATACCCAACAGATTCTCATACACCTTTAGCTGTAAGGTTGGAATTTGAATGCTCCAATAACACTACTGAATACGAAGCTTGCATTGCTGGTTTAGAAAAAGCACTTCGGAAAGGGGCCAGGGAATGAGAGGTCTTCGGTGATTCCGCTCTGATTATAAATCAGATCGAGGGAAAATGAAAAACACAGGATACCCACCTGCAGCTATATCATACTCGTCTGACTACCCTTGTGAAGAAGTTTGATGACATATCATTCTTTTATTTGCAGCGAGATAGAAATTATTTCACAGATGAACATACAACCATTTGTAGTATGAAAGAATGTCGCTCCCGCCTACTACTTCACAATCAATACAGCTCCCGAGGGAAACACTGAGCCTTTGTACACAGGCATTTGGAATGTACTCAAGAAAAATGAGTACCTAGGCGGTTTAGACCGAAAAGGAAGGATTGCCCTTTGCAGATGGGCCGCACAATTTGTTATCAGCGGAGATAGCCTTTATAAAAGGCACTATCAAGGTCTAAATCTGTTATGTATAGACCAAGTCCAAGCAGAACGAGTCATGGACCAATTACATGGTGGTATTTGCGACCCCACATATGAACGGACACATGCTCTCCAAAAAAGCTATTTGACAGGGATATTATTGGAGTACACTTGAAACTGACTACATTTGTTGGGTACGTCACTACGACAAGTGTCAGCATTTCGCCAATCGGCAGCATGTTCCCCCGCACATACTATACAACTCAGTAGCCCCTTGGCCCTTTTCGACTTGGGGAATTGACGTCATAGGACAAATTCACCCAAAAGGGACAAACGGTCATGAATACGTCCTGGTAGCTATCGATTACTTCACCAAATGGGTAGAGGTCACCTCCTACAAAGTATTGAACGCCAGAAAGGTGGTTGAGTTCATCAGAACCAACATCATCTACATATACAAAGTACTATTCGAAATAATCTCAGACAACAGTATACACTTTAAAGGCGAAGTTAACACGCTACTCGATGAATTCAGAATATAGCGACATAAGTCATCCCAATATCGTCCACAAGCTAATGGAGCAGTCGAGGCTGCTAACAAAACACTTAAAAACATCATCCGAAAAATGGCAGAAATGGGAAAAGATTGACCCAATAAATTGATGTTAGCACTTTGGGGATACCACACATCAGTCCGCACACCTACAGGGACTACGTCGTACTCCTTAGCACATGTCATGGAAGTCGTTCTATCTATTGAGGTTGAAATTCCGTCATTAAGAGTAGTGATGGAAACAGACATAGCCAAAGATGACTGGCTCAGACAGCGTTGCGATGAGTTAGCACTGATTGATGAACACAAATTGCTAGTTTTATAACACACACGAGCGTATCACAGAAGAGTCGCTCGAGCATTCAACAAGAAAGTCAAGGACCGAAACATCCAAGTGGGTGACCTGATACTCAGAGAAAAACCCCCCAATTACGTCGACACCAGAGGAAAATGGAAGTCTCGTGGATGGGACCATACATAGTCAAACAGATATAGTAAGGAGGTGTCGTATTCCTCACTAATCAAGATGGGAAAGATCTCATTCAACCCTTCAACATGGATAAACTGAAACGATACAATGCATAGGCCAGGGTAGTGCTAATATAGCATACTATGGCGTCCCAAATACTTTATTTCTCTTTTAAGCTCGGTAGGTCGAAAACCCGAAAGAGCGACCTAGGCAAAAATTAGAGCAAAACAAAAAACAAATATGTAAGGAGGAATAAAGGCTCAGTAGGTCGAAAACCCTAAAGGGTAGCCTGGGCAAAAGGTAGAACAACTAAAAAATAAAAAACCAGGAGAAAAGAAGAGAGAGAAAGGTCTCCAGTAGGGGTGAGCAAACTCGCCCAACAGCCCATAAGGCTCGCACTGCCCATGCCCGCAAAATGTCCATCAGTTCTGGGCTTTAAAGTGAGGGATGCCCATGGGCTCGGGAAAGATTGGGCTCTTATTTTTTTAATGCCGGTTGTGCTCGGCCCGACCCATCTATTTACAATACTTACATTTTTAATAATTATATATAATATATAAATATAATACTACTACTTGTGTCTACTTTACTTAACTTAACTTAACTATTTACTTAAAAGAAATAAAAAGTAAAAAACGTTAGTTCACTTCACAGTATTTGTTTAGTTCATTACTTCATTAGTTAAAAAGTTAAAAACCTTACTAGGCTTAGTAGGCTACTACTTTTAATAATTAATAATATATATATATATATATATATATATATATATATATATATATATATATATATATATATATATATATATATATATATATATATATATAGTAGACAAAGTCACAAAGTGGAAGCATTCAGCCATTCACTATTTCACTAGTTCACTAAAGTAATAAATAATGACTTCGTCTGTTCGGTGTTCATTCACTTCATTGTGACGGCGCATACAAGAGGACTTCAAGTGACAACGCCAATAAGCCCATCAAAGCCCGTGCCCGTGTAATGCTCGTCAAAACCCATGAAAGCCCATCAATTTTATGCCCGCATGAAGCCTACTATATTGGGCATTGAAAACTGAAGCCCATGGCTAGATGGGCGCATATTGGGCTATGCCAAAGCCCGTGTGTTTAGAGCACATGCACACCCCTAGTCTCCAGCATACAGCCTCCAGCATATAACTTACAGCGTACAGTCTTCCGCATGTAGCCTTCAGCATACATTTACAGTATACAGTCTACAGCATGATCAATAACAACGGAAAAGGTCTTCAATAAGAGTTTTGTCCTTTGGGAAAGAACTACGTCGACCTGAGCCTCATTTTGAGGAAGCGTAGGTAGCCTTCGGGTGCGGTCGAAGATAACAAAAACAGCAAAGAATGTCGAAGATAACAGAAAGGTCGGAAACAACAAAAATGATCGAAGACTACAAAGGACATAAATGGACAGAGGTTCATTCAACGGGTGCAGAATATATTACAACATGGTTCAATATTTTACAATAGTCTCTTGACCAACAAAAGGAAAAACCACTAATCACATCATAAAACATAAAACATAAATAAGGTCCATAATACGACAACTATGTAGTACGTCTAAAACACTGGAACAATTATTAACATCTCAAAACAGTACCATAGTCACCAACTTCAAAGACTTTGGGGTAGTCAGTGACATCCCTATACACCACCATCCACAAATAGAAACCCCGGGGTAGTCATTAACCATCCCCGAAACTGATGCACTTATCCCTGCTCAATCTTTTCGGCGACCTAGCCGATACCAGACGTTCTGCCGAGGTGCCGCCACTACCCAGACTTCACCCTGTTGCGAAAGAGTTGAACTCTCCTCATTGCTCCCTGCATACTCGTCATCAGGTACCGCAACATTACTTGGTCCTGCGCCATCACCAGGGCCCGCTATGTTGAGAAACCTACAGGCTGTATAACTAAGCCCCGCGTCAGCATCAGATCTGCCTACGTTGCTCCAACGACCGACATTATGAATTGGTCCCGCATCATCTGATCGTGCAGCATTACCTTGCCATAGAGTGCTACTAGGGCCAGCACCCACATGACCATACCGTCTCTGGGCCTCACTACCCAGAAGACGTCGATTTGACGGACCTATAGTTGGTAAAGCCGGAGGACCTGAGCTTTCTACATCATCACCGATCTTTATGAGACGGATATCCAAACCATTCGAGACTCTGCGACTCAAAACATCTCTAAAGGTCATTCTGATAATGCGAGAGTGTTCATCTGTATATACAATCAGCCATGACAGATACGCAGACAACATAAAAATGTTTGCAGAACGGCTAGAGGCATCGACCTACGATGCATGACCCCTTTGCCATAAGCCTTGGATAGCCCAGGGAATGTCGTCATCACTTGAACACAGAGGCATCAGAGGTCACTTTTGGCAATCACCGTTAGTTTTAAAGTGACACTTTTTAGTATTAAGAGTGTCACTTTTTAGTATTAAGAATGTTACTTTGTATTTTAATGAGAATTATAATAAATTTTTCTTTATAGTGTCACTTTTAATCTTAAAATGTGTCATTTTTATCTTTTAAACATGTCACTTTTGTCTTTTAAATGTGTCACGTTTGGCTTTAGATGTCACTTAGCATTTTGTTAAAGTTTGTTAGGGTCCGTCAAGTATCCCAAAGCAAATAAGGCTAACGAAGGGCTAACGGAGCTGACAGAGGATTAAATTGCAAGGCGTGGGAAACATAAGAATTTCGACGACAAACCTTGAAAGTGAAAGGGCACCGGATCTTAAACATCACCTCTAAACCATCTTGGCTGACTCGTTATTGATTTTTAGTAACACGTTGTTTATATATTATGACCCCCAAATTCTAAATGGGCGATCCTACACAAGTTTTTACCAAAAATAAATTATCATCTTTTATAGTTCGATATCTATAACAAACTCATTTATTTATAACACTATAAGAAATTAAGAATTTTTCGCAATGGAGAATTTTACAGCACATAAATTGATGTTAAATATTGATTCGAAAAAGCAAACCATGAAAAAACTCAAATTAACATTCTATACATAGAATTAATGGATAAATGATAATGATGTGATGATAATAGCAATTTTGTTATTTGAAACAAACTCAAAAGTCGGCCGAATAATAATGATGATGAATTAATGATAGTGCTAGTTAATTTGATATCCTCACGTTTTAGTATAAACTATATAATTAACCAAACCAATAACTATCATTATCAATGTAACCTTTCCACAAACAGTACTTGATTTAGCACTTATATCAATCATTAATCAATGAAGCATTAATAGTAACCCACGTGTAGTATCCCCTCCATTTCTACAAAAGAGTTTTATTTGTCTGGACAAGGCATTGGCATTAAAAAAATTTAATTGACTTTAACATAAATATTAAGATCTTTTATGATTTTTAAAAATGCAAGTCGGATAAAATCATAATAAAATAAATAAAATGCTAGTGTGATACTGATAGTGCGGGTCATCAATTAGGGTAGTAATTAAACAACAGTGAAACAATACCTGTAACATTTCAAGGAAAAAAATAATTCGAAAGTAGACATTTTGCGGAACAACTTTAAATAAATGAAATCTTTTTCTAAGGAAATGTGGGAATATAAGTCAAACTATGTTGGTCAAACGATCATCTTCATGGGAGTTGATGAGTTGTATCTTTTTTTTTTATGTGAACTACCGGGAAACGATTATAACTAGATATTAAAAAATATATATAACTATATATATATATATATATATATATATATATATATATATATATATATATATATATATATATAAAAGGAGAGGTGCACAATTTGGAAAGTTTCCTCCAAAATTAACTTTCCAAATTTGGAAAAACTTTACTTTTAATATCTATCATATTTTTTGGAAATTGAAAATAAAAAATATCAATTAATGTGATTGACTAAATTAGTAAATCTATAAACCTTTTGAATTCTTCCTTAATATTTGAATACTAGCTTTTGAACTCTTAAGATTTATCTTAGATCAATTAGATAATATATATATATATTATTAACATTAACATAACAAAAATTCTTAATTATTCTTGAAAATTTCAAAATTATTAGAATAGGTAATTCATATTAAACAAATTCATTGATTGTGTCAATGATATAAATGAATTCGAGATTATTAATGATAGTATCAAAACAAATCTATTTTATTATCGATAAGATTAACTACTTCATCTAGCTAGATATGAACACTTTGGAAAATTCAATAATTTAGTAGCAATTCAATTATCAAACTATTTAAATGATGAAAATATTATAAATTTGTTACAATTTCATTAAAGGTCAACTGAGTATAATTCAAAATTGAAGAAACAATCCTGCAAAATGGCTCCTCTTTTCAAATGAATGAAAGATATCAGCTCATTCAACGTGGAATGGTCATTAAAGTTGAGATTGACTCAGTTGTATAATCTCTCATCATTTGGTGAACAATTTAACTGTATTGTATAAGGCCATCGTGAGACATGTGTTACAAAGATGTAACTTTTCTCCTTTTTGCTTTGATTGTTTTCAATTTTAAGTACATTTTTTTTTGGATTGCAAATTAATGTTATATTAGGACGACAACAATGAACAAATTCCAACCGGTGCTCGTAGAGAAGAAAAACATTTGTATGATGTGAACAATTTCATGATTGCAGATAATACATTAAAGCACAAGACTATACTGTGAGTTTTATGAATAACAATTTAATCTGTAAATTTTGCATGTAAGCAAAATGGTAATTTGATTTCTAATTTTCTATAATGGTCAAGTGAACTGAATATTTAGAGATTAATTAGTCTTTAGTTGTTAGTAACTAAAGGAGTTAGCCTTAGAAGCTTGACCATGGCTTTTACTTCTTTATTTTTTAAATTTTTTTAAAGATTTTGTTTTAGAAAATAAAAAAAATATTATTTAAATATAGGTCAAACATGAATAACTTGAAAATCAAAAAACTAAGAAAACACTATATTTATAAAAAAATCAAGAAAATTAAATAACTATTTACTTGAAATAAACTAAATATAATACTAAATACTCTAAATAATTTGAAACAATGTCATTTTATATAAAAAAAATTAGAATGGGATACAATCTATATATTTAAATCATAATTTTTAAATAATTATCTTAGTTGCTCACATTTGATAAATACACGTCTCTAAGTTTAGATATGTATTTCTTATAAAAATATTAAAAGTATATACTACAAAATAATTGACTTACTCGGAAAAATCGCAAAAAACATATTAAAAATAAAATCTTAGGAAGTCGGAGAAATATTGACTATCTAGGTCTGTAATTTTTCGATGAGAGAGAATTCGGTAAAAATATACCTCAT
The DNA here is from genome assembly GCA_013146195.2 of Codonopsis lanceolata. NCBI lineage: Eukaryota > Viridiplantae > Streptophyta > Magnoliopsida > Asterales > Campanulaceae > Codonopsis > Codonopsis lanceolata. Next base: position 47,476,334 of record CM028377.1, read on the forward strand.
AAGCTATAATTGGTCGTCGCATAGTAAAAATCAACGTTTAAAAGTATTCTTTCCTCACTAAGGTAGAAACAAATTTTACACGTGGTTTGGACTAATTTTGTTTGAATGGATGATCAAACAAAAATAGCATACAAATTTTTCTTCCTATGCGAAGGGCAAAGAAATTGGTATGTTTTTTTAAATTTTTTTCCTCAATGGCCGATAAGTGAGGAGAGGAAGAAAACATGTATTTAAGTTTGACTATGGTACATACTAGGTTCTAGGTCTTCTAATTGAACCGATTTCCTTAGGCTTATTTATTTTTGGCTGGTCTTATAAAAACTAATTTCAGTTTTGGTCATTTTATGATTTTACATTATGAAAAATTGCGAGTCAGTCTCTTTTTCAAAGTTTTCAACTAATTTACACCCTTATATTTTTTTGTTACTGAAAAATGGCGTTTTATGCTCGCGAATCATGAAAGTGTCTTATTTTGTGCATTGCGGTGCATGACGTACCTTATTTTGAATTTAACTGTTAACATATATTTTCTTTTCGCTAATATAATGTTATTTTCTATTTTTTTGGTTTTTTCAATTACAATTATATATAAACTGTATTACAAAAAATGATGCTTCCCAACATTATAGTTTGATAGTTCAAGCAGTCACAAACCATGTTGGCATGTTGCCACCTAATCCATGAGAAAAATATATGAGCAATAAACATAAACTTTATCTAGATAGAAACCAAACGTAACAAATGAAATTCAAACCGATTGGAAAAAAAAAAAATATATATATATATATATATATATATATATATATATATATATATATATATATATATATATTATTGAAAAAAAAGGTTCATTTCATCTTATAAAATCATGTATAGCTAAAGCCCAAGGTGGATTAAAAAAATCATATATGAATGTTTTTGAGATCTTAATGGATATTATATTGATTTGATCATTATCAATAAAAATAAATGAAATTGATTGCATGTATATAAAAACACATTAAATCTCTTATGGAATTGGTGTTGAGTTCTTAATTCAAACATGATATACAAGAATTGAAGATGCAAAGATCGCTAAAATTAAAGCTCAAAGATATATCTAACGCTAATTCCTATAAATGAAATTAAAGTGCATTGAGCATGTTTATCTAACAAATTAGATATTCTGCATCTATACATAATATAAACACATTAAATAGCCACGTGCACATGTGAATATTTAATTTATACTCATGCTAATTATTGTTTGAATTTTCCAACTCATGCTGGCATTATATGAAGACATAAAAGTCATGTAATGGTTTTCATGAAGTATTCATTATATTATGTATTAGCATACTTGAAATGAAAGAAGAATCTCTAAAGATGTTAAGCTCACAATTCACAATGATATTCGAGTTGACATGGATAATGACATATTTGTCTATAAACCAATAATATGAAAATCAATAAATCAACTATCATTTCTTTTAAGTTGTAAACATTAGTTCATTAAATAGTGAGTTTTTTGTTTGTTTGTTTGTAAATTTGTATTCAAATTCTCTTGGTCTCTGTATCCACATATTTGCTTTAGTTGTTTGTAAACTTAAGTGAAAATGTTATGTAAAAAATTATCTCATCTAGATCTATAATAATATGTCAAATTTTTACTAAAATGCATGAGCGTAAATGAAGTATCCATCTACCATGTGAAAATACCTATCAACCCAAATAATTGTTAGTAAACCTTTTCATTAAGCCCTCAAGAGTTAAAACATAAACACAAACAAAACCTCAAACCGTTGGTTTTATACATCCACGACTTAAATTTCTCTTTAATTAAATACTCGCTCCGTCCCAAAATTATTGTCTTGTTTGACCCGACAAACGGATTAAGAAAAACAATTGACTTGATTATTAATATTGAAATATGTGTGGTTTCCTTTAAAGCACATGAATATGTGCCCCAAAATTAAAGTAAGAAGAAAAAGTAAGGGTAAAGTGGTAAAAATGATGTCCTAAAAAGGAAACTTTCAAACAATACAATTATTTTTGGACGGACGAAAAATGAAAGCAAGACAATAATTTTGGGATGGAGGGAGTATTAGTTTTATGGTAGTTATTGTGTCCATATAATTCATAATATTTCATTACAAATTAAAAAATATATAAATGAAATATTAAATTAATTTATAAACCATAAATCAAAATAATGTGAAAAATAGAAATGTATTTCAAATACGTAAAATGGTTAACTAATTTTTTTATTTTTCAACATTAGTAAATAACAATATTGAGTTACTAAATAATAATTACTACATTCAATTTATAAACGATATATTAAATTAATGTGTAAAAACACAATAAATAAGTCAAACAGTTGCATGAATCAAAATGCATTTAGGAGGTTCTATTTAAAATAACTATTAAGCCATAAAGTTTCAATAAAAGTTTAAAAATTATACCACTAAACAATCACATAAATTTGACAAAGTACACAAATTATTACCAACATCGTCTAAATTTACAATTGCTCATAAACAAACAAACAAACACACACCCACATAACCATTATTCATTGAGACAAAACTTCATAGATAATAAGAGCAACAAAATAAATGAATTATAACAGTAACTCAACTTTGATATACTGCAATATACTTAACAGTGTTTAAGCGTCTAGAAAAATTAAGAAATTAAACCACTAAATAATCACGTACATTTGACAAACTACACATGCATCTAATTACTAATATCATCTAAATTAATCATTGTTGATAAATACACACACACACCACAAGTACTCATTGAAACAAAACTTCATATATATTTTAATTTGACTTGACATAATTATAATTTGTTAATAATCTATATGCATCTGGAGACCTGATATTTGTTGATGCAGTTTTCAATTTATGATAGTTTGTTTTAGTGATTATAGCTGATAAGTGCAGCAAAATAAATTTTTGGATGATGATGGATATCCAAATCTTATAAATACAGATCATCCATCAAGAACTAAGATCTAAAAATTACAAATATATATATATATATATTTTTTAAAATTGTATTTTATTGAATGAAGATCTATAATTTAAAATTACTAACTTAAAATTATAGGTCTAAAATGATCTGTATTTGTTTTTAAAAAGATCTAAAAATTACAGATTTATATTAATTTTAAAATTATAAATCCGATGTATTTTATTAAAAAATTAACAAACTTCATAGACAAACAGATTTGTATTTTAAATTAATAAATAGCTGTAAAAATTACAAATATGTAATATTAAAGTTACAAATATAATAATTTCGTAGCTAAAATCCTTATATGTATAGGTCTACCTAATTGGCTAATTATAGCTCCTTTGCCTTCCGAAAGGAGAAAGATAATAGGTGTTATATCAAGGAGGTCTCCGCCGGTGATTTGCATTATCAATTTGCTTAATTTACAATCAAATTCCTATGCTTTCTTTATATTTTATTATATTTTTATTTAATTTATTTGAATAATAATTTAGAGATAAACAGTTGCATTATGTAACTTTATTTTTTTATGAGTAATGATATTCTTACCACTAGTGTTATAACTTGCATATTAAAAGGTAAAGTTGAAAAGTTAACTATGCATTTCTCAAGATAAGTTGTAACACTAGTGGTAACACTAGTTGTAAGGTTAACATTACTCGAATAAAAATATCATTTTATTACTAATAAACTATTAAAATTGTCATTTTTTAAAAATTGACTATCAAACATGAACTATTTGCTTGAAATAAAAGGGAGTATTTAGTAATACAAAAGACAAGTATTATGATCTCTTTAACTGCTTCGGGCTTCTTCTCATTCATTTTCTCATTCAAAAAGAGTAATGCTAATTTTACAAGTAGTGTTACAACTTACTTTGAGAAATACATAATTGACTTTTCAACTTTGTCTTTGAGTATGCAAATTGTAACACTAGTGATAACACTAGTTGTAAGGTTAGTATTACTCTTTTTGAATGAGAGAAGCCCGAAGCAGTTGAAGAGATCATAATACTCGTCTTTTGTATTATTAAATACTCCTCTATTTCAAGTAAATAGTTCATGTTTGATAGTCAAATTTAAAAAAATGATAATTTTAGTAACAAAATGATACTTTTATTTCTTAATTTTTGAAAGTGGACTATTTTAGGGAAACGTACTAAAATGGAACAGTTGACTCTTTACCCGAAACAGATGAAGCATATTCCTCCGTTTCGGACAAAGAGTCTGCTATTCCATTTGGTATGTTTCACTTAAAAAGTCAACTTTCAAAAATTAATATATAAAAATATGATTTTATTACTAATAGATTTATAAAAGTAATATTTTCTTAAATAGTTTGACTTTCATATGTAGACTTTTACCCAGAACGGAGGGAATATAAAAATTCACTATACTATTTTGGGATGTTTCACTTTAAGAGTCAATTTTCAAAAATTACGTTTATAATTTCTATAACATTTTATATTTACCATTAACTTATTTTATAAATACATTACTTATACTTAAATACTTTTAAAATTATGAGTGATTCTAATAACATTAATATGTTCTTTTAATAATTAAACATGTTAGATGGAGACTCTTTAAATATAACCGTTGAAATAGTTTTTTGGGTTTGTTATCGAACTGTCAATTACATTTGAAAAGTGATTAGACCTTGACTGGTGTAATTTTTTTTGAAATGTAGTTTTTTTTTATGGGGCTTTTCTTGTAACATAACTTTTTCAAAAAAATAAAATTCTAAATGCATCTATATATAGATTTAAAAAGATATTTTTACAATCCCGCTACTTAAAATGCACCCCTTTTCCTAATGAAAAGCTACATTTTAAAAAAATAATAACAAAAAAAAAACTAGTAAACTCATCTAAGTACTTCATGACTCCTAACTATAAAATAAGATATAGGTGGGGCTATGGACATCCCATTATTTGCTATTCACATCTTATTTGTTTTGATTTACAGCACAAGGTACATGTCGTACAACATTCCAATACATGAAATAAGGTGTGGAAATGGAGTATAAATAGTATCATCATAAAAAATACTAGTACATATACAAACATAACAAGAAATGGGATGACTAGCATTGTGTAACCTAATGAGCATCTTATTTTTAACGTTGAGTTACGGAGGAGGAAAACTCATGACTCGTGAGAAAGGGAGACCCGGGTAGGCGGTAGTGGAGTAGGAGTAGTATATAAAGGAGAAGACAAGCAAACGCTGGATCCTCCGAGAATACCTCACTCAAAGTCACTTGCTTCTTTTCCAACTCCCCAGGTCCATTGATTCATTCGGCAGTGTACTGTATGGTGCGGCCAACCAACGCCCCAGTCGGTACAGTACGCACCCAAAGTTACAACCCCTCCACAGTCGAAGGACATCAAATCAAAACCCACAGCTCTAGCCCTCTCTCTCTCTCTCTCTCTCTCTCTCTCTCCATTCAATCTTGCTTTGGAAGCTTCTTCCACACTCGATAGCTGAATACACACTCGTCTTCAATAGCTGACCACTTCGAAGCAATCTAGGGCTCATCTTTAAGCTTTTTCTTATGAAATTTTGGATTTGGACTAGATTGTAAGCTAGATATGGATCCGTCGGTGATGATGAACGGGAATACTGCTGCATTCCGGTCCGCTAATCCGACGTCGTCGTTTAATTTGGCAGAGATCTGGCCGTTCCCGATCAATGTCGGTGGTGGTAATGTCGCTGGGTCGTACAGTATGGGGCCGCTGTCGGATAGCGCGTTTGCGAATGGTGAAGTTCCTGTTGACGATCCGATGGTTTTGGACCAGAGAGGCAGTGGAGGAGCTAAGAAACGACGTGACGAGGATGAGTCGTCGAAAGGTGTTTCCACAAGCAGTCGTGGCAATGGCATGGTATATACATATCGTCTTATTGAATCAAAATTTCGATTGGAGTTTGATATTTCCATTTGATCTGGCTCTGTTTTATTTATTTCTTTCGTTGTTGGAAAAACAATGTATTAATTCCAAATATTTAACATGATAGTTATTTTCCAGTATATATCTATTAAAGTGATTGAGTCGTTACAGTTTTATTTTCACTTGCTCTGTTCATTGAGTGGTTTGTTGCGGTTTAATTAGAGATTAACAGTATGGATCGAACAATAACTTCGTTTCATGTGTTGTTTCCACTTTCTAGTTTTGTTGGGTTTTTAGTTAATTTGTCTTCTTTTTTTGGTATCGCTTTTGTGAAAGCTGTAAAATGAAGTTTTGGATTTTGATATGACAATACTGTTTACCAACTGTGACTAAATGGCGAGATTCACATTGCAGACAACTTGTACATTGGAATCAACATGTGTCCTAATTAGGAACTAAGATTGAATCCAGACGTTGCAGTTTGTACATCCTTGTTTTTACTGCTTATTCTTGTAGTTGTGTAATTCTATTTTTTACTTATTTTGTTGATTTTTAGTGATGGACATTAGTTTTGTTATATGTTAGTTCGAAATTTGATGATTTTCAGCTAATTTGACCTTTTTGCATATTCTTCTATGGCTTTATATATATTTGTGACTAATTTTCTCACTCTAACCAGAATGATAGTGACAGTAAACGCCTTAAAAAGTCGGGGTCCGGTGATGAGAATGCTGAACCTAAAGCCGAAACAGAAGGGACTTCTGTCAAGGCAGGTGAAAATAACACAAAACCAGCTGAACCACCCAAACAAGATTACATCCATGTGCGAGCAAGACGAGGTCAAGCTACCGATAGCCACAGTCTAGCAGAAAGAGTAATTTACTTTCACCCCCCTCTCCAACTTGGAGTTTACACTATTAATCTTCATCTTCCCCAATTGAAAAGGTCACTGTATAATGAATTGGGATAGAGTTTGGAATCCTATTTATACCTCTAGGCTGAAGTTCAATGTTACTATGGATGTGTAAATGTGTTTGATTATTGCAGCTATAAGTGAATGATGTTTGAACTGATTTTTACAAAATTTGATGATTAAACCAATTTGATGGACAGGCAAGGCGAGAAAAGATTAGTGAGAGGATGAAAATTCTCCAAGATCTGGTCCCGGGTTGTAATAAGGTGCGGTTTAGGCATTTTACTTTTCGCATATTTATCTTCTCCTAGTGCTACTTGGTTTATTGCATATATGGAAAGGTTTTGATGAAGTTCTGTTGTCTTCTATATGATGTTTTAAAAATCATTTAATTATCCAACATCTTTTTTGGTGTATTTCTGGACTGAAACGAAGCAAGTTGCTATAAACTAAAACTATTACTGCGTATCAGTTTCGAAGAAATGATTTGGAGAGAATTAGTGCAATTTATTGGCTGGGAACAACTGTGAGGTAGCCGTGGTATAGACATTGAACTTGATATGCAGCTAAAGTAAAGGCACGTGACCAGTTTTTCTTGCATCATAGACAGTAATTATGCTTTTGATTAATTAATTGATTAAGGTTTCTTGTGACAATGACAACTTTTGGCTGACAAGACTCAAAATGTTGCTCATATAAGTGCTTTACAGCCTTTACCCTATTCGCTTCGTATGTAGTGAGAGCATCCCCATTGCGTAGTTGTCGGAGTTCGAGGAGGCGCCAAAAATGCAATAGGTCCAAAATTGAGGTGAGAGGTGAGAGGCGAGGTGCTAAAAAGCGCTAAAAAGGCACTCACAGAAAAAATACTAAGGAAAAATACATAAAATACATATAACTTAACAAATAACACAACATGTTATAAGTGAGTATAATATATCTCTAACATAATATCAATAACACAAAACTAAGCAGACATCCTTAAAAAATTAAAAAAATAACATAACAGAGACTGAGACAGAGTAAAAAATATTATTTTTTATTTTAATGTTTAAACAGAGTTACATAAGAACAGAAATAGAAACAAATTTAATTGACAATTTTTAAACATAGTTACAGAACAGACAGAGACTTGAGACAATTAAACAATTTTCTTATGATTTTAATTTTTAAATAGAGTTACAGAACAAAAATAGAAACAAATTTATACAAAAAATAGAACACAGTAGTGAAGGAAAAAAAATAGTCTGAACTCTGAACACAAGTTACAAATTGTGAAGAAAGTCTCGATAACAAAGTGAAGAAAAAAAAATTAAAACAGCAAACTCGAACACAACAAAGTAAAGAAAAGAAAGAAGAGTTTACTTGGAAGATGGAACACAACAGAGTGAAGAAGGCAGAAGATGAGACACTCCTTGAAGACCAAACCCTCAAGTCGAAACCCTCCTTGAAGTCGCACCCTGAAGTCGAAGAAGACAAAGACGAAGCCGACATCTGAAGTTGCACACTGCATCGCTGCCTAGGGCTCGTATCATTGGAGTCAAACTGGTCGCGTTGTGGTCTGATTGTCTGAAGGAAGCTTTTGGGGTATTTTAGGGTTTATTTTCTATTTATACTAAAACCTAAACCATTTCGTTTCACACTAAAACTGTTTAAAAAAATTAAAAAAAGTTACGTGAGCGACTTATTGGACTTTTTAGCGCCTCTCGCCTAAAAAAAAGCGCCAAAGGCGCCACCTTTCCCACGCACATCGACTCACCCAGCTTCTTTGAGGCGCCAAGGGCTTGCCTCTCGCTTGAGGCGCCAAAGGCGCTCGCCTTTGACAACTATGCTTCTTATACATCTTCTTAATAAGAAGATAACATTTAGCAATGGTGGGAGTCACTTCTTAGCAATCCACCTAGGAGAGAGAAGAAAACAACTTCCTAAATAAGAAGATGATATTGGGAGAAGAAGAAAGGGGGCGGTGTGGTGCACCGCTTGGCCAAGGTGGGCGCGTGCACCACACGCACGGGGAAAGGGCGTGTGGGAAGGATTTTTGTGGGTTCCAGCTGTTTGTTTTTTGTTAAATTCGATTTTTTTTCTTTTCAATTCAATTGTTTTCTACCGTTGGGGGGGGGTGTGGGAATTTGAAATTTTGTTTATTTGGGGATAGCACTGTACCATTGGGGAGCTTTTAATTTGTTTTATCATTATGTATTTGTTTCAATTTTAACATTTTATGTAATTTTCTATTTATGTTATTTACGAGTTATATACAATATGTATTTTCTAGATTATTTATTATTTAAATTATAAATTATATAATTTATGAGTTATTTATTATTTATAAATTAATTAATGTCTTAATTTATATATACAGAATATTTATAAATGAAATATATTAAATAAATTTATTTGTTTGAGAATTTTAAAAATAAGATTGAAGTGTAAAGTTAGCGAGGTGACAATATATATATATATATATATATATATATATATATATATATATATATATATATATATATATAGCTAAGAAGATGTGTAAGAAGATTAGAAATGAGAAGATATATTCTTAAAAGAAATAAGAAGAGAAAAAGTGTGTAGGTGGCAGTAGGACCCAGCTAAGAAGATGTAGCATTGGGGATGCCTTTAGCACACTGTTTGAATGTACTGTCTACTATACTGTTTTAGACTTCAAAAACTTAGTAACCCCCTAGAAGTTTCCCAACCTTTCATTCCTTCCGTCTTATTGAGTTTCCTCTTCATTACTTATCAAAAAAATAATCGAGTTTCCCTCATAATCACTGTGCCCGCCAGCTTTCTCTTCTGCTACTGAGATTTAAATTCCTCCTTAAGGAAGGATAAGAGTAAAACAAAAACTATCCATAACATAAATTCATATCATTGAAATTATATCCATCTACTTAATCCGACTAGGAAGCCAAGTATCAAGAGCAGAATGGAAACCTCTAACTTAATACTTTGATTTGACTTTTTCTGTTGTCAACCCTATTGTGAACGGACTTACCACAGTATGATAAGGAGTGAGTGCATCCAATCAAATCTGAGTGTTCATTTGTTCTTGCTCTTAGTCGAATCTCTCACTATACACAACTTCCTTCTTGTGGATCTGAGCGACCAAATAGGAACGATTGCCCCTTTTACTATCCAGTCGTCTTAGAGTCACTACAAAACACTTACCCTTTCAGTCAAAATTTCTACCAAGTATTATCAACTTATTCCAAGAGAAATGACAAAACAATTATTAAATGAGTGTGGCAAACCCGAAGTATGCACCAATACGGGTACATTTCATTCCAATGATCAAACCAGTGTGTAATCCAATGAGAAATTGACAAACTATGGTCCCTTCATATGGCTCTATTGTTATGGTATCAATCTGTATTGAACCAATAGTATTGGTTTCTGTCATTTCTATTCAAATGTGCCGGTCTATACCTCTCCTTGGGATAACTTCAATTCAAATATTGCTTCTTCTAAGAGCTTCGTGTTTGGTCCTCAGGTTATTGGCAAAGCACTGGTACTTGATGAGATAATTAATTACATTCAATCGCTACAGCGTCAGGTTGAGGTATGCTCCTTTTATTTTTGATGGTGGACAACAGCATTATGACATTTCCCTTTTTTGGCCTCCATGTTGAATCATGCTAACACACTAGCTGTGTCAGTTCCTGTCCATGAAGCTTGAGGCTGTCACTTCAAGAACGAACCCTAGCCCAGAAGGATTTCCGTCTAAAGATGTAAGCCGCAAGTTTGAAGCTCCTGCTCTGATGATTCCATATGAAACTTTATTCTTTTCTCATACACCATATCTCTCTCTCTCTCTCTAACAAGTTAGCTGGTGTTTCAGTTTGGTCAACAAACATTTGATATGGCTGCCGTTCCATTTGGTTCACAAGCTGCTAGAGAATATAGTAGAGGCTCCTCACCAGAATGGTTGCACATGCAGATCGGTGGCGGATTTGAAAGGACAACATAATATCACTTAATCCTCATTCACCGCTGATAAGAGCTCTAAGATAAGAGGCCATGGTTCATGCTAATAAGAGCTCTAAGATAAGAGACCATGGTTCACGCCTCTACGACCACCGGATTATGCCATTTCTTACATTTTCTGCAACAAGCTTGGAGCTATGGTGAAGACTACTCGTGAATGATAAACATCAAAAAAAAAAAAAAAAAAAATCGTCTCTCTGAATGTAAGAATCTGAATAAATTTAATCTCTATACATCTTATAGCAGGCTTCATAATATGTGCCTAGTACTCAAACTTTACTACATTTAACATTGTTTGTTGTCAAAATTGGCTGTCATAAGCGTTTTCAAAGATAGCATATTTTGTATCACGAGGCTTCAGTATTGGTTATTTTAAGAAGCTGAATATTCCTTCAATAAAGTTGCACCAATTTACTGCTACATTTTGAAGTTCACTGCCACTTTATTCTTATTTACTGTATATTTCATGTTGCAGAATCAAAATTAAAAGAAGTAAATTTCTGGTTGCAGAGATTTCCCTTGTGGTAAAATTAGAGGTACTACCTCCGACTCAAAATACCATTGAGGCCATCATAGATTTATCGATGACATTCACGCTTTTTATCCCAACTTACTACAATATAAGCCATCAGCCAACAAAATTAAGCAGGATGAATTTTTGAGGTTAAGAGTCACAAAAACATTGTCATCTGCCACTGGAAACAAAACTCCGTCCTCATGTAATGCATTTATGTCCTACAAAAACACAAGAATAAGGTATATCATATATGTCTCCGTGTCCCTTGCGTAATGCATACATGGCATACATAGACTCAATAATAAGGCTCCAATATATATAGATTATAGAGACATGGTTGTTCTTCCCCGACAACAATGGCAATTCAACAGCTATCTCGACATCCAAAAAAGTAGTTGAATGATCACTCTATCTAATCATTCCGCTAAAGGAACTAGACATTTGTTAAGCCCAAACCAAATACAGCGTGGCAATTTACAATGCATTATCAACAACCATATTCAGCATGAACCTCCAACATGACTTTCCTAAATCCTACATACCAAGCCATTCCCCTCTTTAGTTGCTGCAATATCGTTTGCTTCAACTGATGTAAACTCCACTTAGCAAGAGAAACCTCTCTAAGCGATTCACCTTCATGGATCACCTCTTAACAATCCCACACTCCTACCACTCTATTGAACATTATCCAAACTTCCGTCAATGTTAATCTTTATCCAACCTCTTTTAGGTACGTGCCACTTAATTTTGCTATTACCCCTTTCCATTTCTAGCCCTCCACACATTCACAACTTCATTAGATAACTTGTATACTTCACCCCTTTTTCTACTGCATTCAGTCTTGGTAATAAGGGGGACTTGTGGGATTCTGTTATTGATTTTTCATGTATAAGCTTTAGCGATAATCAGCTCTAACACTTGCAAGAGCACAAGAATTGAGGGGCGTAAAGGAGAAAAATAAGTAGGCTACATATGGCAAATACTCCCTCCGTTCATAAATTATTGTCCTAATTGACTTTTTTTTAAAAGTCAAACTAACTGTTTTTCAAAATAAAATTTAGACGTGTAACTCAAAAAAATCAAACACAATAATAATTAATGAACGGAGGGAGTATATAATAAGTAGGCTACATATGACAAATATATTGCTCAATTTTATATTAAACGGGGAAGGTGATCATCTATTAGGCACTCTAAAGTGAAGCACTTATGTAGGGAACCTAGACTTCCCACCACTTGTTGAAGGTTGGCCATCTCCAGAGAAAATATTTACTAGTCCTAGACCACTACATCGGTGGTTTATATGGTGGTCAAGTACCAATAAGAAGTCATCATTTAGGTGAGGTGGATAACTTTTGTGGTTGGTTTTCTAGTAGAAAAAAGAGCCTCTTCTTGCAAGGAGATACTGTCTTTGCAACTCATAAATCAAATATTTAGTTCTGTGAAGGAATTGGAGCGAATTGCATGATCAACATGCTGCTTACAAGGCTCGTAACCTTTTCTATAGTTGAGCATCCTGGTTCTCAAAACTGCTATTTGCTACCACGAGTATCTCTTCCTTCTGATTCTAATTCTAGTTCCAAGGAGAACAAAAGGTAAAACGTTGGTAGAACTAACATGGTTATGCTTCGGCTTCATTCGTTGCCCTCATCTTTCATTTTTTTTATTTCCATGAATGACCCTCTCTCTCTCTCTGTATAAAGTCACAAATATTTGACAGGTATCAAAGAAAACATAGTTCACTAATTATCATCCACCAATAAGAGCACTAAGGACCATGGTTCCTGCTTCCATGACTGTCAGACAGTACCATTTCTTACATTTTCTACATCAAGCATGGAGCTATGGTGAAGACTACTTGTCAGTGATAAACATCAAAAACATATCCACCTCTCTAATTCTAAAAAGATGAATAATGTAAATCTCTATACATTTTATAGAGGTAAAATAATATATGTCTTGTACCCAAACGATTACAACATTTTTATTTTTTTTGATAGGTAAACAACAATTGGCATTGTTTGTCGTCAAAATTGGCTGTCATAAGTGTTTTAAAGCTACCATAATTTGTATCAAGTGGTTCAGGTATTGATTGTATTAATAAGCTGAACTACTTCAATAAAGTTACACCAATTTACTGCTGCATTTCAAAGTTTAGATGTAGATGATTCTTATTTTGTTTCTTTTGGTATCAACTGCTTACCTTACCTGGGGGCTGCTTATGAGATTTCTACTGTTTCCCCACTTGCAAACGTATCAGGAGTACTATTTGGAACATAAATTTTGTAACTGAAAAGAAATTCCAACCTAGAAGTTCTTTATATTCTTTTTTTGTTTCCATTTTCTGATAATTATTGTGGGAATGCAACATTATTAGTATTAAGAAAATTACCCCATCATTATTAGCTAATTCAAGTAAGAACAAACTATTGTATCGCATGTTACGGAACCAAAACTAAAGGACGCATTTATCTGATAATTTGTCCCTGGAAGATTTTATAATGTCATTCCCATTTCCTATCCCAACTTACTCAAATATCTAATATTACCCAATGTATAGGCTGAATATCTGAGATCAAGATGCCACAAAAACTGTACTCTGCCACCGGAAGCACTTATGACTTATGATGAGACTCCCTCATATCATGCATGCAAGTCATCCATACACAAAAGAATAAGGCTCCATCATATGGATTGCGAGGCCTCCAAAAGCAAAGTTTACTGGTGCATTTTCCTTAATCTTTTGCTAGATGAATGTATTTTCTTTATTCCAGAAGTAATTTTATTATTCTCAAACAGTATTTGATATCAGATAGATAGGGTTGGCAATATCAAACAATCTCTCAAATAGTAAAACCCTTGATCGTATTAGAAACTCGTAAGATGGAATATTTACCACTATACAACAACGTCAAGTACAAACAGCATTACTATTGAAAGCAAAGTTAGAGAGTACGAGGGGGAGAGAGAGAGAGGTTGGTTATGTTACTGGTTGTGTTTTGTTGTACAATGTTTCATTCTGATTAAAGTTATCCACGTTCGCCTGGAAGAAGGCAATGGCTGCCCATGTCAAACGTAGCAGTAAAATTGCCACAAATACGGTGCCTCCAAAGGTGCAGACCACCTGCAAACAGCATTCAGAAAAATCATAACGATATGAAATCTCAATTTCTAGTGTCATAAAAAAAAAAGTCCCTCTTTCCTCTTTGCTTTGTCCCAAAAAAAATAGTCTCATTTCTAAAGATAGTAATAGTCTTACTCCAATTTGAAGAATGTGCATGCAAGTAAAGTTAAAATTCTAAAAAGGTTTGACTTGTTTTTTTTGGGACGAAGAAGTATGCAAACTGTTCAATGTTTGTATTGTCAAAGCTGATACCTCAAGAAGAGCCTTCATAATGGAAAGTGAAGTCAAAAGAAGGACCCCATCAACAGCAAAAGACAACTAATGAGAAAGAGAGGAAACAATTAGTGAGCTGGTCAGAAAGAAATTGACCAACAATAAAGCATATAAATGATGACCATGTAATTGAAAGTAGCATATAGTTCACCCTTTTTAACACTAAATACCTAAATACTGCGGTGAAAGAAATTCAGAAATGCAACAAATCGTGCACAGTATCCAGATGGTACCAAAATCTACCATTAACAAGTCTTTTCGTTTCCTCTTCTTTTTTCTTTTTCTTATTTTCTTTTTCATTGTTTGATAAGAATAATCACTAGACTAACCTTTGGAAACCAACTATCGGAAGAAAGGAAATCCATTGTATTAATTTCCCAAAATTTGAGCTTTTCTTAAAAATGGCGTGTGATAATCAAACATGCATGACTATCTTACTTGAATGTAATTTCATCAAGTTGATCTTGGATCCCAAATTCTTGATTATACGCTCATGCATGTTCTAATCATTGTTCATTTCGTAGTAGAATCAGGAATAGTCCACACAGACAAGAATGGAGTCCTTCTGAACATCATGGAAATCAAGGGATAAACAGTAATGATGTATGTTATGTCCATCAAGTGCATGTCAATGCTTTAAGGCTGGTTTTATAGTAGAATGAAATAATCTACACAAAGACATGAGAGGGGTAGGATATCACACAAATCAAGGAAAAACAAAGTAATTACACAAGTTATGTGCATCAAGTGCATATCAATGTTTCAATGCTGGCAAATAAATACTCCCTCTATTCCACACGAAGAGTCCATCATACTATTTTGGAATGCTTCACATAAAGAGCCTACTTTCAAAAATTATGTCTGAAATCTTCATAACATTTCAACTTTACCCTTCATATTTGATATCAACATGTTCATTATGCTCCAACATTTTTGTAACTATGACTAACGCTAATGCTAGTTATATATCCGTTAATAATTAGACTTTTCAAATATAGAGGCTTTGGATGGAACGGAAAGAGTAGTTGATTTCTCTAGTATAAACTTTCATGATAATCAGCTATACACACCACACGAGAAATGAGGGGGCCAAAGGAGGAAAATGAGTGGACTACAAATGGCAAAGATGTTGTCACAAACTTCATCTCCAATCACAAGCAAAATATAAAAACAGAAAAGCAAACATTAGTTACTTTTAAATAGGGAAATCACGTGATCATTCAGGCACTCTTGGGAAAGTTAAGCAAGTAGTGTTGAAGTTATAAAGAAGACTAATAACGCCTATATATTTGGTGTTTACTGATAACAATTTCTAGCCTGATTCCCTAATAGATTCCAAAGAATAATCTTGGACAAAGCTAATTATCACAGTGCCCTAGGTTTAGTGTTAAATTATAAACTCTTACTCCCTCTTTTTGCTTTTTCTTTTATTTTTTCCTTATTTTATATATGCAAACAGAAAAATAAGATGGCATCACTCTCAATCTCAACTATGATGGACATCCAAAGGATAAATCAAAAAAGTTCCAAAATTAAGCTTTTGGCTATATAAGCTTAAAAAGACAGGCACCCATAACACTTTGCATACACAAAGGCCCAGTGCAGTTACTTGAGTCTTATAACTTGCATATCTCTCCATCACTAGACAGTGTGAAATATGTTTAAATCATGAAACTCTTCAAGGATTCACATTTGAATCCCCTCTAGTTATTTAACGTAACAGTATTTTCTTTCATTTCAACCACAGTGAGCCTTGGGAACAATTATAATTTAAACTTAAACAGCAAGATCAACAAGTTCACGCTGGAAAGGGTGATGATGTATAGCAAAACTATAGGAATCAAGCTGTTCATGGAGCTTCATATGCTCATGTGATTTTGCCCTGCCTAATGCTGTGTAAAAGCTTCAAATGTGAACATGTAACTGATTAAGGTAACGATCGTCGGCAGGCTTTGATTTAAAGAAAAACTGACTTGAGTTGCTGCTGTAAAATTTTCTAATCAAAATTTATATGTTCGGTAGGATTCATGGATAATAATTTCGTACACTAATGTCTTCCAAATATATCACTATATATATATATATATATATATATATATATATATATATATATATATTTGGAGAGAGAGAGAGAAAGAGATAGAGAGTTTTACCAACTGTGGAGAGATGAAGTCCGGTAAGACGGAGCGAGAAGCCCTCCGGGCACGCTTAGAGACCTTTCTGAACAAGCTTTGAAGGAACTTAAATAACAAATCTAAACTGCTCTCTGCGTCGTCGTTGTCGTCTTCTTCTTCAAGGCTGTCGTCATCCGCCATCACAAACTCTTCTTTAAAGAAGGCTTCACTTATCCTCTCCGTTACTTCTCCCGAATCACTCAGCTGATACGAACGAATCACAATTCCAAAAACGTTTCAGTCTTTCCTTCGATAATAAAACAAAAAATTTAATCCATTATATGAATTCGTACAAAGATATAATATATATAACACAAAGAGTAAGGAGGGGAGAAAGTGACAGGGAAGGAAGAGTAAAGGACCTTTCCATGGCAAATGGTGAGTCTAGGGCTTCGGGCGAGACGGGGGTGAAATGATCGGAGAACGACGGAGCAAGATGGTGAAGATGCGGAGAGAGAATCGACAGCAGCGAGACTCCTAGTGATGAATGATGCTGCTGTGGCTATTGCCGCCATTGGATCTCTGGACGACGAATTTTGATTTTCATATATATATATATATATATATATATATATATATATATATATATATATATATATATATATATATATATATATATATATATATATATATATATATCTTGTAGAGTTTGTGATATTACTGAGCAGTGTTAAGCTACCGTTTGAAGCAGCGTTTTGAAAACACAGCATTTTCAAAACACTATATTTCATAAACAGAGTAGTTGTAAACATAGCATATTTTTAAAGCGTTACAAATTGGAGTGTTTTAAAACGCTTCACGTTTTTAAAACGCTGCGTTTTAAAACGCTACGTTGAAACACTTTTAAAGAAAAAACACTGTGTTTTTTACCAGCGTTTTGGTTAAAATGCTCGACCAAACAAGCACTTAGTGCTGTTAGATCAAATCTATTAAAAATTTTAAATCGTTAGATCAAATATGGTATTTTCTAAATAATGATGTAGACATTCCAAATCACCACCAACTTAATCATCTAACGGTTCTAACAGTAAAGCTCGTATTAATAACACAAGTTCTAGCTCGTAATATCATTTGTCATGTATATATAAATAAATCAGATATGTCGTAATTGACTAGAGCTATTCAGATATCAAGATTTAATTTTTTAATGATATCTTGCGGCTGTGATTTATTTGAGTTTTCAAGCATGCCAACAACCTCGTGCCTAATTTTTCGAATATTCTTCTTTCTTGTTACCCATTTGGAATGAATTTCTTTATACCGTTATAATTATGTTTTGATCTTCTTTTATTCTCAAACCTTTTTTTTATTCCCCCTCTCTCTATCTTGGTTTTTCCCCTTCTATTCTCCTAATTGCCGATGTTGCTGTTTTCTTCTTTAGCCTTCCCCGCAGCCGCCAGAACGTTCAGTTGTCCCTCCTCTTGCGCTTCCGTTTATTCTTCAGGTGCGATGTTCACAGAGAGAGAGAGAGAGAGTGTGTGTGAGAGGGTATATTGGGCAAACCTTGCGCCCTCTGTATTTTGAATTAACGATACAAGCGTTTTGAGTCACATTCCGCTACTTTAGTCTTTTTTTCTTCAAAACCCCCCATCGATTCCTGTTGTAACACCCCAAACTTTGGGTCTCACTACATGGGCCCAAATTTTGCCACGTCACTACAATTTCAAACTTAACTAAAGACTAGTCAAACGTCACCCAACCAGAAATTACAAAAGTCTCCAATTTAAAAATAGAGTTATCCAAAATAAATTACGAAACAAAGTCTACCAAAATTAACTATGTCTCCAATAAATTTCAAAACTTATAAATTCGCCCTATAAGTCTTGATTCCTTCAAGGGTATCCTCTACCTCAAACTTTGTCCTTAATTTCGACCTGGAAGAAGCGGGTTGTGAAAGGTGAGCGAACAAAGCTCAGTAAGATCATACGTCGCCCCTCCGGTTTCTAAGAAGGGGTGACTCAAAGAATAATCGTGTTGTAAGTTAAAACAAAATTTAGAAATTTGATAATTTGCAAAAATCAAAGATAAGTATCGATCGACAAGAATATAATTCTAACAAAAATGGAGAGTTCAAACAAGACAATTTAGATCAATAAGTTTGTCATTACTGGCTGTCCCATACCAACTAGTAATAACCGAAGATTCAAAAAAATATTTATTAGGATCACATAAGGGTCTATTGACTAAGAACCAAATCTCTCGAATGGTACACAAATCCCCCGTAGGGTACACGAATCCCCCGAAGGGTACAAAATTAAGGTATATCCGGATAACCGCACTCACAGGCCAAGTGGTGCAATTTACAATTATTTCAAATGTTGTCACGAAAATCCGCGTGACGGGTTGTTCATACTTAGTGATCATAAATAATTTCAAAACATGAATAGTACTATCAATGTACTATTATTAAAACGTAATTCATATCAAAAATTTTCATTTTTTTAATACCCAAGAGTATACCGACAAGGTTCACAAATACAGAGCAATTTCTCAATAACAAAGGTATTTCATGAAAATCAAAGTAGACATGAAATTTGCGAAAACGAATGTATAACGAAGATATTCAATAAAGCTAACGACGGAGTCAAAGCAACTACCGACATGAAGTCGGGCATTGCAAATGAAAGAACGAATAATTTCAAGAATTTGCGGAAGTCTAACATTAAAAATATATATTTTTTATAATTTTTCAAAGAATCTAAAAGAAACGTAATCCCTTACCTTGATATGCTTAGTAACGATAAACCCCAACACGTATTAAACTCGATTGCTCGAATCTAAAATTTCAACGTAACACAAGTTACTAACTAATATTAAATAAATAAAAATTAATTTAATACTAAATCATAATTATTTTTTTGACAAGTACCCTGTCAAACATGTGATCAGATTAATTTACCCTTACTTATAAAATGTATACCCACATGATACTATTCAATATCAATTTTTTTTTCTTTAAAAAAAAATTACATGAACTAATATCTTATCTTCACACTGTTTGTATCATTCATGTCTTCCTACTGTTTTGTATTATTCTTTTAGTCCACCGATATGACCTTTATTATATATATACTAGATCTTCGTGCCCGTGCTTATGGCACGATGCCATTTCGTCAATTGAAACGCTAACGTCTAAATAGAAGGTATGATTTTTAAAAAAAAATGTTACAATTGAGGGATACATTACTTCAAGTGGTAGTTAAGGGGTGCTATTCAAACTCGACCCATAGTTGATGGGGGTTATTTGTAAGGAGTTATATGTAACTGACCTATGAACGTTTGATTTTACGGCGGAACCAACCCCGATACCCAGATAGTCTCAGTCAATTAATTGAGTTCTATTATGAGATTATATTAATGTAAGGTTGATGTTTTGTAAGGGGTAATGGTTTAGAAGATTAATCTCGAGGTGTGACTGCTCATAATATTAATTGTAAGGGGTGACTTTGTAACAGGGTGAGAGAAAATAGAGATTTAAAAGTGGATAACTACTCTCACACATGTGAATGTGAGAGTGAATCTCAACCATTAATTTTTTTAATATAATTTAATCTCAACCTCTAAATAGCTTTAGTCAATTGTACATGTGTGAGAATGAGCTCTATTGTAATATAGATATATATACATACATACATACATACATATAAACTGAAACATTTAATCTCTCTACAATAGGTAGAGATCTACTCTTTTGCACACACACACATTTTTATTTTTTTATTTTATTTTTTACTGTTTTGAGGACACACACGCAGACATCTATTCTGCACACACACATACTTTTTGTTTTTTTTTCCTTCACTCACTTTCAAATACCTAATTACCAATACTTTTCTTCTTTCACAATCAATACCATTAATCACAATCACCAAGGGAAAACAGGGATGAAGACTTACCAATGACTTCTCCGAAAAAGAAAGAAGTTGTTCTCGTTCCGCTTTCTCTCTCGCCTTGCTCAAAACGGCTGCTGCAATTTATTTATTTATTTATTTTTTCTTCTTATTACTCGTAAGAGTTTTCTCTCCCCTCTCACTCTATTTATACATAACCCTAACCGAAAACCTAAGTTAACTGGGCCCAAAAAACAATTTAGTAATATTAATAAATGATTATAATTAAAGTATAGTCAAAAGTGGGTCAAACCCGACTCAATTCAATTAATTACTAAATAGATCTAAAACGATTAATTAGCCCAATTTAAATATAATCTTAATTATTACTCCCTCCGTCCCTAATTTATTGTCCTGGTTGACCCGGCGCACCGTTTAAGAAAACTTATTTGACTGGATTATTAATATTAGTTTAATGTATAGTTTCCTTTAAAGCTCATGTATATGTGGCCCATAATTAAAATAAGATGAAAAAGTAAGGGTAAAGTGGTAAAAGTGATGTTCTAAAAAGGTAAGTTTCAAAGTGGACAATTATTTTGGGACAGACGAAAAAGGAAAGGATGACGATAATTTAGGGACGGAGGGAGTATAATTTAATATTTTACACATAAATTATCGGGGTATTACACTCTCACCCCCTTAAAAGAAGTTTAGTCCCTAAACTTACGTACCAGGTCAAGCGAAGAGTTCAGGGTGCTTCTCCTTCATTTCCTCATCGAGTTCCCAAGTAGCTTCCCTTTCGGTGTGATTGCTCCATTGAACCTTGACATATGGAATGGTTCGCTTTCGAAGAACTTGATCTTTTCGATCTACAATTCTAACAGGCTGCTCAGCGTAACTAAGATCCTCCCTTAAGTGGAGTTGCTTATATTTGATCATATGGCTCGGATCTGGAGCATACTTCCTCAACATTAAAACATGGAATACGTTGTGCACCCCTGAAAGTACTGGTGGCAAAGCTAGTCGGTATGCAACTTCCCCGACTTGTTCGAGCACTTCAAATGGTCCCACAAATCTCGTTATCTCGGGCTAAGCTTTCCCTTAATACCAAACCTCATAACTCCACACGTAGGGGAAACCTTGAGAAACACATGATCCCCTACTTCAAATCCGAGTTCACGTCGACGTTTATCAGCGTATGACTTCTGTCTACTCTAAGCCGTCAACATTCTCTTCTTAATCAATTGTACCTTCTCCGAGGTAATCAGTACCAATTCTGGTCCCAATAACTTTCGTTCTCCTACTTCATCCCAACATGTAGGCGTACGACACCCTCTTCCATATAATGCTTCGTACGGTGCCATACCAATGCTTGCATGGTAACTGTTATTGTAGGTGAACTCCACTAGAGGTAAATGATCATCCCAATTACCCTGAAAGTCTAAAGCGCAAGAACAAAGCATATCTTCCAAAGTCTGAATGGTCCGCTCAGATTGACCGTCTGTCTGCAGATGAAATGTCGTACTCATACTCAAAGTGGTGCCCAAAGCCTTCTGCAAACTACCCCAAAACTTCGAGGTAAACCTAGTGTCACGATCAGACCCAATCGAGACTGGCACTCCGTGTAATCTGACAATCTCATCTACGTACATCTTGGACAACTTTTCCAATGGGTCATTAATCCTGAAGGCTAAAAAGTGTGCTGACTTCGTCAAACGATCCACGATAACCCAAATGGAGTTCTTTCCTTTTAACGTCTTCGGCAACCCCACAATGAAGTCCATAGTTATATGTTCCCATTTCCACTCGGGTATGGGCATTGACTGTAACAATCCTCCCGGTCTCTGATGTTCGCACTTCACTTGTTGGCACACGAAACATTTGGACACAAATTCTGCAATTTCTCGCTTCATATTACTCCACCAGAAAGTGTCTCGCATATCCCGATACATCTTTGTGCTCCCAGGATGTATCGTAAATCTTGAATTGTGAGCTTCTTCTAACACTTCCCTCTTTAACTCTGGATCCGATGGAATGCAGACTCTCTTACCAAAGCGTAAAATTCCATCCCCTCCAAGTCAAAAGTCAACCTGAGCTCCAATCTTTACCCCTTCACAAATTTTTACTAACTTTGGGTCAACTTTCTAGGCTGTTTTGATCCTCTCTAGCAAGGATGGTTGAAGACTCAATCGTGCCAGATAACCTTTTCCTCCCCTTACCCGAACTTCCAAACCCAAATTCTCGATATCCTCGAGAATCCTCTTCTCCTTTGTTAACATCACCGCCAATGTTCCTTTACTCTTACGACTCAAAGCATCCGCCACTACATTGGCTTTACCTGGATGGTAGAGAATGGTGCAATCATAATCTTTCAATAACTCCAACCATCTCCTCTGTCTCATGTTCAATTCCTTCTGAGTGAAAATGTACTTACGACTTTTGTGGTCCGTATATATCTCGCAAGTCACTCCATACAAATAATGACTCCAAATTTTTAAAGCAAATACTACCGCGGCTAGCTCTAAGTCATGTGTTGGGTAGTTTCTCTCAAAGTTCTTTAATTGCCTCGAGGCATATGCAATCACCTTCCCATCTTGCATCAATACACAACCCAGACCTCTCAACGATGCATCACTGTAGATCACAAACTTTTCCGATCTTGACGGTAAAGCAAGAATTGGAGCTGACACCAATCTTTTCTTTAACTCCTCGAAACTTGCCTCACATTCCTCTGTCCAAACAAACTTCTTGTTTTTTTGAGTCAACTGGGTTAGAGGTCCTGGGATTTTTGAAAACCCTTCTACAAAACGACAATAATATCTGCTAGCCCCAGAAACTTGAACTTCCGTAGCGATCGTCGGTCTCTCCCGATTTACTCTTGCCTACATCTTGGCGAGTCTCTTGAGACTCCATCTTTTGATATTACATGACCCGAAAACTCACGTTTCCAACCAAAACTCACACTTCTTAAAATTCGCATACAATTTCTCCTCCTTTGAAATCTGCAGCACCGCTCTCAAGTGTTGCTCGTGCTCCTCTCGAGTTTTTGAGTAGATCAGTATATCATCGATGAAGACAATTACGCACCGATCTAGAAACTTCGAAACACTTTCGATTCATTAAGTCCATAAATCTTTGTTGGAGCGTTAAATCAACCCAAGCGACATCACCAAAGCTTCGATGTGTCGTCTTGTGTTCTAAATGCGATCTTAGCAATATCCTCCTTTCTAATTCTCGGTTGGTGGTACCCGAGCGAAGATCGATCTTTGAGAAGTAGCATGCTCAGTGTAGTTGGTCAAAAGATCGTCGATCCTCGATAGCGGTATTTGTTCCTCACCATGACCCGATTCAACTCAAGGTAATCTATGCATAACCTCGTCGTCCGTCTTTCTTCTTCACAAACAAAGCGGGTGCACCCAAGGTGATACGCTAGGCCTAATGAGCTCCTTGTCCAACAATTCCACGTAATTGCTCCTTCAATTCTTTAAGTTCATTTGGAGCCATTCTATACGGTTGCTTTAGAGATTGGGGGCGTCAGTGCTAAGTCAATTAAAAATTCCACCTCCCTCTCTGGTGGAAGTCCTGGTAATTCTTCAGGAAACACCTCCGTAAACTCCCTAACCATAGGAAAAGACTCAAGGCTAACCCCTTCCTTACGTGTATCAATAATGTGCACCAAATAACCTTGGCAACCCTTCCTTAACAGTCTACGGGCTTGCATTGACGAGATAAAACCTGTTAGGGCCGTCGGCTTAGAACCCTTAAATAGAAACTCAGGTTCTCTGGAATGCAAAATTATTACCTCCTTCCCAAAGCAGTCCACCTTAGCATGGAAGGCGGCCACCAATCCATTCCCAAAATTATGTCAAAATCTCGAATATCTAAGGAAATAAGATCTATAGGCATTTCTCTACCCTCCAATTTCAACGAACAAGACTTATATACTGAAGTCACTGAAATAGACTCCCCCGTCGGTGTATCTATAACTAACTCGGTATCTAGGTTTTGTGATGGCAGTTTCATGCGTTGTGAAAGAAATGTAGATATCACAGAATAGGTTGCACCCGGATCAATCAATGCATACAAACTACGAGAAGAGAGTTGGACGATACCTGCCACCACATCATTAGTAGCGCGAGCATCTCCTACGTTCATTTCATACACTCCACCTTGCTCCCTTGGTTTAAGTTTGTCCCCGCCACCAGTGTTCTGAACAACCCGATTCTTCAGCGGCTCAGGGCAATCTCTAACCTTGTGTCCCATTTTTCCGCAGTTAAAACAAGCTCATGTTTCCCTGTGGCAAGCGAACGTCGAATGCTTTCCCCCACAGGTCTTACAACTCTCAATCTGCCCCCGATTCACATTCCATCTATCCTGACCTTGGTCACGTCTACGATCTTGTCCTTGATTACGATTCAGACTCCACGATTTGACCCCTTGGATCTATTATCATACGTGTTTCTCCTCTTGTTCCCATTGTAACTACCTCCTCGATGACTTTGACGATCTCGATCTCGAATTATTTCCTCGATAACCCGGCGATCGAGAACTATTTCCTCGATGCCACGGCTGATCCGAGAACCACCTCCAAGACTCTGAAAATCTCTCTTTTTCTCCTCGCGCTTCTTTTGGTAGTCTGCTGAAACTCGTTCAAGAATTCTAGCTAGGTCGACAACTTCAGCATAAGTCTTCAACTGCATGGCTACTAAGCGATGACTAATATTCCCATCGAGGCCTCTTTCAAACATTCTAGCCTTTTGCTTCTCATTCTCGATGAGACCGGGCGTATTTTGATAGCTCGTGAGTGAATTTGACAACGTACTCATCCACCGTCATCTTCCCTTGTTCCAGATTTAGAAACTTCAACCCGACTTGCGAGTCACGCACACTTTCGGAAAATGTTTCTTATAGAAGACTTCGAGGAAAGTCTCCCATGTGTATTCTTCCGCCCCAGTTGCTTCCACGGTTCATCATGGTGCCACCACCGATCGATTTGCCTCTCAGCCCGAACTTGAAAGTGGCGAGGTTGACCTTTTGCTCGCTTGTGAGGGTCATCGTTCTAAAATCTTCTTCATACTCTCAACCCACTCCTACGGTTTAATTGTGCAGCTGGCTGAGAAGGGTTTAGGGCTTCTCTTCTGGAATATGTCAAGGTGTCCTTTGCTACTGTTCGAGGTTGCAGAACTATGGGCGGAGGTTGTGGTGCAGCGGGCTGAGGTTGTGGTGCTGCAGGCTGAGGTTGTGGTGCAGGAGGCTGAGGTTGCGGTTGAATAATTTGACCAATCCTGTCTCGGCTTGGGTTAAATTGCAGAAGGTTCATCATCAAAAGCAGGGTCTACCAAAGGGGATTTCTTGCGTTAAATTTGGCGCCTGAAATAGAGTTTGTTACTCTGTTAAGTTGAGTTTCAGATTGTTCCCCATACTTTTAGAAACAAAGTCCTCTTTATTTTTCTCCCATGTTTCCTTTGCGACCACGGCCTCGGTTACCGATACGTCCTCCTCTACGCGCCATATGATACTGATACAAAGACGAGGAAGTGTCAAATGATGTCTAAAATTGTTCATCACACTAAGATGTGATTGTTAACTGTCATGACATAATTGGAAACAATCTACACATTTGTTATGTAATATCAGATTCCTTTCCAAGTTGTCCTCAAAATCTTATGCTCTCGAAACAAATATCGAATACAAGACATAGTTGAAAAAAAACATCAATGTATTCAAAAATAATCTCCCAAAATTTATTAAGTATCAAAAAAAGATTCAACCGATATCTCAAAATTTGGACACACTTAGTGTATTCCATGTCTTATAACAAAAAAAAAAAAAAACAACCCTCTAAATAACTCAACGACTGGGGTAACAATAAAACAAAATAACTAGTGTAATATTCTATCTAGTTTTCTGTCTCCTCTTCATCTTCCTCTAAGTCTTCCGGATTTTCTTCCCCATTTTGGTCCATTATCCATGGCCATTTGGACCGCGTCCCCAAACGTTCTTAGCCAAGAAGTTGGTGTTGCTCGATCTCGCTCCAACTTCGCGTGGGCTCTCCTAGCATCTTCTATTTCGTCAAAGTGTCTAAACAAGGCATTTTGTGCCGCCTCTAATGCCGCCTTCGTCATTCCACTTGACTTGTTCTAGTAGTGCTTGTTTTCCTCGCTCTAGCGTCGATTACCATTTCATAGCAATTGGTTCTCATTCCTTAGTAAATTGGTTCTCTTGTTCCAAGACATGGTTAATTTCGTCGAGTTCTATTACTAGCGTGCATCATATTTAATCTCGTTCTAGCGAAATGTCACGAGTGGAGCGACCCTGCTCTCTTGCTGGTGGTGTTGTTACGCCATTTCTACAAGTAACAGTATATTAGTTTAACGATATAATAATTTCTTAATCATCGGTGAGATCATAACTTAGTAATAATCACAACTTAATGCTAGTATCATAAGCCTATCGTAGTATCACTTCTTATTCTTAATTGTTCCTAAATCTTAAGACCATCCGGATCTAAGGCGTGCTCGATACATTGCAGCCCAAACTTTGGGTCCCTACATGGGCCCAAATTTTGCCACGTCACTACAATTTCAAACTTAATTAAAGACTAGTCAAACGT
>CM028377.1:47503766-47669940 GCA_013146195.2 Codonopsis lanceolata
AAAGGTATCTCGCCTTCGATGTTCTTGTTGTAATGATGGAGCTTGCGTCTGATTTACATGTGTTTCTCTCGAGCCTATCGCTCGATATATATGGAATTTCTTTCATATTTTAGGAAATTCCTATAACTAGTCTTTACATCCAACAAACTTGTTTTGCTTGGTGGCTTAAAGACAAATCTTTGATCTTCTTAATCACGCTTTTTGTTATTTTGTGGGAGTTATGGAAGTATCGCAACACTTCTTCATGAAGGAAGCGTATTCTGAGTAGATCTTACGCTTGTCCAGATCAAACAAGAAATTTCTAAAGATCTTAATCGTTGGCCGGTCTTCCTTCCCTCTGACAATTGGGAAAGGTATTTTGATCACCCTCTGGCTTATAGTACCATTCCAACATCTAATCGAAGTTGTTTCGGTCAAAGCCTATGTCAGCTTGGTCAAACCAAATCGATGGCGCTTTGTCGTGGAAACCCGGTGATAGTGCGGTGGGGGAGTCATCGGGATTCTGGTGGTCTAATCCATGTTTTTCCTCTTATTTTGGTCACTTCTTCATGGCCGAATGCCATGCTCTTCTTCAAGGAGTTGAATGGCTTTGTTTGCATAATTATGTTGGAGCTCATGTAGAAGTTGACTCTAAAGTCTTATTTGATTGTATCACCGGCAAATCTAATCCTCCTTGGGTCTCTCTTTATTATATTCGTGCCATTAAATCAATGGGGAATTCTATGCGGTTGGTCTTCTCTCATTGCTTTCGTGAAGCTAATAGTGTGGCCGATGCTCTTGCTAACATGGGTTGTGATAAGGGTACCGACTACATCTTCTCTTCGCCTCTTCCAGACAAACAGGCTCCCTTCATCCGGATTCGATCGGCATCGCTATATCGATTTCTTAATGTGGGCTTTCTAGTTATTTTTGTTTGTTTTATTTCCCGAGGTTAGGCTCCTCAGTCTCCTCCCATTTATAAGGGCAAGGCTAGTCGTCCCCCTCAAGCTTGTTTCCTTTATTCTCTTATTAATAAAATCTAGCAGGGTGCCGCCCCTGTTTCCCTAAAAAAAAAAAGTTGCAACTCCATAAACAAATCATCCTCGTCCACATCAACTTGTCCATTATGTGTCAAAATATTTGAAAGATTTTTGCAAGAACTTTTTAAACTTGAATCATCAGTCCATTTCTTCAAATCAAATAAGAAGCCAAATTTTTTTTCGTACTCACTAAATTGCTTGAATCTTTCACTAAGTGAGGTGAGAGCTTTGTCAACGATAAACAAGAAGTACTCTAATCTGAAACTCTCTTGTGGAGAAAAAATGGTCTCTTCATTAGAAGTCTCATCAAAACGTTTTTTTCTATGAATCTGTCTTTTTTCACGAAATATCGGCTCAATATCCATTTCCCGAGCAAGTTATTGTGCTTTTATTAAAGCATCATTGAAACCATGCTCTCTGTATTCACGAAAACGAGTAATAAGGCCCTTCAATTGATCTATCGCAACATCGATATGCATGTCTTCACTTTGAAAAGTCTTACTCCCAATATTGACTGCATACAAAATTTCATACCAAATCATTGTGCTAACCAAGAACTCAAAGCTCCCAACTTCATGTACGGCTAATGATTCTGCTTCACTAGATGTTTTGGGATCTTCACTAGAACTTGCTAAATCAAACAAGCGTCTCTGATTTTTAAGGCATTATATTTGATTGGTTTAACACTTTCAATGTGGCTCTCCCAACGAGTTTGAGACAAAGGTTTAAGTGTAAGACCATTCACATGTCTTTTCAATATGTCCCACTGTTTTGTTAAAGATGAAAAAAGTGTATAAAGACGTTGAACCACTCCAAAATAATTTCTAGCCTTAGGAGATGAGTTTGCCATATCACACAATGCAAGATTCAAACTATGACAACCACAAGGTGTGTAAAATGCTCTTGGATTGATGCTAAGCAATCTACTTTGTACACCTTTCCGATGCCCTTTCATATTAGCACCATTATCATAACCCTGCCCCCGAATGTCTTCAATTTTCAATCCTAACAGAGATAAAGCATTTTCAAGTTCCGAAAAGAGCCTCATTCCAGTTGTATCATCAACTTTTATAAATCCCAAGAAATACTCTGCAACTTTAACAGGAGAATCAGTGTCATTTACACAACGAATGAGTAAAGACATTTGTTCTTCATTACTTACATCAGGTGTACAATCAAGTATAACCGAGAAGTATTTTGCCTTTTTTATCTTTTCAATGATAGTACTTTTCACCTCATTAGCTAACAACTGAATCAATTCGTTTTGAATTTTGTGGCTAAGGTAATGATATTGAATTTTCTTACTTTGAAAACGTCGTAAGTGCTCTTGCATAACAGGGTCAAACTCTGCAATCATTTCAATCATACTTAAGAAATTTCCATTGCCTTCCTCATAAATCTTCTCCTTATTTCCCCTAAAAGCCAAATTGTTTTTTGCAAGACTTTTAACAACAGCCATCACTCGTATGAAAACTTGCCTATGGTCTTCTTTCTCTCTCATAATTTGTTCTTGTACACTTTTATCAATTGTCAGATTACGCCTCAGTCACATCTCCAAATCAATCCATTTTTGCATGCAAAGTATGTGGTCATTGTTTGACTCATGTTGTTTGAGTCTGCTTCCAACATTGTGCCAATCTCTAAACCCGGTACTAGTCAATTGAGAATCACCTTCTTTTCTTTTTCTTTAAAAAGCTTACAACAAAAGCAAAACACTTTATCGGAGGATCTTGAATACACAAGCCATTTTCTATCTTGTTTCTCTCCATTGGGCAAGCGGCGAGTATAATGCACATTTGAAAAATGTCGTTTCTTATCCGAATCATCCCGGATATTCGATTCTTCCATTTCAACTCTAATTGGCCCTTTTTCCACCAACAAACCTATGAGTTTATCATCAATTGACTTCCAATTATTTGGATCATAAATGTCTAATTCTGAAGGTTCTTGAATGTTTTCTTGAGCCGAAGGAATGTCACTATTGACCCTTTCTCCTTGCCCATGGTCACTATCAACGGGATCATTATGATTTACATTAACCGCTTCTTCGAGCACTAGATTTTCAATGGAAATGGTTTCACTTTCATCCAACTTAGTAGATGAGAAATACTTGTTAATAGAACCACTTAAAGCTTGTGTTAATTGTTCTTGCTTTAGCTTCTTCTTCCTTTTTTCATTTCCAGAAAGATACTTTCGTGATGACATTTTGTCTACCTACAATAATTGTCAATTTACAAGAAACAATTCAAGTTTCATTATCACTCAAAAAAAAAAAACTCATCAAAATTCAATAGAAACCCATTAAAATTAATTTCAACAGTTCTACTCATAAACAATTAAGCAAAAAATTAAAAATCAATAATCAATAGAAAGAGAGAGAGAAACCCATCAATTCAAGCAATGAAGCAAAAATAAGAAATTAAAACAAGTAATCTGTAAAGTGCAACAATCCAACCCAATACCCATTTAATGATCTAAACATAAAACATTAATGATTTATAATTTCTAAATGAATAAATAGACTAAACAAAATTACCCAAAATTGAAAGCATGATAATGATAGGCTATTAGGATTATTTAGGAATTTAGGATGAAGAATAAGTGAATGACATCATTCACGAGCTACCAAAATGGAATGCAGAATGTTGAACAATGAACATTAATTAATTAAAGAAAAAGTCAAAAGTGACTAAGTGAGAGCATGAGAGAATGAAAGGGGCTAGCTTCTAAATTCTAATTACCTGGACGCCGACGGCTGAATGGAGATTGGAGGAGGCACAAGCAAGTGAGCTGTAAGAGCAATCAGCAAGGAGTTGTCGTCTTGTCGAGGCTTGAGTTGTTGACTTGTTGTCACCGACAGCGATATACTCCCTTAGTCCCTTTTACCTCGTCTCCCGTGCTGCCGGGTAAATTGCAATAGAATTTAGGGCTTCATTTTAAAAAATATATAAAAGGAAGAATAAAATTTTGGGGCCTAAAAAATTAGGCATTTTTTGGGGGCCTAAGGCTTGGGCCTCACCCACCTCATGCAAGGGCCGACTCTAGTTGTTGGAGTCATTAATAAGAATTGCCTCTTTAAAATTTGATTTTCATTTGTTTAATTTTTAGTTTGGACTAATTTTCGTATATCTTATATAGTTTAAATTTTTAGTTTAAACCAACTTTAGTATATCTTATACAATAATTTACATAGTCAACTACTTAGTGTTAAATAAATAAACCCATGCGATTGCTGGAATTGTTCAAAGTACATATTTGGAAGTTGTTCTGATGATTCATCATTTTTGGAAGGGACAACGATATTGGCTCTGACTCTTGATGTGATTGGGGTGGCAATTCGTGTTTTTGTATCATATTCGTGTCTCACTATCGTGTTTTTATGTTATCTATCTTATTTTATCATAAATATAACAATAAATATTATTTTAACTAAATTAACAACTACATGCCTTTCGTATCATATTTCTTGTCATGTTGGTCTCATCGTGTCATTTATATATATAAATGATTATATGGTATCGAAAAACAATTTAGAAGGAAAATTATATTTGAGCTTATAGTTTCCGTGTCATTCTGATAGAAATACTAATCATTTGAACGATATATGTTCTCCTGAGTTTTTAAATAAAATTTAATTTTCTGGAATCTCAAATCATGTGTTAAATTTGAAGGTTGAAACTCCAGTAATGTTGATTCGTAACACTAACCATTCCTTTGGGTTATGGAATGACATGAGGTTAATTATTACAAGGTTGAGAAACCATATTTTAGAAGGTCGAGTTCTTTCAAAGAGTAATTATGGTGGTACAGTTTTGATTTCAAGAATGTGGCGCTTCTCCCGTCAAATCAAAAAGAAAGAAGAGAAATTGGGCCCGAGAGAGGCCGCCAGGGCTGCAGTCTTATATTTATAGTCGCGCATGCACTATTTAATCATATAATTTCATGCAAATTCCAAAGAAGACAGTTTGTGTTGATATTGTCTTACGCAATGTCTATAAATAAAATTTTGGGTCAGCCATTGTCTAACGTATGACTTCTTTTGAAAAAATATGTCTTAGTTATGACCAGTTGTATGTCGTTTTGTCTAGAGTTAGTAATTCTTATGGCCTTTCGAATTTTGTTACATGATAGTGATAGTTGTAATAGTCGTACATGTCATCGACAAGTTTTGTATATAAAGAAGTATTCTCAATTTATAATAACTTTTTCATATTTATGTGATTTTCTACCTTTAATTTTAGTGTTTATTAAATTTTATTTATTTATTGTTTAACTTTATTTAAACAAATAATATTCAAACGAGTGACCTTAAACGTAACTCTTAAAATACTAAATGTAACATCATTTAAATGGTGAAAATACCTAACTATCCCTCTACACATTTTAAACTATACTAACTATTAAACCCCTTCATTTACTCCACCAACCAACCACCACCCTCCCAGTTCAATACTACTCCCAACTCCTCCAAACACTCTCATTAACTCTCTGGATCTATTTCCCTCCCTCACAATCATCTTTATTTTTTAAAAATAAAAACTCTCCAAACCCTCCACCCAACCCATAATGGGTTATGATTGTAATTCTAATGAACATGAAAATGCTAACAATGATGATTATTTTTAGATAAATGTTGATTTTTTAATGTATTTTCACTAAAAGATTTCAAAAAAAAAATCGTAACTGGGCAAAACATCCGCTAAGGCACATCAGATGTTTAGCTTAAGTACCGCGAGCTACTAGCGGTTGTTTCATTAAACAATCGCAATCAAGTAGCAAATGTTTTGGTGTACATTCGTTTCTTAAAAGCGGATGTTATTAAATAGGTCTGCTTTTTGGTAGCGGATGTATATAATTAAAACCGTTTGTCAGTAGCGGCCCTTTGGTTGATTTTACTGGAAATTTGTTTTTATCGATATTATTAATTATTAATATGATTTTATTGTTATTTGTTTATAGGACTACCAGTTTGAAAACGAGAATAATTTATTTCCGAATGTATCTCATTTTTTTGTGATGGATGAAAAATTCATTGATCGAGAAGCGGCAGAAAAATGGGTTAGAGATATCGGACGTGATGAGGATATGTACTTTTACGTGTCCAAAAGTAAAACTAAATTTGATAACACTCGTAATGTTTGGTTGAGTTGTGAGAATGGTGGAAAACCTTGGTATGATGGTAAAAAAAAGATTTAAAAGATGTAAAAAAATGGTTCGAAGAAGCTTTGTATAAATTTGAAGTGTATTTGCAGGAAGTAAAAAATGATGGTTGGAGAGTTAATGTTAGCGAGTTTAGCAATGCTCACAACCATCCACTTTCAAAGAGAGAAAAATGGCACACTTTTGCATCGAAGTTGACAAAGGCTGAGATTGAAAAGTTGATCAACTTTATAATGCTAATGTGAAGCCGAAACATATATTAAATCTATTGAAAAAGGAAAATCCTGATAACAGAAATTCGAGAAAGCATGTAGAGAATGCTAGTTACATCTGTGGGGAAGAATTTTCATGTTGCATTTGTATTCTTGAAGAATGAGAAAAGTGAAATATTTATTTGGGCATTACATCAGTTCTCAGCATATGTTGTGTAAGAGACACTTAGCGAAGGATGTCGAGAAGTATGTAAGGAACTTGTTGAGAAGGAGAAGTTGTGCTGCAATATTTATGAAGAGGTGGATGGATATAGTTGAGTCCAAAACTGAGGAAGAATACTTAGAACATTGTCGAGATATGGAGGAGTCGTGGGCAAATATTCAAGCAGTTGTTCGATATGTTAATTCGACTTGGTTGGAACCATATAAAGAATAGATTTGTTTGTGTTTGGACCAAACAATACATGTGTTTCGCCAATCAAATGACGAACATGTAAAACTTATACGTTTATATATGAATGCAATATATTTATTGTTTATGAACATTATGCAATTTTTTTTGTAACTGTGCAATATGTTACTGAGTTAAGAGTGCACACTCCCAGATGAAGAGATGGTTATGCACGTCAGCTGGGGGTTTCGATCATATATTCGATCAAATCCACGATGCTATCGAGCTTCAGTTCAATGAGATCTTGACTATATTTGAATGGTCTTTGAATATATCCCATCCTTTGACATTCTCAAATTTTCTTCTCTGTCGATTGATATTTAAGGTATTATCTCATGCCCTTGAGTTGCTACAATACGATTGGAATTCAACACAGTGTATAGACGAGCCAGTTGAGTGTGATTCTAAGAAGTGTGGGTGTTTGTTGAGGACAAGTTATTGTTTATCGTGTAGTTGTGAAATGTGGCACATGCAACAGACAAATGTCCCGATTGAACCCCATGATATCCATGTGTTTTGGAGGACGTTGTTTATGGGCGGAGTTCAAGATATGAGTACATCAAGGGAATCTGCGGCTGATTTGATAAAAAAACCTTTTAGCAAATATGGACAGGACTCCTGAATTACAACAATATCACTATGCTAAATAGTTTTTCAATGTTTTACATCCCCCAACTAACATTTCTGAACCAGAAATAGTGCGACACAAAGGGCGCCCAAAGAAGAATTCGACAAAGAAAGACCTCTCAGGTTTTAAAATGTTAAATGTTTACATCATATTACTTTTTACATTTCTTTATAGTAAATGATTTATACTTTAATATTTATAATTATTTTCACCTAAACAGGTTACGAACATGCTAACCGTCAACCAGAAACAGAATCAGGAGGTAGATGTAAAGGTAAAGATAGAGGAAAAGGAAAAGGATGTAGTTCATTAGCATCGACAGGTAATTCCATTACATACGTCTCTCACCTTCCACCATTGATGATCACTTTCATATCAAGTATTATAGATGTTAAAAGAGATGAAAATTGTGGTTTACGAGTTATTGCCCACTTTATTTATCACGACGAAGAAAAATGGGATCAGGTGCGTAATGACTTGATGCAGGAACTTACTGACCACTAGGACTTCTACTCAACCATCAACTTCTTGGAAGGTGACATTGAAGGATCGTTCGTAGGTCTAAATTGGCATACCTCTTAGGCTCCAATTGAGCATTGGTTGAATCTGGGCATGCTTGGTTGGGTGATTGCTACACGGTATCAGAGGATTGTGACTCGTTTGTCTAATATACCGATTGCTTGCAATACATGGTTGTCGTTACAAGCCCGATCTGTTGATGGACAACCGCCACAACCCTGAACCACAAGTATTGACTTTGGCCACCGAGAGAAGAGGTCCATCTTTTAGCGTATGGCTCTTGAAAGGTCCATGTCGTTTAAAACTTGGTCTGAATTAAGGAAAATATTCATAGATTCAAACCTACAACAAAATAGCGTCAAATAAAATAATTTAAATTTTACAGTATCCAAAGTATTCATTTTTATACTTGTAGTAGAGACAAGCACCCAATCATCTATCTACAACCAATCCTCGATGCTATACCGAGCTGACGGTATAGAAAGGATAAAGTCGTTGCACCCAAGCGTGATTGGGCATATCACGGATATCCATCGCATGCGGTAGAAAGTGCACATTTACCTGGTTTGGCGACTTGTTCATGAACAACGTCGTCACCACAACAAATAATTGATCGTCCTCGGTTGAGCTGCAACAGTCTCACCACCCAAATATTCTTGCAATGTCAAAAATCTAATACCATTTCCCTTCACCTCACTGTCCACCTTGGTAGTACCCCATGCGTAGGAGAATGGCTAGAGATGATTTGATATGAGCTAACTTAGTACTTGCCAAAATGGGTTCCCCGACCACTGGGATCTGTAAAATGTAATGCACATCATGCAATGTCAGCGTCATCTCCCTGAACTGTAAATGGAAACTGTTAGTTTCCGGCTGCCATCTTTTCCCAAAGGATGATATCAACGGCATGTTCAAGTGATGTAACATACACTCCCTCAAGTGTCTCATGTTACTCCGAATGATCCACTGCATTGTCTCAAAATCATCTATAGTCCAAGGCAATGTTGTTCGGCGGTCCATAGAGCTATTAAAACTCAATATTGGCCTCTCATATTGAACCTAATGAATTAATCCCTCCTCCTCATCTTCATCAACTAACTGTTATCTATTTCGTAGTGCAGTAAATACATCAACATTCATCAGACCCTTCCCATGCCCGCGTACCATGCTCGAACTACCACTCGCACCACCCACACCACTACCACCCATGCCACACATACCACTCATGCCACCCATACCACCCATGCCACCCATGTCACTCATGCCACTCATGCCACTCATCATGTTTAATGAGGCTTCTATCTCCTCATCATCTCTCGTAATAGGTGAA
The DNA here is from genome assembly GCA_013146195.2 of Codonopsis lanceolata. Taxonomy (NCBI): domain Eukaryota; kingdom Viridiplantae; phylum Streptophyta; class Magnoliopsida; order Asterales; family Campanulaceae; genus Codonopsis; species Codonopsis lanceolata. The sequence goes on from CM028377.1 coordinate 47,513,086, forward strand.
TGTCCTCTTCTCTTTAATGGGGCATTATAAGGAGACTCAAATGGAATATCAGTGGGGTCTAGACTCCTCCTATCATCTCTGTGAATGGGGGTCCGCGCATAAGTACCCTCATCCCCCTCATTAATGACTGTATGTGTCTGATTAGCAGCTTTCTTGTGTTCTGAAGTAGTCACAACCCTGTTACGTACTCTACCCAGATCCTCTACCTGTGCTGGACGTTTCCCTCGTCGACATCCGGGTTCCATCTACTACAAAAAAATAAATACAAGTTAAGTTATGAAATAATAAATTATCTATAAAACATTATATATATATATATATATATATATATATATATATATATATATTACATCTATTACATAAGTTTAAAAAATATATGTGCTTTTCAAAAAATACATGTTTAAAAAAAAAACACAAAACATCCCCCACTTTTGGTTCTAATAGTTTTTTTAAACTCGTGCGTTAAACGCACATCAACTAAATCGTATATAAATAAAATAAAGAGTATAAAAAATCTTAAATAATAAAATAAAAATAATTGGTTTATTAACAATTACACATAAGTATATCACTAATCATTATAGATTTTAAAAAAATCTTTATACACAACATTTGTTATCTTATTAGTTGGTTTTTCATTTTCATCGCATAACAATATCTAGTTTCTTCAAAAACAGGCATACGACTACATGTAATTATTGACTTTGATATTTGTTAATTGTTATTATATATGATACCAGCAATCATAATTGTCTTCTTTGGAAAATGAAAAACAGTCTTACATCAGATGAAGTTAATGACAATTTTAGGATAAAAAAACATGTTCTTCAACATTGCTTCCTTTCAAAAAAATTGTTTCAATAATATGATCTCCAAGATTTATGATGCTTAGTCTTGTTCCATTACACAACCCTGCAACATGGTTAATGTTTCTCAATAGCATTACTGGAACAATTTTAAGTGTCAATTCATGACCTGACAACCCTGAACACTTTATACTATTCAAAAACTCTGTATAATGAATGTCTTCGAACAAACTTGATTTTTTTCACCCTACAGATAAAATCTGAACTCAAATAAGTTCTTCATTTTGAATGATTACTTTTATTAAATTATATTTGTATTTTATGAATAAATAAATTTCTGATAAGAAAATAAGCTAAAATTAAAAAAAACGAAATTATTTTAGTAAGCTCGGTTTAAATTATTTTTGTTTTATTGACTCAGTAACTATTATTTTTGTTCCATCAAATATTTTTATTTTACTAACATATTTTTGTTTTACTTTTTTTATAAGAATTTTTTTAAACTTTTGTTCCGTAAATTATTTTATTTTACTCACTTCCGCATTAAATTATTTTTGTTTTGTTGATTCTGTAACTAATATTTTTATAGTGGCTTCTCCATAAATTATTTTTATTTTACTAACCTCTTATATTTTTGTTTTCTTGACTCCGAAACTATTATTTTTGTTTTAGTTACTTCTTTTTTAAACAGAAAAAAATGTTTAAACATAATTAAAAGAGATGACATGGTGGTGATGATAGAGAAAATATAAAGAAAACATGAGAGAGAAAGAGAAATACAACAAAAAGAGAGAAGATAGGAGAGAAAAAGAGTAGAATGGTAACTCAAAAGTAAAAAATTTAAAAGTGTAATTTTGGAGGGAGAAATATACATTTGTCATTATATATATATATATATATATATATATATATATATATATATATATATATATATATATATATATATATAATACTAAGGAAATCAAATTATAGAATAAAATTTTTAAGAATTTCAGTTTAATTCCAATTCTAATATTTTTTCTAAAAAGAGGGTTATTTTTATTTTCAGTTCTTTTTTGTGCATTGTTTTAATTTTCGATTTTTGTAATTGGGCAAGTCAGTCTTCTTCTACAACGGGTAGGGGAGTCGAGATTTTGAAATTCCCATATTTCTTAATGGAATACGTTATATAGGTTTCTTTTTATTATAAGCTGACCTCCCAATAATAATCTAAACTCAAACCCTCCCTCACTGTCTCCTGCCTCTTCACTGCGTCTTCCTCCCACCGTGAAGAAGGTCGTAGGGGATTTGAGTTTGGATAATAAATGATAAATTAGAAAGTTCGAGTTATGAGGGGTTAACTTATAACAAAGGGGGGTTATATAGCGCGTCCTTTCCTCAATTGCTCACAGTTGGACCCCTTTTACATGGGCAAAAAAGATATTTGACTTAAACTTACGTCTTATACTGACGTTCGTCTGAAATTGGGCTCGGTTGCAGTATAACTAAAGTATATGGTGGCCCAAATAACATTTTCAAACATCCGGTGATCGAATTACAATAAATTGTAAAGTTGAATGGTCTATTTGAGTGTTTTGTCAATAAATAACTATTTAATTTTATTAGAAATGTAAAATTTGTTGTGTTTCCACCTGTATAGAGTATAGACCAATGGGAGCCAAAGTTGTGACCGAAACTTTAAGGGAATTTTTAATGATAAGATTTATCACGGTTTTTAAGGAATATGATCCGGTTCATAAAATGTTTTATTATTATGAAATGTTCATGAAGAAGAAGTGGTTTATAGAGAGAAAAAAAGAAAAAACTATTGAAAGGGGCCAAATATTAAATATCTTCATAAAGAAGAAGTGGTTCATAAGTTTAACCATTGTGTAAAAATGTTTGTAAAGAAATGAAATTTTTTACTTTTGACATATAACACATAAAAAATAGTGTAAATAATTAAACCATGAAGACGCCCTAATGAGCCTATTTGGCCGAAACATACAGGTACCAAAACGTAAATAATAACTACCGTCAAGAAGTCTGAATTTTTTATCAAACTCAAAGGGCGTAAAATTTAGTTGCCCAACTTCAATACACGTAACGCCCCACTAATTAAATCGTTGCCAAATGCAGGAAAGCTTTGGTGAATATTAGTATTTCTTACGTCACTCAAACTCAAGAAGAGATGACGATGAACTGACCTGACAACTGACGTCTACATTTTACTCTCCTCGTCTTCCATCCCAAACTCCTAGTAACGGAGTTTCCTAGGGACAAGTAACAACACAGTTACACAGACACCGTCTTTGTTTCACACTGTACCTTCTCCAACAGTATCATCGTTGCAGTTCAAAAGTTGTCCACTCACGAACCATCCCCAATTCAATAAATCAATCGTTCTCTCTTTCACCACACACACACACAACCAAAACCCCTTTTCGTTGCTGGAACAATCCCGAAATTTTGAAGGGTTCTTTTCAGTTGAATGAAGTGAGGGAAAATCGACATGTTACTGTCAATGAGTCGACTCAGATCAATTCAGTTCTTGATGTGTTTCTTGGTTCTTTACTTGTTACTGATGAGCTTTGAAATCCCAGTTGTTTTCAAATCCGGGTTTGGGTCAGGATCCGCTGATGGAAGCTCCACCGTCTCCATACTTCTCCGACCCACCAAAATTGATAAAGAAGACGAACTACCCATCATCGGTGTTTCGCCACGGGCAATGCGCGAGTACAAGAACGTGTCCGGGTTAGTTTTCGATGATACTGCGTTTGATAACATTAGCAAAGACGAGTTCTCGGAGCTCCATAAGGCGGCCCGGGACGCCTTCGTGTTGGGCAAAAAGGTTTGGGGAGAAACCGGGTCGGGCAATATTTTACCACAGTTGGTAAGCAAGACTGTGAACCGGACGGAATTGCCGTGTACCCCGTCAGTGGTTTTGCTGGGCACCGAGTTTGCGAAATCGGGTCGGGTTATGGGGATTCCTTGCGGGTTGACACTGGGGTCTCACATTACGGTTGTTGGGAAGCCGAATTGGGCCCACCCCGAACATGACCCGAAGATAGCGTTGGTGAAGGAGGATCAGAGTGTGATGGTGTCACAGTTTATGATGGAGCTCCAGGGGTTGAAGGTTGTGGATGGGGAGGACCCGCCCCGGATACTGCATTTCAACCCGAGATTGAAGGGGGATTGGAGTGGGAGGCCTGTGATTGAGCAGAACACTTGTTACAGAATGCAATGGGGGTCTGCTTTGAGGTGTGAAGGGTGGAAGTCTAAGGCTGATGAAGAAACTGGTGAGTATTTTATCAATGTGGGTCCGCATGTTGGTGTACAAATTATGAAAATGCATTTTTTGTGCTTATGTTATGAAGACGGTAGATTGAGTTCTATACCGAGGCTGTTGTCGAATTTATTAAGCTGTATTGTGTCCTTGATTGCTCTTTTGTACCATCTGCTCGTGGAAATTTAATTGAATTGCTGTGAAGTTTGATTTACAATTAGGACATTGGTGTCTACCGCCATGGGCCGCCAATTTTTAGGGCCCCAAATGTTTGGGTACTACCTTATGTTTAGTATATATATTAAAGTGTCAAAATTGTTTACAATTGATTGCATTAACCCAATTGTTAAGGTGCCCATGATTTAAGTTGAGGGTCTTAGGTTAGAAACCTGTGGTCTTATTTGTTTTTGTCCGTTACTTTTTTCAATCTGTGAACTGTATATAAGTTATAATGTGTTGATAATTTTAATGTAGAATAGATGATTCATGGTTAACATACTTGGTAGATTGTGAGAGATCTTGCGTTCAATACTTGTTATGAACTTTTTTTTTTCCTAATACTTTAAAAGATTTCATTTTTACAAAGGACCCCCCCTTTTGTTTTTGGCCATAGGCCTCTCGAAACTCAGGGCCTGCCCTGGTGTCTACTAAGTTAACTTGGATAGACCCTAAAGGGTGGCCTAGTGGTAAGCATGGGGCTTCACAAAGTGTGAGGTCTCAGGTTCGATCTCTTCCCATGCGCCCTTAGGAGGAAAAAAAAAAAAGGTTAACTTGGATATGATGTTGCCAGATTTGGCAAATTTTGCTTTTAAGTTTTTGGGTTCACCAAGATTTTAGAAGTGCTTATGAGAAAGTTTGCATGTCCAAGTCTGAATATTTTAGTTACCCTTAGGATCTTGAATTTCTTAGAATTGCTAGGGAGGTTGTGTGCCTTGCTGATGATTGGGCTGAATGAAGTTGATGGGCAGGTGAAATGTGAGAAGTGGATTCGTGATGAGGATAATGGCTCAGAAGAATCAAAGGCTATTTGGTGGTTGAGCAGGTTGATTGGAAGAACAAAGAAGGTTATTGTTAACTGGCCATATCCTTTTGTAGAGGGCAAATTGTTTGTTCTGACTCTAAGTGCTGGCTTGGAAGGATATCATGTCAATGTAGATGGGAGGCACGTTACTTCTTTTCCTTATCGCCCTGTGAGTACCTTCATAAGATGTCCAAAATTTTAATGTTGGTAAACACGCTGAGCCGTCGAGCTTTGAGTGTTCAAGCTTAGGCTCTTCCAAACTTCTTGAGCCAATGAACATATGTTCGAGCTCGGTTTGATTACTTCACGTCAAGCTATAAATGAGCCGAGCTCGAGCTTTATTTGAGCCCAATTTAAAAATAGACAATAAATTATGTAAAATATATATATACCTTGTGATTGCGGAGCTTATTTGAGTCGACTTTAGCTCGTATATACTTTAAGCTCAAAATTGTGTTTGAGCCTGAGTTTTACCCAACATGAGGCAAGGTGTGCTCGAGCTGGCTCAGTTTAATAGACAGATCTATTTAGTATTATAAGTTTGGATTGCTTAAAATGATTGCAATCTGCACAGGGGTTCACTCTTGAGGATGCTACTGGACTATCAATCAAAGGGGATGTTGACGTACATTCTATATTTGCCGCCACCTTGCCCATGTCAAATCCTAATTTTGCACCAATGGGGCATCTGGAGATGGAGATGAAGTGGCGGGCTCCTCCTCTTCCTGATGGACCAGTGGAACTTTTTATTGGCGTTCTTTCTGCAGGTAATCATTTCGCTGAGAGAATGGCGGCAAGGAAGTCTTGGATGCAGCATAGATTAATTAGATCAGCAAACGCCGTGGCTCGATTTTTTGTTGCTCTGGTATATAAAAGTTGGGATTTGTTGCTTTATTATTATTATTATTATTAAACTTTTTTGTTGTCATTGTTTGGATGGGATTCTCTCTTTTATCCTTCCCCATAAATCGGAAATGCATTATGTATGTTTAATTTTTGGCAGCATGGAAGAAAGGAAGTCAATTTGCAGCTAGTGAAAGAAGCCGATTATTTTGGTGATATTGTCATAGTGCCTTACATGGATAATTACGATCTCGTTGTATTGAAAACTGTTGCGATATGCGAATATGGGGTTAGTGCTGTTTTTACATGCAAATTTAGCTTCACAACAACCCTTCCCTCACCCCCTGGACCCCCAGCTTATTGTGCATGAAGCTGTTTGCAGGCTCGAACAGTAGGTGCAAATTATATGATGAAATGTGATGATGACACCTTTGTAAGGGTTGATGCTGTGATGAAGGAAGTTAAAATAGTCCCCCATGCTCGCAGCCTGTATGTTGGAAACATAAATTACTACCACAAGCCCCTACGACATGGCAAATGGGCTGTGACGTATGAGGTATAGCTTCTTTGTCACCCTTGGTTAGGCTCATTAATTTGCATATCTTTGTTGCTTCCATTAATGCGCCGCATCAATTTTCTCTCTTGAATTTGAATAAAATAGCACTTTTTTTTGTTTTGTTTTGTTTTAACATTCTCTTTTGGGGGAATTGCAGGAATGGCCAGAAGAAGTTTATCCACCCTATGCCAATGGACCTGGTTATGTTGTGTCATCTGACATTGCACAGTACACTGTTTCCGAGTTTGAAAGGCATAAGCTCAGAGTATGTACTAGAAACTTGCTCGACCGAAAATCTTTCCCTCTCTCTCTCTCTCTCTCTCTCTCTCTCTGCTTCTCTAAACGATTGTGTTGTTCAGTTGTTCAAGATGGAAGATGTTAGCATGGGCATGTGGGTTGAAAAATTCAACAGCACGAGGCCAGTGGAGTATATTCACAGCTTGAAGTTCTGTCAATTTGGGTGCATTGAAGATTATTTCACTGCGCATTACCAATCGCCAAGGCAAATGATATGCCTTTGGGATAAACTGCAACATCAAGGTAAAGCCCAGTGCTGCGACATGAGATGACCCTAACCATCGAGAACACGGCAGAGAAACCCCTGCTAGAAATGACAATTTTGACAGAGAAAGAACAGCAAGTTCTCAAGCCATGCTTGTACATATTAGTTTGACTCAAGTTAGAATGGGTAGGGTTATTTTAACTTTATTATTCGATTCGCCTTTCTTTTAGCTGCCATGTTCTTATTTTTATGGCTTGAAAGATTATACAAGAATGAGGATTCTTGCTGACGCGTCTCGGCAAGTTTTTGTATTCTATTGTATAGAACTTATATTACTAGCTAATGAAATTGATCTCTTAGGTTTCTACTTGAATTTGCAACTCCCTCTCTCTCTTCACACACATACTCGATTATGCAAACACAAAACTTAGGCATGCTTTTATAATGGATAGTCTTTTTTTCTTTTCTTTTTTTCTTTTTAATAGAGGATCAGTAGTGGTTCCCCACTTACCCCCTTGGTGACTCGAACCCACGACCTATTAGGTATGGGTGTAGCATCTTACCACTAAGCTGCACTTACTTGTCTATTGGATAGTCTTAGATACAGATGCTAGTTACATCTCTGTCAGAGCTTTCAGAGGAATTTGAGATAAAGAAAGAACATTTCTAATGGACATGATTCTTGCTTAGTGAAAGTGCTGAAAAGAAGGAACTTATTCCATTCCATTTAGAATAAATTTAGTGGACATCAAATTATTGTTGTTGTTATTGTTCTGTGTGTGTGTGAATATATCCTCAGGCCTACAAGGTATACTTTCCCAGGTGGATCACATTTTCCACTCTACTGATGATCCATAAACTTGATCAAGAAATTGATTAAAGACTGCTAATAATGGCTCAGTCATTTGAAAGAACAATACACGAGAAAATAAAAAATGCAAAACTTGAAAATAAAAGTTGCAAAAAGAAAGAGAAAGAAAAATGCAGAGTTATATAGGATTGAATTCCTTTCGAGCAAACCACAGAAGAATCGCAGTATGGTTTTCGAGATTATTAAAGTTCAACTGCATTTACAATCTACAACAAACAAAGGAGAATCTGTTTCCCTTGTTACCAGAAAATCTGATCAAGAAAAGGCAAATTCTGGCATTGCAGATGATCCTCTCAGTCTACACCACAGCCAAGTTGAAAATCCATGCCAACATACCGATCAAAGAAATCCCTGCAAAGATTTAAAACATCAAACATTGCAGAAAAGCAAAAGGAAATGAAAAGAAATTTAAAGAAATCTACTATTGAGAGACATACCGGGATGTAATCTTGAACCGATGCTCCAAGAATCTGGGAAGAAGCAATCAGTCGTCGTGTTTAAGCCACTAGGACAGCCGCACACAAAAGAATTGTAAGGTCCACTGTACCCACAAACTCCATTGCTCTTTTCACAATTGGCACACATTTTAGGATAATCGTTGTCAAAATTAAATTTATACTTAAGTGCGATCCCATATTTCCAACTCTGTGGATTGTTTTCATTGCCTTTAAATCCATACAACCCAGAATAGGAATTACACTGCAACTTCTGTAAGTCCATTTCAAACGATGGTCCAAGATCAACTGGTGTGTAAACACAACATGTAGAGATTGGAATGTTAACTCTAGAACTAATTGCTTGACAAGAACTGATCAGGGTGCAAACTGATTCGCTGCCCTGGGAATCGCAAACAGGGGAAACAGAATTATTTCCACCGCTGGATTTGTATATAGACGAAGAGGTGGTGGAGCAATCTAGCAGAGCAAAGACAGTGTTGTCGTGGAAGTTAAATGGAGCGTCCCAATCGAGGCTAAAGCCTTTGCTTGGTTGTGTGCAAGAGCAAGTTGACATAGAAGGGTCATTGATGAAGATGATTTGGTTGGGGTAGTCTATGGAGGTGATTGGGTAGCATCCCGTGTGAGTGATGAAGGTGAGCTGTTGTTGGTCGTTGCAAGAAATGCGTGTTTGGAAACGCGGATCACCACATCCAGGGCCGGTGCCGAAGGGGTACTTGATAGGCTGGTTGCCACAAGAGTTTTTGCAAGTTTGGGAGGTGATTAGTGATGGGAGGAGTATGATGAGGGTAACTATGGAGAGTAGTTGGGTGATGGGAGAAGGCCTGAGCTTCATGTTGAGTATTGTGTGTGTGTGTGAGAGAGAGAGAGAGAGAGAGATGTTATGTGGTTAGTTATATATAGAGAATTTGAACTAGCTAGCAAGCTGTTAAGTGTTCCCTTTCGTGAGTGCAAAGTTCTTAATGACTTGATTGATATTTGAAACTGCTAATACACAAACTACAACATTTCGATTTTATGAAATGCTTTCCTAAATGGTTTCTTTTCTTGCGAATAAAAATGACGGTCGAGTGTACGAGACTCTCTTCTTGAGAAGGGTTAAATTAATATAAGCAGCGTTAATTTGTAAGACATTGTTTTTAAGCTACAACTTTAACCTTCCCCTTACTGCTACAAAAATATTCTTTAATTTATTTTATGTTAGTATTTTTAATTTGCAGTTGCTGGTTTGCTGCATATGTGAAAAAGAATATAATTAATTAAGGAGTAAGGACAGAATATGTTTGGCAGGGGCATTTTTTTTTTTACTTGGAGGAATGGTAATAATTAGATGGGAAAGAGAATATAATATGATTCATTTGAAGCAGAAAATCAAATAAATCTCATATGTAATCATCCACTCACTCCATGGTTTTTCATGGGGTTTCATATTTTTTTAACACTTTCAACTTTAAGACATGATCATAGAGTTTGAAAAAAGGTAGTTGTGGTATTTTGTTATGAGAGGCTTAGATTAGTTCTCTTGAGGTGTTGTAGATAATTGCGCACTTACTTTGATATCCCAAAAATAGGCAAAAAAGAAAACCACATTTAGCCTCATTGATTCCCCATGGATATGATTAGAGTAAAAAGAGGGGTCTAGTCTCTAGCCAAAAATATTATACTAGTTCACTAGTGCCATTACAACTGCAAGTACAAGCCCACAAAAAAAGTTCAAACTTAGATTATCCCTATTCAAAATATAGGATTGATTGGCTAAACATAACCTCTCATTAGAAAGAAAAAAAGAAGAGATAACTCAAATTTCATTTACCTAAAAACACGCACATAACATATCCACAACACAACTAACAAATCACAAGAGTTAAGTTTAATTGGTTTTCATGCGAGCTAGGGGCTGCACCCTTGGAGACCCACCCAGATGAGAAAGGTGATCAAATTAAGCCGAATGCACACCAATCAAGCCAAATGAACTATTTTACCGGTCAAACTTAGTACAATGAAAAGACAGTTTCATTAGTGAAGGTGACAAATCACCTTTAAAAAAGCTCAAAACTTAGTACATTAATCTCCAACAATCCACCAATCAATACAAGATCTTGATTCAGAGAAATATCGAATCATGAACTTAGTATTGTTAGTATTTGACTAGCTATGATTGAGTTCTTCTCACATTACAGAAGAGGCTCCTCGGAGTAAGGATAGATGAAGTTTGTTAAAGAAGGGAGCATTGCTCAGATTCCTTATTCAAAGGCCCTGTTGGAAACTTGTTTCCATAAAACTTGAATAAGTGAGTTATGTAAGTATATATGTGGGAATCCCACATTGGGAACAAAATGAAATAAGCTCTACCTTATAAGGTAGAGCTTTGAGGCTTTACTTTCGAGGCCCTTGGGCCACTACACTTTGTGTAGGAGGGAAGACCTACCCTGTAGAGTCCAAACACACGCTGCAGCCGCCCGCCGCCTGGCTCGAACCTATCTTTTTGCTACCGGTTCATTTAGTGTGTGACCCCTTTTCAGCATGAACCTTTTGTACAGACAGTTAATCAGTTATGAACGGTTGTATGCATTTGGCTTCAACCGCCTCCCAACCGTCATCCCTAACTACCACTTAAATACGACCAAAACCGAAGTTTTACGGTATTGAAATTCCGCCGATTTTACACCCTTTCTCGCCTCCTATCTGAGAGATTACAAAGTGGTGTGAACCTTGATTCGCCGGTGATCGAAGAACGGAGGATCGCCTCTTCAATCACGTAAGTATCGAAACACCCGAGACATACTCGATTATCCCGTCCTCATAACAGGTCGCTTTTTTGTCTTAAGGAAAGAGCTTAATTGCTCGAGGATATTAACGCCCTCTTTCCTATACAATCTGAAACCAAAATCGGTCTTACATATAATAACAATCTTAAGACAAAGTTCATTTTGCCTTGATTTTCGCTTTCAAAGAATACATTATATTCTCGGTTCGTATGCTTAAGTCACACAAAATCGCTTAAATACTGATTCGAGGCAATACATATAACTTGTTTTTTACTGCACCACTTATCTAATCTGTTACAAATTCTCGTTTATTGATCACTAGTGTTCACAGATTAAAACAAGTTCCAATCTGTTTTGTTAGGATTAACCCGGCGTGGCATTACAAATGCGTTAACGTATCACATCTAATTATTTCTTATATTCTTTTACTGCATTACAAATCTGTTTAACAGAATACATCTAATTCTGTTCCAGATTCTGGTTCTGTTTAAACCACAATTTCTGCATGTTAATCTGATAATCTGTAAACAACAATTTTACTTTAAACGCTACACAAACAGCTTTACGTGATTTCGAATCCCGATTCATGTCATATCTTGCATTGAAAAACCCGCTACGCTTACAACTTTTTGAGTACGACGCATTCATCTGCTTTGTGCATAACAGATTCTCAAGTACACAAACGTGCATGCATTTCTGTAACTGCTTTCAAAAACCTTTCAAATTACGTATTTTATATCTGTTTCAGCTTTTGCTAAACTAAAGCGGCACATTTCGCTTTTAGTTCTGCTTTTGTTACGTGATTATAAAACCATAAACAAATTGCTTGCTTCGCATGTCATCAAGATCAATCAAGTTACTTGATTAAAACAAATTGTCTGGGAATTTTGCATACTCCTTGTGTTTATAAGACTGCTCACAGATTTTGCAAACCTATAACTCTGATTAAGCATCAATTCTGTTGCATGTTACAGAATATAAAGTCATTTGCTTAAGAGACGATTCAACATTGTTACACTGTTTCGCCTCGGTTTACGCTTGCTTTCGCTTGAATTTGCTTGTCTATTTCAGTTTTGCTACAATTGTATCTCACTTCGCCGTTTACAAGCATACTTACTTAGCAAAAAACGTAAACCCGCATGTTCTGAAATAAAATCGATTACTCTTTAAGCGCTTTTGGTTCTGATGAAATCACACCTAAACCCGATTACGTGCTTTAAACCGCACATTAAAATCAGACTTTCAACTTCGTGTTTTTAATCTGTTTGGTATATTTCCAAATAGAAATTACAGATTCTGGTTTCTAATCTGATTCACGTTTAGGTCATAATCTGGTTAAGAACAGTTTCTGTTAATACTGTTTAAACTGTAATAGATTCAGCCTGGGTTTTGGCAAAGGCATTCAAACCTATTAAGGCTATTCTAATTAATACTTAACTGTATTAATAATAAGTGTTTTAATAAGACTACATAGGAGAGTCTATTAAAAGCGGTTGCTAATTATATAGAAACAATAGTGTTTCATATAACTTAGCATAATCTTGTTGTGCGCATGGCTTCCAATTCGGAAAAGGAACCCGCCGCTGACAACCGCCATGCGAAATGATGCATACCACCGTTCACACTCACGGTGAGCGCCCGGAAAAGTTCGTAGGCAAAGAGTTCAAGAGATGGCAACAAAAGATGCTTTTCTACCTTACGACGTTGAACCTGTCCAAATGCCTGAAGGAATCAACCCCTATCTTGAAAGAAGGGAAAGCGGATCGCACCGCCGTGGCATTGTCGAGTCATGGAAGCACTCCGACTTCCTTTGTAGAACTACGTCTTAAATGGATGGATAACTCATTATATGACGTATACGACCCATTTAAGACGCCAAGGACCTTTGGGAATCATTGGAAAAGAAGTACAAAACCGAAGGGATAGGCTCGAAGAAATTGTAGTTGCTAGGTTTTTAGAATTTATGATGAATGATTCCAAAAGTGTTGTGACACAGGTTGAACAACTCCAACTTATCTTGCACCGAGATAGCACCGGAAGGGATGATAATTTCAAGCATTCCAAGTCGCGAATGATCGGAAGCTACCTCCGCGTGGAAAGACTTCAAAAGCTATCTCAAGCATAAACGCAAAGATATGTCGTTGGAGGATTTGATCCTAAGGCTACGATTGAGCGAGAATAACCGAAGTCGCCGACAAGCAAGCGGCTTCGCCCATGAAGGGGCGCATGTGGTCGAGCAAGACACCAAGCGAGGAAGCGTAAAAGCTCGGGGAAGGGACGTCTACGAGGAAAGAAGTACAAGTTCAAGCAAGTGCTTGAACTGTGATAAGAAAAACCATAAAGCTGCGGAGTGCCGAGGCAAAAAGCGGGTCAAGCGTGAAGCCAACATGGTTGACGAAGAGATCGGCATGGTATGTGTCGTCTCAGAGACAAACATGGTTGGCACGGGCATGAGTGGTTCGTGGACACCGGCGCGACAGCGTCATATCTGCGGCGATGCCAAGATGTTCTCGACTTACAACAAGGTGAAGTCAGGGAAAAGCTTTTCATGGGCAATTCATCTACCTCGGGAGTGGAAGGCAAAGGCCAAGTGACCACGAAAATGGCGAGTGGGCGGGAGTTGGTGCTAACCAATGTCCTTCATGTTCCCGACATTCGCAAAAATTTGATCTCGGTTCTCTTTTGGTTAAACATGGGTTTAAATTGGCTTTTGAGTCGGACAAATTTATCTTAAGTAAGAGTGGGGTTTTTATTGGTAAAGGTTACCTCGATGAGGGCCTTTTTAAATGTAATGTAATGGTGGTTAACACCGCGTACAAGATTGATAATAAAAGTGCTACAACACCATCTTCTTCTTACTTGCTTGAGCATTTCAATATTTGGCATTATCGATTAGGTCATGTTAACTATGACTCTATGAGACGATTAATGAAAATGGAATTAATTCCTCCAAGTCGCATTAATAAAAATAACAAATGCCATACTTGCGTTGAAGCTAAGCAAACAAGAACGCGTTTAAGACAATCGAGCGTGACACAAAGACCATTAGATATGGTTCATAGTGATCTATGTGACTTAAAATCCATAGAATCTTATGGCGGAAACAAATACTTCATCACCTTTATTGATGATTGTACCGGTTTTGTCACCTCTATCTCTTAAAAAGTAAAGTTGAAGCCTTGAAGCTTTTAAACTTTATAAAAACGAAGTCGAGAATCAACTTTCAAAAAAGATAAAATTCTTAAGTCGATCGAGGAGGTGAATATGTTTTTCCCTTCAAAGACTTCTCTCAGTGTCGACCACGGGATTATCCACAAAGTTACACCCCCATATAGCCCACAATCAATGGGATTGCCGAAAGGAAAATCGAACCTTAAAGGAAATGATGAGCATTAAGCTTCAATCCTGCAGAGCGAAATGTGGGGGGAGGCGGTGCTCACTGCCAATTACTTGTTAAACAAGCTTCCCCACAAGAAATTGGACAAAACGCCCTATGAATTATGGCATGGTCGAAAACCATCCTACAAATACCTCAAAGTGTGGGGGTGCCTAGCTAAAGTAGGCTGTCCCACCACCTAAAAGGTTAAAATCGGTTCCAAAACCGTGGATTGTACTTTTATTGGTTATGCAACCCATAGCGGCCCTATCGGTTCTTAGTCCATAATCTGATAATCCGAAATCGAGGTGAATCACCGTTATGGAATCAAGAAATGCCACGTTTTTTGAAGCTATCTTTCCTCTAAAAGATGATACTTCAAGAAAAAAACGCTCATTTCCTTGGTCAATTGACGAACAAGATAACACCTCACAATCAATAGTCCTATGCTATTGATCAAGGTATTCATCAAGATGAAGACATTGATGAACCTCGTCGGGGCAAAGCGAGCTCGCACGCGAGTAAGACCTTTGGACGACTTTGTGACCACGTTTCTCGTGGATAATGAACCACGTGCGTTCGAGGAAGCAATGTCTACTCAGAGGCTCCACAATGGAAGGAAGCCGTCAGCGGCGAAATATCCTCCATTATGCAAAACCACACTGGGAGCTCGTCGACCTTCCCAAAGGTTGCAAACCCCAGGGTGTAAATGGGTCTTCAAGCGAAATTGAAACGATGGGTCCATTGATAAATCTGAGGCCGCTAGTCGCGAGGGTTTTAATCAAAAGGAAGGTGTTGATTATTTTGACACCTATGCTCCGATTACTCGAATTACTTCAATTCGCCTCTTGATTGCCTTGGCGGCACTACGGTCTCGAGATACATCAAATGGATGTCAAGGCCGCTTTCCTCAACGGTGAACTTGAGGAAGAAATCTATATGAAACGGCCGTAAGGCTTTATTGCTCGAGCAATGAAACTAAGGTCTGTCGTGGTCAAATCTTTATACGGTCTAAAGCAAGCACCAAAACAATGGCATAAGCGTTTTGATGACGTTATACTTGCTAATGGCTTCAAGACTAATGAATGTGACAAGTGTGTATACGCTAAGAATACACAACAAGGTTACGTCATTATCGTCTCTACGTTGATGACATGTTAATTATTGGTAGCAATAATAACATGATCAAAGATACTAAAAAGATGTTGGCGATAGATTTGACATGAAAGACTTAGGGTTAGCCGATGTCATCCTAGGTATTAAAATATCTAGAACATCCGAGGAGACCGTTTATCACAATCTCATTATATTGAGAAATTGCTAGAGAAATTTAGCAACGGTGATACAAACATTGCTAAGACTCCAATCGACCTCTAACTTTCATCTCAAAAGAACCTACACGAGGCGTATCTCAAATTGAATACTCTCGAATCATTGGAAGTCTTATGTATCTTACGAACTGCAGCATACGACCTCGCGCAAGCAGTTAACCGATTGAGTCGGTTTACAAGTAATCCGGCCCGATCAATGGAAAGCCATTGTAAGGACTCTTAGATATCTTCGATACACTAAGGACTACGGGTTGCATTACTCCAAGTATCCGCGTTATTGAAGGATACGGTGATGCTAGCTTGGATTTACGATACTAACGACTCCAAGTCAACAAGTGGTTTGTATTCACTCTTGGTGGCGGTGCCATTGCATGGAAATCTTCCAAACAGGACTTGCATTGCAAGGTCTACTATGGAATCAGAATTTATCGCCTTAGATAAAGCGGTGAGGAAGCCGAATGGTTACGTAACTTCCTTGAAAATATTCGGCATGGCGCGGCCGGGCCGCCAAATATGCATCCATTGCGACGATCAAGCCGCAATTGGAAGGGCACAAAATAACATGTATAATGGTAAGTCCCGCCATATAAGGCGACGACACAATACCATTAGGCAACTACTCTCAAATGGCGTGATCACCATCGATTATATTCGATCTAAGGACAACCTAGCGGATCCATTAACTAAAGGATTGTCCAGAGAGTTAGTATCTGATTCATCGAAGGAATGGGCCTTAAGCCTATGAAATAAAGAGAACTTTAGCGGAAAACCCCACCTAGTTGATTGGCAACCCCATGGTCTAGGTTGAAAGGACAACCAAACTAATTGATCTCAATGTTAACACTAACGGACTCACACTCCTACCCATTCCTATGGTGAAAACACTAGTGTTACTGTCACGGTTTAGGATAAGCCTTTGCTTTTAATGATTCTTGTGACTTGATTTGGTCAAGCGGTACCGACAGATACACCCTTTATAAGAAGTCACCTATGTGAATGTAAGGCTGCCGATCTTATGGAAATTTCGAGGCAAAATTTTCTAACAACATTCACGTAACCGTGAAGCGTTCGGGGCAAAATGAACACAAACGTAGAATCAAACGCTGTTAGAGAGGCAGCTATGTGAATACTATTGTCTTGGTTGACATCAAACACCAGTCAGTTCAAGACACACCAGTCACTGATTAGTAAGTCTTCCCGATA
This sequence comes from Codonopsis lanceolata, assembly GCA_013146195.2. Classification (NCBI taxonomy): domain Eukaryota; kingdom Viridiplantae; phylum Streptophyta; class Magnoliopsida; order Asterales; family Campanulaceae; genus Codonopsis; species Codonopsis lanceolata. The sequence continues at coordinate 47,530,083 of CM028377.1, forward strand.
GTAACTCATAAGGAAAGGTTCAAAGCCAAAAGCCACCTCTTCCACTCTAGCTACTCTCAGTTGTATCTCTGTAAATATCAATATGTCATCAACTTACATGATATCTTATTCAATGTGGGGGATTGTTGGAAACTTGTTTCCATAAAACTTGAATAAGTGAGTTATGTAAGTATATATGTGGGAATCCCACATTGGGAACAAAATGAAATAAGCTCACCTTATAAGGTAGAGCTTTGAACTTTCTAGGGCCACTTTACACTTTGTGTAGGAGGGAAGACCTACCTAGGTGTAGGTCCAAACACACATGCCAGCATGCCCCCCGTAGGCTTAGGTTGGTTGGTCGGTCGGCCGCTGCTTTGAACCTATCTTTTGCTACCGGTTCATTTAGTGTGTGACCCGCTTTTCGGCATGAACCTTTTATGCAGGTTCGAAAGTCCGGCCGCAGACGATTGTCGTTAATCGAGCAGTTGTGTCTCTTGAGGGCAGACATAATCGCCAAGCCAACCTTTTGGGGGTTTAGAATGATCGATCGAACAGAGTTCCCAATATAAGATGGCTTAATTATATATATGTAATGAAATATTAATAAGGAACCAATTATCTTTTGGCTCAATGGGTTGGGTAATAGTGCCAATGGTAAATAGTGAGAAGGGAGTCTTTGGTTCAAGCCCTTGCTTTGCCCTTTTTGTAACTTTTTTCTATTTTGGGTCTACGGTTAATTATTATTTTTTTATATGCATATTATATCATATACTCCCCCAATTCTGTTAAATAATCTCTTATACTATTTTGAGATATTTTACGTAAATAATCAACTTTAAAAATTATACTTATAATTTTCACAATCTTCATCTTTAGCATCCACTTGTATAATTCTATTATAAGTATAATGGTTGTTGTTAAGTGTATTTTTAGTTCCAACAAAGTTATTCAACCTTAATTTTATTTTGCGTTCGCTAAATTTATTTATTGAAAAAAGTTAGTTGACCATCAAATTTTTTATCTGGGTCATAAAAAATAACAATTGATTGGGTGTACAATATCAATATTTGAAGCAAAAATCAAATTTTATTGTTATGCTACTATCATTTTTGTTGTTTGTGCTTATTTAATTCTTAACTTTGTCAGTTGATTGTTTTTAACTTGAATTTATAGTGCGCATTACATGTTATCAAAAAATATCCATCCAGAAGTCAAAACATAAATAAAAGAAAAAAAAAATTTGATCGAGTATATAAGGCCCGATTTTTAAGGGGTTCTAGCATAACCGATGGAACAGACCCCCAATGTAAGTGGGCCCAATTTTTTAAAAAGAAAAAATGTGGGCATGTCCATTTTTTAAAGTATTTAATCGTTATAGTATACCCTTTTTATTTTCAATCGGAAAAAGTCACTTTTGGTGACAAAATGACTACGATAACATTAATGAACTGTATGCGCGTTACAATTAAACTTTATGAATCACGATACAACAATTTTATATGAATTAAATTTTGAATCGCGGTACAATTTTTGAAATAGTTGTTAAAGTGCAAAAAATTAATTAATTTTCAATAAATTACAGTATAAAGTGCAAATATATCGATGTGTAACAATTTTAAGAAAAGAATCGCGTTGCAAAACTATGCTAGTTTTTTGAATTTGTGAATCGCGATACAAAACTATGCTAGTTTTTGAATATGTGAATTACGGTGCAAAGATTTCTGAATCGCGGTACAACTTTTGAAAGGGTTGTTAAAGTGCAAAAAATTAATTAATTTTCAATAAATTACAGTATAAAGTGCAAATATATCGCGGTGCAACAATTTTAAGAAAAGAATCGTGGTGCAAAACTATGCTAGCTTTTTGAATTTGTGAATCGCGGTACAAAACTATGCTAGTTTTAGAATTTGTGAATCGCGATACAAAATTTCTGAATCGGGGTTTGAAAAGGTTGTTAAAGTGCAAAAAAATAATTAATTTTCAATAAATTACAATATAAAATGCATATATATCGCGGTGCAACAATTTTACATAAATCAAACTTTTGAACCGCGGTGAAAAAATAATGCAATGAAATTTATAAATCGCAATACAAAAGCATAAAGAACCAGTTTACGTCCTCTCTCTTCTTCTTCAATCTCCTCCGTCGTAAGCCTTCTACTTCCTCATCCTTCTCCTTCGTCTCAACTAAAAAATCCTTCAACCTAACACATATATATTATGGTTTCGTTTCGTTTCGTTGCGCGCAATCGTGATTTTCAAATCCAAAGTGTATTTCGGAACTGTTGAAGAAGACGATAGTATTTTTTGAACAATATTTCGAAAAGTGGTTTTTTTGAAAACTGTTGAAGTGGTTTTTTTTAGAAACTTTAAAAAAAAGACCGGCCAGAATTTTCCTTTTTTTTAAAAATTACCTTTGCTAGCTCTCGAGTCTTCTATTCCAACACATAACTTCAGTCTTGGCCAAAACTTCATAAGTAACCCAAGTGCCCAACGCAAACATCAATCGGCGGCAATCTTGCAAATCACATACGACATTAGTACATTACGGCTGTGACTGAGATTCTCTCTCTCTCTCTAGTTTCTCTCGATTATCTCAATTTCTATCTACCGCTACGACTCGCCCATCACAGGAATCACCACTGCGACTCACCAAATTCCTTACAAAATGAAACATCAAAACCAATTGGACTCCCAAGAAGTCTTCCACGCTTCCGTTCGTTCTGCTCGCCAACACCAACAACCTATTTTTGTTCAAATATTTTTCTTTCTGAGCCCAACGAGTGAATTAGCGATTCTCAATTATTTTCTTGAATCTTGACAAGGGTGCGACTGAGATTAGGATTTAGGGCAATGGTGTAAGACTGTGTGTTCTGTGTTCACTTTGAAGAAGAAGATTTGAACAAAATTGTCAAATCCGGGTAAGTGTTCACTCCAATTTCTTATTTCTACGTCTAATTTCCTAATTTTTCTATGTTACTATTAGGCTGTGGAGTGTGGTCATTTGAGTTGATTAAAGAATTCATGGAGTTTTGTATTGGAGATTTGACGTTTAGTAGTTTACACTTGGGAAGTTGGGATTCGAATTTAAATTTTGAATTAATCTATGGTAAGTTGTTAGCATATAGAAAAATTATTGTTACCTGTATCGAATGTGTATCATGAAATGCTAAGATTTGGAGTTTACACTTCAATTTCTATTGATGAAATGAGAAATCATGAAAAATTATGCATACTATTAGTCTGTTAAATTAAATATATAATTTTGAATTTTCTAGCAAAAAAAAAACCCTCAAAATGTAATTTATGTTTAGTTTTTGGTAATTATCTTTTATCAATTTAGGGCCAAACATTAAATTAAAGACACAACCCTCAAAATGTCATGACCGCCCTAAGTATATTCCTTCTATTTCAAATTGTTTTAACTAATGGAAAATAACAGTTTTCAGTAATTATTTAATACTTATTTTCTTATATGTTTGGGTATTTATCCATTTTCAATATTTCAAATGATGAAAAGTCAAATAAATTATTGGGGAAAATTCTGATCGGTCCCTTTTTAAAGTTTTTAACCCCAAAAGTCCATCGTTTTTTTCAACCGCAAAAGACCACTTTTTGAAATATTGTTCAAAAAATGTCATCGTCTTCTTTAACAGCTCCAACAACACACTTTGAATTCAAAAATTACGATTATTCGCAACGAAACGGGGGTGGAGGGGGCAGCGCCTCTTCGTGGGGGTTCGAGGGTAGTGCCCTTAAAAGGTAAACAAGTTTTTTGATTCATGAAATACGAAACTATAATGGATGTGTATTGGGTTGAAGAATTTTTTTCAGTTGGGGCGAAGGCGGAAAAAGAGGAGGAAGAAGAAGGCTCGACGGAGGAGATGGAAGAAGCAGGTGGAGGACGTTGTCTGGTTTTTTATGATTTTGTATCGCGGTTCAAAAATAGACTAGCAATTACACTATTGAATCGCGGTGTAAAAATTAATGCAATAAAATTGATGAATCGCGGTATAAAAATAGACTAACAGTTATTTATTTATTTTTTTTCTTTCTTTTAAAGAGGATCAATAGTGGTTCCCCACTTACCCCCGACTAACAGTTACACTATTGAACCGCGGTGCAAAATTAATTAAATAAAAATAATGCGAAAAAATAATGTGATAAAATTGATGAATTGCGGTACAAAAATAATGACCTCCGTAGCGCCCATACAGTTAATTAAGGGTGTCGTAGTCATTTTATCACAAAAAAGTGACTTTTTCCGATTGAAAATAAAAATGTACTTTAACGATTAAAAATTTCAAAAAGTGGATCGGCCCACAATTTTTTCTAAATTGTTTGTCTAAAATTTTTATGTTTAGATTTTTTTAAGGATCTCTTATTTTTTTTTCGCTCTGGATTCCTAAAAGTTTAGGACCGACCATATTCAAAGCCCAAGAGAGAGAGACATATAAAAGAAAGAAATGGAGGAAAGAAACTTGAACATGGTACAATATTGATGACATTTTTGCATGTTGGTGGTCTCTTGGATGGATGTTGTGAGATGCTTGGCCGTTAAATAACTTTTGGAGGGTGAAATTGTAGAAAGAATAATTTTAATTAATCTTCAAACTTCTTAATTTTAAAACATAAGTCAGGTTGTCCCAAGTAAATATTATGGGATACAAAATTGATTGTTTGATACGAGGCTCATCAAATTTTATAGGGCAAACTACTATTGCGGGTCTTCGTTAGGGTTGTGCAATATAAAACCCAAAAACCATCCAATGTTTTTAATTTCCTCGATTTTTTTAGTGTCAAAAAAATTGTAGGAATCGGTATAAATAATACTACTCTATCTTACCAAAAATTACATTTTATAAATCAAACTTTTTGATGTTGTACTTTTTCCTCTTTATCTATATTGTATATTGCACTAAAGTTATTTATATTTTTTTAGGACACGTTAGATATATATTATAATTTGAAAGAAAGAAAATATTGAAAATATAGGAATTACATAAAAAATAAAACTGAAATTTTTCTGGGATCTTGCCCCCATCGGGGGAGAGAGATATATTGACATAATTAAAGAAAAATATAAAACTGAAAATTCAGAATTAATAAAGTAGCCCTCATTGAAAATGTCAAAGTACTAAAATACCCCCCCCATGTGACATGAACTTGCCAATTTCCATTAGTTTTTCTAACGGCAATCACGGCCAGTGAGGCAATGTGGGAAAAATGGCAGTGTCAGGTATGAAAATGACACAAAACGATAGATTGGGTGTCACTTTGGGATTGGGTGGCAACTTTGGGGTGAAAATTGTTATTTGGCCTTAAAAGTATGTGTGTGTTTCACGTGATGCATTTTATGATGATAATTTTTTTAAAATGACTTTTTACAAAGTGCTTATCATCCATATGATATAATTAAAGAAGTACTTTGATTAAGTAAAATTGATTACCAAAGAACCTATAGACGTAAAAGCACATTAAAAAGTGAAGCCTTCATGTCTTTTTCATCATTCCAATTTGAAAAAGGGCGATGCTATATAGACCCCTATTTTCTATAATTATAAGTATACTTTTCCAAAAATCCAAACTTCTTATTTTACCCTCATCAATCCAAACACATACCCTCCCTCCCTTTGCGTCATCTAACTATGCCCCCTCCCATTCATCTATTCTTTCTCACTCCCGGCATCCCAACGACCCTGATCTATGGCCACAATCTCGTCCTTCTTTCTCGAGCAAGGGTCATGTTTCCTCATCCCTTCTTCTTATTCTTCCTATGTTCAACCAATCTCCCTCCCTTCTTCTCCTTCTCCTTTTTTTTCTGATTCAACTAGGGTTGGTTGTTCAGTCGATCCGAACAACCTTGTAGCCGAATAACACAAAGTTGTCTCGTGGACTATAGCCAAACAACTCGAGTTAAATCGAAGAAAAAAAAAGAAGAGACGAGGAAGAAGGGAGGTAGGGGCGTGTGATGGGGAGAAAGAGGTGGAGTATTATTGGTGTTGGAAAAAAAAGTTGCTTTCATTAGAGGAGAAAGGGAGAAGAGAAGAGATAGAGTGAAAGGGGGAAGAATGGAAGAGTACGAAGTGGGTTGAGGAAAAAGGGAAGTGGATGCAGTGGGTGAGGAAGAAGGGAAAAAGATGCAATGGGTGGGAGAGGGAAAAAGGGAAGAAGATGCAGTAAGCGGGAAGGAGGAGGGGTGTGTTTGGATTGGGAAAGGTAAAATATGAAGTTTAGATTTTTAGGGGTATACTTGTAGGAAACGGGGTCTATATAGTGTCATCATTTGAAAAAAAATATAAGTTAATTATAAATAATCCCCCTCTACTATGGGTTAGATTCAAATAGCCCCCTCAAATAAAACTTCAAAAACTAATTAATATAAAAATGTTTCCTTTTCTCTCTTTTATACCTACGGTTAGGCCTGGAAATTGAGTGGGTGGGGTTGAGTTTGGATCGGGTTGGAATAAGTAACGGGTTGAAACATGTCGAAACCCATTAGAACCCAAATATCAAATTAGTCGAAATAGGTCAGGTTGAAACATGTAATTGATTAACACGGATCGATTCGTCTTAACTCACTTATTCCCCCAAAGAACATGAATTTATAGTATAAAAAGTCGTGGGTCGAAATGGGTAACCCGTTTCGACTCAAAAATGTTAACGGGTTGGGTCGGTCAAGTAGTTAGCGGGTTGAGTTGGGTAGATTAATGAATAATGGGTTATAATTGCCAGAGTTGTGTTGAGTTACATAATTAGTAGGTTGAATTGAGTGGGTTAATAAATAATGAGTTGTAACCCATTTCGACCAAAAAATATTAAAGAGTTGGGTTGGGTCGGATCTGATAATTAGTAACCTAGATTGAATGGATTAATGAGTAATGAGTTGTAATTGTCAGACCTACCTACGGTATTCATTCTTCATCAGCAAATTTAGTCAAAATTAGGTCTATACACGCACTGGGCACTAGCCAATGCTGACTCCGGATCCCTTGTAGCAATAATATGTGTATGACTCATATATATCACTAATCAGAATGAGGAGAATAATAAGAAATTGAGGTGAAAAAAGAAGATAAGAAATTGATTTAGAGTAAATCACAGTGTCATAATCTAATTAGTGATACAAGTGGAACACATATTCTATGGTTTTGAAACCTATTTAGTGCACCGCAATTATTAGCAATATATAATATATAATGCCAAAGTGGTATAAAGTGAACTCAAAATATATAGAAGGCCAAAATATAATTACCTACAAAGTATCAACTCAATTCCAATGTTTACCTCAATCTAATTTTTTTTTCTTATAATGGCACCTGGCGTTATCTTTTGTCCCACTTTTCCCCTTGTCATCTAATTATTAAGTACAAAACAAGTGAAAAAAATGTAACATCCGCACTGGTCAGGGGACAGAGTAGGACAAAAGGCAACGTCAAGTGATATTATGAGAAAAAATTAGATTGGAGTACATTTTGTTATTGAGTGAATACTTTGGGGGACTATTTATATTTTGGCTTATATAGAATTAAGCACGTCACGTGGTGCATTAAGCACTTTCTCTATAATCATAACTAGGCCTGTTAATTACAATCCAAAACCCGTTAATTCATCCAACTTGACTTGAAAATTATCTGATCCAACCCGATCAGTTATTTTTTTGGGTCGAAATGGGTTACTCATTTCAACCAAAAAATTAACGGGTCGATTTGAGTTGGGTGAAAACGGGTCGAATCCATTACTCATTTCGACTCATTTTTTTTCCTATATCAATATAAGGTTTTTGATGGAAAATTATGGATCGAAACGGGTTGATCCGTTCTGACCCATTATCTATTTCGACACAATTAATTTTGTTCCATTTAATTTTAAGTTATAACGGATCACGGCCCTTTTTAATATGTTACCAATTTCAATCCAATTCGACCCAACTCACCCACTCGCCAACCCCAATCATAACCCCAAAATATTTCAAATAGCGAATATTTAATATGATGTATGATGAAATGACATGAGCATGAATGTTGCACATGTCAGCAGAGTGTAAAGAAAGTTTCTTAGTAGTAACTATTACACCCGTGCGGTTTAACGGAACGACAGAAATATTTTTTAATTAAATAATATTTAAATAAAATGAAGAAGTAAATTAAAATCAAAAGAATAAATTAATAAAAATAGTTTTTGAGATAACTATTTAAATAAAAATATATTATTTTATTGGTAATATTATAAATATAGAAAATTTTAGTTATACACAATATTTTTTGTTTTATTTGTTAGTTTTTTATTTTCATCGGATATTATTATGTATTTATGTTCAAGTCAGAATAGTTTGTTATCCTAAAATCTGCGATACAAATGTCCATGATTGAAAATAATTGACATTGACTTTTTGTCAATTGTCATGATATACGATACTACTAATGAAAATTGTTTTTTCTGAAATTTGAAAGATAACATCACATCTGATGGAGAAAATGACATTTTTGGTATAAACATATTTTGTCTCTAACATTGCTTCCATTCAAAAAATTTGCTTCAATAACGTGATTTTCAAGCATGGTAATAATTTGTCTTATTCAATTATACAATCCTGCAACATGGTCAATATTTCTCAACAAAATCACTAAAACACCAACCTTAAGTGTTAATTCATGGTTGGGCAATCCTAAACACTTTATACTGATCAAAAACTTCGTAAAATAAATGTCTTCAAACAAACTTGTGTTGTTCTTTGCCCTGCATATAGAATCTGAACTCAAATAAGTGCTTCTTTCTAAGTGATTGTTAGAAATCATATACTCATTTATGGTATCAATAACATCAAGCGTCGGGGGGCAAGCATAGCTCTTCCTTGCAAATATGACAAGTCATCAAAAGATTTCAAAAATAATCCAAGTACTTTCAACAATTTATTGGATCAAATTATCTGATGCATTAATCAAAATATTATTTAAAACTTCTATTGCAGCAACACCATCATTTTCACCACCATATGTATCGTTATCGACACTTAAAACCCACTTATTAAATGCCCTCAACACGAGACCGCGTTAGTCATTGCCAAGAGCTTGTAGTCTTTTATTTTTTGTAAGTCTCAAAACTTTCCAATGCGTCCATAAATGGTACAATTTGTGAACATGTTAACAAAAAACATGCTGAGTTCTTTCAAATGGTCATTCTAGTGGTATTGTTTTGATTCAAAAAATGTCATTGATATCCTCTGATCATAGAATTTCATTCAAATTCCAGAAAAAACAGTTTTCATCGATGGTGTCTTACGCAATATCTATAAATAAAAGTTAATGTCAATCATTGTTTAATGTAAAACTCTTTTGAAAAGACATGTTTTTTATCTAGCCAGTTGTATGTTGTTTTGTATAGAGTTACGTATTGTAAAGGTTTTCGAATTATGTTATGTGATAGTTGTAATAATCGTACATGTCCAATGATAATATTGTATATAAAGAATTATTCCAAAATTTATAACAAAATTTTATATTGAGTAAGTGAAAAATATCTATTTAAACGTTTTTTCTTGTTCGAAATGGTAGTAAGATTTAAATATGCTACAAGATTTGTTGAATCAACAATGAGCGAGATATTTGAATTTGTGAAATGTGAGTATGTATAGAAATTGATCTTCCATGTATTGTGTACTTATGTAGCAGCTAAAAAAAATTGTAATATTTTAAATATATGTAAATAAATCAATTTAATAAAATTTACTTTAAAAATATTATAATATATCTTATCATTTGTGATATCTGATAAATGAAGAATTGAAGTATGATGCAACACATTTTGATTAGAACCTAAAATATTATATTGTTGGGAAATAACATTTTCTGCAACATAATTTATATAAAATTATTACATTAAAGAAACAAGCACCAAAAATCAACCACCCATTCTATTATTTTCAAATGGACTAAATAATTCCAAAGACTTTAATACATCTCTTTCAAAAGACTTCAACAAAATTATCGAGGCACAATATTATTTGTTTATGACCATTTCCAAAATGAGAAATAAAAAAACCCTATTTAGAAAAACATTAAAAGGCCTACTATATATGAAACTCAGTCCATTAAAATCTCACATTCGCCCTTAAGCCCCATGTCATTTAAGTTGTCCCTTATGGCAAAGACTAAGAAAATATAGCATTACGTGTATTTTATATACGACGGATTTGCTTGACCCGACTCACTGTGTGTTGATGGGTTGCATTGTGAAAAAGTGAAGCTTCGTCTTACGAATTAAGATCCGTAAGACGGTGTTAGAGGAAAACTACTCTTAATATAAGTAACACACCACCTCAATACCTAATCAAATTCAACATCCGTCGTCTAATAAATACAATCCTTCATGTAGAACCCTTCATTTGACGTTTATTTTTTTAACTTCAAAATTACATCCATCTAACATTCAGTAAGAAATCATAATGATCTCTATCCTCAGATTATTCAAATCCTTTTAATTTTTCATTAAGTTGAAAATTGAGCCTTTATCATTTTGTTTTATCTTCTTCTTTTTTTTTTTGAAAAAAATATACAAATCTAATAATTTGAGACTTCAATTTATAAAATAAAGTCAAGTGTTTAGTAAAAATATCTTTTAATGATAAATATTTTATTTTACTGTTTGAGATATGTTATATTCTAAATTTTTAAATATATTTCTCAAGATTATTTTGAAAAGAATGGAGAGCTGAAATTTTGAAATTTGAATTTATCTGAACTGATAAATTTATCTATTACATTTCTTAATATTTTTTATTTAATCATTTTTCATGCTTAGCAAAAATATATAACTTTTCAATTTGATTATGCCAACGACTTCGTTGTTAATTTGAGCTGAGACTTTCCAACTCTGACTTTGAGAATCCAATCAAATCTTTGTTTGTGGATGTCTCCTAGGACGAATGGTATAAAAGTCATAATAGTTGTAGTAAAAATTTTGGGTTCAAAATGTCTAAATATTATTATGTGGCCGTTTTTTTTTTAACTTTGCAGAAGATTGATTGAATATCTGTAAAGAACATCCACAAACTTTATCTATATGTGATGGAAAATAGGTCCAACATGATATTGTGAATTGTATTGAGAATACCAACAGTTCGAGTGTATTAAAAGTTCCAAGAAATGTATAAATATATTCAAGTCAACTTATCCAAAAATATTAAATGTTTAGTATATATATTAGATGTACAAACTCGAAGAATCGCTCGACTGAATTGAAAGACCAACAAATTATCTCGCACACAAAATTTCTATAGAGAAAAAAAGGGTAATAATCGGGCCGGGCCCCTACGGAGAAAATATAACCGCAAAAGTCCACTATATTTGTTTTAAACCGCTAAAGTACATTTTTGGAGGGAAAATAACGAAGATACCCTTAATGAAAGAAAGACGCACAAACAAAGCCACAACCCAAATTTGGGTTTCGCAATGAAAAACATTGGACATTTGTTCAAAATTTTGGGCATCGAAAATGCAAAAGTCACTGTCCAAATTTGGGCATTACTCTAAACATTGGACGTCGTTCATTTTGGGCCATGTACTATGATTGCTACATTCCTACAATTTTAATTCATATTATCACATTTTGCAACTCGGAGGCAATGACGCCCACATCATAGGCAATGATGCCCAAATTGGATTTGTTTGAAAGATTTGCTTATTCCTTTCAATAGCAGTACTCTTTTGTAAATGAAAGGAATCGTTTCAGCAAAAACTGAAATGAGAGTTGGAATTCCTTTCTCTTTATACGTATGTTATTTCTCTAAAAAACGATCATCAATCTCACTCTAGAAATTTTGCAACTCAATACATGCTTGAGTGACTTGCATTTGGTTACGCTTGCAAAGATATCAAAGCAGTGGCCGATGGGTTTGCTCCAGGACTGGATGTAGGTGGAAATACATTTCACATGGCTGATTTATTTCCTACATAACAAGTTTCGGTCGATTTCCTAACAAAGGTTATGGAAACGACGCCCACATTGGAGGGAATGGCGCTCAAATCATAGGCAATGATGCCCAAATTGACACACAATTTTACACAATCTGATCTTGATCTCGACCTTGATCCCACCCCCCTTTGTCTCATACAATTTCACACACACATCGAACAACAAGTACGATCTTTCGGGGAAAACATGTAGATCAAACGAAGAAATGAATGAAGGAGGAAGGAAGAAACTGAATTGCTCTCTCGCTTCTTATCTCATTGAAGACGACATTGGGTATTTCATGAACAATTTTATTAAAATGGACTTTAGTAGTTGAATAAAAAAATAGTGGAGCGAAGCGGTTATAATTTCACAAAAAAGGACTTACCAGCAATTATTTCAAAAAAAAAAACTTTTATTAAAGAAATTCAACAGTGTCTTAAGACAAACAACTAACATGCTTATATTAGAACTGTCAAAATTGAGCTTGGTCTGGCCCAGCTCACTCGATTTTTATGGTCATGGGCTTCAATCTATATGACATGAAAATTTTGGGCCCGGGCTAATAGTCCCCCGAGTTGCGCGTAGACTGAACCTAGAAAGCCCGATAGGGCCCGACAAAATGTTGAAAAGTCAAATGAAATAAAAAAAAAATTTAAAGGGGAGAAATTAGAAAACTAAAAAGTAAAAAAACCCATGTGGTTGTTAATTATAATGTACATCTATGACGTAAACGTGCCTAAAAACTAAAAACCAAATTGAACCATCTATGCCTGAAAAGCACAAAGCTGTTGACTTGACTGTGCTTCATGTGAATTATTATATACATACTGATTAGTAAACTATTAACTATCAAATTTAGTAAGTGCAAAATGTATTTATGGGTCTGTCCATAGTATGCAACATATGTGATTGGAGGATTTGAAATTAGGGTTCCTACTGTGTGTTGGATAATGTTAACTTGTCTCTGATAACTTTAAAGGCAGCCAGGCAGGATTATGGAATGCCAATGAGTGATGAGCCGCAAGTACTACTTAACTAGTTTTGCATCCCTACGTTAAACGCACAACATATATCTTTTTTAATCAAATTCTGCATAAGCAACATTAAGTGAAAAAATAAAATTAAAAGAATAAATTAAAAAGAACTATTTATATATATCATTGTAAAACTAATATCACGATTAAAAACTTTAAAGATAATAAAATAAACAAATAATTGTAACGTGATGATTGTGAATTCGATGTACATAAATTGAACAAATTATCATAACGCAACGATTAAGAAAAAGAAAATTTAATAATCGAGAATACACTAAATAAATAAAATCTTTTATTAATTTTACAATGAACCATGTATTTCGATGTATTTTGATATATAATATTAATATTCATTAGTGTTTACATTATTTACATTTAAATATAGAAATTGAAGTAAAATATGTATTTTATATTACGGTGCAGATGAATGTAAAGAAAATGTTTTGCACTGCGGTCATTTATTTGTTCAATTACTTATATTTTTAGTGTTTAATACTCCTCAGTTAGTTATTTCCATTTCCAAAACAATATACATTAGCAATAGTTAGTCATATTCAAGACTTTTACGTTTTCTATGCAACAGTTCACTCGTGATCATATAGTCTAAGGTAGACCTAGGTTCACAATCTATGACATAAGCTAACTCGGTTCATTTGGTCCACTTTAAAAAAAAAAGTTAAAAAATATCATGTTCTATTTTTGGGAAGCTGGTTTTTAGTGGGATTTTGACTACCTTGGTTTTATAGATATATAGATTACTACCCCATCCGTCCCCAAATTATCGTCTTGTTTTCCTTTTTCGTCTGTCCCAAAATAATTGTAATGTTTGAAACTTTCTTTTTAGGACAACACTTTTATCACTTTACCATTACTTTTTCATCATATTTTAATTATGAATCACATACACATGAGTTTTAAATTAAATTACACATCAAACTAATATTAATAATTCAGTCAAATGTGTTTTCTTAAACCGTACGTCAAGTCCACCAAAACGATAATTTAGGGACGGAGGGGGTAGTAATTATTAGTTATTAGATCTCTTTTGATGTTCTTAGCTTCCTTCACTTTATAAAAACCAATAGTTTTTTTATTTTTATTTTTTATGTTCTTAGCGTTTTTAGCAAATTTGTAATTTTTTGAATTAAAATCAATAATTTTTTATGGTTATGTTAGAGTTTATTGAGGCCTGATATGCCTTAGGCCCGACCCAATGTTAAGCTAGGACCAGCGGGTTTGTTGCAGCCCGGCCTTGTCTGGTTGAAGGCTCTAGTTTATATACAACTCCCAGACTACTAATAGCTTAAGGTGTCGTTTGGTAGCCATGATTAAGATCAGATATGATTAATAAGCCGAGTTGTCTGATGTTTGGTGCGCAATAGGTGGTCGGGACTAATAACACGAGTTATCCGGATAAAATCATTATTCACTCACTATTAATATCAAGGAGGAGGGTGGTATTATTAACACCCTCACTAAAAAAAATTTGAATTAACATTTGTAATATCAAAACTACCCCCGATATACAAGTGATGATTAATAGCGAGGGCACTAACAGTACTGAGATTAATAATACTGCTTATCCTTATCCGACTACTAAACAAGCCCTAAGACTGAACTAATTATTTCCTAATCATATTTCCAAAAGGACAAGGTATCCAACTTGTTAACATAAAACATAAAAATAAAAAGGGTTAAATATACCATTAGTCCCTTAACTTTGGTCAAACTCATTATCAGTCCCCCAACTTCAAAAAGTTTCACCACTGACCAAAGTAGGTCTTTTTCACTCATCGAAGGTCCCTAGCCCTAACGTCGTTTGTGTATTTCCGTTAAGTGGACATGTGTCACTCACATGCACAAAATAAAGGGGTCATGTATAAAATCATCAAAATAAGAGGGGAATTAACCATGATAGAAGATGAAGGGTGCTTGAATGTATATTCTTTGTTCTATTAATGGATTTAATGTATCTACATTGTTGTCTAATTTCAAAGGTAGCCTTTGTCGGAGAAGACCCATTAACGTCCAAACCATGGTTCCTTCTCAACAAGGCTTACCCACTGTTTGCCGATCTAGAACTATTCGGACCACGAGAACCTCATGCTCGACTCGTTTACAGCGTACAGTCGTGACTCCTTGGGCCAGAAGGATAATTGTGCCAATTATGCCCCTGATACCAACGTCGCCGACCAAAGCTTCAACACCTACAAGACCAGAGCCGCCAGCGGCTCTTGGAACAGAAGTTTACTATGTATAGCGACACCTCGAATGCCGGTGACCAGTCGCTTGCTAGTTACGGTAGGAACGTGAATGGAGCTGCCAATGAATTTAGCAGCTATGGGAAGGACACAAATGTCATAGGCTCGAACTTTTCTAATACGGCCAAACGGCTAATGGGGTAGCTGATAACTTCACATCATATGACGTTAATGGCAATGTTCCGTAATTGACTTCAGTAATTACGGAAAATCTTTAAATGAAGGTACGGATACGTTAATGGCAAGGTTCCGAATTTGGGTGATTTTTGGGAGCAGGGGTTGGAAGGAGATGGTGGAAAGAGTGAGCATGAGAGAGAGAAGAAGATCTGAAGCGAGCTCGTTTGGAGAAGGCGGAGCTTTGCCAACTCTGTTGAGGGGTGTTTTGGCCGGAGATGGTGGCTATGGTGGCCATGGAAAGAGATGACGAGGTTGGGTGTGAAGCCGGAGGAAGACGACATGACTGGATTTTGAGGTTGCCTTCACCGGATTTGGGTGATTTTTGGGAGCAGGGGTTGGAAGGAGATGGTGGGAACAGTGAGCGTGAGAGAGAGAGAAAAGAAGAATGATGGAGCTGGGTGGAGACAGGGTGAGAGCAAACTGGGGGAGAAGAGAGAGAGAAAACGCTGATTGGAAAATTTTAATACCATCAAAACGCTGATTGGAAAATTTCACATTACCCCCTTATTTTGATGATGTTATACATGGTCCCCTTATTTTGTGCATGTGAGTGGCACATGCTCACTTAACGGAAATACACAAACAACGTTACGGCTAGGGACCTCTGATGAGCAAAATCGGCTTACTTTGGTTAGTGGTGAAACTTTTTGAAGTTGAGGGACTGATGATGGGTTTTGCCAAAGTTCAGGGACTAATGGCATACTTAACCCAAATAAAAATTCTAGTTTATCTAAACATTTAGTATTTCCTAAACTTGTTGCTCAGTGTCTTGTTGTTGTTGCTGTATTCCCTTATCTTCTTAAACTATTCGATTCACATCATAATAAATATTTGTAGGTAAAAACTTAGGAAAGACTGTCTTACAAGTATGAAATAATTGCGGGTTGATACCTTTTGGGGGATATTATAGCCTCTTCAATCCATTTTCTTTTTATTCAATTGATAAAGTGTTTTTCATATTATTTTTTTCCAAAACCGCTCGTAACCTCCAAGTATTTCGTTCTCTTCACTCTGTCATACTCTCTTTCTCTCTTCTTTTTTTCCTTCTTCTTCCTACTACTTTTTTCTCTTCTTTGTGTCACACTATCTTTCTCTTCTTCCTCCAGCTTCGTCTCCATCTCTCTTTTCTTAGTTGCCGATCTCTTTTCATCTTTCCGACAATTTTCTCCATAACTTTTGATCCCGAATGAACCACATGACCCACCACATATCAAATCGAAACTCTTGACGAGATCTACTTAACTTACTAAGTTTATCTAGTGATGTATTCGATTTAAGGCCAAAAAACAATATTTAAGCACTGTTTTGAGCTTTGAAAGTTTTCTGATACCCAATTTTTACACACATATTTGGGGGCAGTGTTCAATTTATTCATTATGACGTCAATTTTCTCTATTTCGAATTTTCGATGACCACCTTTGTTGATATTTGGTGTCAGTGTTTGATTTATTCATTCTGACAACAATTTTATCCATTTCGATGCCCAACTATGTTAATATTTGATGGCAATGTTCAATTTTGTCAATTTCAATGTCCAACTTTGTTGATATTTGGTGGTAGTGTTTAATTTATTCATTATGATGTCAATTTTGTCCACTATGAGACCAAACTATATTGATATTTGGTGGCAATGTTTAATTTATTCATTTTGACGCCAATTTTGTCTATTACAATTCCCAACTATGTTGATATTTAGTGGTAGTGTTCAATGCCAAGTTTTTTCATTTTGATGCCCAACTTTGGCAGTAACTTTTTGATTTTTGACACCCTGATTTTGACAGATTTCAATTGTACATTTTGATGCCCAATGTTTTTATTTCGATGCCCAAATTAGGCAGTAACTTTTTGAATTTTGACACTCAAATTTTGACATATTTCAATTGTGCCTTTCGATTCCCAATGTTTGCATTCCGATACCCAAATTGGGCAGTGACTTTTCGAATTTCGACACCCAAATTTTGACATATATTAATTGTGCATTTCGATGCCCAATGTTTTTATTTCGATGCCCAAATTGGGCAGTGATTTTTTGAATTTCGATGCCCAATGTTTTCATTCCGATGCCCAAATTGGGCAGTGACTTTATGAATTTCGACGCCCAAATTTTGACAGATTTCAATTGTGCATTTCGATGCCCAAATTTGGGCAGTGGCTCTGTGCGTGCGTTTATTGTTCATTAAGGGTATTTTCATCATTTTATCACTAAAATTGTACTTAAGTTGTTGAAAATAAATATATATGATTTTTTCAGTTATAATATCATCACAGGGGGCTGGTCCGTTTATCACCCTACAAGTATTTTATGTAAGACAGATCATAACCCGACCCACTGTACATTGGTGGACTGAACTATGAGAAAGTAAGGATTTGTCTTGCGAATTATGAACTATTAAGACGGTCTCACATGAGACCTATTCTTATTTCTATAAGTTTCTCAATCTCTTCCATAATATCTAGTTAGTAGTATGAAGAATTCTAGAGGTCAATTGCTCTACTTATATTTATTTTTAGGAGTTGTTTGGTAGTCTGGATTCAAGCCGATATTATTAATAAGCCGAATTTACGAGTGTTTTGTACCAAATAAGTGGTCTGGATTAATAATCCATGCTATCTAGATAAGACCCTTATCCCCTCGCTAATTATATCAATGAAGAAGGTGGTATTATTAGTGCCCTCATTGAAAAAAAAAACATGGGATTCAAATTTTTAATTCCAAAACTATCCCCGATATATTGTACCAGGATTAATAGTGAGGGTGTTAATATATAGTATTGAGATTAATAATACTGTTTATCTATACCCAACTACCAAATAAGCCATTGGTGTTTCCCGTTGAGAACTTTTATTTAAATCGACTTGAAGTCTTTGTGACCTCCTAGACGAATGAAGACCTTCACCTTTTACCATTACCTAGTCGTTTTATTAATAAGGCTTAACACATTGAGAAAATTGAAGGCCGATTTCGTTTTCCAACATTTTAATTGCTACAATACCATTTATTTTCTTCAATCGCTAAAGTTTACTTTCGAAATATTATTCTTAAAATGTTCAGATTGTCTTCTTTTATAATCCCGATCAACAATTTGGAGTTAAAAAATCACAATTGTTGTAGAAACTAAACATTGATTTTTTCTATTCATTAAGTACGATATTGAAATGATCTGGGCTAGTTGAAGGATTTTTTAGAAGGGATGAAGGCAAAAGAGGAAAAATAAGGCTTACGATGAAGGATGGGGAGAAAGAAAAAGGTAGAAGAGATGCAGTTAAAACCAGTTTGCATCACGATGCGTCGAATTTCACAATGCATCGATTTAGATTTGCGATGCATCAAATTGGAGTCTCGATTCATTGTTATGAAAAGATAGATTTTGATGCATGATTGTGTGCATCACGATTCATGATTTGTGCATCGCGATGCACATAAACATTCATCAAAATTATGCATTGCAACTGAATTTCGTACATCGCAATGCACAAATTGATGTAACGCGATGCATTGAGTACACAAGCAGTTTCTTTGATAGTCGCGGTTTGCGGCGGGTCGCTTCGCTTTGGGAAGGCGTTCGAGTGATTCGTAGCGATTTCGATTCATTAATGGTATTGTAATGTTTTCGCCTCCCAAATGGATTTTTTTAATTAAAAAAATATAAAATACTGTAGCCTAGCAGTTACAATCTTCACAAAATAGACGGTCCTGAATTTCTCCAACACATTCTTTGTTTACAATTGAACCGAATATATCAGAAAATGTCGTGTGAGCCCATTTCCCGTCTCCAGCCCAATTGGGTATGCATCCATTCTTAAAAGTTAAAACCAAATGTGAGACAAATTTGTCAAAGGCCGAATTTCAACTCGGCACTCGCCATTGCGAAGCTTTACCCTACTCCGTCCCGTTGAACCAGACTGGAAGCCGAAGTTTCAATCTTTTTCATCAATCATCAATTTTCGCCATTGAAAAAATTCTACACCATGAGGTAAATTTGAAGTTCGTTAAGTTTCATCAAACTCAATAGTGAAATTTACTCTGAGAAAATTCAGAGCATTTCAAGGGTTGTTTTTCATGGGTGAAGAAGCGTTTTTTGTTCCAATTTACATTAGTTTTATGGCTTGTTTTACTTGAAAGAGTTAATTTTTGTAGAGACTTGGTTTCGTAATGGTTAAAAATGTTGGGTTGAGGGTGCTGTAGAAGTGTTCGTTGAATGCCCCAAAGAATTTTTTATCTTGGATGATATTTAAATTCACTCAAAAAGGCCGCATTTGAAATTCAAATGCAAAGAGGTGCATGGGTACCCTAGGAAGCAAGCATCATAATAAACACTATTTTGTTGTATCCAACGTGTTTTTAGTGGGTAAAGTCAGAAGTTCGGTGGAATTGTATCCTTAATTTTGAAATGAGACACTTTGGGTGTAACGTCCCAAAAAGAAAGTATGACCATTCGAGTTGAATGGAATGGATGCATATGGAATTTGAGTAGTATAATACCGAATTAGAGATATAAAGCTTTCGTTGCAGAATGCATTATATATTCATATTATTTTTGGTATAAGCATGGTCTGTTCCATGTTAACGGGATAAATAAATACTCATCGAAGTTTAAATGGTACTCATTTGACAAAACTATGTTAAAGCTCAAGCTTAAATAACCTTAAACCCTTGTTTTATTGAAAGGTAATATATTGGGTACAGGTTATTTTTCTTTTGTTTTTTCATTTTTTTTAAATATCTTTATTTTTAAAGATGATCGATAGTTGTTCCCCATTTACCCCATGGTGACTCAAACCGACAACCTATTTGGTGGGTTAAGTGTCTTATCAGTAAGTTGCGCTTCGTTGTCGAGGCTACTTTCTTTTTTGGGATGTTCTTATCTGGTAGATGAAGGACAAAGTAGGCCCTGGAAGGACTTTGAGCTTCTTTACTTGGTGAATGATTTTAGTGAGATTTATACATGATAATCTTCCTGTTTTGTTTCAGTTGTTCAGCATGTTGTGGTTGGTTTATTTTGATATTTCAATGATAGCAGTGATTTTTATTTGCGAATTCTATCTGGTCTTTATTGGGTGAGATGTATATGGATCACCATTTACAAGCCTTTTGAGATATGTTATGTTTCCATGTATGCTTGTGGTCCTCTTTAAGCATAGATAGTATTCATTTTAGGGGATGTGAAATAATGTATAGATGATAGTAGATAATGAAATTTGGTTTGTTTCGATGGCCTAGACAAAGTAGTTAGAGTGATGTTCATTTAATTGGATGTGGTCAACCCATTTACAGAAGTGTGATTTTGATTTCTTTGGATTATGAGACATAAGACAACTATGTTTATGCCATATACGAATGGACTACGACCAGCAGTGAGTAATTTTGAAAAGACACAATGGTTTTGTTCCAAGAAAATTCTAAAGTTGATTCACTAAAGTCAACTCACATTAGAAAATAAATAAATTTTTTTTGAAATGGGGTTCACTTGCATCCTATTAGGCATACATGCATCCACCCCTGGTTTTGTTGGTGGAACACAAAATAAAATGATTGATACTGAACTATATATATATACATATATAAATTTATATATACATATATATATATATATATATATATATATATATATATATATATATATATATATAGATATATATATATATATATAGATATAAGTTATATTGATAATTGAACAAGAGCAAAGAGTGTTATGTCGTTCTCATTGGCCATTAACCAGTTTGGTCTAACATATGCAGGATGCTGGGAGGGCTACATTTGGGTAATACAGGGAGAGATTCTGATTATTGATTTCCTATATGAGTATGTCACGTTTGTTACTTGCCTGGGTGATAAATAACCCTGTTTGCATTGGTCCTTCTGAATGGAGGAGGGCCTTTGCATCTTCAAACATGGACCCCTGGCGTTTGCTTTAATGGGACCGTTTCATAGACCATGAAGAGGTGTGTTGTCTTCTTCTTGAAACATTGTCATCAAAACTTCTCACATCATTCTCGGTCGGGTTCTGCTTTAATTTGTTTTCGAAAGCTTTCATCCTTTGGCTTAACTAGTCGAACTGCCAGAGGCTTTCCTGATTATTCGCCAAAGAAACCTACTATTAAAGACTCTGAGCTTGTGTATCACATTTCCACCACCATTAAGCAACGCCGTTTGGAACCCCTTCGGCGCATTCTAAAACCTTTCGAATCCAGATTTAAGCCTGATCACCTTATATGGGTTCTGATGGACATAAAGAACGATTACAAACTGGTCTTGGATTTTTTTGATTGGTCGCGCTTACGCAAGGACCCGTCCCTTGAAGCCCGTTGCATTGTCATTCAAATTGCTGTTGCTGCTAAGGACTTGAAAATGGCTCAGGGACTTATGCATGACTTTTGGACTAAACTTAACCTAGATGTTAGTCTCCCCTTTTCTCAGTTTATGGAGAAGTTGATATATACGTTCAAGGATTGGGGTGCAGACCCTTCTGTCTTCGATATTTTCTTCCAAGTCCTTGTGGAGGTCGGATTTCTTGATGAAACAAGAAAACTTTTTGATAAGATGGTTAATTATGGTTTAATAATATCTGTTGATTCATGTAATTCTCTTCTTTCACGTCTATCCGGTAACAACAGGCATACGATGACTTTAAAGGTCTTCCATGAATTTCATGAAGCGGGTGTTTGCTGGAACACTGCATCACATAATATAATTATCCACTCGCTTTGTCGAATTGGGAAATTGAAAGAAGCTCATCACTTGCTCCTACAAATGGAGTTGCGGGGCTGTATTCCTGATGTTATTAGTTATAGCACTGTAATAAGTGGGTATTGTCAAGCTGTAGAGTATCAAGTGGTGTTGAGAATGGTAGAAGAAATGCACATAAAGGGATTGAACCCAAACGCGTTTACTTTCAACAGTATACTCTTGCTTTTGTGTAAGATTGGAAAAGTGGTGGATGCGGAGAGGGTTCTTAGAGAGATGAAATGTCAGGGAATTGTTGCAGATAAGGTGGTATATACGACTCTCATTGATGGTTTCTGTAAAGCCGGGAATGTTGCTGCTGCATACAGGCTGCTTGAGGAGATGGAGAGTAAGAATATCTTTCCTGATTTTATTACATATACTGCTCTAATATGCGGTCTTTCTCAAGCTGGAAATATCATGGAAGCAAATAAGCTCTTCCAAGAAATGCTTAGCAGAGGATTGGAAGTAGATGAAGTTACTTATACAGCACTTATTGATGCTTATTGCAAGGCCGGTGAGATGAAAGAGGCGTTTTCTCTTCACAACCAGATGGTTGAGTTGGGGCTGAACCCAAATGTTGTCACGTACACTGCACTGGCAGACGGGCTTTGTAAACAAGGGGAGGTAGATACAGCGAACGAGCTTCTTCACGAGATGAGTGTAAAAGGTCTTGAATTGAACATTTTCACTTATAATACACTTGTGAATGGTCTTTGTAAAGCGGGAAATTTAGTTCAAGCGGTAAAGCTAGTGGAAGAAATGGAGGTTGCAGGTATCGATCCTGATATTTATACTTACACAACTCTAATGGATGCGTATTGTAAATCAGGAGAGATGGTCAAGGCTCATGAGCTTCTCCGCCAGGTACTGGATAGAGGGCTTCAACCAACAATTGTAACATTCAATGTTTTGATGAATGGATTTTGTACATCAGGGATGCTAGAAGATGGTGAGAGGCTGCTAAATTGGATGTTGGAGAGGAATATTATGCCAAATGCGACAACTTACAATTCTCTGATGAAGCATTACTGCGTAAGAAATGATATGCGTGCCACAACTGCAATTTACAAGGGGATGTTAGGTCAAGGAGTAGTCCCCAATGAAAGTACTTATAACATACTTGTAAGAGGCCATTGTAAGGCAAGGAATATGAAGGAGGCATGGTATTTGCACGAAGAAATGGTTCAGAAAGGGTATAATCTCACCATTGATGCTTACAATGCTCTCATCAAGGGATTTATTAGAAGGAAGAAGTGTGTGGAGGCGAAGCACATCTTTGAAGAGATGAGGAGAAAAGGTTTGGTTGCAGATAGAGAATTATACAACATTTTTGTTGAAATGAATTTTGATGAAGGGAATCTTGATATGACTCTTGAGCTCTGTGATGAAGCATTAGAGAAATGTATTCTGGATAATAATAATCCTAGTATATAGCCTGACATATACGAGTTCAGTTTTTTTTTGCAAGGGTCAGAAGTGGGGATCCATGACTTGCTGATGTGGCAGCTCAAAACAGTGGTAACCCCCTCCCCCCTCTCTCTCTGTTGTATTCAGTATACTCCACTTATTTATGAAGTACGATGCTGTGCCAGTTACTCGCTCTTTTTTGTAGTTATTCTATATTGTTGTTAAAAAGTTTAGCATTAATGGGTTATATATGATATGTGAAAATCTGCCCTTCCTATTTGGTTTGCGGAATCCACCAAAAAGGCTATCAAAAAAAAGAAAAGAAATTATAGATAAATTGGTGGAATGGGTGTGTATGGAGGGTTCACCGGTTAGGTTTCACTCACCTAACGTAAAGATTCCTTTGTGAAATACTTCCTAATCTTTAAGGAAACAAAACACGATAGTTGAATAAATTACTTTGCTTTTTTCTATTACTTTTTCTTCAAAACTCAAATCTGAAAATTACATGAAAGTAAATCCCTATTTATACTAGAAACAAAACCCTAATCCTTGAAGGATTCTAACTACAATTCAATAAGAAAACTACTCTATAAATCCTAACTAACCAAGGAAACTAGAAAGCTAAAACCCTAAGTAACCAAAAACGGGAATCCTTGTAGATAACTGAATAAGGATCCTTGTGACTGATCCCTTGAAACCCTAGACGGCTGCTCCCCCTTGTGCAATCCTTGCAAGCCATTCCTCTTGTTGTAAGCAACTTCCAAACTCCTTCCAAAACCGTGTGTCCGAAGTGTGACTCCCCTCCTTGAGTAGTTGCCCAAAACCGTGCCCCCTCTTGGTACTTTCTTTGCATGCAACCGAGTCCCTTGTCCAGCCCACTTCCTTTGCACCTCATGCCCAATCATTAGTCCCCAAACAGCCCCAAAGATCCATGCAATGCGAAACCATAGTTGAAAAAAGCGGAAGGCGAGAGGCGGGGGACATGTCAAAATTTGAGGTGAGAGGCGAGGCGCAAAAAAGGCGCTCACGGAACAAATATTAAGGGGGGGGGGAAATATATATATATATATATATATATATATATATATATATATATATATATATATATAATATAACATAACAAATCTCAATAAAACATGTCATGAGTGATGAAACTATGTTAACTACCTAATATTAATAACACAAATTTCATCATTCATAGTTGAAATTCCAAAGCATTAGATGAACTTCACTTCAATTCCAAATAAGAACATAAATAGTCATTAAAGCAAATGAAAATAAAAACATGCAAAAGAGAACTAAAGTCATGAAATGTAATAATTAACAACTAACAACACAACAACAAGCTAAAAATCTACAGAATCTATCTCATCATCGTCTCCATAATCTTCATCATCCTCATTCACAGGCATAGGCGCAAAAAGGAGACAAAAGGTGCAAAAAAGGCGAAAAAGGCGCTCATCGCCTGGAGTCGACCTTCCAGGCGCCAGACCCTCTCCTCATCTCGCCTCTCGCTTCAGGCGCAAGAGGCGCACGCCTTTTTCAACTATGTGCGAAACTCGACATCATTAGTAACTCCTTTCGGCCAGCCCTTCCTTGCACAAGTAACCAAGTCAGCCTCGTTTTCTCTTAAGGCCCAAAGCAGCCCTTGTATCATTTGCTTGATCCCAAACTTAGGATGACTCCTCCTTGCATACGCAACACTACGTGGTCTTAAAACAACCCTCTTAAGGCATGAAGTACCAAACCCGACACTTGCCATTTGTTTATCTTTCCACTTATGATAATTCGTCCAAGAATATGTATCAATATATATATGTGAATATATATATATATATATATATATATATATATATATATATATATATACATTCATTTATATAAATATATATTCATTTTTTTTATACATACTCATATATATATATTTATATATGTATATACATTCATATGTGAAACCATTCGTCCAAGAATATGTATCAATATATATATATATATATATATATTCATTTTTTTTATACATACTCATATATATATATATATATATTTATATATGTATATACATTCATATATGAAACCATTCGTCCAAGAAGAAAGGTTTTTTGTGACAATGATTTGCTTACATTCTACACCTTGATGTCTTCGCTTATTATCTTTTGTGGAAGATGATTCTTTTCAAAGACTTCACATCTGACAAATTTGTGTTTAGAATTAGTGATTTTTCAAAATAATTACCTCCTTGGGAGGCTATGATTTGGGGAAAATAGCCAACCCACATTGAACAGCTTTGCCTACATAAGTCTAGTCGGACACACAAACATAAGGTTTTTTTTTAGGATTTTGCTTCATGAAATTTATCAAAAGTTTACACGAGCGTTTTGTTATTTCTCTCAAATCAAGATTTATTTGGATAAGGTGGTTTGAAATGCCTACTAGAGCTTTTAGAATTTTGTCCTTGTCTAACGCAACATTTCAATGTCGACCCTTGACACTTGTTGGGTGTTACTGATCTGTTAACTTCTCAACATCAGGAAAAGGAAAAAGAAATATAATGAGTGCCTGATTTTAACCTTTTTAGTTCCATTATAACTATTATGAAAAAGGTATGATGGCTGAAACTGCCAAAAATGTGCACTGAGAATGCTTCAACTGTTTCATGCTGCATAAGCAAGTATTGACCAAAATGCTAATCAGAAGGACTTGAAAATCTGTTTTGACTGTCCGCACGACCTTCTTCATTGCATAGTAAGTTGCTGGAAAATGGGGGCATTGAGAAGGCTGTCAGCTCCATTCCTTCGAGATTTCAAAGTTAAAAAGTTCATTTTCTAATAAGATAGAGGAAATATTCTATCTACAATCTACACACAGTATCTTAATTTAAAAAGGTTCTGGTGTCACTACTACGTGAATGATATAAGTCTGTTGTATTAAACTAATTTACAACACATTGGTATTAGTTGGAAAACTAACCTGAAAAACTTTGGCTTGTATCATAATAATAAATAAATTTTGACCTTAAAAAGAGCTAGAATACTTTCATTTTGTTGTGTAGCAAATCTTTTCTTCCTCATTTTCCCCAATAGAAGTTAATATGATGCTATTAAGGTCTTTGTTGTAAGGTGGTGTCTGCTCTTAGATTTTGTTTTGCTTTGATCTTTTGACCTAGATTTTTCTTGGGATACAATGTAGATTGCCCACGTTGAGCTGAAAAGCAGTTTTGTGCACCGTGGAGCAAAATGCATGGGATTTTGTGCCGGTCAGTTTCTATCAATCCTCCTACTTTATACATGTTCTGTTCTGCACCTTTCTTTTTAGTTGATTAAGAGGGAATGCACCTAACGATATATATGTTATCTGAACATGGTTCTGCTATGATTCAATACGTATGTAATATATGTTTTTTCTACGTCCTGCGTGAAGTTGATGAATCCATATTTGGTTTTATAGCATATTGATTATAACATGATGAATTTGCATGCATCATTGGGACATGGACGCTGTCTCACCCGAAGAACCAATATCAACAGGACAAGACCTTACCTGACAGGGAAATGGGTGTGGCTGTTCGACACCTACATATAGTGTAAAATCTTATTTGGCAAGTCAAACACTTACATCTGCACCCATACGTGACACTCTTACCCAAAATCCTTGTAGCATAAATTTTCATATAGATACTACATCTTATGTACCTTTTAAAGCAATTGCTTCATGCTTTTCTGAACCATTCATATTTCATATTGGGGGTACCCCAAATTACCACTTTCACCAGCCCATAGATTGGATCCTGCATAAGAGCAAGGGCCCTACAGACGAGCGCCCCTGGGGAATTTATTCAGAATCCAAAATTAGAAATGTTTTGCAGTGGAAGCACTCACTGGTGCGTTGGTTAATGTTTCCTATGAATTGGTAACTTTTTTCAAGACAATATTTCCATTAAATCAATTTTTATATTAAGTCTGGCACCTGTTAGCAAAAGCCAAATAATGAAAAAGAAAAGAATTTGTATTTTGCCTGGCTGAAACTTGTTCTCATTTTAAATCTTGTGGTAGGAATCCAATATGTTTGGCCAGCATCATTTTGAACGAAGGTAGTAGCATAAATAGAAAAGTGGGTGCTAAAATGTTTAATTTCTTGCATATTTTAGATGTTGCAGTCATGGTTCTTGGAATTCTTTTGCCAGCATTTTACAGTATTAAGCCAAGAAGACTGCAAGTTCTTGGAAGTGACCAAAGTGAACTCAAAGATGGTCATTTACTAATGATTCTCAACAACTGTCCAAGAAAGCCAAAATTAGTTTGACCCAAAGAAATTGAGGTTTAATGGTGGTAATGGAAGAAGATGATCTTGATGCAGATCATCTTTTCTGGGTTAGCTGAGTACCTACTTGAGTTCCATGGTGGTAATGGCAAAAGTGGGTGGTTATATCTAAAATGTATATGAAGAGCATTAAACCCCAACAACAAAATGCAAAAGCATGGAGCTGTTTGTGGTCTTCGGCATACGTGGCTGGGCGGGAGATGTGTGCGGACATGATTGCAGAGCAGTCTATCCGCTGATAGCACCCTTGTCACACACTGGCAAACATATGCAATGTAAGTGTGTAAGTGGGTGGGTGTGGTTCCATCCGGTCCTCTGCCTGGCGATGGGCGGAAAGGGAAAAGGGGATCTTTTATATATACGCCGACGGGTGTCGAAGATCCAGGTCATACGGTGGTTTTCTGTTCTTGATAGTTTTGTACCCTCCGTCCCAAAATGAGTATTTATATTTGTTAGTAACTAACAGCAGGGAAAGTTGGTTTCTTCATGCCAAGTTACAGTTTCAATATAATTCATTCAGTGAAACTTGTGTGTGTGTGTGTGTGTGCGTGTGGATTGCAGAAGCATATATTTCATATTGCGATCCTTCTTTCATTCTTGATTGTAATAATTTTCAAAAACAGGTGACACCAAAACGAACATAATGAGTAGGTTGCAGAGGCCAAAGACCTTGAAGTCTTTGGCTCCATTTCACGTACCAACGGCCGAGGGGGGTATATTAACCCATAACAAGTAGCTTGCACAGGCATATATTTCACATTGGGAACTATCTTACATGCTCGACTGTAATAATGTACTGAACATGCGAAATGGTCAAAACTTTGTCATTTGTGGAACAATCAAAATGAACCAAACACAAGAAACAGAAAATTTGCCCTCGGATTTTCTCTCACAACGAAGACCCTACCGAAACCAGGAATAAAGATAGAAAGAGGACAAACTGCACTCGGTAATTGTTACCACTAGACGGAGAAGGAGTTGGGACCTGAACAGCCACCATCTTTTCCTTGGAGCAAGTATAATTGCAGCGACTTGGACGAACTACTCTGTATACACCGGTAGTTGTTAAAATATAAATGTCTTTCCGGTTATCTTCTCCAAATGAGTATATGTAACCTAGTGCAGCGAGGGGACTGTTTGGCACAGAACTGCACTGCATTGGAGAGTCATGAGCACAACTGAAAGGAACTGAAGAAGTTGTAAAGTTTCCACTATTCTTCGGATTTTCAGCAGCTGCCCATATAGAACTGGCATACAGATCTCCGTACAAGTAACTGAACATCGATTCGTAGTTAAAACAGTAAACAACTTGTTATCGATATTTCAAAAGTAAAAATCTATTAAAACAGAACCCCTAAGCCCTTGATTTTACTTATGCCAGAACAAAGATGGTTTGCTTTTGTACCTGCCATACATACAAGGATCAGTTGTCGACCGATAGAAATACCCGCCTGATATTGCTGCAGACCCTATCTTTTTGTTTATATCTGCGTGGGTATAACCCAAAACAGGAAAGATTGGATCTGTTACATCAGTATAATCAGATGTATTTCCATTAGAAGATCGTTGAAGGTTTGAAGCAAGGGGCCCTTCGTATATACTCCACCCGTAGTTTCCCCCCTTAGTGATAACATCAACCTCCTCATATCGATCCTACAAGATTCGGAATGAATATGAGCATGTAACTGATACCATAAGTTAGATAACGATAGTCAGATTTTGAAGCTTTATATGCTAAAATGTAGTATTCCATCCGTTCCGGGTAAAGAGTTCACTATTTCATTTTGGAATATTTCACTTAAAGAGTATTTTAAAAAATTAAGACATAAAAATATCATTTTATTACTAATGAATTACTAAAAGTGTCATGTTCTTTAAAAAATTGACTTTCAAACGGGAACTCTTTACCCGGAATGGAGGGAGTATTATATATGGTGACAGGGTGTGTTTATAGAAAGAATTGAAATTGATGATATTGAACCTGCCCAACATCTGCACAGAGGAAGTAGGAAGGCCTTTCGGAATCAAAGCTACAGCGCCAAGGACTTCTAAGTCCTAAGGCCCAAATTTCGGGCAGCATTTCATTATCTTCATAGTAGGGATTATCTTTAGGGATAGAATAGTTTCCCCACAGACCTAGACTAACCAGTTCTTCACCTAAGGAAGAATATACAGAAGAAGGGTTAAAAGTTGAGACAAATACATGGCAGATACGTTTTATGTGAGCGTAGTACTTACTTGGTAGGTTATCGACATCCAACCTCATTATCTTTCCAAGCAAAGATTTCTTATTTTGCGCGAAATTGTAAGGATCATTTTTGCTACCACCGTCTCCCATCATAAAGTATAGATACCCGTCTGATGGACCAAAAAGAATCTGGCCACCATGATTATTTGTATATGGAAGTCCCATCGTCAATATCCGCCTCACTTCTGATGGTTTCCCCTTTGTTGCCTAAGAACACGTCGGCAACTCTAGTTAGCCAAACCCCAATTTTTTCTTTTTAAGTCCACAAAATGTTGTGCTGCAATACTGGTTGCTTTGTTCTAGACATGGGAACTTATGGAGCCTAATTTTGTTACCGGCACTTTTTATGTTTCTGGAGATCCAACAGTTTGTTGAGCCTTCTAAACATCACAACCAGTACAAAAGCAGCTCAAAATAAAGCTATATATTATTGTCAAACATTAAACAAAAAGGAAACTGATTCTTCGAAATAATGTAATTTGTACCATTGAAGGCTCTGATGCTGTACCATTAACAGTGTACTCTGCAACAACACTGTGGTATTGGCATGGCTGATCACCTTCATGCGAACCGGCTAGCTTTGAAGGATCACATCCCACATCAGAATTACAAGAACACCTTCCCGAACAATCAGGGGACGTCACTTTATCACAGTTGAAAGAGGTGAAGAACCGACCATTTTGAGCGAAGTTGGGATGAAATGCCATTCCCATCATCCCGAATGTAGTATCAAAGTGAATTTGATCGGTCAAATCTACAAATGGGCTAGACTCATCCAAGCCCAGAGTTTCGCCTCCATCCTGGTCCGGAATAGTGGCTAACCAAATTTTACCAGGCAGGTCAGAGAAGAAAGCACGGTTCGATCCGTCGGGATGAGCAGCCATGTTAATGTAAGCTTTATCACCAATTCTTTCGAGGCATATTCCTTTTGGAGGAAGCACGGGTTCAGTTTCACTTATGTTAAGTGAAATTGGCTTTCCATCAAAACATAAAGATTTTTCATCGGTTGATCCACCAAATGCAGTACAAAAATCACTCTGTGATTGCCAGAGATCAGTTAGCTTGGATGCTGAGGAGTTTTGTGGCACTCCAGTCCCAGCGCCTTGCAATGAAGGGGCGAAGGGGGAATTCCATATGGAGATGTTTTGACAACTAGTCCATACAGTCGAGCAAAAACCACTAGCTGATGAGCTTACTGAATCACTGGAGTTGCAAAGAACTGGAACTGGTTTAGCCTCTGATTCAACCCTATATAAATTTGCTGAGAACTGATCGCATGTCTGCCAATGAAGAAAAGAATCGAAGAATATAAGTTTCAGGGCAGATTTGCCTCAAATAAATATCCGTGTTTCGTTTTAGTGAGAGACATTGGTATTACCTATCATGAGGTGTTAAATCATAGGTGGTATATCAATATGTACACAAACTAGGAAAGTTACTACAAGTTCAATTTGGGTTTCCCATTTGCTCGATGAAGAGCTGCAATACTGTCATTCCAAATGCTCTACCAAACACTAATTCTGGATATTCTCGAGTAAACGCTCCACCAAACAAGCCCCAAATCGATGTATTCGTGTTCTACTTGCTGTTTCTTTGACTTCAGATTGCCTAAGATCTTATCCATTTCATAATAGCAAAACATATAACAACAACAATACCTCTACTTATAATTTATTGAGAGCATCGATCATTTTTTTAAATGACAAATCTTCTCTGTTTGATGGAAACCATCCAAAAGACAGTACCTTTCTCTTGCAAATAAAAAATACCATGGATTAGTTAAGGGAATAGTATATATTTATCATGTTTTATAGTGTATGTCAAACAGTAATTAATTAGTGGGTTCAAGTTCAACATTTAAAATCAGAGAAAATTCCAAGAACTAAAAGCCAAGAAAAAAAAGAAGTAGAAGTAATCTAGCTAGAGTACTACCAAAGCATGGATCAAAATTCTCACTACTCAGTTAACCTTTGTTCGAATTACTTGTAACTATGTTCATTTTAATTGGTAATAGTGTCACCTTACCTAAAGCATCCTCGTTGGGATAATTGTTGAAAAAAAGAAGGAAAGAACTTACAGCACAAAGGGTTGATTTAACAGCAGAAGCACAGTGGGGATCAGATATGTTCATGGCTTCAAACTGCTTCTGAAGTTGCAAGTCTTTTGTTGAATCACAGCACACACGCCCATCATACTGACAGAACTCCAGGGACTTCTTTGGTATGGCAGGTGCCCCTTAACACAAAGTTCAGTCATCATTAAGAATCATCAACTTCTTCACTCTGTGTGTGTATGTGTGTGAGAGAGAAAGAGAGAAGTGCTTACTCAAGTCAGTACACATGGGGATAGAAGCAGAAGGATAAGGGAACAGCAGCACAAAAAGACAAAACAGGACAGGAAAAATGAGAGAAGTTTTCATTTTTAACAAGATAGATAAGATGGAGCTAAAGAGATCTCAAAGCCTGACAATGAAACTTGATTCTTGAACCTAAATAGGGTAATGGGCCTAATGGCGGTACGAGGATTGTACTCAAAGATGTTCAATTATCCATTCCACTTTCAAAAGGGAACCCGAAGCCTCTCTCCATTGACATTATTAGTAACTGGGGTTGATACAATGACACTTGACATGACAAAGGCAAATGTGAGAACAACTTGGTTAACAGTTGGGGTTGACTTTTGGTGCTCATTAAAGATGTCAGTGGATGGAGGTGGATAGGGAAGAATGCGTTCATGTTTGAAGAATTGAACGGACAGGTTTTCTTCCACAGTTGTACTAACTTTCAATCTCCTTTTTGACTAATAACAAAAGAGAAAAGAAAAAGGTAGGGATTAATTAGTGGTAACCGGTAACTAAGACATGATTAAGGATATCGTGCACTTAAGCTTGTTAGAGATGAATTAATACAGTATTTATCATCTTCATACGAAACTTATTGCCGTTTTAGAGTGATTTTGATCATCGTATAGTACTTCCATTTTGAGGAGAAATGGAGAAAATAAAAAGAAAAATGGAGATGGGGATTGTGTTGTTGGAACTTGGAACAAACAAATATTTAGTAGTATATTTTTGTAAGTGGGAAATGGGTTTGTCATAATACATTAATATGGACAGGAAAAAAAACAAACAAGGTGGTATGACACTGATAGTCATGTGATTAGTGATTACACGTTCTAATCATAGCATTATGCCCACTGTCTTACTCCTACCATATCTCCTACTTAAACAAATATAAATAATAAGACGTGGGTTACCACTCTTATCTCCTAATTAATTGTTTTACTATTAATTAACAAAATATAAGGATCCAGTTTTTTTTGACTTGTTTTTTTTTTCCTCAGTAAGAAGTGATCGAACATGAGGCACTCACACTTTGTGACCACCCCCAGGGCGTGATCCGCTAATTAGTTGAGTATGCTCCTCATAGATTCTATATACTCGTATACTCGTATTTGATTATTCTAGTTTAGCACTTGAAATGTATAGGGTTAACGTTGGGGGGAGGTGGCCGATTTTAAATTTGCCCATGATAATTAAATTGGGGTCATAATATAAGGTAAAGATTTGTGTAGGACGGCCTTACGGATCCTAGATTCGTAAGACGGAGCCCAATTTAAGAATTCGCAGGTTAATAACTATAAATGTTAATATAAATCAAAATATCATGGTAGCTGCTGGAGGTTATTGTTCGAAACACGCCAACTTCAAATTTTTTGTTTTAATACTCATTATTGAGAAGTTCCTCTATTTGCTTCGGGGTCCCTGTACTTTCAATATTTGCCGCCAAAATTCTTATGTTTCCCACGCCTTGCAGTTTAATCCTTGGTCAGCTCCGTTAACCATCCGTTAGCATCAATTGTCTTGGGAATACTTGACGAATCTTAACGGACTTTGACGAAATGCTAAATGACACATTTAAAGCCAAACATGACACATTTAAAACACAAAAGTGACACTATAAAGAGAAATTTATTATAATTCTCATTAAAATACAAAGTAACACTCTTAATACTAAAAAGTAACACTCTTAATACTAAAAAGTGACACATTTAATACTAAAAAGTGACACTCTTAATACTAAAAAGCAGTGTTCTAAAACTCCCCGCCTAGTTACGCCTAGACCCCGCCTAGGCGCTAGGCCCCTCTTTACTGCCGCGACTTTCTTAGTCATCGCCTAATCGACTACTCACCGACCTTAATTTATTTTTGTAACTTTGATTTTGTGGTATGCGGTGATCGGAGAAGGAAGAGGGGGCGAACTGGAGAAGGAAAGGGGAGTGATAATGGTGAGGCAGAGAGGGAGGTAATGGGGGGGGGGTGAACTAGAGTAATATCTTTTTTGTTTTTAGTTATAAACTTGGCTTGTTTATTGCTTTGGGGTTGTTGAGAATTGAGATTAATGGTAGGTTTGTATATTTTTGTTCATTTTACAAATATAGACAAGTGTTTGATAAAATGACAAACATAAAAAAAATTAAATTTGTATTCAATGTGTTTGATATTTGATGTAAATTATCAAAAAATGGTAATTATGCTTTAATTCTAGGCCCCGCCTAGGCCTCGATTACGCCCCGACTAGTCCTCTAGGCGCTAGGTGCTAGTGTACCGCCTAGTGGCCGTCTAACGATTTTTAGAACCTTGCTAAAAAGTGACTCTTATAATACTGAAAAGTGACACATTTAATATTAAAAAGTGACATTAAATGATACATTTAAAACCAAACATGACACATTAAAAACACAAAAGTGACACATTTTAATGTTAAAAGTGACACTATAAATGAAAATTTATTATAATTCTTATTAAAATACAAAGTAACATTCTTAATACAAAAAAGTAACACTCTTAATACTAAAAATTGACACTCTTATAATACTAAAAAGTGACACTCTTAATATTAAAAAGTGACACATTTAATACTAAACGTGACACTATAAATGAAAATTTATTATAATTCTTATTAAAATACAAAAGAACACTCTTAATACTAAAAAGTGACACATTTAATACTAAAAAGTGATACTCTTAATATTAAAAAGTGACACTCTTAATACTAAAAAGTGACACACTTAATACTAAAAAGTGACACTCTTAATACTAAAAAAGTGACACATTTAATACTAAAAAGTGACGCTCTTAATACTAAAAAGTGACACATTTAATACTAAAAAGTGTCACTTTAAAACTAACGTTGACTGCCAAAACATGGCTGGTTTATTACTTTGGGGTTGTTGGGAATTGAGATTAATGGTAGGTTTGTATATTTTTGTTCATTTTACAAATATAGACAAGTGTTTCATAAAATGTCAAATATAAAAAAAAAAAAATTGTAGCCAATGTGTTTGATCTTTGATGTAAATTATCAAAAAAATAGTAATTATGCCTTAATTCTAGACCCTGATTACGCCCCGACTAGTCCCCTAGGCGCTAGACACTAGTGTGCCGCCTAGCGGCCACCTAACGATTTTTAGAACCTTGCCAAAAGTAACAATTTTTTAAGGAAAAATTATAATTTTCATTAAAAATGTAAAGTGACACTTCTAAGGCAAAAAATGACACATTTTATACTATAAAGTGACACTATTAATAGTAAAAAGTGACACTCTGCATATATAAACATGAGGGGTGGTGCTGTAATTTTCAAAAACTAAGAGGTTGCATTGAGATTTCTGAATTTTGCCCCATTTAACCTGGATAGATCCGTCTTATGGATAAGGATCAGTAAGACCGTTTTACAGCCTTACAGGAGACCACCTCCAATTTGGCAAAGACTTATAGGCCTTACCGTGCCGAACTCTTCCAAGAACTTTTCTCAGAGTATTTCCCAGCTACTAATAGAGCCCCGGGGGAACTCTCCCTAACCATGACTACGCTTTGCCCTAGACAGTGCCTTCGAAGGCTCGCATTTTCAGAGAATCTACATCCGTGACCATCCCAATCTATGCCACGAATGATCTGAGCCAGTCATTTGCCCGCGTTTTCCCGAAGTATTTTTCAAATTATGGGAAGGTGACTCCTTGCTGCGGGTGGCGCATTCTCGATCTCTTGAGTGAACGGGCTGGCCTCCAGCGGCTTTGTGCCTCCATAACCGGGCTTGGCCATTGCCAGGTTAGACATTTGTTTGACCATGTCTTTTTTCATGGCTTCCATCTGTTCGGACAGACGTTTTTCTGCGTCCACTGTGAGCTTGGATGAGCGGGCATACTCTGACCGCTGACTACGTGCTCCCCTGGATTGTTCGACAGTTGGAGGGCCGAAGGTTGGATCATAGGGAGCTTCCACTTCCCGCTTGACTCGAGCCTTGTGCCTTGGCCGATGTCCCTTTCCTCCGCGTATTCGCGGTCTCTGCGGCGACTGTGGCCCTCTCCCCGGGCATGATGATCCTGTCGACGGTGATGTTGGTGGGACAAATTCTGGCGACTATACATGCTTTCTGCCTAGTCGTATGCCCTCTGCTCTTCATTCGCATGCTTTGAGGGTACATGAATATCGGAGGGAATTCGCCTGCTCGAAGCGGACAATTGTTGGGAGGCCTTATACTTTAATCCTTTGTCAGCTTCGTTAGCCATCCGTTAGCATCAATTGTCTTGGGATACTTGACGAACCCTAATGAACTTTAACGAAATGTTGAATGACACATTTAAAGTCAAACGTGACACATTGAAAAGATAAAAGTGACGCATTTTAAGGTTGAAAGTGACACTATAAAAGGAAATTTATATAATTCTCATTAAAATACAAAGTAACACTCTTAATACTAAAAAGTGATACTCTTAATGCTAAAAAGTGACACTCTTAATACTAAAAAGTTACACATTTAATACTAAAAAGTGACACTCTTAATACTAAAAAGTGACACATTTAATATTAAAAAGTGTCACTCTTAATACTAAAAAGTTACACATTTAATACTAAAAATGACACATTTGATACTAAAAAGTGACACTCTTAATACTAAAAAGTGACACATTTAATACTAAAAAGTGACACTCTTAATACTAAAAAGTGACATTCTTAATACTAAAAAGTGACACATTTAATACTAAAAAGTGACACTCTTAATACTAATAAGAATTGAGCTACGATATTACGAGTTAGAGCTTGTGATATTACTACAAGCTTGAGTGTTAGTGCTGTTAGATCAAATATACTAAAAATTTTACACCGTTAGATCAAATATGATATTTTCTAAATAATGATGTAGACATTCCAAATTACCACCAACTTAATCATCCAAGGGCTCTAACATTAAAGCTCGTATTAATATCACAAGCTCTAGCTCGTAATATCATTTGTCTAAGAATTTCGACGGCTAAATAATGAAAGTGCAGGGGCACCGGAGCAAATAGAGGAACTTCTCATTAATGAGAATTAAAACTAAATTATGTAACTAAGGAGTTTCAAACAGCCAACCTTCGGTGACTAAATCTTCAAGCAACACTTTCCGTCCAACTTGACAAAACTTATTATTATGATTTTTATTAACATGTTTAGTTACTAACCCGCGAATTCCTAAATGAGACTCCATCATCTTACAGGAGACCACCTCATAATATAATTACCCACAAAGTATCCACTCAATCCCAAAGTGCACTCTAACCTAATTTTTGTCCCAGAATGTCATCTAACGTTACCATTTATCCCAATTTGCACTATAGCCGTGACAGCCGTTAGAAAGATAACAAAAAGTTAACGAAAATATAACGAAAAGTTACCTTTTAAACTTTATAATGGTAGAAATTATATGACAGACAAAAAAAGGTAGATCGAACTAATATATACAAATGATTAAATTGTTGGTTTTACTTTTAAAATTTAACATTATATTGTAATCATTATTTTTAAATAATTTGGTGATATTTGCTATTAATAAATTTGAAATTGTAATACTTGTTAATTATGTTATATTAAGAAAAATATTCAAAACAAGGTAATTATGTTAATTATGCTATCTACTAATTATTGTTTTTTCTTCCGTATAATTTCTTTTGAACCGTAGAATGATATTAAATTGTTGGTTTTACTTTTAAAATTTAACCTTATATTGTAATCGTTATTTTAAAATAATTTGGTGATATTTACCATTAATAAATTTGAAATTTTAATGCTTGTTAATTATGTTGAATTAAGAAAATTATTCAAAACAGGGTAATTATGCTATCTACTTTTTTTTCTGCAGTATATTTACTACCATTATAAAATTTAAAAGACAAATGTTTGTTATCTTTCTAATAGCTGTCACGGCTAGGGTGCAAACTGAGAGAAATGGTACGTCAGATGGTGTTCTGGGACAAATTAGGTTAGGGTGCACTTTGAAATTGAGTGAATACTTGGGGGGGGGGTTAATTATATTTTGGTCTTAAATTGAGGTGTAAACAAGTAGGCTCGAATCAATCATTTCTTACATAATCAATAACAAAAGTTCTTTAATTTTTGGGTTAAGTATACCACAAGTTCTTGAACTTTGGCCAAACTCATTATCAGTCCCCCAACTTAAAAAAGTTTCACCACCGACCAAAGTAGACATTTTTTGCTCATTGGAGGTCCCTAGCCCTAACGTCGTTTGTGTATTTTCGTTAAGTGAGCATATGTCACTCACATGTTCAAAATAAGATGGTCATGCATAACATCATCAAAATAAGGGGGCAATTAACCATGATAGAAGATGAAGGGGGCCTGAATTGTTGCTTATTGGGTAAAATACTATCGGCCTTTCGAGTTCCGAGTCCCAGCCGAACTCTGTTCATCTCCTTTTTGGATAAATTCACGTTCACACTAAAACCCAACCAAACGAACCCTCTCAACACAAAAATCTTTCAATATTCACCAATCGCCACTCACAAATCTCATCTCTAAATCCTATGAGATTTTCTGTTACTGTTACTCTTACCGATTTCATCGATAATTAGCTTAAGGGAAAACATGTCTTCCTCCTACCCCATTTGTGTACAAAAAGAGCTGTGCTCGAAAGTGAAAAAAAGGGCTCAAAACGACGGGGGCGGCGGCAAACTGATGTCGAATCTGGATTAAAACAACACTAAACTTCTCAATTTAACAGTACTCCAGTGAATCGATCCCTTTATCGAAGATATTCTTATCACTGCTGCTCATGTTACTTTCTACGAATTCAACATCGACCTTTCCCATTGGGTAACGACCCAACTCCATCTATATGTGTGTTTGTGGTTGTTTGTATATTTGTATGATCTGATTGAATTGTTTGTTTGATTGATTCGTTTTGCAGAGTCACAAGGATATGGAAGGATCTCTTTTTGTAGTCAAGAGGTATCAACTCCTGCAGTTTTTATTCTTTAGTTTGTTTTTCTTTTTTTGAATTCCAAACTTTTTATTAATAATTCCTTGATTTTTCGGTTGATGAATTGGGGCTAACCTTTAATGGGTTCGCTTCTATCTTGTCTGTCTGCCACTGGGTTTTACTTTTACTCCAGTATACATTGCCCTCTTATTTTGTGCATGTGAGTGACACATGTTCACTTAACGGAAATACACAAACGACGTTAGGGCTAGAGACCTCCGTTGAGCAAAAAGGCCTACTTTGGTCAGTAGTAAAACTTTTTGAAGTTGGGGGACTGATGATGGATTTGGCCAAAGTTCAGGGATTAATGGTATACTTAACCCTTAATTTTTTATGTATTTTTTTTTCAATACCAAAGGACCTAAACAAAGTTCATGTTGGAATAATTAGGGATAGCTAACAAACAAACCAACAAAGCAATAAGCACCAATAGTTTTGTGGTAGAATAGTACCCTATCAAGTAGAGGTGATAATATCTACTCATACACATATGTCCATCAAAACTGCCCTTAAAAACAAAAAATGATGGGTATGAGATAATAATTTTTTATGTGGACACAAATGGACATGTTCCTTTGAAACCATTAATTGTGGTGGGTATATATGAGGCTTAAATGAGCGCACACTTTATCATGAAATGGTCTCACTTTAGGATTAATCAAGAAGAGATTGAATTGAATAATCATCCAAATGTTTTCGAGTGTTAGTGTCACCTAGAACGGCACCTAAATTAGAGCGACACAATAAATTTTTTTCTTTTTTATATAATTAATTATTAAATAATTAGTAGTACATGTTATCTCAATTTTCAAAATTATTTGTGTAATATTTATTTTTATTTGATTATTTTATGTTGAGGGTGAAATTTTGGTCTGTCCCTTTTATCCAATTTCCAACTAGTAAAGTCTTCCATGTTTTTCATTAACCGGTAAAAGGTACTTTTGGGGCTAAAGGACGAGTATACCCTGAAATTATATTAGGTGCGCTGTATCGATAATCCAATTTGTACATCGAAAAATAAAAATGGGGCGTCATAATTAATAGTGCATCATAAATACAAAATTGTGCATTGATTTTTTATGGGTAATCCAATTTGTGCATTGAAAAAAATGGTGCGTCCGAATAGTTTTTGAGTTGGGAGCAGTATATGTGGAAAAATCAACGCACATCATTCTTTTTCGTCCAGATAGATAAAAAAAGGGTTGGAGAGTCAATTTCATAAATTTTCTCCATTTGAAATATGTGCAAGGCTTCCATCCCTCTTTTCCTCTCGTTGCATTACTTTGCCCGTGCAAAGAAAATCAAGCGATACAAGTAGCCATGATAGTTGGAATGGGTCAGGTTGAAGCAGGTAATGAGTTAAAGTGGGTTGTGACCTGTGTCAACACAAATGATAAATGAGTTAGGTCATAAATAGGTTGAGTTAAATCAGGTCGACCCATTTATTTATTTATTTTTGTTTTTTTAGAAATTCATTAAATAAAATTTACCCAAATACTCCAACAACTTAAACTCATCATCCATTTTAAAAAAAAAACAATAAAAAAAATATCGTGCCCTCCATCGTCTAATGACCAAGTTCTTGAAAATTCAAAAACTCCCCATGTCATACCCCCACCCTCCTTCAGTACCTCCCCCACCATCTTAGTTCCCTCCTATTTCTCTCTCTCTCTCTCTCTCACACTCAAACACATGTCGTACCTCCCCCAACCCCCTCTCAGTTCTTTTTCTCTCCCCCCTCCCTTTCTATCTTTATCTCTCCCTCTTATACACACACTCACTCAACATGCACATGCGGTACCTGCCAACCTTCTGCATCTCCCTCATCCCTCACATTCTCTCTTCTCCTCCTTCCCCGTGGATCTCACGACAAAAAATCAAACACTGGAAAGCTCTCTTCAATCAACACCTCTCCAACTCAGACCTTTATCACTACGCTAATTGAGTTTGTCAAATTACAGATCAATATATCCATGAAAGGTATAAACATATATACATATGTATATTTATATATTTGGATATTCGGAAGGAGTATCTTGTACTGAGAATTGAGCTCCTCCTTTAGCTCAGGGATTTCTCCTTAGCTTTTTGGTTGCAGAGAAGTACATCGAATCGTGTCCGCTCATTTTTCAGGTTGTTTGGATTCGTGGACGGCTCGACCAAGCTACCGGTTAAAGAGAGATTAGGGAGGGGGAGAGAGATAGAGACTAAGCGAAGATAGAGAAAGAGAGACAGGGGTGTGTTTGAGTTAGGCGCTAGGGATATATCGGGTTTAATCAGGTTGATGGGTTTAACCTAACCTAGCC
Source organism: Codonopsis lanceolata (assembly GCA_013146195.2). Classification (NCBI taxonomy): domain Eukaryota; kingdom Viridiplantae; phylum Streptophyta; class Magnoliopsida; order Asterales; family Campanulaceae; genus Codonopsis; species Codonopsis lanceolata. The sequence continues at coordinate 47,571,820 of CM028377.1, forward strand.
CGTGAAACTCATTGGGTTAAGATGGGTAACCCATTTAAATACATTTTACTATTGGGTTGGGTTGAGTTGTGTAATTAATGGATTGGATTGAATGGGTTCATGGGTAATGTGTCCAAATTGACGTGCCTAAATACATGGATCAATCCACGTAAATGACCAATTTAGTCCAGTGCGGAACTAATCTCTCTCTATATGAGCCCTCCCGTGAAGGACCTTTCTCTACGATGATTGGGATTGTAGGATGTGGTGTGCGACGAAGATTGTAACAGAATCTAGGCCTGAAGGTGCATCACACACGTAATCAAATTCCTTCCATGTACACCGTACCCAATAGTTTATTGAGGAAAAATACCAAATGAATATAATGGCCTTTAGGTAAGACGAATAAATACTGTTTCTTCCTGATGAAGCAAGTTCCAATTTCACTATGCTAATGGAAGAGGATGAATTCTCAAATTATTTTATTGAAGATCCTCATAATTCAATGACCAATTATTATTTTCTTGAATACCCTCGAAACACGAGAACCTATTATTATTTTCTTGAAGACCTTCGGAACTTGAGGACCAATTGTAAGTCCCACGAAGGCTCAGAAATATGTTAGAGGGGGGAGGGGGTGAATAACCTATTTACTAATTAAAAGTTAAATCGTTTCTAATTTAAAATAAATTGGTTTACTTTTCATATACAATGAAAGTAACCAACTATTAAATTAGTTGGGGCAATGAAATGGTTGGAAAGTGTATATTACAAAAGTGCTTGTAAGAAAAAAGTAAGGTTGTACCAGCACACTTTGTAAATAGATGCAATTTGTAGTTTTAACAAAGGTTGCCGAAAGATAAACAAGTGAAAGAGTGAACAAGCTTCAGCTATCTAATACTAATACATTATGTTTAGTAAAGACTACTACTTAATCAGTAGACTTTGATAACTGCTGGGCAAGCAAGTTTTTTAGTTAAAAAAGTAAAGTACTTAACTGTGAAAAACATCAGTAGGCTTTTCTCAAGTTATTGTGTATAGTTTAAGCCCAACAAAGTTTTCTATTGATGTTGCAAGCTTTGATAAAAACACAATAACTTAATGAAAGCAATACCAAATACAATTAAGTAAGAAGATGGCTATTTGAAGTGGTTCACACTATATAGTGTTACGTTCATTACCAAGATGGTCAACCTTGGATTTCAAACTGTGCACTATTTTGACAAAGTGTTCATAAGAAAATAAGATTTGTAAATAATAACAAATTTCTTTTCTTGGGTGGGTGCAATCAATGAGGCTTTAAATGATAAGAATTTTGGAAAGACACTCATTGATTGCCTACAATAGTTGTAGATGAATGTGATCAAACTAAAAACAAAGGATATAATATAGTGTAAGCTTGTTTGTTATTGAATAAGTGATAGATGTTTATTTTCATATATTTTATTTATCATATTCCCTCATTAATTTATATTTTGAAGTGCTAATTTCACCTATTTGATGAATTTTTATTGTTGGTGGTGATTTTCATGAGCTTATACTAAAAGGAGCTTAAAAGCGGAAAGTTGAAGTTCAAAAGTTGAGCAAGTCAATTTGGGTGAATTAAATGTTGAAGGAGGTTATAGGAAAGTAAGAGTTATGATCATTAACTAATGAAGAGGAAGTGGAAAGTCCAAGAGAATAAGAAAGGACGGCAACAACATATTAAAAAAGGGGAGAGGAGAAATCAAGGGCTAACTCTCACTCTTACACAAGAATTTCAGACAACAACTTCACGCAAGAAACCGAGCTTTCTCTATTTTCTTCTTCTTCCGATTTTTCGTACAAACAAGGAAATTTTGATTTTTCTTTAATTATGGGTAGGAGCTAAGTTTATCTTTTTCAAAGGGAAATTTGAACCTAACTGCTTATTATTTTGAGATCAATTCAGTAACGTTTTCTTCATCTCTTTCCTTGAATTATTTGTGTTATCTATTTAAATTGATTTTGATATATGGATGCTTTATTTGGTTTGGACACCTAGATTAAGTTTTCTATATATCTATTGCTAGAATATTGTTCATGATCCGTAATTGTTGTGGATTTATGTTCATGAGTAACAACTAATGATTAAATCATTAGGATAACACACACTTGGGGAATAATTGAATCGAGCTTATGAATTCAATATATTGTCTATCCAAGTGTCCTAAATTTTAATGCTTTTAACAAATTAAATCTAGAGAGCATGTTCTAGGTTGTTTGATTAAAAAGATTCAATTGAAGAGCTCGTTTCAATTGATTATGCTTAAGGGACAATTCGGGTTAACAGAGATTGTTGTTAAATCAAAGGATAGAAATTCTAAGGGAGGGTAAAAAGAAGGAACGTTACGTTGATCTTGATTTAATATGTGCCGGGAGATAACTGAACTAAGAACTGGAATCTTTCTCTTATATTGCAATCAACCTTTTGCTATTCTCGTGTTGGTTTATTTTACTTGGAAGTAGTGATAACATTAGTTTAATTGAAACCAAGCCCCCCTCCCCTTTTCTATTTGCACAATAATTGATACTAGAAACACATATAAAAATATCCGCTCTCCGTGGGATCAAGTCTTACTTACCGCTGTTACTAGTTAGTTATTGCAGGGAAAGAAAAAAATACATTAATTTTGTGTGCATCGGCAGCACGGTCAGTAAGATCGATGTTAGTGCTCTAGCTCTTCAAAGGAATCTGTCTCTCTTTGTATATAACATTTTGGTCGGACTGTCCTCTCTCCGCTGTTCTCTTGAAGTCTACAAGGCTTTATATAATAAGTCTTCAAATTGTAACCGTTGGATTTAGTTTTTGTGGATACATCTGGAGGCAACAATACATTAAATGCATAGAGTTGCTTTGAGTCTTTATTTTAAATTGTTTTGAAGAAAGCTCCGAAACCATGTGCTTGCTTTTTGGTAACATGTGCAACCAATAAAAGTATGAGCTACAAAAGGTAATATCAGACAATATGAAAAAAGTAAGTTTACTTTAATATAAAAGAAAGAAACAAAGAAAGATAAAACTCTTTAAGTGACACATGTAAAGTTGATATTGAATTCAAACGTTATGTTATTTTTTCCACTTTTTTCTTTAAAGTAAGCGTCCTTGACATCAGCTGGTTGCTTAATGATGTAAAGAACATCAGCAAGCTGTTGATGTAGAAATCATCAACTTGTTTACTTTACTAAAGCAAACATCTTCTTCCAACTGACCAAAGCAAGCATATAACACCTGTAATTTTTTTATATATTTATATCAAGATTAAATGGTGAAGTCTAAATATTCGGTTAAGTTGATCTTAAGAGTATCCCTAGATGACTAAAGGACCTTTAGGATTAACTTGGAATTATTTTGGAATAAGTTTTGTGTACCATTGCACGAGTTTGGGTTGATTTTCGGTTTGGGCCGCGTATTCCCGCAGCCCAAAGACAGCCCGTAGTAAATTGGCCACAGTTTAGTGTTGAGAACTTGGAATTGAGATCAATTTGATGCGTTAGAAACTATATTTCAAGGGATTTCTAGCCATATATTATTCGTAATTTTTGGCCTTGTAAATCAGTCCAGGCATGTATTTGAAATCGGCTGAAGTTTTGGGCAACATTTGGGCCCATCTACCTCCCTTACTTGATAATCAACCATACTCCACCATTTGTAAGTTTTGAAGTTTTGACTTCCAAGCTCGATTTGTTATCGAAATTTACCCATTTTTAATTCGACTCCGCAGGAGTGTTGTGCGTGTTGAGGACTCCCTTTGTGCTTGAGAATTATGGAGTAATGTAACTGACTCCTTTGAGGTTGCTAATTTATTTAGGGGATGATTATACCCTTATAGAAATTTAGTTGTAATAATAAGCAATTATTATTTGAAGTTTAGGGGCAAATAAATAATTAGCGGTTGAAACCCCAAAGTGTTATAGTATATTAATTGATCCAACAAGGTTAATTTATATGACAGTTAAAGTATTGATTGATGGAACAATATATTAGTCTTTACGTGTTGAGAATATTTATGAGGTATTGTTATTGACTTTATGGAGTGTAATTGGAGTTGACTAATAATTAAGTTGATATAAGTTTGACTAGTCAATAATTGTTTTACTTTAAAATAATAATTTAGTTTAGCAATAATAGTTTGTTTTCATCTTGCACCCATCTTCATCTTCTTCACCAACATAGAGAGAGAGAGAGATTGAGATTTAGAGAGAGAGAGAGAGAGAGAGAGAGAGAGAGAGAGAGAGAGAGAGAGAGGGAGAGAGAGAGAGAGAGAGTGTGGGTTCATGGAGTTTTGCCGATTCCCGGAGCTACGAGCATCCGATCGTCGAGCCGAGACCGACATCGCGAAGCTCTCGACGAGGAGAACGTTTCCCCTTGGTTTGTTTCCGCTTTATTTTGAGTTTATTGGTCGAAATAGGTACGTTACTAAACTTTATACTTTCTCTCTCTAGTCTATTTTGATGCTAGGTTGTTAGAAACTTGTTTCCCATGATTTATTGAGATAAAACATGTCTAGATGATATGTTTATATGGTTTTGGGCTGTTGGACACGTAAGATTTGATTTGTTGGGTTTGTTGTGTTTATCGAAGCAATTAGGAATGAAAATTACTTGTTATGGGGTTTAGAAACCCAAATGAAAATAAATTTCGAAATTATACATTGCCCTAAAATTTAGAAAATTGTATTTTAACTCAATGGAGTTAATTAAAATTTTAAAGTGTTGTTTTGAGCCCTAGGATAACTTCCTATGACTTTTTGTGTTCGTCGGGTCTCAATTGGGAGATTTTAAGATTTGGTCGGGTGAGATCAAAATTGGTGAATTTGTGTATTGAATGGGTTTAGGACTCCAATTGAAATCTTTGGGTGATGCTAGTATGAGAATATTTTTAGTTAATAAAATTAAGTAGTTTGAGAATTTAATGAAGAAGGTTGTGTCTAAATTGTGAAATTTCAAGATTTGGACATTTTGAGTAATTATGGGTTTGATTATGTTTGTTGGGTATCTATGCCTTAAAGAACATGTTAATGTGTTTAGGAACCCGGATAGTCTATAAATCTCGAAATGAGTTTGTGACTTAACTTTTGAAAGTTAGTGTTTTGACTCAACGAAGTCAAATAGAGTTTTAATGGGTTCATGTGAGTTCTAGGATAAAATCCTACGACGTTTGGAGATCGTTGAATCTAATTTGTGAAATCACAATATTATGTTATTTTTTTGGAGATTTTTGGTTTGGATGATAATTGATGATTTAAGATTTCATTATAAGTCGTTATGAATGTATTAGTAAAGTCTAAAATCCTTATACGACTCTCCATAATAGTTAGATTTCAAACTAATGAAAGCGTTGAATTTTGGGAAGTCATATTTTGTGCACTCTAGTGCGTTAACTTGTTATAGAATCTAAGATGTGATTCTTGTGTGATAAATGGTGAATTGAGAATATGATTAGATGATCGATTCGTATGTGATGATAAGTGTACTTTTGGGCACTCGATTTAGAAAGTCTTGGGTTACGATTGCGATAGCATTGATGACATGCTTGTGATAATGTGGTTTTGTGATAATTGAACTCGTTAAGGATATTGTTTGTATAATTCATGGACTACTATGGATTTTGGGAGTTAGGATGAATTATCATTCTAGGAAGAGTTTGTTATTTATGACCCTAAGGTGTCGTTTGGTAGTCAGGATTAAGGCCATATAGGATTAATAAGCCGAGTTGTCTGATGTTTGGTACGTAATAAGTGGTCGGGACTAATAGCACGAGTTATCTGGATAAAGTCATTATCCCATCACTATTAATACCAAGGGGGAGGGTGGTATTATTAGTGCCCTCACTATAAAAATTGGGATTAACATTTGTAATCTCAAAACTACGCCCGATATACAAGGATTAATAACGAGGGCACTAATAGTACTGGGATTAATAATGCTGGTTATCCTTGTCCGACTACCAAACAAGCCCTAAGGGTTTAATGATCCTACTCTAACGAAGTAGTCTTGGATGATGTATGATGGGTTGATGGTTGAGTAAATAACTAGCTTGGGTTTATGTTAGAAAATGATCTCCAATGCCTATTTGGTATTATGACTGTAAAAGCATAATTGTAATATCTATTAAGGAGTGAATACTATATGTTGGTTTGATAATATGACTTAGTTAGCATATTGTGTATCTTTGATTAAAACATGATTCACTCTTGAATGCCTTAAGTTTTCAATGATATTGGAAATATGAACTTGAATTGAACTAGGGTTTCATCATGAACATAGAAACCTAGTTAGTACCATAGATTGAGAACTTAGATGGAGTTACCTTGCATAAAGCAATTGAACCCTAATTTGGTGAACTTGTAGTAAAGACTCAGCAAAGTTGCTATTAGGGAAGAATGGAATATAACAGACACTGTGTTCAATCCTTACGTGATTTAGAAACTCTATATGTAGCTCTAACGTGATTGGTTAGTTAACGACAATTATGCGTTGATCATGATTTATGTAGTAGAGCTTGATAACCTACTTGATTTGTTGAGTTCACTCTTGCGAAACTTGGTTGTTATTTGTTTATGGCAAGTAAATATCTACTTGTGCATTGTATTAAGTCCAACTGACATAACATGATTTGATTTGTTAAGTCAATGGTGGGACGATACATCGCCTATACGAATCGTAAGATTCGTATTTGCTATGGATCGTGGTACCGGAGATCGCACACACACCTCCATTGTGGGACGCAGTGGGGAAGTAGCCTCATTTTCGTATCAATACGTGCATCATTGACTTGCTATTTCAACCGAGTAGGTTCTCGGTTCAAGTCGATGTATTACACGAGCATCGATGGCACGAACCAGTTTAATATTGTGTACTGCAGGAGCAACACATCGGCATTAATTGGGTATCTTATCAATCCCTTATGTGACTTACTATGAGCACTTATGTGACAACAAAGAGTTAATTGGAACATGAGATCTAAATGATCATAATTGTCTTGATTGTGCATTATATGAAGATTTGAGGTGTATATGTATAAATATATATACTTATACACGATGATTTTTATAAGAAGGTCATTCTAATTCATTTGGTTTGTTTTTGAACAGTGATACTTACCCTGGTTTCTCTTGGACAATTTAGGAATGGAAAGAAGTGGTTAATTTATGAAGTATCTAAACGATACGACACCTCTTCACGGGTTTTGTCATTTGTAAAATGACACCATGATTATTTTAATGTTAAATAATTATATGTTACATATCTTTTGTAGTAGCGTACTGGGTCATTATGACTTATTCTGTAATTTGTTTTCTAGTTGCAGTCATCCGTTAACCGTGTTGAGGCCGAGCCGATCGTGACTGTACGTAGCAGTGTGCAGCTCGTCGACAGATCGAGTTTAGATTGTGTGTTTGTGCTTGTAGCAGCCGACTCTTTTGAGTAGTAGCTCGTGGTGTCTCATTTCTTTATGGCATCGTCATTTATATTTTTGTTATGTTGCTATTCTTGTGAGGTCGACTTTATGTAAAGTTATATAGACTTTACGGTCGGGTAGAATACTTAGGTATTTATGTTGACTGTATTTTTGTAGTCGACATGTATCGTCAAGCTTGTGTACGTTAATTCGTAGTTCTTATTTAGTTGTGTCCCTGGGTACGTAATAGCCACGGGGATTTCAGTATTAGTCGTTGTTGTTGTTGTCTTCGGTATGCCTTAGTCGTTGAGTTGTTATATCAGGTTGGATTCTTATTGTTTCGCCGGCATTGAGAGCCGATGGTCTGTTATGCGTCTGCAATGTTGCAGTACGCGAGTTTTGTTTTTCCCTAGTAAGACAATTGCCTCTCTTGGTTTCGTTTGGCATCGCTTTTGAGCTTCCTAGCTCGGGGCTTCACTCCATTATTGCTTTCACAGATTCGATTTTTGAAATTTCGTTTTTTAGTATGACTTTATGTCCGTTGATTAGTTGGTTTAGCGGCACGACCCAGTGTTTTGTGTTGGAATTCAGGTCAGGTCATGACAAAGCATTCCAACAAAGCTAACATCATCTGCTTTATTTTGCTAACGCAAACATCGGCAGCTTCTCATCTACCAAAGCTATTGAAAAGTCTAAATAAAGTTGTCTTCTAGTGTGTATTACGTGGTCTACTAACAAATAAGTTTATAGGCAATCTTCTACGACTTAAATAATGTTTACAAGCAAATCTAATATATTAAAAGGAATATTCACAAAATGGTTTTATATAATTAATCAGGTTTATATTCCCAACATCAATTATTATTTTCATAAAGAACCTCGGAACACAAGGACCAATTATTATTTTCTCGAAGACCCTCAAAATACGAGAACCAACTATTATTTCCTTAAGATCCTCGCTGTAAGACCCCAAATCTTTAAGTATTTGACTCGATAAAATGGTTTCGTACTTCTTTCTTACCGGGACCTTTGAGGGATCCTAGGTCTTCGTGTACTCACTTGGATACATTTAATATCCTTATTATCATTTCTATAATGTTTCCATGAGGTCACGACGTTCAAAGTATAGTCGTCGTCGTAAGTTTGGTTTCACGATTCGCGTTTCGTAAACGTTTCGTTTTTCGTATTTTTGAGGGACTTCATTCTAAATTAAGTTTGAGACTCTTTATTAGGCTTTAACATACATTGAAATAAGTATGTATAGTTCGATCACTGTTTCGATAATTAGTTTGTTCCATGTGATTTCGTTGTCATTTATTAGTTACAGATCAAATATGGTATGCGACTGAATCATTTTGTTCGAGATATCATACAAGATGGTTTTAGTTTGATTTGAGACTTTTAAGGCTTTTAGTTTAAGTCCTTAGGGTCAGCCTGGCAAAGAAATCATGTCATTTCGTCGGATTCAAGGAGCTGTGCAAGTTAGAGAAGAGAGAGAGTTTAGGACTTGTCTTAACGGGGTGGCCTTCGGGTCAGCCGAGCCAACCAATCGACGAGCCGAGACCACCGTTGGAAAGATCTCGTCGAGGAGATCGTTTCCCCTCTATCTATTTCAGGTTTCATATAGGTTTGAAATTCAGATCTGAGGTACGTTACTAAACCCCCTTGCTTGCTTCTTCACAAATCTTGCTTAGATCATGTTAAGGAAGAGTTTTATCTAGCCTATAAAACGATTTGAGGTTTCTATGAAATCTGAAATTTTTTCCATGGATCTTGACTTGATGATTTTGGTCTTGGGTTTAGTTTGAAATAGGTTCAAGCTTTGATTTGGAAACATTGTTGTTCATGAACTTGTTGGAAAACAAACCATGCAAATTCAGTTTTTGTTTTGGGTAAATTTCGGGAGAGTACTGGTACTAATCCACTAAATGTAATTTTCTAAAAATGGAGTATGTTATACCTATACATGTTAGGTAACCCTCTGCAAAGTTTCATAAATTTTAGAGTTCGGGAAGTATTTTTCATTAGTCACAAATCGTGGCTGTTCCAGTAAGCTATTACCAGAAAGTTAGTCTGTTAACATGATATTGAGGTGGTCATATTTCGATGAATACAAGTCCTAAGGGAGTGTTTTAAAATGGTAAAATCTAGCTAAAAGAGTCTAGTTTCTTGAAATGTAAAGTTTATTTCATTTGGAGCAATGAGGAATATTTGGTGAATTTTGTATGATAGACACGCAGAATGAGTGACGACAGAAAATCAGGTTTTTAACTTGAATTTGATGGGCTGTATTTTGATGAATAAAAGTCATAATGGAGTAATTTAAAAGGGTAAAATGTAGTCTTAACAGTCTAGTTTCAGACTAATAAAGAGTCACCTCCTTTTGAGTCGTGAGAAATTAATTTTGGAATTTACAATATGGCTGTGCAGAATGAGTTATAACAGAAAATCTGGAAAATAACTTGTCTTTGTGATAATCATAAATTTATGATTATAGGTCTGAATTGAATGATTCAAAATGGTAAATAATACCTTAAGATGTCTAGTTTCTAAATATGTGTGGATCACAATATTTGGACTTGTCAAGTGTGGTTTATAAATAATACATGAACCATAATGGATTTGGGACATAGGATGAATGATCGTTCTAGAATGAGTTTTAGCGAATATAATCTAAGTTATTAATTGATCCTGGACCATCAATGAAGTCTTGGGGATTTTATGAGTGGCTACTTGTTAAGTTACGGGTTGAGCCTAGATTCATAAGAGAAATGGATTTCTATACTTGCGTGGTTTATTATTTGTTAAGTGATGCACTTAGCTTGGATTTATGCTAGAAATAAATATCTATGCTTATTAGATATTATGACTTATGAAAGCATAATTGTGATACTTGTCAAGGATTGATTCTCCCTATTTAATTATATGACTTATAAGGCATATTGTGTATTTTGACATGAAGCATAACCTGCTTTTGATTACTCTGTGTTTCATTGATAATTGATTCACTAACTTGTATTGAACTTATATTTCACTAATATGTGAAATTGTGAACTGTTGATCTAGGGTTTCTTAATGAGACAAGAACCTAGCCATGCTTGAACCAAGAACTTAGAAAAGGGTTAGAAATGCAAATAGCATTTATAACCTATTTGGGATGAATTGTAGTAAAGACTCAACGGAGTCGAGCTTAAGGAACAATTGAACCTTACCTGGATCGTGGTGAGATCCTACAATTTGTAGAATCCATTTGACTAGATTACTAGCCTTTGGAACTTGAATAACATTCGATGGACAACTTGACACTTGTATTTTCGAGACTCAATTGGGCTCCTAAAGTAATGTATGTGATTAATCGTGAACATGTCGTGCATAACATGTTTGCTTGTCTTGAACGAGCTCGCTTCCTACTTGATTTAATATGAGTAAACATCTACTTGACATGGATGAGTTCGCTCTTGTCGAGCTCGATCCCTACTTGATTTTAATGCCAAGTAAATATCTACTTGTCATTCCATTAGTCCAAATAATGCATACTTGTCTTGTCTCGATGGTAACGATGCATCGCCGTCACGAATTGTGAGATTCGTGGTAGTGATGGGTCGCCAGCCCATCATCATGCACCCACCCTCCACTATTTGATCACAGTGGAGAAGAGTACCTTGTCGTAACCATTAGGGCGCTTGGAATAATACTATCGTGCTTGGTCGATGTATCACTCACGTGCATCCGACAACCCACAATCGTGATAACCGTTTTCATTCCAGGATCTATGTTGCGGCAGCAGCTCTATAATGTATCCTCCTGTTATGTGATTTATTTCAAGCACTTATGTGACAACAAAGTGTTAATTGAGACATGGGATCGAAAGTGACCATGTTTATCTTGATTGCGCATGATTGAACTTCATGGTGTGTATATCTGTAGGTATACATACTTATACTTGATAATTCTATGACTTGATATGCATATAAGTGAATACACATGCTCATACCTGCTAGTTTCATGAATGACTTGACATGTATATAAAAAGTTATACATATTTACATGTAATGATTTCATGAGAATTACTTTCTAATTCATTTGGTTTGTGTTGAATAGGGAATCCCACCCTAGTTCGTTTGGACAGTTTAGTAAGTGAGAAGGAGAGATTTCTAGTAAAGTATACGACACGTTTTCATGGGTTTCGTTGTTGTAACGCGATGTTACTGTTGTTATAACAATGTTTCATATTATGTTATATTGTTCAGTAGTAGCGTACTGGGTCATTATGACTCATCCCGTACTTTGTTTTCTAGTTACAGTAACATGTCCGCTACATTGAGGCCGAGTAGATCGTGATTGTCGCAGATCGCAGATGATCGATAGCCTGAGCTTAGTTCGTGTGTTCGTGATTGTACCAGATTGTAGCTGATCGATAGCTCGAGCTTAGTTCGTGTGTTCGTGATTGTAGTAGCTGATTTCCCCGAGTAGTAGCTTGCGAAGTTCCCCCTAGCATCGTATTTTTCTATTATTTTGTCCTTATTTTCCGCTTAGGACGTTTTGAGTAAAGTTATATAAACTTTACAGTTGGGTAGCATTACTAGTCTTGTTGTACTTTCTTATCGATGATTTTTGGTCTAGCGTGTATACTTCACTTCTTAGTATTTATTCAATTGTCTCCCGGGCAAGCAGTAGCTTCGGGGCATTCAGTATCTCTTTTTTTATTGTTGTTGTTAACCCCGGCATGTTAGCCATTGGGTAATTGTTATATCCGGTAGGGTTTTTGTCGAAACACCGGCCTGGAGTGCCGATGGTTTGTTCTGCGTCTGCAATGTTGCGGCACGTGAACTTTTTTGTTTAGCCTTGTGAGACAACGTCTTTCTTGATTCTATTCGCTTCAGTCTTCGAGCACTCTAGCTCGGGGCTTCACTATGTTAACGCTTCCGCATATTCGATTTTTGTTTACCCGTATTTTTATACTATTACACATCCATGTTTAGAGCTTGATAGCTCTATTATTTAACTTGCACTATTATCTAAGGCCTTAATGTCGATCATCATACCTCAGTCAACCAGAGTACCTACACGAGTATCTCCTGCCATGTTTAACACTCAACTGAAGAAGCCTTCTCCAGTCTCAAGACAAAAATTTCTAACTCTCAACATGACAAGACAAAATCACAAGCAAATACTACTCCTTACCCTTGAGGTAAACCTCGAAAAATAAGGAGTATGAGGCGACTAATGTGCACCGAAAATACACCCCCCAAAGTACTAGCCAAAAGGTCCTGAGCCAGATTCATAGCAAAAGAAGGGTCCAAGCCCAAACCAGGTAAAAGCCCATGAGACACTATTAATAGAGGGGTCCTCCCTCATTATTCACTCTCTCACTCTCTCTATTTTAGACACACGGGAGGCACACTCCTTTTTATTTCGACCGAGACTTACTCGTATATCGGAGGATTTTGGCGGGGAACCCTCCTGGCCAACTCACAGTGCTCCATTTTGCAGATTACACAACCAGATATCCATCGGATGGCACCACAGACCACTCACGTACGACGAAATTTTCGGTACCCCCCTCTCGTGGCTTGATCACTCTTTCTTCCAGATGAAGCAAGTTCCAATTTCGTTATGCTAATGGAAGAGGATGAATTCTCAAATGATATGGACCACCAAGAGATGAGCGAGACATGGGTAGAAATTCAATAGATAGAAGGATGGGGATTATTAGAACAAATTTATAAAAGTGGACTTATGAGGTTAAAAAAATAAATAAAGTACCTAATGGGTTAAATATTTGAGAAAGTGGACCAACCTGTAATTTATCCTTATGTTAAAGGTAAATGGGCAACTTTCAATAGAAAGGTCGGGTGTTCAAGCCTTTTAAAGGCAAAGTTGTTGTTCAAGCCTTACCCAAAGGCCCCATTTAGCTGTTCACTTATCTTAACGAAGAGGTCGAGTGTTCAAGCCCTACCAGACCCTTGTACATCACTACTCTCAACCGAGAGGTTGGGTATTCAAAGTCTCACCAGAGGCACCATTTGTACTAACCAGATCAAAGACATCATATATCTATAATTGTAGTCTTTTAAAACATTAAAATAATTGTTAGCAATTGGGCTTGTGGCCCGATTATTTACTTTCGCTCACATGGAATATATTTATATTATTAAAGGTTAATTAGTTTCCTAATCCGAGGAGGTTCGGGATTGACTTAACTTAACCTACAAGAAATAGGTTTCTTATACAATAATATAAATATGGAAACTAAAGGGATAAAACCCCAATAGTTATTTACACGTCTAAAAGGATACATCTTCTATAGGCCGCCCTCTCTCCTTCTCTCCTATATTTTATCTCACCAAATACTCCTTCTAGCCTAACCATTAAGAGGCTTGGATTTGCGGTGTGAACAAGAGATTGATATTCGTGGTACGTGATATCAATCCGATGAGAGAGACTTGCAGGATTGTTAATCGTGACTTACGTAGATCGTAGCTCAAGCAGAAAATCTTCCCCTTCGCTCAAAGTTCAAATTCGCACGAGGTAACTCATGATTACTCTTAGATAACGAACTTGATTGGTATATATTGAGATATAAACCTTCATTGGTATCATAACCTATATGCTTGGTTGCTCGTTTCGTTATGTCATGAATTACATGCTTTTGTTTTTGGGTTTGTTTAAAAGTTCTATCCGATATCGAACCAAATGGGTTTTATTATTTCATGTGTAAAACGATTTTATTTTCAAGAAAATTTGATGTCTTTGTTCCTTATGACGAGGTGAACAACATACTAAATTCTCATTGAAATCTGTTGGGTATTTTTCAAAATATCACAAACCCTAGTTTTGTTAAAAATTGTTTTTTTCGAAAATTTGCATGTCGTTTTCACTTGTTTGTATTCTGTAAAACCGTGGTTTTATGGTATGTTCTTGTAGTACTCCGCGAGGGCTTACCACCGATATATTTTGTGCTTAATTTGGACTTAAAATAAACGTTTTACGGCTTTGAAAAGTTGGCTCGCGGATCACGTTCACGAATCAATTTTTCGGGTTAAAAAATAGACGTCCCACGATCCCCACTCTCGGCCTCGATGTACGTGCCTCTTGTGGCACTATTTTCGATGCCAAAACTATATGATTGGAAAGTATTCGACGATACGAATCCAACGCCACCATCCGCGACCTCATCGGAGTTTGGGAAGGCGGCGAGTGGAGTACACTCTCTCGGTTGAACGAGTGTGACAGAAAATAGTCAACCAGTCAACCATTCAATGGTCAATAGGTCAACAGTCAACGCTGACGTGGCTGCCACATCACTTGACATGTCAACACAGTGGGACCCACCTTTTTCTTGATCAAGATACTGATGATCGATGATGTCATTTGTCACGTCATCAGTATAGTCATCTGCCATGTCAGCCCTAAAGCTGACTAAGCATCCAGTCAGCGCATGTGTGTCACAAAAATGATGCCCACTCTCGGTTAGTGACGCGTGGAGCGCGTGAGGGGTGCTACGGCTGCCGTTTTTTGTCACCTCCGGAGAGTCTAGACTAATTTGGGCCTTCTGAGTCCAATGGTGGCCCATGTTTTGATTAATTCAGGTTGGAAATATGTGTTTTTGATTTTTCATAGCATAAAAACATGTTTTCTGATTTATTAAAAATTCAAAAATAACTTTCAGGGGTTGTTTTGTCATTCTGTGACCTTTTGGGACTATTAGTTAATTTTTTAAAATTATTTTTGAATTTTAAACCTTTTTAAAGTCATTTTCAGCCTAATTAATTGTCGTTTTGAGCTCTAAAATTGCAATTGAGACTATACGAGACCCAATAAATTTATTTTTAGTAGTGAAAGTATTCTTTGTACATGTTATGTGCTTGGATGAATTTGTTCTATCTTATTTCTTTTGTTTAAATTATCAATTTATGAATATTTTTACGTTGTGTATACTTTGGTTGTGATTACGAGCCTCGCAGATTTTCCCTCCTTATGTGTATGATGTAATTATGTTTAGCAATTTATTTTTTTGAACAAAAGTAAATCAATATATATATATATATATATATATATATATATATATATATATATATATATATATATATATATATATATATATGCTTTTGTCTTATTTTTCTTGCAATAAATTGTAGTGAAATGGCTTCGAAGAATGTAATTGTTGACCCTAACAATGGTGAGAAATTAGATGGCACAAATTATAGTGTTTGGCAAAGGAAAATCACGTATTTGCTAAATGAGCAAGAGGTTCTCGACAACCTAGATACTGTGATGGTAGAACCAGAGATGGGTAATTTGACCATCACTTAGCATCGCCAGAACATGCAGGAATTCCTTGAGTGGAAAAAGAAAGATCGATGTGCATGCGCGCTTTACTATGTTGAGTAGGATGCATAATGATCTGATTGGCGAGTTTGAGGATTGCCTAACTGCAAAATAAATGTGGGACAACATTAAGCTTATTTATGGGAATACTTCTGCTACAAAGTTGCGGATTTTGACTTACAAGTTTGAAAGCTATAAGATTGACCAGAAACGTAACATTCTTGAACAACTACGCGAGATGTTTGGAATGATTCATGAGCTTAAGGATGCTGGTTCTATCTTATCTGATGAACATCAAGTTCAAGCAGTGATTCGTTCATTGCCTGACTCTTGGAGTAGTTTGAGGTGTATCCTGACTCATACGGACTTCATTCAGACTTTTGCAGATGTATCTCGCCATGTTGAGCTTGAGGCTGAGTGTCATGAAGCGAATCACGCGATAAGTACTGCAACTCGTGATCTTGCTCTTGTTTCCCTTGAGGGTCCGCGCAAGCCATATGGGCAATACAAGAAACAAACTAAAGGCAAGAAGACTCGGATTTTGGACCCCAAAAGTGACAAGATTGCTAAACGTCAAAGAGGCAAAAAGAATATTGCTAAGAAGAAGTGCTACAACTGTGGTACCTTGGGTCATTTTGTTCGGACTTGTCCTGAGCCCAAGAAGGTATCCATTAATCCTATCTCCTTGCAAAATTATGTTTGCTCTCATGTTTTATTAGCTGACTCTCTCCCTATGTGGATTGTAGACTCAGGCTCAACCAAACATGTGACGAGGGATCTAGGAGGATTTGTAGATTATCGAAAAGTTCCTGCGGGTATAAGAAGAATTTTCATGGGAAATAGTTCGTCTGTTGAAGTTAAAGGAGCTGGCTCATACCAACTTCAATTGCGGAATGGATGCACATTGACTCTTCATGAAGTTATTTATGCACATGGAATTCGACATAATCTATTATCAGTAATACAATTGCTAGGACATGGATATTCTTTTAATTTTAGTGATGATCACTTGGATATTTGTTTTGGTGATGAGATTTTGGGATATGGTTTTTTGTCAGATATTTTCTTTAAATTAGATTTGTTGAATTCTCATAATTCTTCTATTAATTCTTCTTTTTGTATGGTTTATGATGATTCTAATTCTGAGTTATGACATGCTAGACTTGGACATATAGGAAAAGATAGGATGACTAGATTGGCTAGAGAAGACCTATTGGGGTCTCTCACCAAAGTCAACCCTACCCTTGTGTGAATCTTGTTTGGTAGGAAAAGTTTGCCGAAAGCCTTTTAGTAAGGCAAAAAGAGCTACACATCCATTAGAGTTGTCCATTCAGATATTTATGGACCAATGAATGTTAAGGCACGTCATGGAGCTTCCTACTTTCTCACTTTTATCAATGACTACATATGCTATGGTTATGTTTACCTTATTTCTCATTGCGATGAAGCTCTTAAGAGTTTTGAGCGTTTTCTCACAGGGGTTGAGAATCAAAATGATAAAAGCTTAAAAACTTTCAGAACTAACTGGGGCCGTGAATATTTATCTGATCAATTTAAAGAATTGTGTGAGAAAAATGGCATAAGACAACAGTTGACAATTCCTAGAACTCCGCAACAAAATGGTGTTGCAGAAGAAGGAATCGAACATTGCTGGAAATGGTTAGGTCGATGATGGCACATGCCAACCTTCTAATTTCGTTTTGGGGGGATGCGCTAATGACTATCACTTACATACTTAACCGAGTGCCTTCTAAGTCAGTTCCCACAACCCCTTATGAACTTTGGAAAGGTGAGAAGCCTAAATTGGGGCATCTTCATCCTTGGGGTTGTGCATGTTATGTCCATAGTACCTCCAATAAGTTTGGAAAACTAGGCCCTAGAGGAAACAAGTGTTTTTTCATAAGGTATTCAAATACCCCAAAGGGTTATGTTATGTATAGTGGAAAACCGGACGTAGGAATGACTGAAACAGAGTCGCGCAATGTTGATTTCATTGAGGTTGACATAGGAATTGCCTCAACCTAATCCTACGATACAACATGAGGTTCAGCCTATGGAAGTCGCCAATGAGAGTCAAGGTGATCTTCATCCGAATGGGAGTACGGATTCTAGTGGGAGTCTGATATTAGGGCGAAAAAGTAAACGTGGAAATATACCTCGTCGTCGATTCGCGATCGAAGATGAATCTTTCCTAGCTACTTCTTACAATTCTAGTGAGCCTAAATCGTTCAAAGAAGCTTTTTCTATACCTACAAACAATGAATGGATGGCTGCAATGGAAGATGAAATTTCCTCTATGAAAAAGAATCAGGTTTGGGAGTTAGTTAATCTTCCGCAAGGTCGCAAGACTATTGGAAATAAACGGGTTTTCGAAGTCAAGCGAAAGGCAGATGGATCAATCGAAAAATATAAGGCACGTCTTATGGCGAAAGGATTTACCCAAAGAGAGGGTTTAGACTATGAGGAGACATTCTCCCTTGTGGTGAGATTTTCTTCTGTTCGCCTAATCCTAGCGATAGTAGCGCACATGGATCTAGAACTTTATCAGATGGATGTTAAAACTATTTTTCTCAATGGAGAACTAGATAAAGAGATCTATATGACTCAACCAGAGGGTTTTGAAGTCAAGGGACAAGAGTGCAAAAGTGTGCCAACTCAAACGTTCCATCTATTGTCTCAAACAATCATCTAGACAGTGGTACATTCGCTTTCATCAAACGATAACCTCAATTAGCTCTGTGATGATTGAGGAAGACCACTGTGCGTATATTAAACGATCCAAGAAAAAGATCTTGATTCTTTCATTATATGTTGATGACATCCTACTAGATGTGAATGATATGGAGATGATAAATGCCACTAAAGAGTGGCTGTCTGTGCTTTTCGATATGACAGACTTAGGTGAAGCAAGCTATGTGCTTGGAGTAAAAGTCATTAGGGATCTGTTGGTCCCGGAGTAGGCTCAATCTAGGCTAGAAGGGGGGGGGGGGGTTGAATAGCCTAGTTGTGTTTTTATAAAAACTTTTTCAAACACTTCTTAATGATTTCTTAAAAGGATTTTACTAGAAGTGTTAATGCAGCGGAAAATGAAAGAGGTTCTGAACTGATTGGTAGGCTGCTTAAGTAAAGCACAGATTTAGTAGTGGTTCTTGTTAAGTAAAAGCAGTTAATAGAAATATAGAAACAGATCAGACAGAACACATAAGTTTAGAAGTGGTTCGTACTGTGAATAGTACTACCTCAGCTTTGGATTTTAAAAGGTGCACTTGTTTATCCACTAGGTTTATAAGTAAGATCTTTAATGGATCGTGTACAAAATGAGTTTTCAACCAAGTGTATAATGGTGAGAGAAACAATCAATGATTAATTGTTCTCTCACGTGCTAAAGTAAAGAACAGTTTTTAAAAGCAAACTAGATGAAGCTGAAATGGAGTAAAGATTGGCAGATCTGCAGCTTCAGGAAGTTTGGTGAAGTATTAGTTCTTGTCCTTTTGATCTCTTGAATGCTTGAGTGTTGAAGATGAAGCTTAAATGTTTAATGCGCAAGAATGGTTTTCAGATCTTCAAAACTTGAATAAATATCAGAGAGATCTTTTGGACCGTTGGACTGAGGCAGAGAGAACTGTGAAAGTCTTCTTAGCCAAAAAGGTAATGTTTTCAGACTTCATGTTTCAGGAGACAGACTGGACAGTTGTCAGTATGTAGTTGACTTCTTTTGAGTGAAATTCGATGAAGATATTTTGACTAGATATTTCAAGAAATATCTAATTTAGACGTTATGTGACATAATCCCATGTTTTGGTCTAGTTTTGATTTTTTCGCTTCGGAGACTTCAAAGTCTATTTGTTCTTCCAAGGTCTTTGTTGAAGCCTGCTTATCCGCGCCTTAACTAACACTAAACAGTTCTAAACAACCTTGATTCTAAGATAGTTGCCACACTAATCGGTACGCAGACCTATTAGCCATTGTACAATAGAATCAGAAGATGACTCAACCAAATCTAGAACCTATGAGAGTCAACAGGATCGTTCGAAAAGATTTCTCGGTTTGTCTCAAGAGACTTACACAAAGAAAGTCATCGAACGATTTGGCATGACTAACTCAAAACCCGTTGTCACTCCAATGGAAAAAGGATGTGTCCTTAGTACAAACCAATGCTGTAAGAATGAAAAAGAAAAGAAAAGAATGTCTACGACTCCATATGCGAATGCGGTAGGAAGCCTGATGTATGCTATGGTGTGTACTCGGCCTGACCTATGCTTTGCAGTTGGGATGTTGAGTCGATTCCTAAGTAATCCTGGACCTCAACACTGGAAGGCAGTGAAAAGGGTCCTTCGTTACTTGGTGGTAACCACAAATTTAACCCTATGTTACCAAGGTGGGGATTTGAGCTTGAAAGGTTTCACTGACCCGGATTGGGCTGGAGATGTAAATGGTTATAAATCTACTTCTGGCTATGCTTTCCTCCTTAGTGGTGGAGCTATCTTTTGGAGTAGGAAGACAGACTAGCACCGCCATATCTACGATGGAGTCAGAGCACATGACTTGCTCAGCTGCAGTTCAAGAAGCTGTATGGTTGAGGAGTTTTCTTCAACATCTTGATGTTACGACGCATGTGGATCGTCCTGTAGTCATTGCTTGTGATAGCATGGTTGCTTTAGGTTACACTAAAGACCCCAAGTATCATGGGAAGTCGAAACATATTAATATCAAGTATCATTTCACTAGAGACATGGTTGCAGAAAACAAAGTTGTTCTAGAATATATTCCTACTAGAAGCATAATGGGTGACCCTATGACTAAACCTCTAGCTAGAGAGATCTTTCAGGATCATATGTTGGGTCTAGGGCTTCGTAGGATATGATATTTATTATGAGAACACTTTTGTTGACATTTGATTATTATTTTCATTTTCGTTTGAATAAATTACATTTTCATTTTATTCCTTTTATATGTTAATTGGATGTTTTAATATGAAATTGAGTAGCGTATATATTTTGATTAAAAAGATGTCGTGGATATTGAATTGGTCATCTCATACGAGTAATTCACCTTGTCGCTAGGTGGGCGAGCAAGTTGAGATAGTAAAAGTCTTTGGCACCTACGAAGCGGGGTACGCAAATGACATTACATTTATTGCCTTAGCATACGGCCAAGATGAGACCTTTTATAAAGGTCGACTTTATATCCCAAGGAAAAGTCCGAATGTGAGATCTTAAAAGAGACAATAGAAGAGTGACTACTTTTAAGTACTCAGGTTAGACGCCAGAAGGGCGGCTAGACTAAGCTTCGTATGGCGTTTTGAGCATGACATGCCTACTTCGTGTGGGAGTTCCGCCATAGCATACACATCATACTGTATGTGACTATAATGCGACCTAAGAAAGTGATTGAATGATTCATGCTTCATCACTGTGTGAGTTCTAGTGATCAAATCCAGGTCACGATTATACCCTATGTGACTTACAACTATATCATGAACTTGGATGTTGATGATGCTACTTTGGCATGCCGACCAACGGGCTATGCACATACAACCCTACAAGCATTGCTGGGAAAGCAGTTAATCAAGAGTGATTGATACGAATGTCTAAGGAAGATAGTATGATATACATCTCTATTTTTGTGTTTAAGTGCCATGACGATCATATTGAACATACGGTTCAAGAGATTGATCTTGATACACAAACATTTTGAGTTTTAAGCACCGTTCTTGAGGGATTGAGGATGCGTAAATTGATGTATATATACAGTCTGGGGTATAGACGAGTTTTGTTTTCTAACGAGGACGTTCTATGCTGGTTAGATGGTAATTGGTATAGCGCTTCACCCTTTATCTTTATCGTCATGTCGCACGCTTCACTTCCAGTATGAAGATGCAATGTTTAACAGGTTTTGATGATACGATGTGGTAAGAGAGGTGAGCCCATGTGTGCGAGTGTGAGATGTTAGCAATTGGGCTTGTGGTCTGATTATTTACTTCTGTTCACATGGAATATATTAATATTATTAAAGGTTAATTAGTTTCCTAATCCGAAGGAGTTCGAGATTGACTTAACTTAACTTACAAGAAATAGAGTTTCTTGTACAATAATATAAATAGGGCAACTAAATGGATAAAACCCCACTTGTGATTTACTCGTCTAGAAGGATATGTCTTCTATAGGCCGCCCTCTCTCTCTCTCTCTCTCCTATATTCTATCTCACCAAATACTCCCTCTAGCCTAACCATCAAGAGACTTGAATTTGCAATATTGTGAACCAAAGATTGATATTCGTGATACGTGATATCAATCCGACGAGACAGACTTGCAGGATTATTGATCATGACATACACGTAGATCGTAGCTCAAGAAGAAAGTCTTCCGCTTCGCTCAAAATTCAAATTCGCACGAGGTAACTCATGATTATTATTAGATAACGAAATTGAATCAATCTTCAATAATAAAAAAATAAAGATTGGGGTAAGGTCTATATCCTCTCAAACCTTTTTTTTAAAAAAGGGCACCTATTTATCCTCATGTTATTATATAGATACTCACTTACCCGTCCATTTAAGTTCGTCGCTCATATGGATGCTGCTGATCATATCCACCCGTTTACAACCTCTACTATCGTGGTACATGTTTGATTCCCGGCTGGTGCATATTACATATATAGCCCTTTTACTAGATATGAAGAGATCGTAGTTTTACATGAAGCATTAAGGGCAGTTCTTTTTTGCTCCTAACTGGGATCCAACAGCATCATAAATTTTCCTGGATCAACAGTTCAATATGCTTCGGATCAGTAATACAATTAACCGATGGAGTATAACCTTAGTGTGGTTTAAAGGAACATGAAGAAACAAAAGTACGAGAATATACAATTTGACGTTTAAACTGCATATTTTTTATGATGAAAGAGGAAGGAGTGAGTACAATTTTTTATTTTTTTTACATATTTCATGTCTATATAATATTAACTTAGTAAGTAGTGTATTAATTAGCAACATTTACAGATAGATATTTGAAATTATAATTACTTGAATAAGGTTATACTCCCTCTATTTCCGGTAAAGAATTACGGTTTAAAATTCAATTTTTTTTGAAAAAAATGACACTTTTAATAGTTTATTATTATAATAATAAAATGACGCTCTTATACTTTAATTTTTGAAAATTGATTCGTTAAAGTGAAACATTCTAAAATGGAATAATAAGAGTATTATATATTCCTTTCATTTCAGACAAAAAGTCCACTATTCGATTTTTTGATATTTTACTTAAAGAATCTATTTAAAAAAATAATATATAAAAATATAATTTTATTACTAATTAACTATTAAAAATTTTATTTTATTAAAAAGTTTGACTTTGGAGACTCTTTGCTTAAAAAGTAAGAAAAGTATGTAGCAAAAAGAAAGATAATTTCATGATTGAGGTCGGTCTTGGACTCTTGGCCACAGAATATAGAGATCGACTCTCTCTGCAGTCTGCAGCCAATGACAATGGAAGACTCTTTACTATACACATAACATTAAAAGAGATCTCAACTGTTGACACCTAACCTAACCCCTCCATAAATGATAAAGCCCTTTTTCATTTCGTAGTCGGGAGTCCGGACCATGGAAATGAATACATGACCCATCTCATAAATAGTCGGCTCTGGGCCTCTGGCCTATTCAAAATATGTCATTATTCACCAATTAAAAATCTGGAAAAATTACAAGTCGGTACATCTTTTAAAATATGTTTTCAAATGAATCCAGCTATTTTTTGGACATATCTTTTAGGTATAGTTTTAGGGCGAAAGTACGTCACTACCCATTCTTTTTTAATTTCTCCTGCAACCTTCATCCTTCGTCTCCTCTTGGTTCAATTTTTGGCCCCAAGCAAACAAGCTCCAGCATTTTGGTAGGGGCTGAGATTTTGATGTAAATCCTGGGGTCCAGACTCCATAGTCACCTTTTCAATTCAGGAACCGACAGCGTGGTTCCTGTTCAACCGGTGAAACCTCAACCCCAGGTACAAATTATCGACCACTCGCTGGAGACTCGATTGGAGCAGGGAATATTCAGTGGGCCATGTTCAACTTCTTTGGATCATGTTGTATTGATAGTGGTGTATGATTCAGAAGAGGAGTAGATTACTGGATTGTAAAGAATTCATGAGGAAAAAGCTGGGGAATAGATGGTTATATTCACATGGTACGTAACATTGGAAACTCATTAGGAGTGTGCGAAATCAACATGTATAAAATGTTTAAACAGTCTTGATGTTAAGGCATTGTCATCAATTTTTTTTAATTTTTTTTTGGTAATGAATAAAATGTTAAAACAGTCCTGATGCCAAGATTTGACATCAGTTTTTTTAAAAAAAATTGGTCATGTATAAATTTTGGATTTTTTTTGTTTTGAAAAAATCGTCTAAACAGTTTTGATGCCTGAATTTGATATTAGCATTATTGGATTTTTTATTTGTCTAAACAGTTCTGATGCTTGGATTTGGCATCAGCATTTTTGGATTTTTTTTTGTCTTGAAAAAATTGTCTAAACAGTTCTGATGCCCAAATTTGGCATCAGCATTATTGAAATTTTTTTGGTCTAAACAGGTCTGATGCCTGGATTTGACATCAGCATTTTTGAATTTTTTTTGTCTAAACAGTTCTGATGCCTGAATTTGGCATCAGCATTTTTGGATTTTTTTTTTGTTTTGAAAAAACTGTTTAAACAGTTCTGATGCTTTGATTTGCCATCAACACTATTTGATGAGATTTGTCTTCATTAATGGCATTTTGGTCATTTGGCATCCAATTTGTAGTTATATGAAATGTCTAAAAAATTGATGAACTTAAATAAAAACATGTTTCTAAAATTGTACTCACTGAAATTTGCCTTAAAAATCTCAATTACTGGGCTGACCTGGTTGCCTATACTCTTTGAGTGTCAACATAAAAATTAAATTCTCATTTTCAAGAGAACATTTTTAGTGTTCGCCTTTGGTTTGGTTTGTTAGTGTTGGGAAAAGTGGCGCAACTGAAACAATTTGCGAGCATTCACGACAATTGATAACAATGAGAAAACAATAGTATAAAATCACTGTGTTTATATTCAACATTGTATCCCTTACCCTTTTTGTACACACTCTCAATACACCTAGTGAAATTTTATATTCTCACTCCTTTTTTACTCTCTCTCCCCCAAAGAGGAGTGTATTGCACACACTTAGTCTCGCACCCTATCTAATGCATGTCAAAGAGAACTATTTATAGTAAGTAGCACCCTCTGTCCCCTAGGGTATAGCCGAGTGGTAAAAGGAGGGGGACATAAGATTCTGGAGACATGCAGTGTGGGTTCGATATTTAGTGGAAGCAATTTGCTTTCTTAAGAGGTTGAACCTTGTATGTGTTATTAGTTGACATGTTCTCAAACTCTGTATCATTCGGACACATCCCGCGATTTTCCTGATAATAGCAATGAGGGACCGGAACTACTACCCCAGGATTCAACCTGGTTAAAAAAAAAAAAAAAGTAAGTAGCACCCCTCCAAAAAAAAAAAAGAAAAAACCATTGAAGCTCCCGATGCAATCATGAGCATGCATGGAAAATCAAGAGTCTCGTTGGTTTCCCAAAAAAACTCTTTGTAAACCAATTTGGCCTTCTAAATGAGCTGGACCAATCCAACAGTAGGGAAGTTGTATTTGTCATATGTTCTACCCTATAAATAAAATTTTGCAGCAATAACAAAAAAAGGTTGCTTAACCCAAATACACATCATGAAACAATTGTGGAAGGTACATTTCTTAACTCTGCTAACAAGGTGTGAAAACCAAATGCATATCATCAAATATTTATGAGAGGTAAGTATTGCGTTTATTTGTTAGCCCCATTGACAAGGGTTTAATTTGATGTAAGCTGCTACATATTTCGTTCACATATATGCTTACTTTAACAAGGGTTTCCCAAATAGAAGGTGCAAAATTTTGGGACGTCCCTTGACTAGAATCAGCCTTAAACGAAGAGAGGAAATCTAGTAGTTCAAAACCAATGAAAACTTAAAAGCCATAAAACTAATAACAAGTGTAGGAAAAAAATTTGGGTAAGACGGATCATCTTTATCCAATCAGTAATTTTAAGATCAGTAAGAAACATAACATATATACTATTTTTAGACTTTAAAATTTTAAAATTTTGATTAGTTTTCTTCAAAACGATCATATTTGTATACTTAAATGGTAAACAGGGCCGGATAAATGTGTTACACTTAGGGTGCAAGTGCACCGTCAAGTAGACACCGCCCAAATTTATCTCAGCATTGGTCACTACACGTATATTCATAATTGCATGACTGAAACCCTTAACTATTTTCTCCAAATAGGTCCCCACGTTATTTATCAAAGACAATTCACGACTCACTTCCCCGGCCCCACACACCTAACCTACTTTTTGCTTTCATTGATCACTCACATTTCAAGATATCTCACCACCTATTTAAATGCCACACTTAGACCAGGAAACCACGACCTCAGCTCGATCGGCTTCGTAACATTTTAATATAGACACATGGCAACTGAAGAAGATGTCAAAGTTATAGGTGCATGGCCAAGCCCATATACTATGCGGGCTCGAATTGCACTCAACATAAAATCCATCCAGCATGAGGACCTCGAGGAACAATTCGGTCCAAAGAGTGACCTCCTTCTCAAATCAAATCCGGTTTACAAGAAAATCCCTGTTCTCATTCACCGCAATCAGCCCATCTGTGAATCGCTTATCATCCTTCAATATGTGGACGAAACATGGACTTCAGGTCCTTCTATACTTCCATTGGATCCTTATGACCGTGCCATTGAACGTTTTTGGGCGGCTTATATTGATGATAAGGTTTGTTTCACCTTTTTTACCTTATTTATTTTTATCAATTATTTCAGTTGACTCATACAACTTAAAGTTTACTCTGTTTCAGAAAAAGAGTTCATTATTTTATTTTGAGATATTTCACTTTAAGAGTTTACTCTTAAAAATTAAGGTATAAAAGCCTTATTTTATTACTAATAGACTATTAAAAATGTCATTTTTTTAAAAAAATTAATTTTCAAATGGGGGCTCAATATCCGGAACTTTGGGAGTACAATTTATGTAAAATCATCATTTAGGATGTATTTGGCTTGGCAATATAGTGACTTAGTTTTAAAATTTTGGAATTTTTTTTTTGAAGAGAAAGTAAGAGAGATACAGAGAAGCTGGTTGGATATGAAAAGAGAAATTAAAAAAACAAAAAAACCAAATTATTAAATCGCATTTTTGGTGGTTAGTTTTACGAGTATAATATGATATCCCTAAATTTTGTGGTTCAATAAATATGATGAGTGCAGTGGTTTCCGAACTTGAGTGGCCTAAAAATGCCAAAAGGAGAGGAAGAAACAAAGGCAGCAATAGAGCAATTGATTGAAGGTCTGGTGTTATTGGAGGGTGCCTTTGTCAAATGCAGCAAAGGCAAGGATTTCTTTGGAGGAGAGAGAATTGGGTATCTTGACATTGCACTTGGATGCTTCCTTGGATGGCTTAAAGCAACTGAGAAGATGATGGGATTCAAGCTGCTTGATGAAGCCAAGATTCCTTGTTTGTGCAAATGGGCTCACAAGTTTTGCTCTCATGATGCTGTTAAACATGTCATGCCTGAAACTGATAAGCTCGTTGAGGTTGCTAAGATCTTAATGGCTAAATATAGTGTGGCCCCACCACCTAGTACATCATTTATATGACATTGAATTGAATGGAGTTGGATGCATTTCTAATTAAAGGATAAATTGTGAACAAAAAATATATGTAAACAGTTGTATGGTACAACTCTTAATACATATAGTAGTAATATTTATATAAAAGTACCATTCAGTTTGAATGTCTTTAGAAGTTTGAGGGAGATGTCTCCACTATAGTAAATGTTATCAGTTACTTTTATGCAAAAAAATGTCTTTCTTGCCACGAATTTATATTTTGTCACTCTAATATTTTTTGTTCAAAGTTGTAATATATTCTTTATCGGCTTAAATCACAATTTAGTCACCCGACTTTCCAATATTTTGCAATATGGTGATTCTACAAATTTTTTTCTTTAATTTAATCATTATACTTCGCAACATGTAACACGTTCATAACTCCATCCAATTTTTTGGATAAAAATCTTTAAACATTTAGAGAAACCCGAAAATACCCTTTATAATTAATAATTTTCTTTTTCTCTCCAACATTTTACTTCTCCCCTTCTAAATTTAAACAGAGCCACAACATCAATTTAAGCAGAGGTTGAGAAGGAAAGAAGCAACTCAAAACCCAGTCCAAGCTTGACCGCATGTCCCAATCTGCTAGCGTTGGCATTATAATTGCAATGTGTCATTCTCTATCTGCCGATCAATTAAGTAATCCAAGCAGTTTGGTCAACCTTTCATTGACTTCCAATAAAGACCCTTTTACACAACACCTAACAATATAAAAAGTATCTTTGGTGCGAACTTTACATAAGGTAGTATTTGACTCAAAATGTTACGCATTCCTCTTGCGTTTTTGTGACTTCAATCCCACTGATCAGACTTCCCTACATTGAAATCCACAGCTGTGACACCTCTTTCATCCTCGAACGCTACATGACTTGACGCCAATCCAATGGCACACAAACTATTGGCATGCCGATGAACATACTCATTGTGCCCTGGTTTCATAAAATTTGGAGCGAAGAAGGTGAGGAAATTGCATTCAACGACGGAGGGAGAAGCGGGAGGGAGATCGATGACATTTAGTACCTGAAGATTCTGCAAGTCGTCGTCTTCTACTTCGTCTTCCTCAACTGAATTGACATTTTTAACTTCTGAAACTTCCAGTGGTTGTTGTTTGGCGGCCAAATTGGAAACAGAGCAATTGTTGGCGGTTAGCTCTGTCATTGAATTGAAATGTAATAGCCACTGGGATATCGGGTTAGTGAGTCCTCGTACGAATTCAAAGGGGTATTCCAATTTTTGGGTCAAGAGTGAATTTATGTGTGTGTATGTGTTAGAGATAGAGAGAGAGAGAGAAAGAGAGATGGGGAGAGTGAGAAAGAGAGAGAGAGAGATGAAGCTCATCTAAAAGATATTGGTAAAACCTTCGACCGATTTAGTTTAGGGAGATTGAAAAGGGTGTAGGTAGATGAGGTTAGGTTTTGTTGACTTTGGTAAAACACCACGTGTACATCATATGCCTAAGGTAAGGGGTAATTTAGACTTTTTGCAGATTTTCGTCTTACATAACTAATTGAAATAGCGTCAGTGACATTATCGAAATTATAAACCAAGTATAGTGATTAAATTGGAAAAAAAATTGTAGAGTCACTATATTACAAAAAGTGGGAAAGTAGGATGACCAAATTGCGATTTAAGTTATTAATTTATTGGCTAGGGAGAGTATTGAACAAAGGTTGGGGTAAAGAAGGCTTAAATCATAATTTGATCACCCTACTTTCACACTTTTTTTCATTAACATTACTGTACTAATTGTTTTTCTCAATTTAGTCACTATACTTGGCATTCTTTTTCACATTCGTCACTCCATCCAATTTTTTGGATTGAATTGGATTGAATGCTTAAAATTTTATTAAAAACCCTAAAATACCCTTATCGATTACCCAAAGATACTAAATGAATATCCAAATGGTCCCTCGTTAGATTTGTGAAAACTGCAATATCAAAATCAACCTCATTACATCTTCCTTGAGCAAGCCTATGAGAAGAAGCTTCCAAGACAAAAGCTTCTATCCCGTTATGAACCATCTTTGCCATCACCTTCTTTAGCAAGATGACATATGGATCTACACTCGGCAACTCCAACTTGTTATCCCCATGAACATAATAAGCCACAGTGCTGAGCATCCATATTCTACCTCCCATTGCTGTTGGATTTATTCCGTAAGGTGACCCATATGAATTAATGTTAAATAAAGTTTTAACAGTAAAGTGTCCCACTTTGATGGTTAAGTAAGAATAAGAATATGTTAAAGCTTGGGAGTTTTAAAGTGGTACTCCCTCTTCATGTGCCTTAAATAATAGTACATAATAGACACATAATAATGTACATGTGTATATATGATATTTCCCTTTGGAGATAATTATCATTGGCTTCGGTCAATGTTGATCGGCAGCCCATCATTGCATATGGGGCGGTGAACACATGAAGGTGAGATAATTTGGCTTCCTTACATGTTAAGAAAGCAAAATAATGGAGTGCTCTCTCCATATATAAAAGGGGTATTGTGAGCCAGAAATATATAGTGATAAGGAAAAATTAAGAGTAGTCTCTAGAAAGTAAAGGGAAATTAAAGGGAAACTCTCCTCGCCATCAAGGAGAAATTAAAGTAAAAAGCAAGGTCAAAAATTCCGCTTTTCATAACAGTTGTAAGTCGACATCATGGATTCAGGTTAGTTTCCATTTCATATATATTTGTATATTAAATCGTGAGAATTATGTGTTCCAAGATTTTGAATTTTATTAAAGTATCATGAATTTCTAGAAAATGATTTATGGTTGAAACTCATGCATGTATAAAAGTTTAACATGTAGTATCAGAGCTTAAGGTTGCTAGCTCATAATTTCTCCGATTAAAGTGTCTATTATATTTTTTAACTGTAAAGTTTGTACAGTAATTGTACATGTAATATTGGTTGCTCTTGTACTGTTTAAGAGCGAAATTAAAGTTTTTGGGTAGTAAAGTTTTTGCGCAAAATTTATTGGGTGTTTAACACCGGTTATGTTGAATTTCAAGTTTTACCGAAAATTTGCAGAACAAATTGGATATTATGTTTTTATTTTCCAAATAAAATTTTAATATTCTGTTAAAGGCTTGAAATATAAAAGTATAATTTATTGTTAAGGCATTAATAGCTTGTTAGTCACCACAAAGTGGCCTGACTGAATGAAATGTCTAACACATTAAATTAATTTTATGTCAGTTGTTCATGAGTACAAAGATGCCTCTAAAAATGACAAGAAAAAAGTTGATTGAACAATTGAGTTTATGGACTAATTGCTAGAAGGTCGTCCAAAGACGGACCATTGCAACTAGTCTATATCGTTAAATGGACTAATCATTGTGCCTTGGTTAAATAAGATGTATATCCAAAGATAGACAACTTATTTGACTATTGTATGTTATGATTGTCCATTAAAATTTCTATCGTATGACATCAATTAAATTGTTTATGTGTTTAAGGCTTACCCAAAGGTGAATTTAAATACATGCTTAAAGTTCATGACAGTTTCTGAATTTATTAAAGTCCACTCAAAGCGCTAATGGTTGAGCATGTATAAATGTTTTGCAGCCTCATTAAGTCTTTTCGCATTTGGAAGTTCAGTTGTTAAGTTCAACAGGCTAAACTATATTGACTGGTCTGAGCAAATCTAGTTTACTCTGGGTGTTATGGATCTTGACATAGCTATAGTATCAGATAAAAAGCTCACAGCCATTACTGCGACTAGCTCAGAAGATGACAAGTCCATCTATGGGGCTCGAGAGCAGTCTAACAGGCTGAGTTTGAACATTATGAAAATGACTATGGCTAAAAATATTAAGCCATCGATGCCAAAGACTGAAGATGCTAGAGAGTTCATGCTGAAGGTTAAAGATTATTCTCAGTCGGATCTTGTTGATAAATCCATTGTAGGCAATCTCATGGGTGAATTGACTACAAAGAAGTTTGATTGGTCAAAGTTAATTCATGATCATGTAACAAAAATGTCCAACCTAGCAGCAACGTTGAAGACTATAGGAATGGATGTGAGTAATAGCTTTCTCGTACAGTTCATAATCAATTCCATTCCTGCTGAATTTGGCCAGTTCCAGGTGAATTACAACCCCATGAAAGATAAATGGAACTTTAAAGAGTTAAAGGCTATATTAGTACAGGAGGAAGGGAGATTAAAGAAAATAAAAGATCACTTCATCCACCTCACAGTCTATGATGGTGCTAGCAGCAGCAAGTTTAAACCAGGTAAAAGGGACAAAGGCAAGAAAAGTGATAAGGCCCCAATAAAGGTTTCTGAGGGCCAAATCAAGAAAAAGAAATTTAGGTGTTTCTTCTATAACAAAGAAGGACACATAAAGGTCAATTGCCCTAAACGAAAGGAATGGTTCGAGAAGAAATGTACATATTATGTTTATGTATGTTTTGAATCGAATCTTATAGAAGTTCCTAATAATACTTGGTGGTTAGATTCTGGTGTAACTACTCATGTGTCTCATGTTATGCAGGGATTCGGTATGATCCAGCCCATAAACGGAAATGAACAGTACTTGTTTATGGGAAACATGATAAAGGCGCGGATAGAGGGCATATGGACTTATAGGTTGCTTTTGGACACTGGGTGTCATTTAAACCTGGAAAGATGTCTCTATGTACCTGAACGTGTCAGAAATCTTGTTTCAGTAGGGAAGCTGGATATAATAGGTTATCGTTTTGAGATTTGTAAGGGCAGTTTTTTGTTGTACAAAGATAACTGTTTTTGTGGGTCAGGAAAGTTGTATGACTCACTTTTTCCTATAAATCTCAACAACGATTTTGCTGAATCTTTGTTTCATGTTGAAAGTAATGTAGGCATTAAACGTAATACACCAAATGAAAGTTCAGCTTACTTGTGGCATCAAAGATTGGGTCACATTTCCAAAGAAAGGTTATTGAGGTTGATGAAAAGTGAAATTCTTCCTCAATTGGATTTTAGTGACTGGAACGTATGTGTGGACTGTATTAAAGGAAAACAGACTAAAACCACAGTAAAGAAATCAGCCACAAAAAGCACTCGGCTCTTAGGGCTGATACACAATGATATTTGTGACCCTTTTGACATTCCAAGTTGGAGCGGCGAACAATATTTCATTACCTTTATTGATGACTACTCACGTTATGGTTATGTTTATCTACTGCATGAAAAGTCTCATTCAGTGAACATCCTTGAGGTGTTCATAAATGAAGTGGAAATGTAGTTAGATAAGAAAGTGAAAATAGTGAGATCAGATAGAGGTGGTGACTATTACGGAAAATTTACTGAAAAGGGACAATGTCCAGGTCCATTTACAAAGTTCCTTGAAAGTCGTGGCATTTGTGCACGGTATACAATGCCCGGGACTCCTCAGCAGAATGGTGTTGCTGAGGGACAAAATCGTACATTAATGGATATGGTTAGGAGTATGTTAAATGACTGTTCCTTACCCCTATCAATATGGATGCATGCATTAAAGACCGCTGCGTATCTCCTCAATAGGGTTCCTAGTAAAGCTGTCCCTAACACACCTTATGAGTTATGGACTAGTAGGAAACCCAGTTTGAGGCATCTTCATGTTTGGGGTTGCCCAACGGAAGTAAAAGTATATAATCCACATGAAAAAGAAACTTGAGGCTAGGACAATCAGTGGATATTTTATTGGCTATCCTGAAAAGTCTAAGGGGGTATAGGTTCTATTATCCTAACCATAGTACGAGAATTGTTGAGTCATGAAATGTTCGGTTCATAGAAAATGGCTCAATCAGTGGGAGTGGGAAACCACGTGAAATTGGCATTCAGGAAATTCGGGTAGAAATGTCATTACCTGATATTCCTGCTGAAGTTTTTCCAATTGTTGTATCACAGTCAAACAACATACCAGAATAACAGGTTAATCTTCAAAACCCACAAAGTGAGAATATTATAAATGAACCAGTCGCAGCTGAGCAAGATATTAATGAACCACAAAAGGAGGTAGCTTTAAGACGATCTGTAAGGCAGAAAAGATCAGATATTCCTGATGACTATGTGGTGTATAATCTTGAGCATGAATGTGACATGCGCATTAATAAAGATCCAGTCTCATTTAGTCAAGTGGTGAATAGTAACAATTCAGAAAAGTGGATCAATGCCATGAAAGAAGAAATTAAGTCGATGTATGACAATGAGGTTTGAGACTTAGTAGAGTTACCTGAAGGTTCTAAAAGAGTCGGTTGTAAATGGGTCTTTAAGACCAAACATGACTCAAAAGGTAACATCGAAAGGTATAAGGCCAGACTTGTAGCTAAGGGTTATACACAGAAGGATGACATTGACTATACAGAGACCTTCTCCCTAGTATCAAAAAGGACTCTTTAAGAATTATTTTGGCTTTGGTAGCTCATTATGACTTAGAGCTTTACCAATTGGATGTTAAAACCGTTTTTCTAAATGGTGAGTTGGAAGAGGAAGTTTATATGGACCAACCAGAAGGATTTGTGACCACAAGAAAAGAAAATTTAGTGTGTAAATTAAAGAAGTCAATATATGGACTGAAACAGGCCTCCCGTCAATGTTATCTAAAATTCAATAATACCATTAGATCTTATGGCTTCACGGAGAACACCGTTGATCGGTGTATCTACATGAAGGTTAGTGGGAGCAAGTTCATACTATCGGTCTTGTATGTCGATGACATATTGCTTGTTGCAAATGATATTGGAATGTTACATAACGTAAAGGAATTTCTCTCTAAGAACTTTGAAATGAAAGATTTAGGTGAGGCATCCTATGTGATAAGAATAGAAATATTTTGTGACAGGTCACATGGATTGTTAGGATTTTCTCAAAAGGCCTATATTGATAAAGTTCTAGAGAGATTCAAAATGGAGAATTGTTCGGCTGGGATAGTTCCAATACAAAAGGGGACAAGTTAGTCTAATGCAATGTCCCAGGAATGATTTGGAACGGAAGGAAATGAACTCTATTCCATATGCTTCAGTGGTTAGGAGCTTAATGTATGCACAGACTTGTACTCGACCTGATATCAGCTTTGTTGTTGGAATGCTGGGTCGATATCAAAGTAATCCGGAATAGACCACTAGAAGGCCGTAAAGAAAGTTCTTCGGTACTTACAAGGCACCAAAGATCACATGCTCACTTACATGAGGTCTGATCACCTCGATGTAATCGGTTATTCATATTCTGATTATGTCGGATGTGTTGACTCCAAAAAGTCAACATTTGGCTCTTTGTTCCTTTTAGCCGAATGAGCAGTCTCATGGAGGAGTGGAAAGCAATCTGTCATTGCTACGTCCACTATGGAAGCTGAATTTGTGGCATGCTTTGAGGCCACGGTTCATGGATTGTGGTTGCGGAATTTTATCTCAGGGCTTGGAATTGTCGACAGTATAGCTAAGCCGCTGAGAGTTTATTATGATAACTCCGTAGTTGTTTTCTTCTCAAAGAACGACAAGTACTCTAAAGGTGCTAAACATATGGAATTAAAGTACTTGGTTGTTAAAGAAGAAGTGCAGAAACAAAGAGTGTCTATTAGCATATTAGCACCAACATGATGATAGCGGATCCGTTAACAAAAGGATTACCACCTAAGACATTTCATGGTTATGTCGATAAGATGGGTATCATGGAAAAGTCCTTGTTAACATAATGGACATGTATGTGTATATATATACATAACAGTTGTTTTGCTCTTTAGGTTATAATGACACTCTGAGCTCATGTAAGTGTTGTTGTTGTTTTTTTTTTTTTAAATGTTTTTATGTTTTTGCTTATTTACATTGTACGGTTTAATGTAAGAAAGGTTTTGTTTTCTTTGAAGACAGTAAGGTTGAGACTTATGTTTTTATCTCATTAAAGTTAAAATTGAGTTGAATTAATTTGTGATACTTGGAAGGGAACATATCGATTAAATGATGTGTAACCGCCATGATCCGATTAGTTTGACTTAATTAAAAGAAAGTCAAATTGACATTAAAATGAATTTAACGTTGTATACACTTAAAGTTGTTGAATCCTCAAATCGTCATATGGGCCAAGTGGGAGAATGTTGGATTTATTCCGTAAGGTGACCCATATGAATTAATGTTAAATAAAGTTTTAACAATAAAGTGTCTCACTTTGATGGTTAAGTGAGAATAAGAGTATGTTAAAGTTTAGGAGTTTTAAAGTGGTACTCCCTCTTCCCGTGCTTTAAATAATAGTACATAATATACACATAATAATGTACATGTGTATATATGATATTTCCCTTTGGCGATAATTATCATTAACTTCGGTCAATGTTGATCAGCAGCCCATCATTGCATATGGGGCGGTGAGCACATGAAGGTGAGATAATTTGGCTTCTTTACATGTTAAGAAAGCAAAATAATGGAGTGCTCTCTCCATATATAAAAGGGGCATTATGAGCCGACAATATATAGTGATAAGGAAAAATTAAGAGTAGTCTCCAGAAAGTAAAGGAAAATTAAAGGGAAACTCTCCTCGCCATCAAGGAGAAAT
The DNA here is from genome assembly GCA_013146195.2 of Codonopsis lanceolata. Classification (NCBI taxonomy): domain Eukaryota; kingdom Viridiplantae; phylum Streptophyta; class Magnoliopsida; order Asterales; family Campanulaceae; genus Codonopsis; species Codonopsis lanceolata. The sequence continues at coordinate 47,607,816 of CM028377.1, forward strand.
TAAAGTAAAAGGCAGGTCGAAAATTCTGCTTTCCATAACAGTTGTAAGTCGACATCATGGATTCATGTTAGTTTCCATTTCATATATTTGTATATTAAATTGTGAGAATTATGTGTTCCAAGATTTTGAGTTTTATTAAAGTATCATGAGTTTTTAGAAAATGATTTATGATTGAAACTCATGCATGTATAAAAGTTTAACAATTGCTTTGTACATCCCTTTTATCAAATACGAGGTTGTCATCTTGCCATTTGTTCCAGTAATTCCAACCAATGACAGACATATTGTTTGAAGGGTACCTATAAAATGAAGCTGCCAATGTCGCTAGCATCACATTTGTATCTTCAACAATAACCAAAACCTTACAAGTTAATGTGTCATCGAATAAGCACTTAATATATCACCTATGAAATGTTTAATACATCCCTTTTGAAATATATTTGACCAAAATACCCTTTTATATGTTTTCCAATTTTAATTAATTATTTTTAGTTTTTTATTATTTTTTTAATTTAAACATCATTCAAATTAATTTAAACATAATTAATTACTATAATTTTAACTTTCGATTGTTCAACAAATAAAGTGTTGAAACGTGGATATGGACGATGATAACAATGTTACATTTACCTCTAACGTGCACTTTACGGTAATTTTAACTTCCAATTGTTCGATTTTTATCATCAAATGTTTAATTTTTATCTGTTTATTTTTTTTAACAAATTTAAAGTGTTTAAATGAAAAGAAAAATTAAAAAATCACAAAGGGCTTAGGGACTCCGGACTGGGTTTTGAGCGGTCCTTAAAGGATAGATTCGGCTTGGGACTGATTGGGTGGCAGTTGGGCTGAGAGTTGTGGGCTTAGGGACTACTGTGTTGGTAGTCACTGAGGGGGGTCTGGGCTTGGGACTAGGTTTGGGCCAGGTGTGAAGGCAGGCTGGTTGGAGGGACTGCCCAGTAAGCAGTCGTTTGGCTTACATCTAGGCTGGGGGACTGGGTTCTGGGTAGTCTCTAGAGTGGGCTGGGTGGTTGGACAGGTGGTTGAGCATGCGAGTGGTGGTGCAGCATGGCGGTTGCCGGCGATGGTCTTCAAAAAAATAATTTATTTTTTTATGTTTTTTTTTGTTTTAATTTTGTTGTTTATATATATGTGACCAAGACTAATATAATAATTTCACAACCAAAAATATTATATGCAGTATTTCTTGGGTGTTATATTAAGTGTGTCCTTTTCTTTACAAGCCTCAATTAAGTATCAATTTTCTTCCCAACACAACACAAATAAATATAGGAAGATATCATAAAATTCACTATCAAACCAAGTGCACACTTTTTTTTTTGTTGGCAAATGATCACATTAATTTGTTTTTCAAAGGGTGACCTCCTCTCTTTTTGTTGATTATCTTACTCATTTTTTGCCAATAATGATTTTTTTTACAACAATTCTCTTCTTTTTTTTTCCCGTCATGCACATAGGATTGATTGAAAATTTCAAGGTATAAAAAAACTGACTAGTCAAGGTGTGTCCTATCAAGATATACATGCATATGGAAAAAGGTAGCAATTCGTTATCCCTATGCACGTGTGTGAGTCATCTATTTTTTTGAAAGAAATGTAAACTAAACATACAATGTATTGTAAATGAAATCACTTGAAAACTTTTTTTTCTTTTGGAAAATTCTTTTTTTAAGAGTAACTCAAAACATTTAACCAGACCCGAAGGCTACCTACGTTCCTCATTTCGAGGCTCGTGTCATCGTAGTTCTAATATGTCAAAGGAATTTTCTTTTTTTTTAAGCAACTTTTATTTTTGCTTTGGAAAAATGATTTTTTAAAAGGAAAAGAAAACTATGTATTGCGCATGAAAAATTTTTTTTTTTGAAAACCTTTTTGTGCGATCCCTGAAATGGGATGGAAGAATCATGCCTCGGAACGGTTTTTTCAGCAGAGTAAAGAATAAACAAATAAAATGATGAATCTATCTAATCTTATTAATTACAAATTTGTCCTAAGCCTCATATACCAAAATAATAGATAATCAAATCTTCTCTTTTTTTAGCCCCCTGCAAAATTTGTTAGTGGCAGGAAAGAAAAGCAACCAAAAAAAATTCCAATATATACACAAAAAGAAACTGAACTAAAGAAACACTTTTTTTTGAAGAACGAAAATTATATACCTAAAAAACCAAAGATTATCAACAATTAAAAAACGAGCATATTAGCAAACCTCATAAAAAAATGAGTCTAGCCCTATATATATATAAATCTTCCTAGTAGAGTTGTTATTGTGAGAACCCTGTTTCAAACCTCCACTCGCATGAAAGGAGAGTGGTTTCAAAACTTAAGCGCATGAAATACGCTTGTCCTCGTTGTGAACTGTAAAAAGTATTGTTCAGAGTCGTCACCTATATTTTAAGGTTAAACAGAGAAAAACAACAAAAAATACAAAAAATTATGGGTTCAGGCTAAGTTACGAGTTGGAAAGGAGTTAGGCACCCAACTCGCCATTTTGGTTTCAAAATGGGTTTGTCAATATGTTCATTTTATTATATACATATTTTAGTCTAGAAAACATTTGCACGCACGCGCGCACACACACACACACACACACACACACACATATATATATATATATATAAGAGAAAATAAAAGAAGATATCTATTTATTATACAACAATAATAATGAACTGTTTATGAACACTATTTTATACTACTTTATAAACAAAAATAATACATTTAAGAAAAATAACAATAACAACTGTTCACATTATTATAAAAAGAAACTAATTAAACAGGAAAAAAAAAACTTATTTACGCCAAAATATAGACAGATAGGAAAACAAACCATTAATAATATTTACAAGACAATAATAACACACACGCATATATATATATATATATATATATATATATATATATATATATATATATATATATTACAAACTGAAATAAATAACTACGGAGACAGAACCTACCTCTTGGAGCGTAAGTGTCTGAAACCCGGTAAGTTTAGGCTTAGACGATCAACGGGTGTTTCCCAAGTCCTTATGAGGAATGAAGTCTTTTTTTTGTGTGTGTTGTTGTTGTGTGTATTCGGGTATGTTGCGCTTTGCCCAAAATAGGCAAAGACAATGTATGTGTGTGTGTGTTTTTTTTTTACTGTGTGTATGTTGTGTTTGCTGGGTGTGTGTGGCGTGCTGGGCTTGAGCAAGGTTGAGGGCTTAAGCAGCTTAAAGAGAAAGAGAGAGAGAGAGAGCTTCAAGAGGGAGAGAGAGAACAACGAAGAGTTTTTCTTCTCTTGCGTTGTTGGTGTGTGAAATGAGGGAGGGGAGACCTTCTTTTATAGGCAGCAGGGATTGCAATGTCGTGATTGTTGGGCAACCGGTGAAAGAGGTAGGGGTCAGCTGCCTCGTGTTCTTCAGAAAAAAATTGACCCTAGCAGTGATCGAATCAGCAGGAAGGAACTCGGCAAAAGGTAGTAGAGGGCGTGGCACCAAGCCTTTTGGGCGCGACACCAAGGAGGTAAGGCGTGGTGCCCTGTGTAGTTTTTGTGCTTTGTGTTTTTTCATTTTCCCCCTTTTATTATCGTTCGTCCTTTTGAACCCTTCAAAGTTTCTTTTGACGTTTTGATTCCCTGAAACGTTTAAAAAGTAACATATAGTTCATCTTTAATTTGTAATGATATTTTATAGAACAATATAAAATAGGGGTACGAATTTAGGATGTCTACACCATAACTTTATTTTTTGTGGGCAAATTATAGAGCCCGGGTGTTACCTCCACATGAAGAAGAAACTAACCTGAAACAAGACGACATAACCCGTTCATCAGGCTTAATGAAAATCGAAATGCTAGAGCAGCATATATAAACTCTCCTAAACCCTTGCATTCATCAAGACGCACAACCACCCATGTAGATCTCTCCTCCGCCATTCTGATCCCTTAATTGCCACTACCAAATTCCTAAACAAACGCCAATGGGACATAGATCGTTGTCGGATAAAAAGAGATCGACAAGGTGTTTGTTTGGCGATAAAAGTTTCACATAGACCATTTGTTTTGATGATATTACAAAAAAAAAAAACCCTCATTTGAAGTTAACCCTTTAATTTTTATAAATTAATAAGGGTATTTTTGTCTTTTTGAATATTTTCATCCAACCTAACTAACGGAAATGACTTTTAGTGACCTAATTATCATCAAATGTCAAGTATAATAACTAAATTGAGAAAAAAAAATTGAGCGTAACGAATACTTCGTCAAAGTATGGTGACCAAATTGTGATTTAAGCCTATTTCTTAAAAAAATTAGTAATAATTAGTAGGTTTGTATAAAGCTTTCGTCAAATTTAATTAAGTTGACATAAAATCAAAGTAAGACTGTTTTTTCGGGATGACTTAAATAATTATGTAAGTATACTAGGGAAATTTAAAAAACACAGATATTAATTGATTTAAATACAATTAATTAATTGGGAGGAGCTAATGAAAGTGTTAAACTTATATATGACAAATGATATTAAGAACTCGAGCTTGTAATATCATACCTCTAGACATATATGCTACTTGTCCTAAATTAGTAAATTCCATAAATCAGTATATATGTGATGGTTAAATATACTTTAAATATTTTCGATCAGGTAGTCCAATTTTGTAATTTAATTGTATACATTGCTCCTCCATGGCTCCAAGTACTATGGAATACCTGGAAACTAAAATGCTAATTAATAGCATAGCCCTAGAATTAAACTAACGAAATTATGACATTTATTTTCATCCAATATATCATGAACCAAGAGATGAGAGAAATCAAAACGAGAAGATATCAAATGATTTAAATTAATTGCAGAAGAAAATTGTCATTGATATGAAATAGTTATGGTAATAACCTAAATTAATACTCCATTCGGATAAAGAGTCCACTATTCTATTTTTCAATTTTGATTTATAGAGTATATTTTTAAAAATTAAGGTATAAATGTGTCATTTTATTACTAATGGAATACTAAAAGTGTTATTTTTCTTAAAAAATTTGACTTTCTAACGAGGACTTTTTACCTAAAACGAAAGGAGTATATTACCATGGTCGGCCCTGCCATAAGGAGAGTGAAGTCATGGCCTTGGACCCCCTAAAAATACCTAATTTTTTGGGCCCCAAAATCTTACGAAAACCCTACACATTATTAAAAAAAATAAAATAATTGCCCTATTCTAATTTCTAAAAAAGACTTAGGTTTTGTTTGTTTCACGGAAAATTACTTTTAGAAAACGTTTTCATCATTTTCCAGTATTTGGTAACCAAAGGAAAATATAGTCAACATAAAAACTTTTCCAAATCAACGGAAAATGAAACATTCTTTTTAGAAAAATGACTTACGGATTCATTTTTCAAATGTTCGAGCACCCCTTCGCCCTCTGCCATAATTACACATATTTACAAACACACAATATTGTACTCAACAAATGCATTGTTTAGAAATATAATTAGAGTTTGTGCACATTATTTATAAATTATAATTTAAATAAATACTCATTATGTCATAAAATTAGTGTCCACTATTATTTAGGGATGTCCCAAATATTATCAATTTTCTTTTTTAAAACGTTTTTTTTCATTATTACCAATTTTTTGTTTGTATTTGTGAAATTGAAAAAAAAACCTTTTTGATTTGACATAATTAATGATAAATTAAGGATTACTAAAGAAAAATTACTTAAAGTTAAACATTATTTTATGTTCAATATGGACATTAGTATTATAATATGCTATTTGTATTTATTCATATATTGTTTTCCGTGTGTTTGTCAAACATCCGAAAATATTTTTCGACATATTTTCAAAAGATTTATCAATATAAAAAAAAACATACATAACCATTGTTTCTTTAATTTTTCAAAAATTGGAAAAAAAAATTATACTACAAAGGAAGGGTCCCATTCGAAGTAATTGGCCTTAAGCCCCCAATTTTACAAGGCCGGCCCTGTATATTACTGCAGATTAACATGATCGAGAATATCATGGTTACTTTCTAAAATTAAGAAAAATAAGAGAATTGAAAAAAAGAAACGATACATTAATAAATTCAATTAAATTATTACTCCATCCGTCTCAAGAAATGGTCTTACTTTAACTTTATATGGTCAACTTAAATGGTCTTACTTTGACTTTATTTGGTCATCTTAATTAGATTTTTTTGACCAAAGAATTACAAAAATCTATTGCCTTCACAAAATTTAAGAAATTGTTCTTACTTTTCAACTATTGAAAATTTAATGTAAAGGGTTGACTTAATGGCTCGAGCAATCTATATTTTGGGACGTTTCGCGTTTGACAAACTCAGTAGCATGAGTAGAGATTAGTGTGAGACTCAATTAATGTGGTATGGAGGAGACCAAAAAATAAATAAAAGTCAACACTTTACTTTGTAAAATATAGTAAATTAATATCTTAAAAAAGAAAAAGAGTAAATTAATGGTTAATAATGATGTAATATTATAGTTGGTTGATATTAGGGGTGGCAAAATGAGTGTTTTGGATCAATGGATAATAGGCCATTATCCATGGATAATGGCCTATTATCCATTGATCCAAAACACCCATTTTGCCACCCCTAATTGATATGTGAACGTATTTTGTTGAAAAGAAAAGATATGTTTTGTTTGGGTAATGATTGAAAAGGAAGGATAAAAAGTGGCATGGTTTTGACTCATGTACGTGAGTAACGAGTATAAATAAGCTGCAGAGCCTAATACATTATACATCACAACATTCACATACATTTTGCTACATAGTAATTCTATATTTCTCAACCCCAAAGTAGCATTCATGGCACTAGAAACCGAGGTGAAGCTTTTGGGCACATCTACCAGCCCCTTTGCAGATAGGGTCAGAATGGCACTCAGCGTCAAGTCGGTCGACTACGAGTTTGTAATCGAAGACTTGAAAAACAAAAGTGAGTTTCTGCTTGAATCAAACCCGGCTTACAAGCGAATTCCGGTTCTTATTCATGCCGGAAAACCAGTATGCGAGTCTCTTATCATTGTTGAGTACATTGATGATGCTTGGACTCATGGACCCACCCTCATGCCCGCTCATCCCTATGATCGTGCCACTGCTCGCTTCTTGGCTTACATTATCGATAATAAGGTATCACTATCAACTATCACCACCCTTTTCTATTCTCTTTCCTATTTACAATTTAACATTAGGGTAACATGTATAAACTACCTTCACTCTTTATTAAAAAACTCTTTATAAAATATTTTTTCTTGTTTACCTTAATATTTCCTATTTTTCTATGATTTATGATGATTAGTCTTGTTCTATTGCACAACCTTGCAGTATGGTCAATGTTTCTTAATAGCATTACTGAAACATCAATTTTAAGTGTCAATTCATGGTCTGACAACCTCAAACACTTTATACTATTCAAAAACTTTGTGAAATAAATGTTTTCGAATATACTTGAATTTTTGGTTTAGTTACTATTTTTTATGTTTAAACATAATTAAAAGAAAGAAGCTGGTGGTAATGAGAGAGAAAATAAGGAGGAGACGGGAGAGAAAGAAAAATACAATCAGAAAAAATAGGAAGAAAATAAGAAAGAGAAAGAGTGCAATGGTAACTCAAAAGTCAATAATTTAAAAATAAGATTTTGAATAGATAAATCTAAGATTTTGTTTTAGTTACTATTTTTGAACGGATATATATATATATATATATATTACCCGACCCAACTAGGTAATAACTAATAACTAATCTGTTCGGATCGTGACTCGATTCTCCAAATCCAAATGCCCACCCCTACTATTACTTGTTGCGTCACGACTCAACGAGGTATGTAGAGTAATTCTATTGAATACTCATATTCGAATTTGGTCTTTTGCTAAAAAATAATTATTATGATTCCATTTTTCGTTCATTTAAAAAAATCCAATTTCTAAATATTTTTTATTAGTAAACATTTTTACTATTTTACTCTTATTTTTACTTGCTACTTTTATGATGGTCACATGCAAATGAGTTTTAAAAAAATACATATTATTTAAAATTGAATCAATTTGTTTTTTCTTAATTTATGTGCCTAATCAAACGTGACAATATTTGCATGCTTATCGCTTACGCTAATCCTGACTCACGAGTCCTGAGAGGTCCGTCTCTATTTGTTGCAAGTTGTAATTAACTTGTAACAATGCAGATGTATATGTGGGGATGTTTTCTCATTAGGTTCTTTATTTCTTGCAGTTCTACCCATTGTTGAGAGAGCTAGCAATATTCGTAGACGGAGAAGAGGAAACCATGGAGGCAAAAAAGAAAATCGATGAAGTTACAATGATCTTGGAGGAGGCCTTTGTTAAGAGTAGCAAAGGGAAGGCCTTCTTTGGTGGAGAGGATATCGGGTTTGTTGACATTGCTTTTGGCTGTCTCCTATCTTGGATAACCGCAGTCGAGGAACTGAACAACTTCAAATTGCTTGATGAGACGACTATGCCAGGACTAGTGGAATGGGCCAACAATTTCCGTGCACATGACGCTGTTAAGCATGTTCCAGCAGAGCCTGCCGCATTTTTAGAAAGTGGTAAAAGGATGCGCGCAAAGGCCAAGGAACTCAACCTCAAGGCTTCTAAAAATTAATATGCATAATACATCATACATGCCTATGAAGCTCTTGTCGCCGCATTTAATTCAACACAGCCCAGACTTTTTCTTCCTTTATGTTTTAAGATTCCAAACATCAAAATAATTGACATTTGCATGCGATTTATCATTTGTTGTTTGTTGTTTTTAGTTAAGAGTTTGAATTTTTCTATAAAATAGTTTGCTCTAGCTTTAACTAAAGGGATATCAAGAAAAATTCTCTCCTAATTTTTTTCATAACAGAGACAAGACTCTGTAGTTAGTATCCACCTCCAAGTAGTGCATGAAGATGATCTGTTTGTACCATTGGTTCTTCTCGGCCTTTTCACTCAATTGAGGAGTGTAAATAGGGCGAGGGCTATGATCAGTCCCAGAGGGTTTATTGGCCTCTATGGTAGTTACTAGAACAATTAACAAGCAGTAGGCCTGGTTAACCATGATCGCGTGAGAAGCAGTTCCAACTTCCAGGAAATGAATGACCATTTCAACACCACAAACCTGCAGGGGCATTTCCAAGATGGTTGAGACTTGAGAGAGAAATTTTGGGTGGCACTGAAGGGAAACAACCTCACTTGTGATTTGTGAAACCGTACAACATTGATCAAGACACTAACCGTAACTGGTTCACCCATGTGGCTTCTCAATGCTAATCTAGTCTGCTAGCCATAACTTAATACTAACAATACTTGTTAGTGTTCCTATCAAGTTTTAGCAATGATTTACTCCAAAACTCAAATTACTTGCCGGTAGGCATGTTTTGCTGGGGGTATGCACAGCCCTAAGCCCTAGGCATTGACAATGTTCAGTATGGGTCCATCAGGTAGTGGACATTAGATTTAAAAACTCAGTATGTCCATGGGCATTAGTGGACGGGCGTTGGGCGGGTACGGGCTTCAGCCCATCTATTTTTGGTTTTAAATAGTTTAAGTGTTTTACGATGAGAATATGAGAGAACTAAGGTTGAGAAATTAAATAAATATTAAATAGAGTTTTAGTCAACAAAGTGGGATGAGCCCAAAAAATGCCAATCAACGAACCACACCAATTACAGAGCCATGATCAATTTTGGGTCTCGTCTCGAGAAGTGAAAAAAAAAATAGCAATGAAAAGGCTTGAATCCTGCTTGAATACGGCGATAAACTGCTTTCTCGTAAAAGATAGAGGCAATAGATTATCTTATACCAGATTATAAATTCACATTTAGAAAGCACCTAGAATGAGAGTATTTTGCGTGATAGGATGTTTAGTTAATAGCAAGGTTATAAACATCACTAGGCGGGTGTTAGGCGTCAGACCAACGTCTAGCGCATAGGCGGGGCCTAGAAATAAAATATCATATCTGATTTTTAATATATTTTTTATTATAAACTAATTATTAAACATTAATTTTTAAAAATATACTAATACTAAATATCATCTAATAATTTAAAAATAATGATTACATTATGATGTTAAATTTTCAAACTACAACTAGAAATTTAATACATCTAAGGTTCAAAATATTACAAAAATAGTCAACAATTCAATTATCCATAGGTCCGTTGACAATTACAAATTTACAAAAATAATTTAATAATTTGAAATTTATATTTATTATTATTTTTTAAAAAAAACCCTAAATGACATTATTTAGGGCCTATTTAAAAAAAAATCAAAATATGAAAATCAGGAGTTGGCCGCCTAAACGGGCGCCTAGCCGATTTTTTTTTTTGCCGATTTGCCAAATTTCTAAGTGACAGAGTGGTGTCTAGGCTGATTTTTAGAACATTGGTTAATAGACTAGATTCTTAATAGTTCAATGCCTTTCCCTTAAACCATCTCCAACAATGTGCCCCAAATTTGGTCATTTTTTACCTCAAATTTTATCCATTTCAGCACCAAAGACTATTCCAACTCCTACCCACATCCCCAAATCTCACCCCAAATAGAATATTCTTTAACATATGCTATTTTTATTTCTTTTAAATTATTTATCAACATATATATTAAGTTTATATTAACCTTTTAAATAATAATTATTAAGATTGCACAATTAATAATTTTAGTATATTTAATAGTTATATGTTTATAATATTATTTAAGTCATTAATAATATTTTTTAAAAATAGTAATTTTCTAATTAAATTGAAGAAATATAATTTAATAAACATACAAGCACTTGAAAATACTATAAAAAATATTACAATCAATACAAAATATAACAAAAATCATACAACAACAACAATTGCAAAAACACTCATAGAAATTATTGAATTAGTAATGTTCAATAACTTAAAATACTTAATATTATTATTATTTATTAATCGATCATTTATTAGTTTTTAATACATTTAAATTAAGAATATCATATTATAAATAATTTCAACAATTGCAAAATCATTAAAAATTAATTTTTTAACATGGGTCCCCACCTAATACCAAATTTGGGGGTATAAACAGTGGAACCTCAAATTTGGGGTAACAACTGCTTACAACCACAAATTAGGTAAAGGGATTTGGGTTTGGTTAGAGGGCTCAAAACCCCCCAAAATGAGAGAAAATGTGTACCATTGGAGTTGTTCTTAGAGACGAAGGATGGACAGAACTCTTCTATAATGTATATAGAAAAGGTAATTAACTCTATTATAAATATTGATGAAATGTGTGGTTTCCTTTAATACCCTTAATTATGTGTCATAATTAAAGTAGGTAGAAAAAGTAAGAGTAAAGTGGTAAAATTATTTTCCTAAAAAGGGAAGTTTTGAAAGTGGATAATTATTTTAGAACAGAAAGGAGGACGATAATTAAAAAACAGATAGAGTAATATATATTTATTATATTATATATTATATATTATTATATTATATACCTAATGACCTACAACTAAAGTTTAAAACATATTATAGAAGAAGACAAACCGGGCCGGGCATAATGGGCAGGAAACAGTTGAAGGCCCAATAGCACCCTAGACTGCATGCATTAGATTTATCTAAAGCCCAATGATCGATGTATTTTATACGTCGATTTTATATGCTTCTATGGCTTAAATTATGTTATTTCACGAGGCTTCTGGCTACTAATATATGTTTTCGGTGAGTTTTGTAAGTTTCAGGGTTATTAGTGAAAGTATGCGAAACTCCAGGGTTTTAAGTGCAAATTTCAAGTAGGGCCAAAAAGGAAAAATGAAGAAGAAACGAAAGCTGTCATATCTGAAGACCTTGCGGATGCAAGGTACATCAGACCTTGCGACCGCAAGGTAGGCAGTACGGATTGGAAGCTAAGTAGTCAAAGGCCAGACACACTGGAGACCTTGCGGACGCAAGGTACCCAACACCTTGCGACCGCAAGTGGTCAGAACACGCTATTTTCGGATTTTCACACAGTGATTTGATTAGATTATAACTCCAGAGTATATAATGAAGTTAGATGCCGAGCCAAAGAGGGAAAGGAGATGGCTGGAAGCACTCTTAGGTAGATTTTAGGTAGTTTTTAGATTGTATATCATAATTAGATTGTGTAATTTCAAGTATTGAAGATCAAATCATGTATCCGATCATCTCCATGTGCTGTTCATTGTCTATGATGAACTAAATCATCCATAATCTAGGAGGTGGGAGGTAACTTGTATCGAATTTATGTTTTGATTCTTATATATGATCATTCAATTCTTGTTGATTGTGTTGTTTATCAATCCATATATTATTTTGCTTTGAACAAATGAATGTAATCGTAAATAATAAAGGCCTAGAGGTGCGGATAACTGCATGACCAATGTGCATATGTCGTACATTGGCTCACCAACACAATAAATTGGACCTATCGATGCACGAGAGTGATAAGTTAGGATCAGGTTCATACATGATCTAGGTGACAGATAGATCATAAATCTAGGTGACAGCTAGATTGACAGTTCCTGTGCTTAGGATATAGAATTGATGAATTTTGCGGGGATGGAGGCTGAACCAATTGTTCAACAGACTATATCTATCTTTAGTGAACGAACCCAAGAAATTGAATGATGATTATTATGAATTAAACATAAAGGAGATACAAGTGAAACCCAGAATCCTAGATTGCCACCCACCATAAGATCTTCATATCTGTAATTACTGCTAATTAGTTAAACATCTAAATATAAACAGTAGTTTAGAATAGAAATAAATATAAAAACCTCCTTTAGATTAATAATTTGCTATCAATAAATTGCACTGTTCGTGATCACTTGTCTCTGTGGGTTCGACCCTTGCTTCCAATACTATTCTATAATAGTCTTGTCCACTTGCAAGGAAAAAGATTAATGTTAATCTTCCAAAGTGAATGTTAATCTTCCTTTGCTTAATGTTATTAAAAATATTCCAGCTTATGCAAAGTTTTTCAAAGATCTTCACTCTAAAACACACAAGTTTGAAAACAATAAAAAAAATTATTGTTTCTGAAAACGTAAGTTCTGTTTTACAACCCGAATTACCACCTAAGCTAAAAGACCCTGGTAGCTTTAATATCCAAGTTTCCTTGGGAAGCTCTAAAAAAATGAAAGCAATGCTAGATTTAGGAGCAAGTATTAATTTGATGCCTTTTGCGGTCTATAAACAGTTAGGGTTATGAGAACTAAAACCCACTACTATGCAATTACAATTAGCTGATCGTTCAGTTAAATATCCCTTGGGTATAGTGGAAGACATCCTAGTTCAGGTTGATAAACTAATCATTCCAGTTGACTTTGTGGTTCTAGAGATGGAAAGGAAGATATGCACTAATAATGAAGTCCCTATATTGTTAGGCAGACCTTTTATGGCCACTGCCAATACAATGATTAATGTGAAGAATGGTAAACTCACAATGTCAGTCCTAGGTGAAACTGTTGAAATTTCTGTTTTTGATGCTATGAATAGACCTAGTGACATAAGTGCATGTTTTTCAATAGATGAAATTGAAAAGTTATCAACTGAAACTTTTGAAGAAGCGGAAGACTATGAGAGAGATAGATTCATAGTTTATGATGATAGACCTATCCCTCCCATAAAAATTGACATTGATGAAATTGAAAGAGAAATAGAAGAAGAAGAAAGACAAGAGAGAGAAAAGTTAGAAGCTAGTAAAAAGAAAGATAAAGAAGAAATAAAGAAAGAATCAGAAAATAATTCTGATAAGTTTGAAAAAGTAGAAGAAGAAAGTAATGAAATCAAGGAAGATGAAGTAGAGATTCTGAAATCTCTCTTTGAAGAAATTGAAATAGAAAATATTGAGGAAGAAATTAAAGAAGATAATAAAGTAGAGAATGAGGAGGCTAAAATAAAAGAAACAATTAAAGTAGAAAATTCTGAATTTATGCCATCCATTAATTCTCCTAAGGTTGAAGAACTAAAGTCATTACCACCCCATTTAAAATATGCATTTTTAGGGGAAGGTAATACTTTGCCTGTTATTATAGCAGCCGACTTAACGGAAGAGCAAGAATCTAGTTTATTGAAAGTTTTATGGACACATAGAGAAGCTTTAGGATGGTCCCTAGTTGATTTAAAAGGCATTAGTCCCTCTATGTGCATGCATAAAATACATCTAGAAGAAGGTAGCAAACCTTCAAGAGAAAGGCAAAGAAGACTTAACCCACACATGGAAGAAGCCGTAAGAAAAGAAATTCTTAAGCTTTTAGATGCGGGTATAATTTACCCTATATCAGATAGTAAATGGGTTAGTCCTGTCCAAGTAATTCCTAAAAAGTCAGGAATTACAGTTGTCAAAAATGAGAAAGATGAATTAGTCCCTACAAGAACTATAACTGGTTATAGAATGTGCATTGATTTGCGGAAATTAAATGCGGCAACCAGGAAAGATCACTTTCCTTTGCCATTTATTGATCAAATCCTTGAAAGCCTAGCCGGTCATGAATATTATTGCTTTCTTGATGGTTTTTCTGGTTACAATCAGATTCCTATTGCACCTGAAGACCAAGAGAAAACAACTTTTACATGTCCCTTTGGTACTTTTGCTTTTAGGAGAATGTCATTTGGATTATGTAATGCACCAGCTACTTTTCAAAGATGCATGATTTCTATATTTTCAGATTTAGTTGAAAGATGCGTTGAAGTTTTCATTGACGACTTTTCAGTTTTTGGAAATTCTTTTGATCATTGTTTAGAAAATCGACATCGTCTGAAAAGATCTTTGTGAAACAAATTTAACTTTAAGTTGGGAGAAAAGTCACTTCATGGTCAAACATGGAATTGTCTTAGAGCATGTTGTTTCAAATAAAGGCATTGAAGTTAATAAAGCTAAAATCGAAGTTAGTTCACAACTACCCCCTCCCACTTCAGTTAAAGGTGTTAGAAGTTTTCTTGGGCATGCTGGTTTTTATCGAAGATTTATAAAAGATTTTTCCAAAATCTGTAAACCTCTATGTAATTTGTTAGCAAAAGATACATAATTTATTTTTGATAAGGAATATTTAGAAGCTTTTAATTTATTAAAAGAAAGATTAACTACTGCCCCTATTTTATCCGGCCCTGATTGTCACTTCCTTTTGAAATCATGTGTGATGCATCAGATTTTGTAATTGGAGCCGTGTTAGGACAAAGAGTAGATAGAAAGTCTCATGTTATCCACTATGCTAGTAGAACTCTAAATGATGCACAATTGAATTACACAACTACTGAAAAATAGTTTTTAGCAGTAGTATATGTCTTAGAAAATTTTAGATCATATATGTTAGGATCAAAGGTGATAATATTTTATGATCATTCTGCATTAAAATATCTGTTAAGTAAGAAAGATGCTAAACCAAGATTAATTAGATGGATGTTATTATTACAAGAATTTGACATTACAATCAAAGATAAAAAGGGAACCGAGAATGTCGTAGCCGACCATTTGTCCAGATTGGAATTTTCACCCTTACTTGAACGTCAATTTCTTGATGATCCTGTTCCCATAAATGACGATTTTCCTGATGAGCAACTTTTAGCCATTAAAGATTCAGACCTATGGTATGCTGATTTTGTCAATTACTATGTGTCTGATATCATTAATCCGGATTTTGATCATTATGAAAAGAAGAAATTTTTGGCGGAAACTAAAAATTATTTTTGGGAAGCACCTCATTTATACAAAATTTGTTCAGATTCTTTAATAAGAAGATGTATTCCAGAAAAAGACCAACAAGGTATTATGAAATTTTGTCATGGATACTCTTGTGGAGGTCATTTTAGTGGAAACAAAACTGCTAGAAAAATTTTGAAATCTGGTTTATATTGGCCTACTGTTTTTAGAGATTGTGAATTGTTTTATAGAACATGTGATAAGTGTCAAAGAACAGGTGGAATAGGAAAAAGAAACGAGATGCCCTTGCATATTAATTTGGTTGTTGAAATCTTTGATGTTTGGGGTATTGATTTCATGGGACCTTTTCCAGTGTCAAATAATTGTGAATATATTTTAGTAGCAGTTGATTACGTATCTAAATGGATTGAAGCAGTAGCAACCAAGACTAATGATGGAAAAACAGTGGTTAAATTCGTAGAAGACTTGTTTGCTAGATATGGAGTACCTAAGGCCATAATAAGTGACCAAGGAACTCATTTTACCAATAAGTTGTTGAATAATGTTCTTAGGAAGCATGGTGTAACTCACAAGTTAGCTACACCTTATCATCCTCAAACATCCGGCCAAGTAGAAGTAAGCAATAGACAAATAAAAGCAGTATTAGAAAAGACTGTTAGGCCTAATCGTAAAGATTGAGAATCTAAACTTAAGGATGCTTTATGGGCATACCGAACTGCTTTTAAGACCCCCATAGGTATGAGTCCATATAGAATGGTATATGGCAAAGCTTGCCATTTACCAGTTGAAATTGAGCATAAAGCCTATTGGGCTGTTAAAGAATTGAACTTAGATTTAACCTTGGCTGGAGAAGAAAAATTGTTTTAATTAAATGAATTAGAAGAACATAGGTTGAATTTGTATGAGAATGCTAAAACATATAAAGAAAAGACCAAGAAATATCATGACATGGGATTAGCCAACAAAATGTTTCATCCAGGAATGAAAGTGTTACTTTTTAATTCTAGACTAAGGCTATTCCCCGGAAAATTGAAATCTAAATGGTCTGGTCCCTTTATAATTGTACGAATCTATCCTCATGGAGCTGTTGATATTCAAAATCCTAAAAATAATGAAATTTTTAAAGTTAATGGACACCGACTCAAGCCATACTTAGAGCCGATGTCAATTGAATGAACAATTGAGTTAATTCGTTTGGCCGACAACGAACCACCCCGGGATTAGGCTTGCAGTTTGGTCGATCCAAAGACGTTAAAGAAAGGCGCTAAGTGGGAGGCAACCCACTATTTTGAAAGTTATTTGCTTTTGAAGTTAGTTTAAATATGCTATTCTCCGTTAAATTTAAGTTTTGGACATTTAATTTTTAATTAAATATGTCAAAATTCAAGTTTGGGGGAGAAAAGCATCTTAGTGTTGTATTTATATGTTACTAATATTTTTAGTTTAGAATTTTTGTTAAGTTTTTGCAATACAGGAAAGTTACAAAACATAACGGTGTTAACGGAAAAGGGCTGATTTGCAAAACTGCTGAAAAGAATTGAAAAGAAAACAAAGGGGAGGTTCGGACGCAAGTTGCGGAGACCTTGCGACCGAGGTCCTTCAAAATGTAAATGTCGTGCAACGTACTGTCAGACATGGGGAATCAGTGGAAGATGAAGCGGTTTGACTGCCCACCTTGCGGTCGCAAGGTGTGGCAAACCTTGCGACCGCAAGGTTCCCCTATATAAACAGCACCGGGTTTTCATTTACAGAATCACCAGAAAATTTCACTCCCTTCCTCAAACAGCAGCAGCAGCCGCCCAGCCTCTTCCAATTCCGACGAGATCTTCCATATTCCGGCACTAATCTCAAGATCCTCTCCCTCATCTTCAAACTCTTCATCTTCTACCTCCCCCAAATCCACCATTACACTCCATTGAAGACTTGAAGGCTTTCGAAGAAAGAGGAAGAACACCATTGTTGCCGATCAAGCTCCAACTCCGGCTGCATCCTTGACTCTAAAGCTGCATTTAACAAGTAATCCTAACCCCTCTCTTTAATTTTCACGTCAAATATTTGCATGCTAGGGTGTTAGATAGTTTTAACGTAAATAAAATTTTGCATGCTTTAGAATTAATTTTTAAAAAAATTTAAAAACATATTTTAATTGTTAAAACTTTAGTTTTTAATTTTTATATACAAACAAAATGTTAAAGTAGCGTAGAAATACCTTCCTCAGGCCACTGCTCGGAGGAGGAACAAAATTTTGACATCACCCGATTTGTGTCCTACGAGTCCTCCGAACGATATGCGGCCAAACTCTCCAAGTCCTTGGTGCCCGAGAGGGGATTCAAGGCTGAAGAATTTGGCCTCCGTCCGAATTTGATGGCTCGTAGGTGGGGGCGTTTGATCGACTCTCCAGCAAAGGCAGTCGTAGTGCCTATTGTCCGAGAGTTCTATGCCAATGGCAGCATTGGCATAGATGGGGGTGTATTAGACATCGTTAGTGTTAGGGACGCGTTAGTAGATTTTTCGCCCCAAAGAATTAACGAATATTTCGGCACCTCCAACTTCGCGGTTGGTGCCGATGATTTTAGCACACACCTCAACCCCCGTATCCCTGTCGAGGTGGTCAATGCGACCATCGCCCTCCCTGGTGTTGAGTAGACCTACAACTGTAATCCACCCTTTGGTCCACGCACCATGGAGGAGTCCTTCCTCCAGAACACGGCCAAGCCCGTGTTCAAATTTGTTTGTGGGTGTCTCATGCCCTCTAGTCACCAACATACAATGACTTGGGAGAGGGCTGTCTTGACCTACACCATTATGTCCGGTGGGTCTGTTGATGTTGGTCGTTTGATCAACGACCAAATCAAGACCCTTATTAGAGGTGCTACGAATGCGGGGTTCGCGTTCCCGCATTTGATCACCGAGGTTGTGTGGAGGGCGCGTGAGATGGCCCAGACACGCGGAGAGGCTTAAGGCTGGTCCGGCCATTACGAGGGCCATTTTGTTTGAGCACCACCAGCAGCTGAGAGTGAGGGTTCCTCAAGGGGAGGAACCCGAAGAGGAGGAGGAGGACCCGCTCGTTGGGATCTCCAATAGGCTAGAAGAGGTTGCCCTAGAAGGCCAGATGGCAACTCAATAGTTGGCACAAATTCGTGCCGACCAAGAGCGACTATTTGGGTGGTTTAAGACGGTGGGACAAAATGTCTCCGCCTATTATGGGCTGCCTCCTGGCACGATCCTCGAGTTACATCCTCATTCGTTATTTCCGCCCGACTCACCGTGAGTCGAGGCCCAAGTTCCATCCTCTTTCGTTAGGTGGACCTGCTATCTCCTTTTGATATTTGTCCGTCCCCATCAATCCCTTCATATGTTCCTCCATTTTGAGGACAAAATAGAAATTAAGTTTGTGGGGGGGGGGGGATTTTAAGCTTAAAGTCCTAGCAGGTCCTAGCCTAAGGAGGAATAGAGTTGGGCTATGTTTTTAGGGTGAAGAAAAATTTCTTTTTACGATGACCATTTAACTCTTCACCCTATTTTCCTGTTTTTATTTTTTTTTATTTTCGGAGGTGTTGCCTTGACCAGAATACACTCACCTTGGATACTCGTGGGTTCCTCTTATGGGGACCCATCATCAAAAGAGTCATCGTCATCATCTCCAAATTTCTTAAAAATATATAAAATAATAATAATAAAAAAATAAAAATATATATATATTTCAAAATTTTCATCCTCGAGTTTAGGTGTGGTAATGCTAGTCGTAGTCAATGAGGAGTTAATGCAATGAACCGCATAGTTAGTCCGTAGATCCCTCTAGAATTTACTTAATTTTGCGAAACTTTTAATTTTCTCCAAATTCTTCATGCACCCACACCAGTCATAATTATGGATTGATTAGAATAGTTTTATAAAGTTTATAACACCTACTTCATTACAACAAGATATGCACAAGAATATGATGCATAGCCATTCGAACATAATTGTTGCATTAAATTGTGACTTAGAGTCAATTGCATGTTAGTTAGATCCCTTGGATTTTCCTCATTTATATATCTCAAGCACACTTTCGAACCGTGTCTGCATGTTAATCTCAATTGTCCCTACCATCTGTCTTAGCGAATGCTTATGTAAAATCCAGTGATGCTAAACATTCAACCCCCAATTCCCATAGTTGATATGATATTTTGTGTTGTCTTACTTGCTTTAAAAACTACATGAGCATTTGGCATTAAGAAATGACTTAGGTCATCTTTGGATCGTTAGAGCCTAAATATTCCCTGACCTATACTAAAAATATCCCTAGTGTCCCGTTGAGTCTAATGAAAAAGAATGGAGTGTGCTAAGCATACTATTTAAACCCACACTCACCATCGTTTCTATTACCCATATTAACTTAACCCTAAAAGCCTATACACTTTTAGCCTACCCTTTGAGAGAGTAGGATGTGGGTGGGGAAATTTATTTTGGAGGACCACTTCTTTTCAGTTAGACTATTTTTCGGAAGACTTCTTCTTTCCGTCATTGAAAAAAAAATAAATAAATAAAAATTTATGTATCGACGAAAAATGAAGCGGAAGAAGAAGAGTGTAACAAAGATTCAAATGGAAGCATAGCTTTCAAGAGAAAATATGTCAGAAAAATCATGCTGATAAGAATGATGTGATATTTTTAGAAGTATATACTGCACAAAACAAGTTTTGGGGGAAGAAGAAAGTGAAAAGTAGCAAAAGCACCCTCCACTTGTAGTCTTTGCAGGTCCTAGCCTAAATAGGGAAAACTTCATTTTGCTTGGAAGTATGAGGGATAAAGGGTTGTCTTACTCTCTCACTTTGAATTCCAATCTCTTTCCATCAAATCCCCCAACACCTTGGCCTTACATTACAAGCTAAATAAAGACCTAATGATCTTCTTGCCAATGCTTATGCTGTTTTAATTGTCAAGTGAGCCATATGAAATTGATAAAACACTTCATGTTCATTATTATTCGCCCTAAAGCTCACTGTGTTAGCATAATCTTAGCTATTACAAGTCATTGGGATATGAGAGCATTGTATGTCATACATAGAAGTGCATGGGATGGATGTATAAGTCTTTTAAATCCTTGGGACCTTTCTATCTGTAACTGACCGGGTTTGGATGGTAGATCTCATAATTCTTAATGCATGATTTTTTATTAAACTTTGATTTTCATATGAATGTGGTGTTTAGCTTAATAAAACTGTTTTAGTTAATATATTCTTTAAGACTGGTGATCACACACACACGGAGAAATTAGAAGTAGTAGCAGTTTAAGAAAAGATCAGTTGGTTTTATGTGACTAAGCCTATATATGTGGTGAGCATCGAACTGAGATTGCTTTGCATGTCATACACTTATAACTTGAGATGGAAGCCAAAAAGATTTTATGTTTATTTTTAGTTTAATTTTTATTTGCTTTTGTATTTATCTGTTTTTGTATTTATCTGCTTAGTCGAGTCACTCGAAAGAGTCTCCTTGAGTTTGTGGGTTTATAGAGGAGTGTAAATAGTGTCACCCTCCAAAAAGATTTTTCATTTTTGTTATTTATATGCTTTTGTATTTATGAGTGTTTATTATTTACTCGTGGACGAGCAAAGTTTAAGTTTGTGGGTATTTGATCGATGCATTTTATACATCGATTTTATATGCTTCTATGGCTTAAATTATGCTATTTCACGAGGCTTTTGGCTACTAATATATGTTTTCGGTGAGTTTTGTAAGTTTCAGGGTTATTAGTGAAAATATGCGAAACTCCAGGGTTTTAAGTGCAAATTTCAAGAAACGCCAAAAAGGAAAAATGAAGAAGAAACGGAAGCTGTCAGATCTGAAGACCTTGCGGACGCAAGGTACATCAGACCTTGCGACCGCAAGGTAGGCAGTACGGATGGGAAGCTAAGCAGTCAAAGGCCAGACACACTGGAGACCTTGCGGACGCAAGGTACCCAACACCTTGCGACCGCAAGGTGGTCAGAACACGCTATTTTCGGATTTTCACACAGTGATTCGATTGGATTACAACTCCCGAGTATATATTGAAGTTAGATGCCGAGCCAAAGAGGGAAAGGAGATGGCTGGAAGCACTCTTAGGTAGATTTTAGGTAGTTTTTATATTGTATATCATAATTAGATTGTGTAATTTCAAGTATTGAAGATCAAATCATGTATCCGATCATCTCCATGTGCTGTTCATTGTCTATGATGAACTAAATAATCCATAATCTAGGAGGTGGGAGGTAACTTGTATCGAATTTATGTTTTGATTCTTATATATGATCATTCAATTCTTGTTGATTGTGTTGTTTATCAATCCCTATATTATTTTGCTTTGAACAAATGAATGTAATCGCAAATAATAACGGCCTAGAGGTGCGGATAACTGCATGACCAATGTGCATATGTCGTACACTGGCTCACCAACACAATAAATTGGACATATCGATGCACGAGAGTGATAAGTTAGGACCATGTTCATACATGATCTAGGTGACAGATAGATCATAAATCTAGGTGACAGCTAGATTGACAGTTCATGTGCTTAGGATATAGAATTGATGAATTTTGCGGGGATGGAGGCTGAACCAATTGTTCAACAGACTATATTTATCTTTAGTGAACGAACCCAAGAAATTGAATGATGATTATTATGAATTGAACATAAAGGAGATACAAGTGAAACCCAGAATCCTAGATTGCCACCCACCATAAGATCTTCATATCTGTAATTACTGCTAATTAGTTAAACATCTAAATATAAACAGTAGTTTAGAATATAAATAAATATAAAAACCCCTTTTAGATTAATAATTTGCTATCAATAAATTGCACTGTTCGTGATCACTTGTCTCTGTGGGTTCGACCCTTGCTTCCAATACTATTCTATAATAGTCTTGTCCACTTGCAAGGAAAAATATTAATTAAAACATCGATCACCCAACATTATGTATAGTCTATGGGTATAGGGTCTGTGGGCTGGGCATTGATGGGTTTGACAGGCATCGACGCAACGAGCTCACCCACTACCCCTTTCAGCCACTTTGATCCAGTTAATCGGGGTAAATTTTAGTTTTATATTTCAATCATCATCCTAGAACACCCAAGCTAACTCTGACATTCATAATTCATTAACATAGCTTGACTAATTTTTATCCACAATGAACATACTCTTTTGTGCTCCTTTGGCAATCAATAATTGAGATTTATTTTGTATATATTATTCCAACTATCAGACAATGAAATTCGTGCTTAAAAAAACATACTTGACCATTTTAAACTACAATTGTAAGAAACGATTGGGCAAGTGACTGCAACTAGTGTTCTAAAAATTATCTTAAGCGCTAGTCGCCAACTTGGCGTCTAGAAATTTGGCAAATCGGTGAAAAATCGGTTAGGCAAGATAGGTGTCGCATAGGCGGGCTAGGCGGCAACTGTTGATTTTTCATATTATTATTTTTAATTTTGGCCCTAAATAATGTTATTTTGGGGTATTTTTTTAAAAAATAATAATAAATATCAATTTCAAATTATTAAATTATTTTTGTAAATTTGTAATTGTCAACGGATCTACGGATAATTGAACTATTGACTATTTTTGTAATATTTTGAACCTTAGATGATATTAAATTTCTAGTTTTACTTTTAAAATTTAACATTATCATATAATCATTTTAAAAAAATTATTAGGTGATATTTAGTATTAGTATATTTAAAAAATTAATGTTTAATAATTATGTTATAATAAAAATATATTAAAAATCAGATATTTTGTCTTATTTTTAGGTTCTGCCTAGGCGCTAGGCGCTGTTGTGGCGCATAACACCCACCTAACAATTTTTAGAACCTTGACTGCAATAAGTGCATACACCAATTGCTCATTTCTTCGGCAAGTGACTGCCATTGTTGTTAAAAGTAAATCCTAATACACAATTAAGATTTGCAATGGAAACTGGATCCCCGATCCACAAGCGACTGAGCAAGTGACTGCAAGAAACGACTGGACAAGTGATTCACCGCAAGAAACATATTGTTTCATCTTTATCTAAACTTTCACTCTTTTACTAATTCATATAATGTTGTTTTTGTTATTATTGTGCAACTTGAGACACGAATTTATTTACTTGTGATTTGTTTGTTGGCGAATGTAATTGTGTAAATGTGTTATACTCGATAAGAGCATTAAAATGATATATTTATTTGTCCAAATTGAGTTTTGGATAAATAAGATAGCAAAGCTTAAAGTATGGTGTTAGAAGTGAGTCATTAGAGTAAAGTATTCACTCAATATTAATATAATAATATTATTTCACTTTAATTAAGAAATGATGTTGATAATAAAAGTTTTGTTATATAAGATTTACACAATTATTAAAAATAAAAAAATTAATAATAAATTATTAATATCACAATATCATATTAAGAGATTCCACACTATGAGAAGTTGGTGAACACGTGACTACAACTTTCAACTAAATTGTTGAATGGGCTCGAAACACAAATAAGCTTTGAGCTTGAATAAGTCAAAGTAAACTTTGCTTTCACCTCCTAATTAAAGTCTTGACCTGCCACTGTATTATTATTCACCAGGTCAGCTTTAGCTGTTTTAAAAATAATACCACTCCGTATTCCGTAATAACCCCTCTGTCTGTAATTCCATATATAAATTTAATCCCCACACATCAGTAGCCTCGTATCTACATCTCCCTCCCCTCCCCTCACATATTATTTGTTGAGAGTTTCCATTTCAATTCATGGCACCACAAATTGACTTGAGGCTTCTGGACACAGGTACAAGTCCTTTCGTCGACCGTGTTAAAATCGCCCTTAACCTCAAATCCATCGATTACGAGTTGCTTAAAGATGATTTGTTCAACAAAAGTGAGCTTCTCCGGCAATCAAACCCGGTTTACAAGAAATTCCCGGTCCTTATCCATGCCGGAAAACCCATATGCGAGTCTCTCATTATTGTTGAGTACATAGATGGTACATGGACCCAGGGTCCAACCATCATGCCTTGTGATCCTTACGATTGTGCTATCGCTCGCTTTTGGGCAACTTATATTGATACAAAGGTATGCCACCATCATCTTGAATTCGATCTGCACAAATAAAGTTTTCCTTTTTCCCTAGCTAAGTTAAGTTTGTTATGCCACAGTAACAAATTCTGCACTTTGAGAAATCTTTCAAGTTGTTGAAACCTTGTTAGAGAAAGAACTCTTTTTGTTAGATTTAAAAAAAAAAGTATTTAGTTAGTTATATATATTTACCAAGATTTCTCTACATGCATTTTTACAGTGGTATCCAATATTGAGGGAGCTAGCTGTAGTGGCAGAAGGAGAGGAGGCACAGATCGTGGTGAGAAATCAACTAATCGAAGCAACCTTGGTCTTGGAAGAGGCCTTTGTTAAATGTAGCAAAGGCAAGACCTACTTTGGTGGTGACAATATAGGGTTCCTTGACATTGTTTTGGGTTCTTTCTTAGCTTGGGTGAGGGTAGCTGAGAAAGTGACCAGCCTCAAGGTTCTTGATGAAGCCAGTACACCGAGACTAATGATATGGGCCGAGAACTTCTGCGCACATGATGCTGTTAAGGATGTCCCAGCCGAGGTTGAGGCATTTCTAGAGCCTGCTAAAAAGCTACGAGCAGTGATCAAGGCTTACAGAAAGCAGTGATCAGGGCTTATTTTATGTGATTCTCAGCTTTTCTTACTCTACTCATCATCATCTATTCAAGTTATGTAGGGTTGGTAGCTTGGTTACATGATTTTCAATTGTTCTTCTAAGGTAAAATTTAGAAGATCGATCATTTTCTATGATTCCTTTTGTGTTTCCTTCGCAATATATTTTCGTTAATGGGTAAAATTTAGGCTTTGGTTTGGGTTGTTAACTGTTAAATGTGCTTCAACTTTTGGTCAAGTCAAAATGTGTTTCGCAAGTCGAGTAAACTTTAAACACCAATTTATAGCAAATTTTGTCTTTATAGACTTTAGTCATGGTAATAATAGAACATAGAAAAAATGAAGTCAATGAAGTTTGTCCTGATATCAAATATCTTTATCATGCGTCATACACATGGTTACTTTATCAGAAGATGAGTATAACAAGTTTGATGAATACTATAACCTCACTCCTCTTGATGTTGAATTAACAAGGGCAATTATAATAGTGGTATAATATTATTATTACAATCATAACCTTTAGTATTAGTATCGTTAAATCAAATTTAATCAGATTTTTATATCATTAGATTAAATATGATTTTTTTAAAGTAATGATATTGACTTTTCAAATCATTACAATATTATTCATCTAACGACTCTAACACTAAAACTTATAATAATATCATAAACTTTAACTCGTAATATCATTTGTCTATTTGATTGCCTATTGATTGAGATTTGGTCAACAGCCCAATCTCATCCTTCATGTGTATCTATACCTTACCTTTAATTATGAGTAACATGTAGCCATAATTTATTCATTCCTCCCTTCATATTGCTCTCTATCCCAGATTGAGAGATAAATTTTAGGCTAAATTATGTTTACCCCTCAAATATACACCCAATCTCATAATGCTCCCGAATATTAAAATTTTCCCAAATTTACATCTGATGTTGCCATTTATCCCATTTAACCCCTACCGTCAATGGTCGATTACAAAGTCACGTTAAGTTGCACGTGGTCATCCACGTGCCTGATAATTTTGTCATTTTCACTACATATCTTATTATTTAATCAGTGTATCTCCATCTCCAGTCTCTAAACCTAGCAATGGATTGGGCTGGCCCGATCCAAATTCGATGGGCCAAATCTTATTTTTGGGTTGTACCGAGAAGACATGAAATTCGATGGACCTATGAAAAGTAAGCCCAACCTAACCTTGTCGAGGGCACATAGACCACTGACTTTTTTGCCCGAAATGAAACCAACCAAAATATATAAAAAATCTACAATTCAAAATTCAAAAACATATGATGAAGAGCTCAATGTAGCACCCCAAAAAGACACAAATTCAGACAATGCTGGAGGGCAAAAATACACAAATATAACCAATTTAACAGTAGTAGTAGCTCTAGAGCCGTCAAAACGGACCAACGGGGCGGACCAACCCGTAAAATGGCGGACCCCGCCAATTGGCAGGGCGGGGTGGATCAACCCAAAAATTTGACGGACTGAAAAACAATGACCCAACCCAACCCACCTTGGGTTGCGGGACGCGGACCAACCCGCCATTTGAAGAAATTTGGACCAAGCCATTCTTTTCCCGCGATAACATGAATTTTGCTGCACCCCCACTGGAAGGAATTTTGCTGCACGCCCACTGAAGACCTTGAATGAGCTTTCTCAAGGGAAGGGCCAAAAGCATGCCCAAAATCTCTTCAAGAGCATAAACCCTTCCAGAGGAATATATACATAAAATACCCTCTAAGGATAGACTCCTTTGCCCTTTAAGCCACTGGGTCAGCAGAAGATATATGTGAACTATCAAGGGAAGGTTCCAAGAAGATATAACCCACCATTGTGCTTTAATTAGCTTTAGCAAAGGTATATGTGTGTGTGTGTGTGTGTGTGTGTGTGTGTGTGTGTGTGTCTATGTATATATATTATAGTAGGTAAAAATAGGCGGACCAACCTGCCCCGCCCCGCTTAACCCGCGACCCGTTTGGGTCTAACCCAAAACGCCCGCCTTTTGGCGGGGAAATGTTTTGAAAACCCAACCCACCTTTTTAATATGGCGGGCGGACCAACCCAACGGGTTTGGCCCATTTTGACGGCTCTAGTAGGCTCTAGATTGTAAGTAAGTAACAACGTATCATTCAACATAAATCTTTTAAACAAAAAAAAGGCACTAGTAGATCTAGAGTCTTCACTCATCAAGATTAATAGCATTAGAAGCTTTCATAGGCAATTGTATCATTTTCACTTCTTGTGCAACTAACCAATACATATATAAAAAAAAATGTGCGATTTTTGGAAAGTTCCCGCCAAAATTCACTTTCTAAAAATGGCAACACTTTTATTTTGTTTAGTTGTGTTTTTTTGCTTTGGGAAATGAAACATTTTTTTAATTGAAAACTAATATTGAACATATGCATTGAACATATTTCCTCTCTTATAATATGAAGGGTTATTAAGATTGACTTTAAAATGAGTCTATCGAATATGAAAATTCATTTAATAAATTACATAATTTCCGTATACAATGGATCACTACCCAACGTAATTTAATTTGGTACATGATATTTGTCATTTGTGGCAAATAGCTACCTAGGGCCAACTTTTGTTAGTGAAAATGTTAATTTGAAACTTAAGTCCTAGGTAGCTATTATGTAACATCAAGCCCAAATTGGAATAAAATTATGTTGGGTAGTGATCTGAATGGTGTATACTTCATAAATTTAATTCTTCATTTAATTATATATTTCGTGATAATGCATATATTTTACAATTTGATAATTAAAAAGCAATAGGTGCATAATTTTGAACACACAACAGTATATAAAATAATATTTACATCTTTGAATAAAATTGAAATAACAAAATATGGATAGATTTGGTAAATTTACTCATTTTTGAAATAAATATCTAGAGTAATATGATTTATATCCAAAGGGCTCAAATGGTTCGTGTATCATAGGAATCCAAAACTGACTCATGTGTAGTAAAAAATTATCAAATCTACAAGTATAATGCTGAAATTTGACGGCTTAAATCGCAATTTGGTCACCATACTTTCATTTCAAGGCAATCTTATTAGTAAACAATAAATTAAATATAACAAGAAGTATTTTTTGAAACAAAAAAGTACATAATTGAGATGATAAGAATTTTTTTTTAACTGACACATGTTCGATCTATATAAATTTTGATACGAAGACTAATGAAAAGAGCAATTTACCTGCGAGCTATGGTGAGACAGTGGTCATAGATCAGGACCTATAATTTTTTTCATTCTACTTACAAAGGATAAACAATGAGGTCCTTACATGATAAATACATAACTAAATATTATTGACATGTACCTATTTTTTAATTTTTAGATCTTCATTAGTATGTATTTAATTATGATTTGTGCATCGTGATATATAATTTTGGATCGCGATTCATGATTTCAAATTGTGTAACTATCATTTCAATTTCATAATGTGCATCATGATCCCAAATTGATGCATCGCGATTCAAACTGGTTTATTTTAATTTCATAGCGATGCATCATAATTCCAAAATTCATACATCGCAAATCCAAATCGATACATCGCGATTCAAACTGGTTTCATTATATGCATCCCCGTTTGTTGCCCCCAACTAAAGTTGCCAATGGACCGGGCCCGCACCAAGCCCATCGGTCCAACATCAAAATCCGATCGATCTGAAATTTCTTCGGGCCTACTGGAGTAGCCCATGGGCCTACCAATTCTGCTTATTTTCACATGTTTTTCTAGCCACGACAAAGCCCACCGGGCCAATCACTGAAGTTAGGCCAACCCAAAATTTCACCGGTCTATAGGAGCTAAAGCCTAGCCCGGATAATATCGAGTGGGCTGGGTCGGGCCATTGGATCGGGCCAAATTTTGACAGCTATAGCCTTAACAATTGAGATTTCCAGTTTCATAATCGACTGGGCATTTCCAAAATATTTTATGAAAGTTATTTGTAGCCGTAAAAAAAAAAGATAGCACGTGAGCGGTTAAAAGTTTCACAATAAGTATCGACCAACAATTTTTCTAATTTCCAACCATTCTGCACTTCGTTATTTTTTTTGAAACCGGAAAAAGACCTATCATGCATCGTGATGCAGAAAAATATGCAATGCGGTGCACAAAATAATGCATCACGATGCATGCATGAAGTGTCTTTTTTCGGTTTCGAAAAAATATGGATGTATAAATCGGTTGAAAACTTTCAAGAGTTGACTGATTTGAAATTTTTACCTAATAATATTTGCGGTCCATAACTAATTTGTTAGAATGATTCTGATGAAGTCAATTATGAACGGTAGGACATGCAGAAATTAACGTGCGATTTTGTGTCTTTTTCAAGTGTTTGTTTTATGTAATTGAGCTGTCATATATTAATTATGCAATTTATGTCTCTCTTTTTGTGTGTTTTTATAATGAATAGTCATATAAAATATATGTTCCTGAAAATGTTGGTTCTCAACATTTAAGTTTTGGAGGTTTTGTTCAAAGAGTGTTATACCCGACTTTAATTCCTCATTTATTGGATATAACAAACGGTATGATATTCGACCACTAAGTAAAATAATTTTACTTATTTATTTTTATATGTGTATATTTTCAAAAACCAACACTTTTTAAGATTTGATTATATTGAATATAACTAATTATATTCCGGTGCATTAGTAATAAGGAAGAATAATTCCGATGAAATCAATTGGAAACTTTGGGCCATGTAAAATTATAGTGTTATTAATTGAGTATAACTAATCATATTTGCGATGTATTATTCAACTTTATTTAAGCATACAAATTTCAAATGATGTATCCGTGCAACGCATAGGTGAGTTACTAGTTGATTATAAATGCAAATTATACGGGATTGATTTTTATTTTCTTCAATTTATGGATAATAAAATTGATCAAAGATAACAAGTCTTTATTATCTTTGTACTTGATAAGACTTGACATCTTTTTTGGCAAAAAAAAAATCTACATAATTGATTATACATGCAAATTTTATGGATAAATGAATCTAGGGTTTTCGTAATTTGGGATAAATGAATCTAGTGATGTAGTTATTCAAGTCTATATGACGGTGATTAATATTTTGTGTTTCCAAAACTTTTATACTATTGAAGTAAACCCAAATGTCAAAATTGATTAAGAAACCAAATATTATAATTATAAAAATATGTTGGTAATTAATAATAATACTTTTAAAATAAACATCAATTTCTAACCAATGTGGGATACATCTCTTCTATTGGTAATAATAGTTTAATATTTTGTAACTAATGTGAGATACATCTCTTGTAAAAGTGAAAGTTTTTAGTCTAAAGACTTTAAAATCTAAAATTTTCTTTTAAAATAATGTGTTATACATCTCTTTTATTGATAATAATATAAAATAATTTAAAATTAACATCATTTTCTAACTAATGTAAAATATACATTTTCTATTGGTAATAATGGTAGAAGTCTTTTATCAATCAAATGACTTTGAAAATCAACATCACTTTGCAACCAATGAATGACACATCTCTTTTATTGGTACTTAATAATAGTATTTTTAAAACCAGCATCAATTTCTAACCAATGTGTGATACATCTCTTATATTGTTGAAAAATTAATGTTTTTAGTAAAAGAAATTGTGCAACTTGACGCACAAATTTCTTTACATGATTTGTTTGTTGCCAAAAGTAATTGCGCAAATATATTCTATTCGGTGAATTTGGTGTTTAGATAAATAAGTTATGTGTAATTAAAGTGTGGTGTTAGAAGTAGGTTTGTCCCACGTTCTGAAAATAACAAGTCTATATATTGATTATAAATGCAAATTTTATGGGATTGTTTTTTATTTTTTCTTCAATTTATGGATGATAAAATTGATCAAAGATGATAATTTTTTATCATCCTTGTACTTGATAAGACTTAATATTTTTTTTAGGTAAGAAAAGTCTACATAATTGATTATATATGCAAATTTTACGGATAAATGAATCTAGTGATGTAGTTATTGAAGTCTATATGACAGTGATTAGTTGTATAATTAGTCTACCTGAGATGTGCTTCTAATATAACTCAACTAGTACTCTTGTCTGTGATGATGACACGGCACCAGTTTGAAAATTTATCAATAAATGAAGCAGATATTGTAGAAATAAACTACTAAAAATACTATTTTCTTAAAAAAAATTGACTTTCAAATGGGGTCTCTTTGCCCAGAACGGAAGGATTAATTAATAATTTGTATACTAAATTGTGGACCGGACAAAAATGAAATTGCTTAAGTTAATTACGATAACAGTTAAAACGAAAAAAACAAATATTTCAAATTACAAAACTTACGTTTTTTTTAATTTTTTTAAATTTGTATATGAAATTACGGGTAGGAAAAAAATTAAATTGATTAAGTTAATTACGATAACAATTAAAAATAAAAAAAATACAAATACAATTTTTGCAACCATAAAACTGTAAAACTGTAAAACTGCAAAATATTAACTGAAAAATCATAATATCTCAGTAAAAGAGTAACTAATTTTCGCAAATAACTGGAAAACCGTAAAATATTAACTATAAAATATTAAATGTAAAATAATAACTGTAAATCGTCTTGTAAACCGTAATATCTCAATAATTTTTGCATTAATAAAATATGGATGGAAAAAAACATGATAAAAACGGTTGAGATTGTGAGATTAAACGTGACAGAGAGACATTCTTTATATTTCATATATATCAATATTACATTGAAATGAATGTCCACACATAATTTTTCGTTTAAAAATTTGACATTCGTCAACTTTTTTTAAAAACTAAAATGAAATTTCTTTTAAAAAATTGAGAGACATTATTTGGAAATTAGTGTTACAAAATAATCTTTTATTCAATAGCAGTAAAATCTTGATAAAATAGTAAATTGATTAATTTGTATAAAAAATTGCGGGTCGGAAAAAACGGACCGGACAAAAAGATTACGATAATAGTTAAAAAGAAAAAAAAACAAAAATATTTAAATTAATTTGTATACGAAATTACGGATCGGGAAAAAATTAAATTGATTAATTTAATTATGATAACATAAAACTATAAAATCGTAAAACAGTAAACCGTTATTCGCACATATAAGAGTTGTATTGTATTATAGATTACTCAATCGTGTTGGGTTTAGTGTGGTTTTAAAAGTTTAACATCATCATTAAAAAAATATTATTTATTTGAGAAAGGGTTAACTTGTATTATTGGAACTTGGAAGATTCGTTGGAAAGCAAGTGGGATTAAATTTTCTCATCACACTTCATTTATTTATTTAGTAGTCTTTGTGTCCGTGCCTATAATATAGTGTGAGTAAGGGAGGATATCAATACTGGAGGATGTCAATATTTAAATAAATCAATATATGTTTTAATCATGTTTTAAAAAAGACTAAAATAACAAATTGAAAATGAAGATCTCTCGATAATCAATTAAAACATTATGATCATTCAACAGTGAAGAAAAAAATTAAAACTTTTATTTGTAATTTTATTTAAAAAATAGATGCGGTACCTTGTTAGATTTTATTTATTTGTAATTTTTTTTAAGGAAATAGAAGTGATACCTTGTTAGATTTTATTAATAGAAATAAAATTACAAATTTGAGGAGGACAACCAGCTTTGCCCTTATACAATTAATAATCTTTCGTTAAAATATAAACTTTTTTTTTAACATATACACCAAGAGTATTAATTTTTTAACTTTTTTTTAACCGCGTAACCTGTTTTATATTATAAATTTACTGTGGAAGATAGACACTAAACAATTAATATCTCTTTTTTATGTTGGTATAAAAAAGTGACTATGTGTTTAATGAAAAGTGTATTTTATATTTTATACATATTATTAACAACGTAAAAATCGGAAGAATTCCAAATTAGTAATTATACACATTATTACTTATTCTATTTTTTTAAAAATAAAATAAAAACAGTTTATCTTTTAGAGTGGTCTTAATAACATAAAAAATTGGAAGAATTCCCAATTAATGGTTATACATATTCTTAGTTAAACCAAAAAATTTCCAAAAAACTAATACCCATTTTAAAACCCAAACCACCTAAAGAAAAACTCAATAAATTGTGTTTTAGATATTTTTTAAAAATGGTTAAACAAAAAAAGATGACTACACTCTTCTTAACAAGATTAAAAATCGGAAGAATGTTTTATACACTCAATTTAAATTATTATTATCACTTCTATTGATTTAAATTGACTATTTTTCAATTTAAAATTTTGGTATTTTTCTTAACTTTGTAAATAAGACAACATAAAAAATAATTATTTTTATTCTTAAATAGGAATATAGGACAACAATTAAGAGTCATGAACATCCAATTTAATCATCCAAAATTATTACAATAACTCAATTTGTGTCAATGGTTAAAATGATCTCATCAATTTCTTCCCACGTGGCCGCCTTCGAGGCATCAAAACCGCCGCAATTTCAAGTCCATAATAACATACACCGGGTGTAGATTTTTAACAATCTGTGCCAACACTCGCCGCTCGTCGCTTCTCCAGTTGTTCCTATTTTGGAATCGGCCGAGATCGAGATTGTAATTCCTTATTGTTAATTTTAGACAGATTAGTGAGATAGTATGGAGGACACGATATACTCCCATCTTTCCTACCGATAAAACCTTTTTTTTAGAAATATAGTCGGTGATCAATTCTTGGATTGGAGAGGATTTCCTCCCTAATTTTACAATTGAGTTGACATGTCAATTGAGTTGCATATTTAGAATTTTAATGGTGTGCTTTGAATAGTCAAATCAGGGTCATAAAATTCATGTTACATCACCTATTTAATGTAAAACTTTTCCCCTAAAACAATCAATTTATAAATATATATGACTGCAAGTAAAATGCATAGGTAAAATCCATGATTCCATATTTCCACCACTCCCCAGTAAGTCACCACCATTTCCATCTCATCTTAAACACCATTTCCCCTAAATACCCTTCACTCTTCCCAAGATCAAAACAGAACAATGGCCCAAATTGCAAACTCCTTTATAGTTTTTGTAAAAGTTGTTGGACAATGCCCTTGCTTTCAAAAATATCAAGAAAGAAACTGGCCACAAAAAAATCCCACATTTTGCAGAAATCACCCCAAATTGAGAAAACCCATCATCCCAAGACTCATTTCTCTCAAGAAATCGAGCAAACTCATGAAGAATTACAACTATGGAATGAGGGCTTCTATTGAAATCAGCCTGCAATAGGAGCAGATAAACGTTAACAAAATCAAGAAGAGAAGAGAAGAAGAAAAACAACCTTAACAGCTTTATTGAAAGAAAAAGAAAAGGCAAAAAAAAAACTTTCAGTTTTATAGTACTTGAAATTTGGGATTCTGCTGTCTGGTCAAAGCCCTCATTCAGAAAAGCAACCTTAACAGCAAAGTCAAAAAAGAAAAGGAGAAAGAGATGAAAGGATTCGTCGGGTAACAGAGGAGAGAGGTTCGCCAAGACAGAGGAGAGAGGGAGGACGGCTGGAGATGGAGAACAGGAAGCCGTGCTGGGAGGAGGCAACAGGGAGTGTTTGTTGTCCGTCTTCATCATCTTCTTGGTAAAGGTACTTTCCAGAGTGTTGCTTGTGTTTGTGAATTTGATGAGCGTGATACTCCGTTTGGAGATGGAGAAAAGAGAAAAAAAGAAAGAGGTAGAGGAAGTTGAGAATATGAGTAGGAGTAGGAGTAGTAATAAGAAGAGAGGAAGAGAGAGAAAAGGATTGGGGGAGGGGTACGCACACGCAAAGGGAGTTCCTCAACTGCTCAACCGCTCAACTACCGTTCACACATGTGAATTCAGGCAACGATTATGGTCGTAGGATCTTCGTAAATGAATCGATCTCAGCCGTTCTTTATCTTTTGTCAATTGTAAGCGTGCGAGAGTGAGCCATATTGTATTATAGATTCAAGTGGGTGGCTACAGAACCGATGGGGGTTTAGGGGGTCGCAATCTTTTCATGTGGGTTTTTCTGGTTTTTTTATTTTAAGATTTGTATTTTTATATAAAATCTTGTATTTTTCAACCTAAACTTGGTTCATTTGATATATTATACTCTCCGTTTTAGATTTAAAAAAAGTTTATTAAGGGATGTTTCAGACTCCGCTTTTAACAATTATTCTTAAAAAAATTTCATAAACTTTCATCTTTTCCTTCCATTTGTGTTGTATGCATATCAATTGTGTTAATGTTATAGTTATCACCGGCTCCATTAACATTAATATATTCCTTAATTACTATATTTTTCAAACATAAACTTTTTGGATAAAACAGTATGTTTATAATAAAAATAGTATTTCTAGTCAAACAGTCCATTATATTATTTTAAAATGTTTTATTTAAATAGTCGATTTTAAAAAGTTATGTTTACAATATCCATAATAATTCAATTGTAATTACCCTCCACAAATGATATTAACATATTTTGTAGCTATAACAAACTCTCATCCTAGCTATATAGTACTCCCATCAGTTTTAAATCATTTTACTGCTTTCATTTTTCGTTCTTTTTAAAATATTTGATTTGTTTCCATCTTTCATTTTAAGAAAAATATTTTTTTTACCATTTTTACCTTTGAATTTTCACTCATCAATTAGTGGGACTCGTTGCATGGGACCCACTCCTTAACTATTTCGTTGTTACAAATTTCAAATTTTGATTGGACAGAAAATTTTCAATCATTTCAAATTTCAAAAAGTTAATAGAGTATTATCTATACATATATAAAAGGAGAGGAGCAAATAATGAAAATATCCTGCCAAAAGTGACTTTCCAAATTTAGAAACATTTATAATTTATATATTTGTCATATTTTTTTGAAATTGAAATGAAAATCAATTAATGAAGTTGACAACAACTCTTCATATTCAAATAACTTTACAATTACAAATATCTTTAATGCATTTAATGTAAACAAATTGTATAACATTTAATATAGTTCAATATGATTTATGACATGACAAAAATAAAATATCAAAATAATATCAAATATTGAATAATTTATTTTATATCTGATTTCACATGTCTTTTTTTTAATTTAATATTTTTTTTACATTTGTAATTGGTATATTGGCTTCTAAATCTTCACCACTGTAATATAAACTCCAAAAAATAAGATTAAATGATGAAAAAATCGATTCAATATAAATTATTTGCCACCATTATTAATAATAGTTTTGACAAATAATTACAATGTAGTATTATTCAAATCAGTTTAAAACCATAAATCAAAGTAACATAGTTACTTCTCATCACTAATGAATTAGTTAATGGTTTACTAAAGAAATATTTTTGGTAAACGTTCAAAATAATGAAAATATTTTTTTCGTTATTTAAAAAATGAATTACATTAACAGACTTACTAAATAATGTATTGTTCATGGAATATTATCATTGCCTCATGACGATTTTAATATTTTAACTAACTTTATTTAAAAATTATTCATCGATATAATAAGAAATATAAAAGATGGATGTCAAATAAATTTGTTAATAGACAAAAACAAATTAGTAAAAGAACACATGCATTAAATTAATGTTTCTCTAAGGAGTATATAAAATGATTATCAACTGTAGTTATTTGCAACCATATGAAGTGTATAAACTAAATGTAATAAATATTTTGAAACAAATCATTTTGTTTAGATGTTTTGAAGTTTAATTTATGAGTTATATGAGTAGTTTTATGAAAAGTTTAATTCTCCTTCATTCTTATAAATTTTAGATTCTTATAGTTCTAAAATTTAAATATTTTTAGAACAAGTTTGTTGTTCGAGGTGCTTAGATATTTTTATTATTTTTAAAAATGTTTTCTATATTTTATAACAAGTTTATATATCAATAATATCAATAAATTATATAACATCCATATTTCAAACAATTTACTCCATACAATAGTCATATAAATATACATAATTATGACATATTATGAAATTTATAGACAATTTCATATAAATTAGTAAATAGAAAAGATAAATTAGTAACCGAGTATCTACAATAAATTTACTTTTAACATTTACTTGCCACCAATAACTGATTCAAATATTTTGTGTTTAACCGTCGAATACTTATAAAAATTCAAACAATTTTATATGTGAAATCTATATATCGGACATAAGCTAAGGTTAGATTGAACAAATAATTGACAAATTTATAAGAAAATAAATATATATCTGACCCAAGGGGTGAGAGAGAAGGCAAGACTAGGAAACTTACCTATCAAAAAATAGATAAATAAATAAATACATATATATGTGATTCTTACTACTCAATTTTAATCAAATCTGAAGTTAAAAAATAAAATTATTAATATATTTGTTTAGCCTACATGTTTAAAAAATCATGTCTAATATATGCACACACAAAAACCCTAAATTAACAAATAAAAATCTT
Organism: Codonopsis lanceolata; assembly: GCA_013146195.2. Classification (NCBI taxonomy): domain Eukaryota; kingdom Viridiplantae; phylum Streptophyta; class Magnoliopsida; order Asterales; family Campanulaceae; genus Codonopsis; species Codonopsis lanceolata. The sequence goes on from CM028377.1 coordinate 47,645,607, forward strand.
AGTATATTTGTCCAGCCTACAAGTTTAAAAATTCAGGTCTAATATTTGCAAAAAACTTTAACCTATTAAAGTTAGTTTACAAAAGATATATATTTATTCAACTTAATTGGTAATAAGCCAAGGTTAATTTGAACTTTAATTATACAAATATTTATCAAAATATACAGATCTATGATGTTTTTCTCCATTTTCATCAGATTCGAAGTCAAAAAGTGCATAATTGATGTTTATTTTTCCATTTTTGTCAAAATTAAATTTATAAAAAAAAATGTCCAGCATAAAAAGTTGGGATCGGATTTTTTTATCCATTTTGAAAAACAAATTGGAAAAAAAAATCATATGCTTAAAAAATTTCTCATATATGATAGATCTAAGTTTCTGTTTTTATAAATTGTTTTTTAAAGTAAAGATGCATATTGATGTGTACTTGGATATATTTAATAAACTATAATATATGTATATTTTTCATACATAGTTAAATTAAACTCTTAATTTTTTTATTAATAATTGAAATTCAAATTTGTATCATACAAATTTCTCCCAAAATTTTATTTAAAAAAAATAAAAAGGAAATCTAAGAAACCTAATTGTGAAATAGTTTGAAGGTATTCAATGTTAGGGTTTATTGGGGGATGATATGGCTACATACTCTGAAAAAGGGAAGGGGACCTAACAAAATATCAACTTATCTGTTATAGGACTTCTCCCAAGGCACACTAAGAATCTAGACTCAATAACTTTTGTTATTGAATAGTTATATAAAAATTATATTGCATAATATGTTATTCCTATCATTTTAGTGTTGGAGGTTATGTTTAGAGTATATTATTTTGACTTTGTAAGTGTGGTTGGGCCTGTTTGGGCAGCCCACTTATGAAGCCCAAACCCATAGCAATCCAGAAACCCCTTTTGCTCAGCCCGCCCCATTCCCCCCTCTCTTTTCTGTTTGTGCAACCGATGTTTGCTACTTGTGGTCTTTGTGACCTTGGTTTTATTTTCGGGTATTGCTTCTTTTTGACCCTGAAAATCCGGCCACTTCCATTTCCTGTTCCAATCAGCTCGTTGATTGCTCCCCACGTCTTTAATTCTTCGCTGCTAATTGCTTTGGCTGAACAGTATATATACTCTCTCTCTCTCTCTCTCTCGCTCCTTGGGGTCACGGCATAGAAACGATAGATACACGGCAATAGGGAGGCAAACCTTCTGATCTCTCTCTCTTATGTACACTCCCTTCTGATTCTTCTTCTCCGCTTCTAAAAGCTGTGAGTGGTGAGGTTATCTGTGAAGGGAAACACTGTGTTCTTGAGGGCCCTAAAACGAGAGTATTGTGAGGGGGTAATCGGGTTCTTGGGGTATTCTGTTGGAAGGCTTGGGTTGGTCTTCACTGTGAGAAATCCTTGGAAGAATCATCCCTTTGGTTGTGAACTCTTGATTGGATCGGTTTGCTATACTTAGTGTATAGCATTGTGTTGTGGGGGTTTGAGCCTAGGCAACCATAAGCCCTAGACAGATCGAGTGAGGCTTCGGCCAAGATACTCATTTACTTCTGTTTGTTTACAATTGATGAACTGATATCTTGAATATTTCCATTTTGTATTTCTTTGGTTTCTAACATTGTTCCGCAGGCCAAGGATTATTGAGTTAAACTGGGAACTCAATCGCCATTCTAGAAAAATACCTCCTGTTGTTATACATAGGATTGTTAGGCTGATAACTTGAGTTTGCTCCTGTATTGTTTGGTAAATGGTATGAAATCACAACAGTGGTATCAGAGCTTGGTTTGTGTACTGACAAACAGTGGAGCTGCTTTCAATCCAAAGGTAGAAATCACAGTCAGTGATTTCTGGGTATCGTTTTCCAAACTTAAACTTTTACTTGATTTCTAGTTGGTTAAATTTGTGTTTAAGTTTTAATTGTTTGGATCGATTACGTTCATATTGCTTCCATTGTGCATTGTTGTTTGATTGGTAATATTCTGATTTGAAAAGTTTTTCCAGAAAAAATAAAAAATTAAAAAAAAATTACTTTGTGTGATTTTGGTGATTTTTTTTTATTCTGTGTTGGTTTTCCAAAATGGCAAACTCGTCATCGTCCTATAATTTGGTACCCTTTGATGGGAAAACAGATTTTTCTATTTGGCAACAAAAATGAAGGGCATTTTGATTAAAGAAAAAGTCTTTAAAGCTATATCTTTAAAAATTTCTGAAACTAAAAAATCGGACGATAGGACTGAAATGGACGAGTCGGCTTATTATTCCATACTTTTGAACTTGAATGACTCAGTGATAAGGAAGGTTGGTAAACTTGGATCTGCTAAAGAACTTTGGGATAGGCTAGAAGAACTTTATTATGAAAAATCGTTACCTAGCAAATTATATCTCTTGGAACAGTTTTTTCGATTCAAACTAGACCTTGATAAAGACATGGAGGATAATATCGATGTTTTCACTAAGTTAGTTCAAGACCTTAAGCGAACCGGGGATAAAAACATTGATGATTACTCTGCTATTGTACTTTTAAATGGTATTCCTGATTCTTATGCTGACGTGAAATCTGCTATTAAATATGGTAGGGATAATATCACACTTGATAAGGTGATTGTTGGGTTAAAAAGTAAAGAATTAGACTTAAAAGTAAATAGGGGTAAATCTCAAGCCGGTGAGGTTCATATGGTAAGAGGAAGACAATTTGATAGGAACAATGGTCAAAATGGTGAAGAACAAAATCAAGGTCAAAATTAGAATTATGGAAACAACAGGGGTAGAAGCCAAAGTAGGCCTAAGAATGGATCTAAGAAAAAAAACTGCTACAACTACGATGAATCTAGACATTTTAAGAAGGATTGCACAAACCCTAAAAAGAAAAGTCAAAATCAGAATCATGATCATCAAAAGGATTGTAATTTGGCCTTGTGTGAAGATGGTGGTGATGTTTTTATGGTAACGGAGTCTTGTGAAACCGAAGTGAATTATGTGTACTCTATTTCTGCATATATGAATGAGTGGGTTATAGATTCTGCGTGTGCGTTTCACATGACACCTTTAAAAATTCTTTTTTCTTCATACAAAGAAATGGAAACTAGCACTGTTTCCTTGGCTAATGGTAAGAATTGTCAAATTGCTGGAATTGGCAATGTGTGCTTAAAATTTGATTCTGGTTATATTTTGACTTTGGAAAATGTTAGACACGTGCTTGATTTGCGTAATAATCCGATCTCGTGTGCATCATTGGAAGATGATGGGTTAGAGGGTAGATGGGGAAGGGGTGAGATGAAAATTCTAAAAGATAACTTGGTATTCTATTTTCAAAATTTGATAACTTGGTAATTTTCAAAGGCGAACCCTGTGTGTGTGATCTTTGCTCTGTGTCTTTTATTGAGAATCATGCAAATGTTGTTAAGAGTGATATAACAAATTTGATGGATAAAAGCCTTGGACATCATAGGGTTAGTTTTCCACCTCCCTCCATAGAAAAATAATCTATAAAAATTCCCTTGAGTTGATCCATGTGGATCTATCGGGTCCTTTGTTACCCACTAATGGTGGGAATAGGTTCTTTCTGTCTATCGTTGATGACTTCTCACGAAAAGTCTGGATAGTTTTATTGAAAGAAAACCGAAGTTTTTGTTTTTGAAAAATTTAGAACTTGGAAGATTTTAATTGAAAATGAAACCGGTATGAAAATTAAAAGGCTTAGGACGGATAGTGGGTTGGAGTTTTGCAACTGTGAGTTTGAGAGACTTTGCGCCGATAGTGGGATTGACCATCAAAAATCTATCCCTTGTAGCCTTCATCAGAATGAAGTTGTTGTGCGTATGATTCAGACTTTGCTAGGACGTGCAAGGGTCATGCTTGCCACGTCAGATCTCTCCAAATGTTTTTGCGGAGAGGCAGTTGTGTGTGCCGCCTATGTCATTAATAGGTCTCTATCTCGCCTAATGGGAGATGTCCTGAGGCTATGTTTTCCGGTGGAGAAGTTGCTTTTCAAAATTTTAGAGTTTTCGGTTGTGCTGCATATATTCATCGAGAGAACAACACTTTTGAACCGAGACCGGTTAGGTGTGTCTTCTTAGGGTACGCGGAGGGTGAGAAAGGTTATAAATTATGGTTAAAAGAGGAACCAGGTTTTGAAACAATCATTAGTAGAGATATTATCTTTAATGAGAATGAGTTTCCTTGCTTAAATGTTCCTAATGCACCTGTTCCCCTTGTTGTGAGTTCTCTTGTTATGATATATGATGTGTGGATTGTTGTTATCTTAAAATCTCGACTTAATTGTGTTTGTTGTGGTGTCTTTTCTTACGAGTTAGTTTGATGCTTACTTTGTGTTTGCTTTCTGGTGTTCTTGTTTCCTACTTTGTGTTGGAACAAGTTCCGTGGATAGGCTATGATGTTCCCCACTTATGTCCATGAGTTCAATGTGATTGACCCGGTACTTGTTTCAAGGTGGAGATTGTAAGTGTGGCTGGGTTTGTTTGGGCAGCCCACTTATGAAGCCAAACCCATAGCAACCCATAAACCCCTTTTGCTCAGCCCACCCCATTCCCCCCCTCTCTGTTCTGTTTGTGCAGCCGCTGTTTGCTGCTTGTAGGTCTTTGTGACCTTGGTTTTATTTTCGGGTATTGCTTCCTTTTGACCCTGAAAATCCGGCCACTTCCATTTCATGTTCCAATCAGCTCGTTGATTGCTCCCCGTCTCTGATTCTTCGCTGCTTATTGCTTTGGTTGAACAATATATATACTCCCTCTCTCTCGCCCCTTGGGGTCACGGCATAGAAACGGCAGATACACGGCAATAGGGAGGAAAACCTTCTGATCTCTCTCTCTCTTGTGTACACTCGCTTCTGATTCTTCTTCTCTGCTTCTAAAAGCTGTGAGTGGTGGGGTTATCTGTGAAAGGAAACACCGTGTTCTTGAGGGCCCTAAAATGAGAGTACTGTGATGGGGTAATCTGGTTCTTGGGGTATTCTGTTGGAAGGCTTGGGTTGGTCTTCACTGTGAGAAATCCTTGGAAGAATCGTCCCTTTCTGTTGTGAACTCTTGGTTGGACTGGTTTGCTATACTCAGTGTATAGCATTGTGTTGTGGGGGTTTGAGCCTAGGCAACCATAAGCCCTAGACAGATCGAGTGAGGCTTCGGCCAAGGATACTCAGTTACTTCTGTTTGTTTACAATTGATGAACTGATATCTTGAATATTTCCATTTTGTATTTCTTTGGTTTCTAACATTGTTCCGCATGCCAAGGATTATTGAGTTAAACTGGGAACTCAATCGCCATCCTAGAAAAATACCTCCTGCTGTTATACATAGGATTGTTAGGCTGATAACTTGAGTTTGCTCCTGTATTGTTTGGTAAATGGTATGAAATCACAACAGACTTCAATTCCTTTTTTTATTAGATATAATAAACAATTTGATATTTGACTATTTAATATTTATTTATATATATAACATAGACATTTGTGTTTTTTAAGGTTATTTGAAAATTACCAATCCAACATTTAAATGTAATTTTTTGTGATGTTTTTATTTGGTAGTAAGAAAGATTATCTCGATGTTTTAATATTAGCAATTCAAAGTACAGTTTATATCGTATGCAAGGATAAATACAACTTCATGCTTTAAAACCACCCCTTCTAAAAATAAAAGTAATAATCGTACGTTTTCAATGATAAATATTATATATAAAGCAGTATTCCAAAATTTATAATATTTTTTTCAAATATATGTGATTTTCTAGCTTTTATTTTACTGTAATTTTGTTTATTTTGTTCACAATAAAGTTCTTAATTGTATATTATATTAAATTTTATTTAACTATATGATATTCTATCGATATAATCAGTTTTATTTAAGTATATGATATTCTATTGATATATTAAATTTTATTTAAGTATATGATATTATATTGATATGTTCAGTTTTATTTAAGTATATGATATTATAATATTCCATTTGGAGGTAAGATAATTGTGTTTGGTGGAGATTTTTGACAGATAATGCATGTGATTGCAAAAGAAAGTACACAAGACATAGTTCAACAAGACATAGTTCATCCCACTATTAATTCATTGTATTTTTGGGAGATTAACATGTATTGAGGTTGACAATGAATATGAGATACAAAGTATGAGTCCAACAAGAGTTCCAAATAATTGGAACTTTTTGTCGATTGGATTGCGAAGATTTGTGATGGTAAATTTGGTGAACCAAATGATAATTGTGCTTATGTTAATATTCTCAATCAACTGCTGCTTAAGGAATTCAACGATCCAATCATTCAAAGGGAAGATTGTTTTTTAACTCAGTTTTTTCGTGACATTTAGATAGAAACGTTGATCTTTTGAATGATATAGATATTTCTAAAGTTTTAAATGGAATTTCATGTTTTGGAATCATAAATCATGAGTTGAATTTGAAGGTTGGAACTTCATTAATGTTGCTTCGTAACATTGACCATTTCCTTGGGTTATATATTAGCACACGATTAATTATTACAAGACTAACAAACCATGTTTTAGAATTTTAGAATGTCGAATTCTTTTAAATGGTCGTTCTAGTGGTACTGTTTTATTTTAAAAATATCACTGATACCATCTGATCATAGAATTTCATCCAAATTTCAAAAAAGACAGTTTACGCTGATGGTATTTTATGAAATACATATAAATAAAAGTGTATAGCGTCAAACTTCTTTTGAAAAACCCTTTTTTTAGTCATAATTAATATGTCGTTTTTTTTTTTGAGTTACTAATCGTACATCTTAAAGGTCTTTGAATTTTTTAAGGGTCTTTGAATTTTTTATGGTGACATTAGTCAAATATGGTCATTTGATCCGGTTGATGAACATATATGGTCTTTGACCATAAACCACATTGGTCGACAGATAAACCAGTTGTCGACCAAGTGGTTTACACTGGTTTATCAATAAACCAGTGTAAACCACTTGGTCGACAACTGGTTTATCTGTCGACCACTTGATAAACCAGCGATTTCGGATGTTGAGGGGTGCATTTTTACTGGTTTACCGATTAACTAGTCGTGGTTTATCAATAAATCAAACCATAAAAAAGTATATATATATATATATATATATATATATATATATATATTTAAGTGAGGCTACAAACGATCAAGTCATCTTTGACTTGGTCATTTTTGTAAATCCCCTATGTGATGTAATGGTTGTAATAATCGTACATCTTCAACGAAAAATATTATATATAAAGAAGTATTTTTAAAATTTATAATAATTTTTTAAAAAAATTATGTGATTTTCTTTGATTTTACTGTTTATCAATTTTTATTTATTTTGTTCATATTAAACTTTTTAATTGTATATTATTCAACTTTGATTGAGTATATGATTTTACACGTAAGTACAAATCGTGCAACGCACGGGTGCATCACTAGTTCTATAAAAAAGTAAAGTGACTGGGTTGGGTAGGTCCAAAAGGCCGAGCTTTTTTTAGTGGAAAATTCTGGTCCGTCCCTTTTTTAAAGTTTATAACCCCAAAAGTCCATCGTTCGTTTTTTCATCCGCAAAAGACCACTTTTGGAAATATTGTTCCAAAAACGCTATCATCTTCTTCAACAGCTCGACAACACACTTTGGAAGATATTTGTGCAAACTCGAGAAGAGCATTGTAGTGACTTTGTGCAAACTTGAGAAGATCTTTCCTCCTTCGTTCTTTGATTCTATGGAGCATTTACCGGTCCACTTGGCATACGAAGCTAGAGTCGGTGGTCCAGTTCAATACAGATGGATGTATCCATTTGAGAGGTAACTGAATTTATTCTATTTCTAGATAATTTGAGCATTAACAATACCTTCTTTAACATTATTTATGTTTTAATTTCAAATGACTTTTAGGTATCTAGGACTATTGAAAAGGAAGATGAGCAATATGGCCAAGGTTGAGGCCTCAATTTCAGAGGCTGTTATTATTGATGAGATTGTTGCCTTTGCCAGAACATATTTTCATCGTGATGTTGATACAAGATTGACTAGGGTTGGACGCAATTATGATAGTGGTTATCCGGTGTCTAATGGAAGCATCTCTGTATTTTCATCCCCCGTTTGATTCCTTGGTAAACGAGTTGGTACGTGTATGCTAACCGCGAAGGATTTTTACGCGATCTCACTTTATGTTCTTCTTAACTGTGACGAGGTTGATGAATATGTAAAGTAAGTTATGTTTACGCCTCGTTGATTAAATTATGCATGTTTACCTTCATATATATGAAATGTCTTGTTCAATCCTATTGCAGAATGTTTGAAGATTTAGCTCGAGATTTATCTCCAGAGCTCATCACGATTAGGACAGACAAAGAATTTCCAAGTTGGCTAAGGAAATATGTAAATATATCGTTTCATTTAAATTTGTCCATACAATTTTTAAAACATTCAATCTTAAAATTGTAGCTGAGCATTGGTTACATATTGTTTTATAGATAGCTGAACATCCGGGTGATGCCAAAGCTGCGAGATTAAAACATTTAGCAGCAGATCCATACTTGAACGTTAATTTATACAACAATTATTTTGTGAATGGCTACGTTTTTCATACCAAAACTTATGGGGACTCAAAATTAACGTGGAATAGCGGTGTGACTCTTAAAGGAAATCTTGAGTATTATGGTGTCCTGAAAGAAGTACTCGAGTTGGAGTATTTGGGTGGAAACAATGTTGTCCTGTTTAATTGTGAGTGGCAAGATGTTGTGCGAGGTATTAAGAAGCATGCCATATTTGACCTCGTCGATGTAAAGGACACGTCCAGACACGTCGGCGACGACGTCTTCATCTTAGCATCTCAAGCACAACAGGTATACATGACACCCTACCCTCGTCGGCAATCTGAGTTAAGCGGATGGTGGGCTGTCTGGAAGACTAAGGCTAGAAGCATGATTGATGAACATACAACTACAGAGTTGACATTAGAAACACCCTATCAAGAGGATGAAATGCCAGTACCACCTAACGTTTCATCAACTAATCATCCATTGGATGAGGCCACTCATATTCCTCAAAATGTTGATGAACCTGATGAGGATTTCTTACCAGTGAATTTGCCACCTCCTTCGCCTCGTTCAGGTCATCTCGCACACATTGATATTGATGAATTAGAAGAAGAGGAAGAGGAACCAGAGTTTGATTCATCAAAATCCGAAGAAGATGATGAAGAAGAACTTGAGTTTTGTAGTAATTCAGAGTCCGGTGACGAGGATGAGGAAGAAGATTCATAATAGTTTAACATCTCAAAATATGTACTTAACAATGATCATACTCTTATAATTTATGTATTAGTTATTCGACAAGTTAACTATATTGTGATTGCTTTAGATCTTTAAAGCTTTAAATTTATGTGTCCGATCATTGTAAGAAGATTTGTTAATGTATTGTTTTCTATTGCTTAAGTTTTATATTTTTATTGTATTTAGAGATGAGTTCGTCTAGACCTTCAAGAGCGGGTAAGAAGACCCGTCGTTTATATTCCTTGTTCACTGGGACGCAACCGTCCCGCTCTGTTCAGATGACTGATGGCGGTGCAGAGTCCGGTGGAGACATGCATACAGGCTCCTCCTCCGAGGCAGGTACTACGACTTCTAGTCGTTTCGATTCCGAGGGGAGGATATATGTCTATTTATCTCCTAATTACGATCAGTAAGTACTATTCTTTAGTTTGATATAATTTGGTTTTTTTGTTTTATATAAAATTCATTAACATTTAAGTTAATTCATTATTGTATAAATATACTTGGCAGGTTTGTAGGTGCATACCCTACGCCCGGCAAATGGATTGGGGAGTATTAGCGGCGTTGAGTACTCCGTGAGTTTTGGCCCTCGTATAAAAAGTTGCCCGACGAGGAGAGGGAAAATATTTGGGAGGCCTTTAAGGTAATGTCTTAATATTTTTTATTTTTATTAAATGTTAGTTTGTAATTAAAATGTTATAATTCTATTTTTATATTGTAGTTGAAATATACATGGGAGGAGGTCTATGAGGAGGCCACGATGAAGACTGTTTTCATGAATCAGTGTCATCGTCTGTTTATTGATCATATCGGTAACACATTTATCTATCATTGGCTTAATATTATAATGTTATCATTAATTATATGTTTATGAGATGATTATATTTTTAATAGGTAACACATTTATCTATCCTTAGCTTAATTTTATAATGTTATCATTATATGTTAATGAGATGATTATATTTTTAATAGGTAACACAAAAAAAAGAATGTTGGAAGAATCGTGCAGTTCCCGTGAGACCGACGTGGATGACCGAGGAAGTGTTTGCTGAGTTTTGCACTTACTGGGGGTCGGAAAAGGCAGCCGCAATCTCCAATCAGGCTGTGCAAAATAGGTTGAGCACGTCGGGGAGTGGCACAAAGCATACGACGGGGACAATAAATGTAGCTGAGCATCATATACGTATGGTACGTATGCTAGTGTAAATTTAGTGTATTAATGTTTAAACATCGATTTATGTACGTTTGTTAGCTGGGTGGCCATATTAATGCTATGAAATCCATGGTTTTAGTTTAATTGACTTTCAAATCGAATAAGATAACTGTATGTACGTTGGGGTGTTAGTGTAAATGGTAAGAAATAAAGGGGTGTTAGTGTAAATTTAGTGTATTAATGTTTAAACATCAATTTATGTACGTTTGTTAGCTGGGTAGCCATGTTGATGCTATGAAATCCATGGTTTTAGTTTAATTGACTTCGAAACCAAATATGGTGTGTTCGTGTAAATGCCATGAAATTATATTATTTGGTTTAACTAAAGTAATTATAATGATTGTAGGAAATGGAATATGGCGACGTCAGTTTTCTTGATGTGTTTATTAGTACACATACTAGGCCTGGTACCTCTGTCGATGACCCACCGCAGTGGGTTGATGATAGATCAACATCGATATTTGTAAGTAAACTTTAATTGAAAGACTTTCTTTTGAATATGTAAATTTATTTATGTATATTATATTGTGTATATGATTATATTTGTTTGTTTTATTGGCAGTCTGGATATAAGTCAAGGGTATTGGAGGAAGATGTTGACCCTACCCAACCCCCAACCCAACCCATTCCATTTATTCCTCAGGTTTGGAAAGAAATCACCCTTGAAGGACGGAAAAAGAGGGGAGATAGAGTGTTGGGAATGGGGGACCATGGACTGCAATGCTCATCGTCAGCACGTCACTCGTATGCTATTAGGCCCGACACTCAGCAGATTTCGAGGATAGAGACTTTGGAAGCACACTTGGCTGAGGAGAAACGTTTGGCTGCGGAATATCGGGAACAAACAGAGCGACGATTTGCAGAAATGATGGCGGCAATGCAAAGCATGACACAACAGATGCATGGGTCTTCGAACACTCCCTCTAGTAGTACCGGGTCCCCTTTTCATCCCAGAAATCTCTTCCACGATCATCCCCCCTCCCCCACTTTGATTATTGGTACTATTTGAAGTTGAAACATTGATATTTGGTATTGTATGATTTTGTATGTATATATTTGGTACTTTGTTGTAATAACATTTAGAGTTTGAGGTTTTTTAAATTGGTTTTATAGTATTGTTTATTTCGTATCTTCAGTTTGTATTAATTGTTATATTATCAGGTACAAAAAAAATATAATGATAGTATTTTTATGTATTTTTTTAAAAAAATTTTTCATTATTAGCTACGGAATTTCCGTTACTGAAATTAAATTTAAATTAACTTTTAAAAATTATTACCGACAGAAATTCCGTCGCTGAAATTAAATTTTAATTAACTTTTACAAACCATCAGCGACGAAAATTACCGTCGCTAAAGGTTGAATTTCAGAGTCGAAATTTTCCGTTACTGAAAGTCAACCTTTAGCAACGGAAATTTCCGTCGCTGAAATTAAATTTTAATTAATTTATAAAAACCTTTAGTGACAGAAATTTTCGTCGCTAAAGGTTGACTTTCAGCAACGGAAAATCCGTCGCTGAAATTCAACCTTTAGCGACGGTAATTTCCGTCGCTGAAATTAAATTTTAATTAATTTATAAAAACCTTTAGCGACGGAAATTTCCGTCGCTGATATTAACCTTTAGCGACGGAAATTGGTCCGTCGGACATTTGCGACGCGTGATCACCGACGGCCCACCGATGGAAAAATTCCGTCGCTGGGGAGCCATTAGCGACGGAATCCTGACTTTAGCGACGGAAAATTCTATTGCTAAATGTCATTTTTCTAGTAGTGAATGTGAGATACTTCTTTTATATTTCTATTGGTAATAAAAGTTTAAGACTTTTATATAAAGATTTTTAAAACTAACATCTCTTTCTAACCATGTGGTATACATCTTTTCTATTAGTAATAATAATATTTTTAAAACCAACATTAATTTCTAACAAATGTGAGATACATTCTTCTATAGTAATAATAATAGTCTTTTATATAAAAACTTTTGAAATCAACATCTTTTTCTAAACAATGTGAGATACATCTCTTCTATTAGTTATAACATAAAAATAATAATAGTATAATAGTATTTTATCTAAAGAGTTTTGAAACCAACATTTCTTTATAAACAATGTGTGATACATCTCTTTTATTGATAATAACATAAAAATTATTTTATCTATAAATTTTATAACCAACATATGTTTCTAAATAATGTGGATCTCTTTGTAACCGATGTGAGATACATTATCTAAAAATATTTTAAACCCAAATCATTTTCCTAACCAATATGAAATACATATTTTTTCTATTGGTGTTGAGCCTTTTATAAAAAGACTTTTAATATCTGCATCACTCTCTAACCAATGTGGAATACATCGATCTCATCATTTGGTAATAGTAGTAGAAGTTTTTTAATTAAAAAAATTCTAAAACCAACATCTCTTTCTATATAATGAGATACATTTCTTATCTTCTTTTTTATTGATGATAAAAGTAGAAGTCTTTTTATTTAAAGACTTTTAAAATCAACATCACTTTTTAACACATGTAAGATTTATCTCTTTTATTGGTAATAATAGTAATTTAAAATCAACATCAATCTATAACAAATGTGTGATACATATCTTCTATTGCTAATAATAGTAAGTCTTTTATATAATCTAAAATAATTAAAAATCAACATCATTTTCTAACCAATGTGAGATATTTATCTTCTATTGGTAATAATGATAGAAATCTTTTATCAAATGACTTTGAAAACAAACATAACTTTTCAACCAATGTATGATACATCTCTTCTATTGGTACTTAATAATAGTATTTTTAAAACCAACATCAATTTCTAACCAATGTGGGATACATCTCTTCTATTGTTGAAAAATTAGTGTTTTTTAGTGAAAGAAATTGTGCAGCTTGAGGCACGAACTTGTTTACGTGTCATTTGTTTGTTGACGAAGATAATTGCGCAAATGTGTCCTACTCGGTGAGAGTATCGAAATGATATATTATTTGTACAAATCGAGTTTTTGGATGAATAAGATATCAAGACTTAAAGTATAATACTTGTTAAAAATTAGTGTTTTTAGTGAAAGAAATTGTATAATTTGAGGGACAGATTTCTGTACGTGTCATTTGTTTTTTGACGAATGGTAATTGCGCAAATGTGTTCTACTCGGTGAGAGTATCGAAATGATATATTTATTTATCCAAATCGAGTTTTGGATGAATAAGATATCAAGATTTAAAGTATAATGCTTGTTAAAAAGATTAGTGTTTTTAGTGAAAGAAATTGTGCAACTTGAGGCATGAATTTATTTATGTGTCATTTGTTTGTTAGCAAAAGTAATTGTGCAAATGTGTTCTACTCGGCAAGAGCATTAAAATGATATATTTATTTGTCCAAATCAAGTTTTGGATGAATACGATATTGAAGTTTAAAGTATGTTGTTAGAAGTGAGTCATTAGAAGTAATGTCCACCTTGAAAAGTTTTATCACACATTGGTTAGAAGCAATGTTAGTTGTAAAAGTTTTTAAATATAAGCATTTTACTATTGACAATAGAAGAAGTTATATATACTAATACTAATACCCCTTATCATATTGATTATTATTATGTATTATTATTAGTTAACTAGTTTTTTTAACACGTACGTTAAATGCACGTCAACTAAATCGCACATAAACAAAATAAGGAGGATCGGTTTATTAACAATTACACATAAGTATATCACTAATTATTATAGATTCTAAAAAATTTCCTTATACACAATATTTGTTGTCTTATTAGTAGGTTTTTTCATCTTCACCGCATATCAATATCTTCAAACCAAAAATAATTTGTTACTCTAGAAACTACGACATATAACTGTCCATAGCTAAGTACTGGTTTTTTTCAAAAAGAGACCTATGCAATTATTGACTTTGACACTAGTTAATTGTCATTGCATATGATACTAACAATGTAAATTGTCTTTCTGGAACTTGAAAAACAGTCTTACATCAGATAGAGTTAATGACAATCTTGGGATAAAAACAATTTCTCCAACATTGCTTCCTTTTAAAAATTTTGTTTCAACAATGTGATCCCCAAATTTATAATGATTAGTCTTGTTCAATTGCACAACCCTACAACATGGTCAATGTTTCTCAATAGCATTATTGGAACACTAATTTTAAGTGTTAATTCATGGCCTGACAATCCCGAACACTTTATATTATTTAAAAACTCTGTATAATGAATAAAAAATTTCTGAGAAGAAAATAAGCTAAAATCAAAATAACGAAATTATTTTTACCGTTAACTATTATTTTTTATTTTGTAAATTATTTGGATTTTAATAACTTCCATTATATTTTTTTGTTTTATTGACTTCGTAACTATTATTTATGTTTTATTTTTAAGAATTAGTTTCACGAAAAAAATTTGTTACGTATTTTTTTAAATTATTTTTCTTACCTCGGTTTAAATTGTTTTGTTTTATTGATTATGTAACTATTATTTTTGTTTCATCAAATATTTTTATTTTACTAACGTATTTTTGTTTTACATAACTATTTTTAAGAATTTATTTTAAAATTTTGTTCCGTAAATTATTTTTATAATTTTACTAACCTCAATTTAAATTATTTTTGTTTTATTGACTCCGTAACTATTATTTTTGTTCCATTAAATATTTTTATTTAACTAATGTATTTTTGTTTTACATAGCTATTTTTAAGAATTTGTTTTAAAATTTTGTTCTGTAAATTATTTTTATTATTTTAGTAACCTCAGTTTAAATTGTTTTTGTTTTTATTGACTTTGTAACTATTATTTTTGTTCAATCAAATATTTTTATTTTACTAACATATTTTTGTTTTACATATATATTTTTAAGAACTTGTTTTAAACATTTTTTTCGTAAATTATTTTATTTTACTAACCTCCGAATTAAATTATTTTTGTTTTGTTGATTCTGTAACTTTTATTTTTATAGTGGCCTTGTTCCATAAATTATTTTTATTTTACTAACATCTTATATTTTTGTTTTCTTGACTCCGAAACTATTATTTTTGTTTTAATTACTATTTTTTATATTTAAAGAGGGAAAAATATTTAAACATAATTAAGAGAGAGGAAATGGTGGTGATGAGAGATAAATTAGAGAGGAGACGGGAGAGATAAAGAATGAAATGGAAACTCAAAAGTCAATAATTCAAAAATGAGATTTTGGAGGGCGAAATATAACCTTTGCATATATATATATATATATATATATATATATATATATATATATATATATATATATATATTACACATAAGTATATCACTAATCATTATAAATTCTAAAAAATTTCCTTATACACAACATTTGTTGTCTTATTAGTAGGTTTTTTCATCTTCACCGCATATCAATATCTTCAAACAAAAAATAATTTGTTACTCTAGAAACTACGACATATAACTGTCCATGGCTAAATACTGATTTTTTTTAAAAAGAGACCTACGTGCAATTATTGACTTTAACACTTGTTAATTGTCATTGCATATGATACCAACAATATAAATTGTCTTTCTGGAACTTGAAAAACAATCTTACATCGGATAGAGTTAATGATAATCTTGGGATAAAAACAATTTCTCCAACATTGCTTCCTTTCAAAAAATATGTTTCAACAATGTGACCCCCAAGATTTATAATGATTATTCTTGTTCCATTTCACAACCCTGCAGTATGGTTAATGTTTCTCAATAGCATAACTGGAGCACTTATTTTAAATGTCAATTCATGATCTGACAATCTCAAACACTTTATATTATTTAAAAACTCTGTGTATAATGAATAAAGAAATTTCTGAGAAGAAATTAAGCTAAAATCAAAATAACGAAATTATTTTTACTGTTAACTATTATTTTTTGTTTTGTAAATTATTTGGATTTTAATAACTTCCATTATATATTTTTGTTTTATTGACTTCGTAACTATTATTTATGTTTTATTTTCTAGAATTAGTTTACGGAAAAAAAATTGTCGTAATTTTTTTAAATTATTTTGTTAACCTCGGTTTAAATTGTTTTGTTTTATTGATTATGTAACTATTATTTTTGTTCCATCAAATATTTTTATTTTAATAACGTATTTTTTTACATAACTATTTTTAAGAATTTGTTTTAAACTTTTATTCCGTAAATTATTTTTATAATTTTACTAACCTCAGTTTAAATTATTTTTGTTTTATTGACTCTGTAACTATTATTTTTGTTCCATCAAATATTTTTATTTAACTAATGTATTTTTGTTACACATAGCTATTTTTAAGAATTTGTTTTAAAATTTTGTTCCGTAAATTATTTTTATTATTTTAGTAACCTCAGTTTAAATTGTTTTTGTTTTTATTGACTTTGTAACTATTATTTTTGTTCAATCAAATATTTTTCTTTTACTAAAGTAATTTTGTTTTACATATATATTTTAAAGAACTTGTTTTAAACTTTTGTTCCGTAAATTATTTTATTTTACTAACCTCCGCATTAAATTATTTTTGTTTTGTTGATTTTGTAACTTTTATTTTTATAGTGGTTTGTTCCATAAATTATTTTTATTTTACTAACCTCTTATATTTTTGTTTTCTTGAAACTATGACATATAACTGTCCATGGCTAAATACTGGTTTTTTTTCTTCAAAAAGAGACCTACGTGCAATTATTGACTTTGACACTTGTTAATTGTCATTGCATATGATACCAACAATGTAAATTGTCTTTCTGGAACTTGAAAAACAGTCTTACATCGGATAAAGTTTGCGACGACCCGACCCCCATTCTCTATACGAGCCTCGGGTCGAGCGTCAAACAAACATATAAAACAACAACACACGTGTAAAGCCCCCACTAATAATAGGCTAATAAAATCACCTGGTAAAACAAAGTCACTCCTGTGATTAATATAAACACCACAACCAACCAACTAGTGTAATATAATACACATGCACAATGTTAAAATTCGGCATCAAAAGATAGTACAAGACCAGTAACGTCAAAGTACCAAAGTAGAGCTTATATAACTCTACATGACAACAACCCATCCTCACACTATACAAATACAAACTCATATGGAGCTGCATAACAAAAGACAACCTGCTGTGCACGAGTGCCTCGCCGACCTCACCTCGAACTCCCTGCCTGGCTGGGATCTAAGGAAAACAAATAAAGAGAACGGAGTGAGTGATAACTCAGTAAGTTACTATATGCAACTACATGACATGATGTTATGTACATGTTATAAACACATGTGTAAATCAAGTATAGTTGTACATATACTTGCACATATCACGTTGATCATGCTATAATACACATTGACTCAACGTAATTAAACACATAATTAGGACATACAACTGTAGGTGAGCTTTCCGTCTCGACTTGTATCTCAACTACCATAGCTGTGTTGTTGTCGCAGTACACGCATTGATACATGTCTAATTACATGCTGAACCATGTCTGAACCCAATAGTATCAAGAACCAATGACCTTGGGACTTAACCAGGAGTCTCATTACCCCGAGTTTTACCCAAGAGTCTAGCCCCTGTTTGTCATGCGAATTTCTCTAACAAGGCTACATCCTTGTCATGGCCAATAACAAGGGAGAGACCCATGCAACGACCCGTAGCAATCACGAGATTTAACTCTCGTAAAAACTATTGTCGTCTTATTGTCGACACAATCATATATGCCAGCTGGACTCAATGCGATGCACAAGTAGTTGTTTAGTACTTGTAATTAAACACAATCATCGAGTCCCAAGTACGGGGGCTCGGCACATAAATAAACACTTAAGCATTTAATTGCTTAAACACAAATACCAAGATATGTAATATTTTACATATAATTAACTACACCAAAGTATTCCCTATTATTGTAGGAATCGAGTCCGTCACTCGTTATATTTTATTGTCCCTAAATTGACTCCGTTGAGTCATTCGTTCAATATTTATAAATTTCGGGCATCACCGCGACTTGCAGGATTCATCCCAACACAATCTCACCGACGTATTACTCGGCATAATAATGGTTTAAAACCATTTAATACATTAACCAGTTAAAATTAATAATAATTCGTAACTAAATTATTTATACTCCATATTCAAAACAAATCATATGGGAGTAGCCCACAGTTCATATATGCAATTATTACATACAAAGGGAAGGGGATAGTAATTTACTTCTACTGAAAAATATCGATGAAAATACAAAATATTCTGATGTAAATGTAGCCCTTAACACATAAAACACTCATGCGAAGTCAAATTAAAAATAAGGTAATATTTCATTAACAAATCAAACCGAAAACGAAAACTCTCGTAACTCACTCATAACTCACAGAAGGTGGACGGAAATGGGGAGAATGAAAGAGAGAAGGAAAATGAAAGAAACTCTCATTCCCTCAAGTTAAATTAAAAGAAAAACATAAGGAGGGACACACTAACCGCCCAAAATAGTCAAACCAAACAAAGGAAACAAAACAAATCAAACTTGTTTAATTGGAGAAGTCATGCGGCCTGTGCAAAGAAAATGGTCAAATTGGCTAAATGTAAAATAACCAACACATATATAGTTAATTATTTTAAAGTATAAATATCATTGGTGGGTCAAAGTCAAACAATTTAACGACCAACTAAACCCAATTAAACAATACTGAATCATTATTAATTAGACAATGTTAAAACAAAAATATATTTTAACAATATAAAATAAAACATGTAACGTATGATATATTTCGGGTCAATTTAGCCGAAAATAATTATTTTTTAACTGTAACATGTCATTTCCTATTCCAACGTTATAAATCATAACTAACATAATCAAAGTCCAATATGGACTTTAAATACGTCACACATTAAGCCCAACATATCTTGAGCTCAAATGGACTCTCGTAGGATAATTGTCCAAGTCCACAACACAAAACTCATAAACACATTAAACATAACACGTAGCACGTAATTAATTATGCTAATAAACCCTAATGCACAATTAATAAGATATGCAATTCTCGGGTGTTACACCTTCTCCCCCCCTAAAAATAATTTAGTCCCTAAATTCTCTTACCGAAACCATCGAAGAGGTGAGGGTATCGTTCCCGCATATACAGTTCAGTCTCCCAAGTGACTTCCTCAATCTCGTGGTTCCGCCATAATACTTTAACCAAGGGAATTTATTTAGTATGCATGATATGTTCCTTAGTATCTAGAATCTCCACTGGTATCTCATCATAGGACAAATCTAGCTGAAATGTGATATCTTCATACTCGAGCACATGAGATTCATCCCTTAAATACTTCCGTAACATGGAGACATGAAGCACAACATGAATATCTGCCAAAGATGGTGGCAATACAAGTTTGTAAGCCACACTCCCGACCCTCTCAAGGATCTCAAACGGCCCAATGTATCTCGGCGATAATTTACCTTTCTTCCCGAATCTCTTAGTACCTCAGCGAGGTGATACTTTCAAGAACACATGATCAACAACTTGAAACTCAAGATCACGCCGTCTGTTATCGACATAACTCTTTTGTCTGCTTTGAGCTTTCTGTAATCTGTCTCTGATCAGTTTAACACTCTCAGCTGATTGTTGAACCATCTCTGGGCCCCAAAGCTTGGCTTCACCAACTTTGTCCCAGCAAATAGGAGATCTGCACTTCCTCCCATACATAGCTTCATAAGGAGCCATATCAATACTGGACTGAAAGCTGTTATTATAAGCAAACTCAGCAAGAGGCAAGTGAGTGTCCCAACTGCCCTTGAAATCAACCGCACAAGCACGTAACATATCATCGAGAATCTGAATCAATCTCTCGGACTGTCCATCTGTTTGTGGATGAAAGGCTGTGCTAAAGCTCAACTGAGTCCCCATAGCACTCTGTAAAGCCTGCCAGAAACGAGAAGTAAACCTCGGATCTCTATCAGATACTATAGTAACTGGCACACCGTGCAATCTAACAATCTCCCGAACATAAAGAGATGCTAGCTGACTCAAAGTATAAGTCATCACAAGCGGTAAAAGTGAGCGCAATTCTTTCATCAACCCATCTTGTATTGTGACGAGGCAAGCAGAAGTCAACAATTTGTTTAACCATTTCCACTCGGGTATCTCAGAAACAAGCACTTTGATGCTTGTGCCTTCACTTTGTTGACAAGTTAAACACCTATTTAGATATTTTCAAACTCGAAAATATCTAGCTTCATATTATTCCACCGTCTTTGATTTCATATCACTGAAGTTTTTGTACTTAATAGCCTTGTGAGCTTCTTCAAGTACTTGTTGTTTCACTCCATCACAAGAAGGCACACATAATCTACCTCTGAAGGTTAATATTCCATTGCTATTAATTACGAAGTCAGGTGTCTTGTCTTCTTTCAGGCCATCCACTATCTTTAGTAGTTCTGAATCATTCTTTTGAGCTTCCTTTATCTACTAAAATAACAAAGGCATAGCTCGAACACTAGCAAACAATAGCCCATGTACAGACTCACAAGGATCCCAATCCCTCAAGTCTTCAAGCATCTTCTATTCTCGAACCAACAAGCAATATAGGAAGTCTTCTTGCTCAATGCATCTGCTACCACATTGGCTTTACCAGGATGGTACAAGATAGAACAATCATGGTCTTTAAGCTTTTCCATCCATCTACGTTGTCGCATATTTAGTTCTTTCTGCGAGAATAGCTACTTCAAACTCTTATGATCAGTATAGACTTCAAACTTGGCCCCATAAACATAATGCTTCCACTTATGCAAAGCAAAAATAATCGCAGCCAATTCCAAGTCATGGGTAGGATAGTTCTGCTCGTAAGGAGTCAACTTCCTCGAAGCATATGCAATAACTTTCCCATTCTGCATCAACACACAACCCAAACCTTCCTTGGACGCATCAGTATACACAATAAAGTTATCACCACCACTAGGTAGAGCAAGAACTGGAGCTATAGTCAGTCGCAGTTTCAATTCTTGGAAACTGTTCTCACATCTGTCGCTCCATACAAACGGCGTCTTCTTCTGTGTCAAAGAAGTCATAGACGGGGCTATCTTCGAAAATCCCTCAATAAATCTTCGATAGTAAGCAGCTAACCCTAAGAAACTTTGCACCTCTATCATTGTCTCGGGTCTTTTCCAGTTTACCACAGCTTCTACCTTAGAAGGATCAACTGAAATACCAGCACCCGATATTACATGTCCCAGAAATGCAACTTCTTCAAGCCAGAATGCACATTTGCTGAACTTAGCAAACAATTGCTTCTCCCGAAGTAATTCTAGTATAGTTCGCAAATGAAAGGCATGCTCCTCTTGGGATTTAGAATATACCAAGATATCATCGATGAACACTACAACACAATATTCAATATACTGTCTGAAAACCCTGTTCATCAAATCCATAAATACAGCAGGAGCATTAGTCAACCCAAAAGGCATACCCACAAACTCATAATGACCATACCTCGTATGCGGAAGGCGTCTTGAACATCTTCGGCCGAACTTTCAACTGATGGTAACCACTACGCAGATCCAATTTAGAGAACACAACTGATCCCTGTAACTGATCAAACAAATCCTCAATATGCGGCAGTGGATACTTATTCTTGATAGTCACTTGATTCAGCTAACGGTAATCAATACATAACCGTAGCGTGCCATCCTTCTTCTTCACAAATAACACAGGTGCACCCCATGGTGATACACTCGGTTTAATAAACCCACGGTCCAACAACTTTTACAATTGTACCTTCAATTCTTTCAACTCTGCTGGTGTCATTCTATACGGTGCCTTTGATATCAGTGTTATACCTGGCAGTAGCTCAATACAGAACTCAACCTCTCTATCGTGGCATCTGCATTGAGAAAAACACATCGCAAAATTAAAACTACAGGAATATCCTCTAGTTTTGGTGCAGCTATACTCATATCCAAAACAGAAGCCAGATGACCAGTACAACCCTGTGACAATAATTTTCTAGCCCGAATAGCAGAAATAAAAGACAAACCACCCATGGCCCTTTCACCCATAAACATAAACTCAGGTATGTCAGGCACATAAAATGTTACCACCTTACGATGGCAATCAACCTCAGCATGAGTAACCAGTCCATGCCTAAAATAACATCAAAATCACGTATGGGCAGGACTACTAGATCTGCATGTAAAGTGTGACTATCTATACATCTATCACACACCCGATACACATCAGTAGCAATCACACACTCCCCCATTGGGGTAGACACCTCTAGCACATAAGGCAACAACTGGGGAAGAACACATAAATTCCCCACAAAATGAGATGCAATGTATGAATGTGATGAACCAGGATCTATAAGAACACGTGTTTTCACACCGAAAATAGTAAGTGTACCTCCTATTACGACGGTGGTAGACTTTGGAACACCCCTCTGATCTAAGGCAAATACGCGACCCTGAACTTTAGGTCTCCCGTCGCTATCCCTCCCACCGCACAAATTGTCACCATACCCACAAACTGACTACCCTGAGGTTTAGGGCAATATTTCCTCATGTGACCCTTCATACCACAATTATAGCACTCTCGCTGCTTCAAGTAACATCTCTCCTCTGTATGCCCTGGCTTCGAGCAGTAAGTACAAACTAACCCAGAATTAGATCGACTCTGGATAGTGGAGGAAGAAGTGCCTCCTTTCTCACTAGGCTGGGATTTTTTCTGCCCACTTGCACTCTCCTCGCGATAACTACGAACTCGTCCATGTCACTACTCGCCCCCTGTGGCTTCATATCAGAAGTGGTCTTACCACGGTGCTCCTCAATATCACGTGCAATTCCATAGGCCCTGTCATCTGACTCCCTGTAGTCCATAAGTCGCAAGGATAACTCCGATATTCTGTCTTCAGTCCTTTCACGAACTTTTCTGTCTTCCTTTCTTCATCAAGTACAAGATAAGCACAATATCGAGCCAATTCTATAAACTTTGTTGAATACTGCGCCACTGTCAGATTACCCTGCTCCAATGCAATAAACTCGCCTCACGCTTACCTTTGAGCGACAGTTTGGAATATACTTGAGCCTTAAACTCATGCAAGAAAGTAGTCCAAGTCAGAAAAGTGTGCACCGCCTCGCTCCTAATTCTCCAATAATACCTGCCACCAATGATCAACATCACACTCAAGCTTGTACACTGCACAATTCAGCTTGTCTTCATCACTACACTTCAGTGCTCTAAATATCTTATCCATGATTTCAACCCATCTTGCTTTTTGGCATCCGTTCACCATCAAAACTGGAGTGTTTCTTCTATCAAGCATAGTAACATCTATCAAGCATAGTAGTTACATGTCTCTCGTGTCGTTATACTATAATACTGTAAAGCCGCGGTGCTCTTCCAAAGGCTCGTGGTGTAGATCATCGTACTGCATTACCCTCGCAACTGCCCATATCGCCTACCATCCCGTCGTAAGAATTCAAAGCACATTTATCAAATCCCTCACGCCGATTATTCGGCCAGTCGCGGGTCGCTCATTGCCAATATCATCCGCCTAGTTCATCACGCATTCATCGCCATCATTCACACTCTGATCAACCCTATCAAGCAGCAAGACTCTAGTTTACGCACCATACATTCCTACACATAAACACTCAAGCGTAAGAAAATGTAGAAAACACACCAACCTACACTCAACCCAACTAGGCCAAGGATCCTATCCCGCCGACAACCAACCACGCCTGATATCAATCGCGATTTAACGACCCTCAATCTCTATAATGAGCCTCGAGTCGAGCGGCCAAACAAACATAAAACAACAAAACACGGTAAAGCCCCCACTCAATAATAGCTAATAAAATCACATGGTAAAACAAAGTCACTCCCGTGGATTAATATAAACACCACAACCA